>CM055403.1:4476434-4518104 GCA_029228625.1 Pseudolycoriella hygida | reverse complement strand
TAGATTTACTCAAGTTATCGTGATATCAAAAACATAGACCAAAATTCTTTTAAAAATTTCTCCCAGATAATTACTCCAATCTACGAACTTAACCTGAGAAATGCTAATCTGCGTCGATAGAGACCAAATATATAAAAGTCGGTTTAGAATTACTTAAGTTATCGTGATATCAAGCGCTGCAGACATTTCAGTATTTTCCGTTTTTGGTCAATATATCATACATTCCACGAAATAGTCATAGTGAACTACGAACGTATTTTGTATCGTAAGACCCTGACTTTCAGTCAAGGGAATTACTAAATTTTCATTAAGAAAAAAAAATGGTTCACGCTAGGGGATTGAACTCCCGACTCCGAGATACCAGTCCAACGACTTCCCTATGTGACAACCTATGTGTTGTGAATTTCAAAGCAGTGATGTGAATTTAACTTTAAATAACAAAGTTAGCGTGATTTGAAGGAAAAAGAAAACCTAGAATTATATACATCCAGATGACTCATTCGATGCATTCATCTTCATTGAACCTGTGAAATTTTAATCTTCGTATAATAAAATCAATTTCTCGAAAATCCGCTAAAAATTACTCAAGTTATCGACAAATTAAAAAAACAGGGAAAACTTGTTTTGAAAATTACTACCAGAGAACTACGTCGATAGTATCCATCGTTCAATTCAAGCTGATGAATGTTAATCTTCGTCGAATAAACCTAATTTCTCATAAATCCCCTCAAAATTGTTGAAGTTATCCTGATATTAAAAAAACGTAAAAAATTCTTTTGGGAATAACTACCAGACTATAACTTCTTTTTTAACCATTAAGGCACTCGACCTCAAAAAACATAGTCTTCGTCCAATAAAAAACAGTTTTTGAAAATCGGTCCATAATTACCGAAGTTATCGTGCCAATAAAAAAACAGAAAAATATTCCTTTGGGAATAACTATCAGATAATAACTTCTATTGTACCCATCTACGAACTTGACCTGAGGAATTCATGTCTTCATCGAATAAAAAATAGTTTGTAAAAATCCGTTCAGGCTCAAGTTATCGTGATATCAAGATCATAGACCAAAATTCTTCTAAGAATTACTCCCAGATAATTACTCCCATATTGTCCATCTACGAACTTGACCTGAGGAATTCTAATCTGCGTCGATAGAAACCAAATTTGCAAAAATCGGTTTAGAAACTCAAGTTATCGTAATATCAAGCGTTGCAGACATTTCAGTATTTTATGTTTTTGGTCAATATATCATACATTTTATCAAATATAGTCATAGTGAACTAAGGACGTATTTTATTTCGTAAGACCCTAGACATTCAGTCAAGGGAATAAAAAGTGAAATGTCATGAGTTGTAATTTGGAATTGTAGAAAAATAAGGTCTTCCAGACAAGATTTTGGAGTTGTAGAGTGAAAATTATGTTCAAAATGCTGATTGATGTTTCAAATGAAATGTTACGTTAACATTGGAAAACGCGATTATTAACATTTTCTTCGACCTTTGGAAAAAACACGATTTGTGTCGAACACAACTTTTTGTCGAAGTCAAAGTAATGTCGATCGAGTAATGTAATGTAATATTTTTAAATTTTTAATTTCGTCTTTCTTTTTGTAAAGATCGTTTAAAAAAATTCTTTGAAAAATAGTCTATTAGATACATATGACTCAGCAAAAGTAATTCATTAAGTAAGGTCACAGTTTTGTGATGAGAGTCGAACTCACAAGTGTGTTTTTTAGCAACAAATTCAACACCGAAATACTTCTAACAGTTGACATGGTGTTTTTTCTGATAACTCTTCATAATCATGTTTGAGTCGACTGATGATTTTCGAGACGACTTTGCACACATTAGCACATGAAAAGTTAAAAAGCATTATTAGGTAGAGCTTCCACTTTGGCTCTTCGACACTAGAAATCCTTCTGCCTCGTAACTGAAGGAAGTATTTTATGTTAGATTTTGGTGTCACCTTCTTATCGTCCAATTACTTTAAAGATTAACTCGACTTACTCGCTTCTGTTGAAAAAGTGGATAAAAAGCATATCTGCACTGCACATGCATTTTCATTCAGCGACAGTCTAAAAAGCATCGTCAATACAAAGATACTGAAATAAATAAAGACAGAAATAATTGAAAAAGCGAAATACACATTCCCGAATAGACGATATGTGCAATTTGGACCGACATATCGCATGTCACGTAAAATCTGCATAAGTTAACTTTATACGAAACGAGAATTGCGAAAAAAATGATCAATAAAATGGCTTCGTAGCAATAAAATATGCTTCAATGGTTGCGTCACGAATAAAATCGTGGACATTTTGATTTTAACACGTTGTTGATTTCGAAATAAGAATAATTAATTTACGTTTGTTGAATTTTGAAAATTGTGCCATATTTATTCGTATTGTAATATAAAGCCCAAGCCTTCTAATAGTGGCAACAAAATAATCCTCTGTGTAATAATTTATCGTCACACAATTCTAATTAAAATAAATTTGTAAAACGAGCCATATGCCGGTTTCTGTAATACATCAAATTTACTTCGGGGTTCGGTGTTTGTAACATCTAACACAAAACTTTTATTCATATTTTCTAAATATTATTACTACGCATTTATGTACAAACATGCATACCCGTATCCATATTAAAACTCCCTTTGAAGGAATTATCACGCACATATAGTAATATTTGTACCCTATAATTTAATTATTAACCTGCTTACGTAATGTATTTTACCCCAGTATCGCACATGTACACGTATTCGTATTTTTTTCATCTATTTATTTTATGGTTTACATATGAGTTATAAGAGTTAAAATATGGAGTGAAGATTGAAGTGGAAAAACGTATACTCACAGGGTTGTACTAACTATTAAACAGACTAAGTTTGAAAAAAAAAGAATCATCAAACTAATACTCTGAAAAATAAACTCAAAAATTGCGAAAATTACCCGTACAAAAAATTATGTGTGGAATTAAATTCACTGATATACAGGGCATAACATTTGGAACAAATTCCTTGAAATTCACTAAATTTTTTCGATCATTCCGTTTTGTTCAGTTCGCTTTAATTCAAGAGGTTTCGTCGGCATTCTCTTTCCTTTGCCCAAATCCTTAACTAATCCAAAGCCAAACTTGTTTTATCTCACACTAGTGAAGCCAATGTACATACATACATACGTATTGCATAATATGTTGTAAGGAGTTGTCCATTGTCCGTTTATTTGTTAGATTGAGAGGAGGAGGTCTTCGAAAACAGACAAAGAGGGGAGTGTATTGGTAAATGTATCAAAAATTACCGTTGTCTGACGTCATAAAGAAATGTAATGTTAATCTTCCAAATTGGTTGTTTGTACTTGTAGGAAGTTTGCTGCGTTTTCCGAGGTAAAGAAAGAAAGAAAATTAACCAACTTATGTTTTTTACATGAAAATGTGCTGCTTTTAATAATCAGAATATGACGTCTGTTTTGGACGGAAGAGAATGTTGAGAAAACAGACGACAGCAGACAAGGGGGTAGGGGGTACCTCGAAAACAGCAAAAGAGTGGACGTTATGTGTGGACAGTCCACTTTACCTATCTGAATTGTAAACTACCTGAGCGTACCGATGAATTACGCCTTATTAACAAAAAATGTCCGTTTGAATTCTATTTGAATAAAACTCATGTGTTCTTCGATCCTGAAATTTTTACAATCATGAAAATGGATGCAAATGTCTTTTAAAAGGTATGTGAATGGTTAGAAAATGGTTGTGACGCAAGTGGTGCGTAAATGGCATTCGCATTTGCACAAATTTAAATGGTGGGAAAAGTCTTCCTATTGTCCGAAGCAACGGTGTAAAAAACATTTCCAAAGCCCCCCAAAAAAAATGTTAAAAAAAATCAACACAAATTTAAAAAAAAAGGTAAAATTTAAAAAAAATCCAAAACAATGTTTTGGGCTAGAGGGTCAACCTAGGCCCCTGAGGACAGACCTCGAACCTGTAAAGTAATATTCATGAAAACCCATTAAATATCGTGTAGAATTTATTGAATTGAACTTTATTCTTAAACAGAAATCGAAAGTACTGTCTTCAACAAAAGTGTCATTCCGTAAGAATGTTACAAAGTGTTTTAATCGTGCTACATGAAACAAAGTTACGTTTTCTGAGCATGATTTTTTCTTTCTTTCGTCATTGAGTTAGTCGAAGAGTTCCAACGTGCATTTTTCAGTTTTTACATGAAATGGAAAAATGGAAGTTTTTAAACTGCCACGCAATATAAGTTATTTAACACATGATTAGTCAACTCGGGTCTCACTACTCTCAAATGAAACTCTAAGTCACGCCCACTTGCGCAAAACCAGTTAGCCTAGAAGTCGACTAATGCTCTTTGTTTCAGGTGGACCATTGGATCCTCGTTACGTTGGTGCTTAATGGAACGACGAGCTGCTTTTAATTTATATTTTCGTCTAATTTTAATTATTCCTGATCCTGATTGTAATGTATTACTTAAACTTTTAAAATGTATTGGCTTCGGCCATTGATGTAGTAAGGAAATAAATTAAAAAAATAATTTCAATAAAATAATTTTTAACAAGAAAATGGGAGTTTGCATATGTTAAAGACAGTAGCTTTAAAAACATTTTTTTTACAAACTAAAAATTTTGTTTTCATTCTACAGGGACCGAATACTTAGATTGTACATTCATTGGTTTTGAAAAGCTCCTTCAAAACTGAAAATTGATGTCATGACAACAATCGAAGTTAAATATCGAAATCTAAAAGAATTCGGTCACTGTAGTTTGATTTGATTTGATTTATTTATAAATAGTATTCAAGAAATACAAAAAATAAAATTTGGCTCTCCACTGTACACGTACTTTTAAGGAGACAATCCATAAGTTAAATTAATGTAAATGTTAAATTTTTCAAATTAGAGTAAATAAGAAAATGAAATTAAAATAAAATAAAAATAAAAGAATAAGAAAAATATGCGAAGATATTTATGTAATAGAGATGGAAAAGAAATACGAAAGAGAAGAGGAAAAAAAATTATAGAAGAAAAAATAAAGAAAAAGAAAAAGATGGAAGCAAGAAGTAGAGGCGAATGGAAGGAGCAGTAGAGTGTGATAAGGAAATGAAAAAAAGTGTATCCCGCTTAGTACTTCGTCTATGTCCATCGCCACCTGCATCAGGATTATCCCCATTGTGAAACCCTCAATGTCACTAACATATAGGTATCAATATAACAAAAGGAAAAAAAAACAAACAAATAAACGACTCAAAGTTCCGGTACACCCATTAACAAGCCGGAAACTGTCTCTCCAACAATCACAGCTTCGAGTCCGATTTGAACCTTGCATGACGAGCTGTCCTAATGCTCAGCGGAAGTGAGTTGAAAATCTTAGTACCAGCATGTGAGATTGCTCTCGAACCCAGCGCTGATTTGACAGCAGACTACCTAACCTTCTGGTTATCACGCAGATTTTAGGGGTGGGCGGGTCTCACAAAATTGATGTTGTTATGCGAGATCCCATGTAATGCTTGATACACATAGTCACACATGCTATACTTAACCAAACTGAAACTCTTAACATTTAGCAGATTAGGACAGTAATGCCGGAAAAGTTCAATAGTGTGAAACCGCATAGGAAACGTGTTGGTATGTTTTAAACATTTCTTCTGTAATACACTCAATTGGCGAATTGAGGCCACATTTGCAGTACCCCATGCCGCTGGCAAGTACGAAAGCCGTGAATGAACTAGGGCATAATAGATATTCAACAGGGCAGATCTGGGAAGTAGGTTCTTTAGCTTACACAGAACTCCGCACACCGAGGCTATCTTACTACACATTTTCTGGATATGAGCATTAAGCGACAGCTCATAGTCCAGAAGCTGTCCCAAATAGCGCAACACTGAGACTGACTCAACTGCGTTATCATCCAAGACAACCTCATCAACATCTGAACTACCCTTCCGGCGGAAGTGCATACTCACTGTTTTTTTACGTTAAGCGTTCCAGTGCAGTTCAAAAGCATGGTTTGAATTAATTGACCAATAGCTATCAGTAGCCGAAAGACCGATTTGAAATAGTTCGGACAATGAACCGATTTCAAAAACTCTCTATGCACCCAGTACGGACCTGTACTTCCACAAAACATTATTCAAGTATCGCGGGTGTGTGGAATGAAAGCATTTTTCAAAATTAAAAACAAAACATTATACCGTAAATGTTAATGTACAATTTCAGTTATTTGGTCATTTACTTTACCGTTTCATAATTAAAAGGATAAAATTAAAAATTTATTTAATAAAAACACCACCAAATTGGCCATTAAAAAAGGGAAGACTATGAATATTGTATATAATGAAGGAGTTTTTCGATAATTATTTAAAAGAAATTTAAAACAAAAATAAAACTTCATTTACTTTGCTATCGTGTTGCGAACCCCTTTTTATAGCCCAAGTCTGCATTGAATTTAATCGGATTAATAAATAGAAAATATAATTTAAAATCTTTTTAAACTCTTTACTGCAAAAAAGTTTCCTTACGACAAGACAGGATATAATTTGCACTTTATGCCAACTTTGAGTTTTCTTCGTTGTATTAAATAAATCTTTTGTACTGATGTCACTTTACTGTACATTGATATAGGTTATTTGGAAATTACATAGGTCACATAGATATCGCATCTGGAATAATGGAATTATAATAAAGACATTTTGCAACATAATAAATCTTAATTAAAGACGCAAATACATGTTAGGTTCACAAGGTCCAAATTTGAACTAGGTTGTATTTTACCGTATCTCATTATTCGTATTATCGTTTATCGCTTGATTCGGGATAAGATTATGTATTAAGTCTTAGAGTTGGATACATAAAATTTAAGTTTACTGTCATTTTGAGTCAAAATTATGTTTAATTTACATAAGTCGTGGTTTTGTGACACTTTATCTCAAAATATTGAGTCGGGAGATGCGTGAATCGTTAATAATTTTCATTTTTTGTTAATATGATCAATCTGCGACGAAAGCACATATGAGCAAGTTGTAAATGTAACTCATGTTTGTTGCTAAAGTATAATTTTCTAAACATCAGACACTTTAATGAACACTGGGAACTGTCGATAAATAAAGCTAAGTCTATGCTTTCATTTGTTAAGCGTCAATGTTATGGACGTTTTAATGTTGACACAGCCACTATGCTTTACTCCGCCATAGTTCGCTCTCATCTGGAATTTGCCAGTACGATTTGGGCACCTCATCAAGCAGTTCACATCCAGTCGTTAGAAAGTATTCAAAGACAGTTTGTGTTGTACGCTAATCGCGATCGATTTGTCAGTGAAGACGATGATAGCTACCGTCTTCGCCCTTACATTGATAGGTGTGATGAACTCAATCTGAAATCTTTGCTGAGACGTAGAACCAATGCAGCAGTTTTCTTCATCCACGATGTCTTGACTGGAAGAGTGAACTCTCGTTTCATTCGCGACAAGATTAAGTTGGATGATGGCTCGCGAGTTTTGCGAAAATCCTCATTAATTAGAATCACGGGTTCCGTTAATCAGTACTCACAATTCTCGCCTTTCAACTTCGCATGCCGGCTATTCAACCTTGCTGCAAACCACGTAGATCCAACTCTTCCGTATCGCGAGTTCAGAAATGAGGTCCATAAGCTCCATGACTCGGTCTTTGATAAATTTGGCATGGTTGGATAATGTGTTTATTTAGTGCTTTCTTTTCACTACTGCGTCATAAAAACGAAAGCACTCATCCGGTGATTGATTATTCTTAAATTTTTGAAGCTCCTAAAAAGTAACGTTTTTTTTAATGCAGTTGACATGATGTTCTCTGACTTGGATGTTTGGCATCTTCTTAGACGCGATGGAGCATTTTTGACGAGCTATTTTAGCAATCTATATTTTATATTTTTGACTATGCTGATTTGGCATATTTTATATTCAACTTTTGACGATGTTCTTCCAACAATTTTTATTTATTTATCTTTAAAATATTTTGACGATGTTCTTTCAACCATTTTTATTTATTTATTTTTTAAATATTTTGACCTGAATTCATTTCATTTATATACTCGTTAATTGTTTCACTTGATTTTGATTCTGTTTTTTGTAATATTTGTTTTTGATCCTTTCTCTATGTTAAAGTTATTAATGTTAATCAAATATTATAACGATTTCATGGTTTTTTAACGAGAGCTATGGCAGCAGTCATAGCTACTCTTTTTCCATGTCAGCTAGAAAATAGTAGACAATAAAATTATATATCATCATCATCAAAAGTCATAAAATTCGAAGGATTTTTTTAAAAATATTGTCATTTTCTGTGCCTAACATGAGATTCGGCTTACATTCGGCTGCTGGTATCTAAGGTGTGGTCATATCATGTGTTTAAAATAACAAAACTGAGTATTATGAAATGTGAAGATTTCCATGCAATTGTTAAAGAAAGCAACTTTCATGCAAATTACCAATTTTCTTGGGTAATTATTATCTTTTGACCTCTATCGGCACACTATACCCTAGTAGTGAGGTACGTTTCAAATAAAGTAGTTATTTGGTAACCTAAAATACAAAATTAACCGTGAACTGTGGAAATGAAAAATATTTTTGCTAACATTTGATGAATATTTGATGAAACTTTTGTCAAATGTGAAATCAGGCTACTTTCAAACGGCACATTTTCTGGATTTCAAAAGCAACTTCTGATTCGGAATGGGCATACCCAAATTGGCCTAGATGTGACTTTTTGAGCCACAGCGGGTACATATGGGAACGACTTTGATGTAAACTACCGGCTTTTTGCGTATTTTTAGCATGTTTTCACTTCCCCTGGCTCTCTATAGACTAGATGTGACCACATTTAAGTTGAAATTACTTTTTTATGATCCAAAAAACAAAATTAACCGGAAAATGTGAAGATGTGAAAAAATGTGATTCACATTTTTTTCCACAGATGTGAGTCACATTATGTGAAAAAATGTGAAATGTGAATTTTTTGAAGGCTAAGCAATCTTAAAAAAGGAGCTCAACTACTAGATGAAAAAACAATGACTTTCTTTAGTTATTGAGGTACTTTTCTAAAATAACAATTGTTTTTTAACAAAGGCTTCGCTGGAAAAACATTGTTTTTATCAAGCCTTCTCTTAAGCCTCGTTTCATAGAACCAAACTCACATTTTTCTAAGATTAAGGCAGTTGAGGCCTCACTCATATTACATTTTGCATTTTTTCGTAGAATTGCCATATGTGAACGTCCACGTTAAATTGGATTGAAAATTGCCCTAAAGCCCATCCGAAACACCGGTGTAAAAAAAAGGATTTTTAAGGATTTAATACAGAATATTTGAGGAACGTGGTCTACAAGCCCCCTCACGCACTGCTACTGGCTGATTATCGTTCGAAGCTATTATCTTTTCGACTTTTTTCTATCTGCATAAGTGAATTTCCGCTCTTAAAAGTCATTGCTGCCAAATAAGAACTGCCGAGGTCCTTGATTAGTTAAATTTATGAATTATTATAGTCAATTTGGAAAAGCTTTCGAGCTGTAAATTGTAGCACCCTAGATGTCCATGTGTAAGTTTTATAACGTTTTTTTTTTTACTGGAATGATCAATAAAAAAGGAAAAAAAAAGGATTTAATAGGAAATAGAAAAAAAAATCAAGAAAATCTGATAGGAGACTGAGGGAATAGTCACTAATTTCTCATTTATGTATTTTATGTCTTGTCTAACAACTTTTCTAATCATTAACCAAGATAACAACATTATTAAAACTATCATTTCTAAACTTTAAAGATATTCGACCTCGAACAAACTAAAAAATTGAGCGACTGTTTCACTTCTTTGTTGTTGCTATAACGCAAAATAAATTTAATAATAATTCTTTTTACCTAAAGACCCAAAGTGTTAGCCGGAATGATTATGATTTAGTTATTTTTGAGAACTTTAAATTATCGCGACAACCATTGGTTAAATGCATTAAACTCATTCACCAGATTTCATAGCCGCACATCAAAATTACATTCATTCACGACAAACATAAGAATGAAAACGGGAACATATTTTCAGAAAAAATATCACAATTGAATAAAATTTTGCAATAATGACGTAACCTCGACATGGACAGTTCACAATAGTAACATAACTCCTATTTAAATGCACTTTTTGCGTGGTGGGTTGACACTTTGAGTTTTTTAACTCCATTTACGATGCACTTTTGAAAACGCATCAAATTTTTCAAATTTCTTTAATTTCGCGCCTTTTTTCGCATACAGAAGTATATACACACGTACAGATGTGGTTAAGATTATTGCAAAATTTTATTCAATTGTGTACAATCCGTAACGAAAGTTGCATAACTAATAACTTTGGAATTACCAAAGAGTATGTTATCGAAACAGTAGCAAGGGACAGGCTTATAACAAAAATGGAAACATATCGAATCAAAGGTAGCCTGCAAATTGGTTCAAAAGCTACTTAACGAATAGGACGCAAAAGACGAAATATGGAGAGGAGATGTCGCCAGATATCGAAACCAGATTCGGAGTTCCACAAGGATCCACATTATCATCAGATTTATTTCTTCTCTACATCAATGACATCAATGCCTCAAATTTGCAGAAATTATACTCTTCGCGGATGACACCACCGCGGATGAAACGCAATATATAATATTCAATAAAAACAGCGGAGGCCTCAGTAATAATTTACAAGTGAAGATAGACGGCGAAATCATAGACCAAGCAGAAGAAATAAAACTCCTGGGAGTAGTAATTTCTAAGGACTCAAAAATGACTAAACATATTCAATTCGTGGAAAAAAAAATAGCGAAGAAAATAGGATTCATGGCGAGAATTAGCAGGAAACTTACACTTGGAAGCAGAATCACTATCTATAAATCAATTATTGCACCTCACTTCCCATCTCTTGCCCATCTCTTTTTACGTGCAACCAAGGTGAATTTCAAAGATTACAAAAACAACAAAACAAGGCGATGCGAATAACGTGGTGCTTAAGGTAAGCGTAAAGAAAAGGCTAAAGAAGTTGTGTTGGTTGAGTGTTAAACAGAGGGTTAGAATTTTCAAACTAAAAAATTTTTTGTGTCATGGTGAAATATGTTCGAGATCGGAAACTTAATTATTGGATGAGAAATGAAAATGACTTTCATCTGATACTAAAAAACATCGACGCAAAATACAATGATGTATAATGGCTTAAAAACTTTTAATGAACTTCCAAAAAACATTAAAAATGAATCAAATATTAAAGAATTTAAAAGACTACTAATTAAATACATTAGGGAAAATATTGATACTGACATTTAAGAAAGTTTTTTAATTTAAATAATTTTATAAAAAGTGATTTTTGTATAGCTGAAGCTAATAAAATAATTCATTCATTCATTCATCAAACTTCTGGACTTTGAAGATAATGATTTGGTGCATCTTCATTATGAAAATACATTCTGTAAATAGTGATTCCCGTGGAAAAACCGCGGGATTTAACATATTCAGACAGTTCGTTTTTAATGAAAATACAAAAATTTTTTTGCAATAAATAGTCTAAACGATGCAAATCATCATCTTCAAGGTTCAAAAGTTTGATAACATACTCGTAATAAGTTATTAGCAATTGAAGTTTTCATTTCTAACTTAGGAATCTACATTGTATAAACGTTAATTCTGCAACATGTCTCCGTTGTTCTTATGCATGTCGTAGGTTGTGTATATGAAAGTATGACACTTATTTGATGAGATTGATGTTAAACTAAAAGGTAATAATGATAATTTGAAGCTTTCAACTATATTTTTATTCATTTCCACTAGCAGTAGTGCATATTTAGTTTTCATTACATCGAATACGAAACTTGTATATTTCTCTTCCCAAATGAGACGCGAAAATTAAAAAATGCAACTCTCAGTAGGCCTTAGAATGCTATGGGAATAGACGTGTGCGCCGGTCTTTTGTCGGCGTAGTATTCAAAATTATGTATAGCCTTTGCGCTACACTCTAGAGGGTTACAATGTTCTACAAAAATGTGCAGGATACATGTATCTAGTCGGCGTGCTAAGACCATTTTATTCCAAAATTTCACTGTCAATAGATATTCGAGGTACGCCGATGTTCTTTTGGTATTCGGCGGAAAATGAGCTGAAATGTCGGCGTACCTCTAATATCTATTGACAGTGACATTTTGGAAGAAAATGGTCTTAGCACGCCGACTAGATACACGTATCTTGCACATTTTTGTAGAACATTGTAATCTTCTAGAGTGGAGCCCAAAGGCTATAGATAACCTCGAATACTACGCCGACAAAAGACCGGCGCACACGTCTATATGGGAACCGAAAGTATTATCGGCCCTCTAAACAGAGGTGCGAAAATAAACAGAGGGACGAAAATTTTTTCGGTCCTCTAAACAGAGGTGCGAAAATAACTGACACAACAAAAAAACTTCGACACTTCATTGAGTTTACTTCGATCAAAGTGTAACAAATTTGCTACCAAGATTTTTTGTGTGGAATTAAACATGATATTGTTGAAGAAGGAAATGTTATTTTTTTTCAATTAGTTTTGTCTTTCTAGTTTTGTAAGGAAAAACTGCAATATTCTCGTAGTTCTTGTTATGTGAATCACTTAGTTTTGGATGTGTATCATGAGTTTTGGATGTGGATCATTTCGCATGAGAATCACAATGGTTATTTGTGTACATGCTATGGACGATTGATTCTAGGCAATTTCGCGAACTAAGCAGGTGCACAATGCACATACAACTTTTCATGAATTGGGCATAAATTACAGAATTTTTCTTGTAATTTAGGCGCCCGGCATGAAAAACATCATATTTTTAATTTCTACATGCTGTTGCTGCTATTACTGCAGTGATGTTTAAATCATAACAATTCTAATGAATAAATTATTGACCTTAGTTGAATTGATTAATGAATAAGCCTTCGTTTCGAGTTGCATTTTTTAATTTTCGCGTCTATTTGGGATTCGAAAATTACAAGATTCGTATTCGTTGTAATGAAAAGTTGTGTGAATCACATGTGACGACGTAAAAAATTTCAACCTGTGCGATTACCGCCCTTGCCTTCGGCGCGGGCTGCAAATTTCGCACACGGTTGAAATTTTTCACTTTCGTCCCTTGTGACCCAAAAAACTATTGTGTTGTGATTGCGTTCTGCAATTAAAAGGGAGTTTCGTTTCCTTAATTTGTTTATTAACGCATCGTTCGTTCGAGGTACAAAGTATTAAAGTGGAAAAATGATTCAAGTCTCTTACATTCGACGGTAAAGATTGAGAAAGGTCTTCAACCGAGAATTTAATAGATGAATGAGGGAAAGTAACTTTTCCCGCGGTCTCTAGATAGATTTTTCTTTGCACGGAGGGGTTCGAAAACAATGGCGACAACATTGTACGTTGCAATTGTTGTTGTCTTCTTTTTTCGCATGTGCGAGATAGAAATTTCAGACGGGGTCGATAACTCACCCTGGATTAAGAAATTTCGCCTCTGTCAAAATTACTTTTTACACTCAGTATTTTCGTTATAGTAATTATGCACCTGCGGGGACATTTTATTATCTTCGAGAGGATGTATAAATATGCTACTTTATTCACCAAAGCAACAAATCAGCAAAACGAACTGTGACACCAACAATTTATGTATTTTTTTGAGTTCTACGGAAGCATTGCGCCGAGTAAAAATTTTTAGACCCGTAAGTCGTGGTGTACTCATTAGCCCCGTTTTCGAAAAACTTCGTTTCTTCGTACGAGTCTAAAAATTTGTTCGTCCGTCCGTCCGTTTGTCAACACGATAACTTGAGTAAGACTTTACCGATTTTCAAAATATTCATTGAAAGATATTCGAAAAATCTTTTATGGGACTGAATCTGGGCACAGTCGGACAGTAAAGTGGTAGCAGAAGGCTAATTCAACATTCTCTAATGAAAAAACTCTTTGTTTCTGAACTCATTGACAGGAACCCTCACTTGTATTTTGAACAATAGGGCCGGGGAGTCAAGAAGCTTTCGCAACATATCAATAATGAAAACAATGCCCATATTGATCCTCCTACGCCAGAGAGGCTCGATGGCAATTGACGCACAATGTTTCAATTTGAGGGGCAGACGATTATCGTCGTGCCTCTGAACCGAACGTCTTAGAGCTTATACCAAAAACTCTTTTTGTATTGACTCAATTTTATATATTCATCTTCGTAATCTCATGTTGATGTCTGATAAGACAGACGTTTATTTGAGATGGGACTTAACATGAGTACAATAGGCACTCTTGAGCGCACAAATACTAGTAATATGTTTACAAATACGCTTTGTTAAAGCGAGTATGGAGTAAGCTTTGGACACAGAAACATTTATATTACGGTTTAAAGTAAGTTTTTCATCTAGCCAAACCCAAGGTGCAGCACTTCGTTAACACAATTCAATGTCGTGCCAGAAATCGTACAATTAAAACGAATATTTTGCACTCCCCAACGTTTAAGTCCAATCGATTTCGTACACACAATTGCGAGAGAACATTCAAATCAGCGTGTAAGTGAATTGCGTCGGAAAGTGATTTAATCTTGCATATTTGTTTCAGGTCGTCAGCGTGCAAGAGTCTAATAAACTTGAAGATTTTGGTTACGTCATCCATACGCAAAATAAACAGCAGTTGGTCTAAATACCTTCTTGCGGGGTTCCTGACTTAACCTCAAAAGCTTTAGAAACTTGACCTAGAAGCCTCATATATTGAAAACGCCCACTGAGATAAGAATTGATCCATTTCAAAAGTCCGGAGCCGATCTTCAAATCATCAAGTTTCTTTAGTAATACCGTGTGCGATACTAAATCGAATGCTTTCTGAAAATCAGTATTGACCACATAATGAAGTGACCCTGATTCGATGATGAGTTCACTACAACATTCCTCGATCATCTTTAAAGATCGGCTTCAGATAAGCCGTTTTCCAACGAGAAGGAAAAATATTAGAAGACAGGGGGAGATTGTAAAACCTCAGCAGCGTGCCGAAGTACTAGGCCCTGTGTGCATTCTATTAAAAGAACATCGAAGTATCAATAGATTCAAGATAATCCGTCAACCGATTTCAGGACCACAACGTACAACATAATTCACGAACAAATTCTGATCCTCAGCATTTTCGTCATCAAGATATATGCTCTTGAAGCAGGCACGCCGGCTACAGTATGGCGATTGGGGCGAATGCCCCACACGATCAGATCCGTATGGGGCGTCGCCCTATACGAGGATTTTAGGAACATTTAAATTTCCAGTGGTAAAAACATTACATTTTTCATAGTTTCCCTAAAAAAATGTTTGCCTGCGGCGCATTTCATACGAAGTGTTGATGTTTTCTATTCATTTGGAAACTCTATGCCACAGAAAACGTTTGCACTCGCGTTTGGCCCACGGGCTTCCGAACCGAACCCAAGAAACTCGACTTTTTGGACGTAAAATACCAAACCTTTCTTCAGAAACGGTTTAGAAAATGAATTTTTCATCCAATAAACTTCAATGAATCACTATATTTTTTCCAACCGAACCAAACCCAAGAACCTCGACTTTTTTTTACATAAAAAACCAAACCTCAGAATCTTTCGCTTCCTGAAAAACCGAACCGAACTGTTTCTTAATCTTTTTGATAACCAGAACCGAGAACCGAACATTTTTTCTAAAGGTTCGGAAACCCGTTGCCTAATATGATGAAAATAAGCGTCACACCACTGAAAACGCTCGTGAAAACGTTTGCCCCATACGACCAAACTAAAGGTCGGCGCGGCTGTCTTGAATAAATCAGTTATACATATCGTTTCGAGGTCAAAAGATTTTGAATCATAAAGGACATCATTGCAGAATAAATCATAAGAAACAGTCATAGCCGAATTCAGATTATTATCAGTAGATGTGTATTGTCGGTGTGGGTGTTGTTTCCTACAACATTTTAAATATTTCAAAAGATTATCCTATGAGTACAAGACTGTGAAAACTTTTCCTGACCACAACACCGAGCTCATGGAAACTATTAATTAATTCTGTAAATAAATATCCCCTTTATTAAAATAAACCGAATACCGATGGGGGTATATGTTTCAATAGCCTGACAAGCATTTCCTTCCTCGCGCAAATGTATCTTAATTTGAATATTAAATCTCACGGCAAAATGTACTTAGATCACCGAGATAATCAAAATTCAAACCCCAAAAATTTGGTTTCCATAAATTTGGCTTCGAAACCAACAACGCCATAAATGCATGCATGATAGGAAAAAATAATATAAAATGCATAGTGTATACACAAACAACACATCCGAGTGGCACGTGCCGACCGACATATGTGTATACGATATTTTTTCGGGAAAATTATGCAAAAGCATGGTACACACGGTACACATGGTATAATGTAGCACTTTTATCCATTTTATGTAGATAGCGAAAGTACGCCATGTTTCATTGATATAATGACCTACGGAGCGGCATTACCAATGCCAATGACTTGCACCTTCACCTGATAAATTTATTATGCCACAATCCATAGTATTTTCTTTCCTAATAGGGTGGAAGCAACGAATATCAAACTTTTGACATTTGCTCATAAAATCTAGAATGTATTTTATGAGCAATTGCAAGAGAAATTTGAAGCCGAAAAGTGTTATGGCAGTTCAATATTCCTTATATTAGGTTTTACTCGAATTGAAAAAACTATATTTGCAGAGTTATTGAATGACTAATCAATTAATCATATCGAAAAACTGCACCTTTTCTGTCTTGCTCATTTATTCAACAGCCGATGAAGGGTAGTTGAGAATAACAAATCGGTTTGCAAACTGTTACTATGGGGAAATTAAATAACAAGCTATTTTAGTAGTTTAATTGGATGATTAAGAACCGCTTATAATCAATCAATTCCTTGATTTCGTCATTAGTTTATAATTGTCTGATCTGAAGATATTTCTAAGCGTATAAGTTAAGGGTAAATAGAACCTTAAAATCTACTTAAAGCATTGCTGTGACGCAAGATTTTTTATCAGCTTATTCAAACAAGGAACGATCGATTTCGTTCACAAGCAAAAATTTCCCTTATCCGTAAATGTGATTCTACCGATTTTAATGGTGATGGAGATGTAACAGTTAACCAAATCACAATGCTTGCGCTTAGAGTTCTTTGAGATTTAAAGCCCACAAACTGAATGCAATCAAATTTTGGTGTAGAGTTTTGATGCAGCTCGGAACAGATCAGATTGATCTGAAAATTTTCAGATTTTGTTCTCTTTTTGGTTGATCTGCAGCTGAATATGAGTTTTTCTGGTTTGATCTGATTTTTCTTCGATCTTATCTGATCTGAAATAATCATTTGTCTGATCTGATCTGATCTGTTTGAACTTTATCTGATCTGAATTACAAGATTAAGACTTTCTGCCAAGTTTTTAGAAATTTCTCTTATGCCTTCCGTCTTCATGAAAAATCTATTTCTACGATCCAGTGTTGAGTAGCTCAGTATGTACTTTCGCTTCTGAAATTACCGTAATGTTGATTTACATACTTCGTCGGTACTGCTTTTCATTTTATTTTGGGAATTATTTCAATCCTTGTCAAACTCATTCATATCATGAGTGGCATCGAAAAATGAAAAACATTTTTTGTGTTCCATTTTTGAATTACGGGTCCCTTGCATATTTTTCTTATTTGGATTGACTGTACTGCCAAAACTTTGCGTTAAAACGAACAAAATATTTTTTGCAATTTACCAACAAAAACACACTTCTTCCTGTGCTATTTTGGTGTCGCATGAAGTCGTTTTCTCGCACTAGTGCATAATTTTTTTACGCTCTAGTGCGGTACGTTTTTTTTACTCACGGAATGAAAGTAGACGTTAATTTCAGTTCATTTATTTAAAATTGATTCAAAATACATTGAAAAAAAGCAGCTCGTTTTTGTTGGTGAATTGCTAAAACGTTGTTTCATACAACACGTTACGTATGCTGGTAGTTTAACGCACACGATGTAACTTGTATCAAAAAGTACTAATCACGGTGTGTAAGGAAAATTTTAGTTTATCAGTGTGTTGAAACTTTTTAAATTCGTACGAGTATAAGAGACTGTTGCGTTCACCGCTACTTTTGTAACAATCTGATTGGCCCAATAATATATCAGTTCATAAACCATAAAACCACGTAAATTGCTTTTCTAGGTTATGAAAGAGTTGGGGGGGGGGACTGAGCTGAAGCTATCGTTTGACTTTAGCCGACTGAATTTTGCAAAATCGTAAAATGGGTTTATAATGGTCGGTTTTTTCTAGGTTCGGTAAAAACCGATTAGATTTGGAATTCCTAAGTAATAGGTACGGCTACTGGAAAACGAGAGACTGAGTGATGCAGAATATGTAATTCTGGTTTTCTCTATGTGGAAAAGTAAGATCGCTAATATCCAAAGTTCGCTGGGGCACATGCACTATAAACTTATGATAAGACAGCTTTGACTGTTTATGATCTTACATCAGATTTATTTCGGAATGCAAAAGCATTATTAAGACATGCAAACATTTCTACGTCCAGGTGTGAGCTTTCTCTGTAGGAAAAATTACGTAAAAAAGTAAATAAAAATAATTTAATAATAAAGTGAAGTGAAATGGTTTACCTGCAACAAATTCATTTTCATGAATAAGTAAAATTCGCACGGTTTATGTGTTTGTTGTGTTTACGAAGGCTACAAAAAATCTGCATGGACGAATGTAAATCAAATGCCAGCTTAAAGCGAATAAAATCTTTTTAGTTGTTTTTACATAGACCCTTATTTACCTTTGAGGGGCCAAGGGCGAATAGTCAAATTCTACTGCTATGAAGTTAGCCCGTGAGAGAATATGGTGGTCAGAGAGTCAGTACGTGAAAAGTGAACGTCTCCTCACCACTCTCTCACAATTATATAATCTTAGCCAAATCTTTTTATTGTGTCATATGTAAACTTCACTCACAAGCTCCCCTTTACCGTTACGGGTTTATCGGCCGAATTTTTTTTTATTTAATAAAATATTTATAAAATACACTTTCAAATTAATTTTTTACTCTACTTCCGAAAGCATCTATGCGAGCTAACACATTTAACAAAGTTCCCTTCATTGAAATATGTCTCATAAAAAAGTTATTCAGGGGATGCGACTGCGAGATCTGAGGCCAGGACCGAGTAGTGAGTATAGTAGTTAGAAAGCCTATGGCTAGGACTGTCTCTGGTAAGAGTCACCAATGGTCCAAGCCTTCCTGCCCAGACGGCAGCCCGAGAAAGTTCGCGCCCGTGAAAAATGCATTCGTCATTGTTCTTCTTCGTTGTTCATTCATGTATTCGAATTTTCTTGGACTGCTCTCTGGAAAGGAAGGCTTGGACCCATTGGTGACTGTTACCAGAGACAGTCCTGGCCATAGGCTTTCTAACGACTATACCCACTACTGGGTGCAGGCCTCACATCTGTCATTCCCAGAGCAAAATCTATTTGAATACATTTTTCACGGGCGGGAACTTTCTTGGGCTGCCGTCTGGGAATGAAGGCTTGGACCCAATGGTGACTCTTACCAGGCTATAAGCTTTCTAACGACTATACTCACTACCGGGTGCAGGCCTCAAATCTGTCATTCCCAGAACAAAGTCTCTATGAATACATTTTACAAGGGCGGGAGCTTTCTCGGGCTGCCGTCTGGGAAGGAAGGCCTGGACCCATTGGTGACTCTTACCAGAGACAGTCCTTTTCATAGGCTTTCTAACGACTATACTCACTACTCGTTCCAGGCCTGAGATCTCGCATCCCCTGAATAATTTTTTTTGAGACATATTTCAATAGAAATGTGTTAAATGTGTTAGCTCGCATAGATGCTTCCGGAAGTAGACTAAAAAATAAAATTAAAAGTGTATTTTATCGACATTTTATTAAAAAAAAAATTCGGAGCCGAACCGGGGACCCCTCACACGTAGAGCGCCGATAAAAGCTAAAGGGGAGCTCGTGAGTGAAGGTTACATGACACAATAAAAAGATTTGGCTAAGATAATATAATTGTGAGAGACTACATGTGTCCATTTCAGTTAGAAATCGCTAGATTCGGTTGTACCGAGTATTGTTCATAATGAAACATCAAAATGTCGGTAATCAACCCCTTCAACATATCAAGGTGCATGACTTGACTGATGATTGGCACTAGATGCCGAAATGTTTATGTTTCTAAAATTTATTTATTTATTTAGCGTATGGAGTACATCTGTATATTACAATGTTTCTTTATTATTAATGATTACAATTGTTGAAGACCAAGAGGTCCGAAAGACAGGTTTGGCTTCTAATAATTCATACCACTCATCTAAGGTTATATTTTCACACAGTTCATTTGTTTGGTTAATTTGTATCATAGTGCAGTTTGCCTGGAGGATGGTTGTTCAACTGGTTCGGCATCCAATGTGACATTCTGTCCGCAGTGACCACGCGACCCTTACTGTGCGACGTTCTTGGGTTATCATCACTCGCGCCTTTATTCGATGTCGATATACACACGTGAGTTGAGTGCCATCCATGGGCGAAAGGCTGCAGCTATAGCTGTGTTTTATCGACTGTTCTGTTGTACACAAACTGCTACGTAGGTGAGTGACGTCACGTTCCGATTCTTTTTGTGTACAATTTTTCGTTATGGGCCTCGAATCCCATAACTACCCAATTTATGAAGCTTGGGTGAACTTAGGGATGTTCCATACCATTAGTTAATTACAGAAAATTCCTACATATCCCGGGGATCGAAAAGTGTTCAAGAACTCGGCGATCCTAGTTGAGTTCAACCTGAGCGTCATTACAATGACAAAGTAATTTCATTAAGTCAAAAGCATTCTTCATTCTGTTACTATGACTTGACCGCTATAATCAAGAAAAATGGCTACTTCAGCCAAATAAATATAGTGAAGATTACATGACACAATAAAAATATTTGGTGAGAGAGTGGCGAGGAGCCGTTCACTTTTCTTTCCACTACCGCTGCTGGTGGTTCTGGCATTTGTGACGCAATTTTTCGAACACAACGTAATTTTATTTAAGAAAACTGATGCGTTTTTAACTAAAATTTGAACACAAGCCAGCATTCCATTGAAACAAATTTTGCGTACTATCTGCGATTGCGTCATTTCGAACGATATCATTAATTTTGGAAGGGGACTTGCGGACTGCGTCACTCTCCACATTTTAAGAGGTTTTCGTATGCTTTCGAATAGTTTTTTTGTTTTGTTTTGTTGGACCCGTACGAAGTACAAGAGGTGCTATACGTTTACTACAAACAATTTTATTGTAACATGGGGTAGATCGAGGTGGGAGTGGGGGGGGATGCATCTATTATCGTCTAGAGATGACGAATCAGCAATAAAAAAAATGTCCGTCTGTCCGTCCGTCCGTCTCCACTTTTTTTCCCAACGGCTCAACCGATCAGCCTAATCTTTTTTTTTTCCTGAAAGGCACATGCCTCCCATGATTCAAGTTCGAAGATGAGCAAAATCGATCAAGTGGTTCCGGAGATATGGTCGAGGAAGTGACCAAAAACATGGTTTTTCGAGGGTCGGTGAAACTTTTTCGCAAATATCTCAGCCAGTACAGCGCGGAAATTCCTCATTTTGGTGTCACGAAACTGGGAAAAATTTTTTATGGGAATCGGGTCAGGGGTATGGGCACTGGGACCAATGGAATGGACGAAATTGAGATTCTTGGCCATATACGACAACAGTTTTTCGTCTATATTTCCTTAACTATGCTATATGGAGATTTACTGTCAAAGGCAAAGTTGAAGGGAATTAAATTTAAGCGAACACGTGTTTCAGGGTTTTGGGGAAATATGGCCCAATCCTGGTATATGGCCGCTTCCATAATTGGGCAGGATGACCCAGATCTCCAAAACTATGACAGTTAGAAAGTTGTTTCCAAAGGCGAAGTTATAGAGAATTAAATTTAAGCGAACACGTTTTTCAGGGTTTTGGGGAAATATGGTCCAATCCTGGTATATGGCCGCTTCCATAATTGGGCAGGATGACCCAGATTTCCAGAACTATGAGAGTTAGAAAGTTGGTTCCAAAGACGAAGTTATAGAGAATTAAATTTAAGCGAACACGTGTTTCAGGGTTTTCTGGAAATATGGTCCAATCCTGGTATATGGCCACTTCCATAATTGGGCAGGATGACCCAGATCTCCAAAACTATGATAGTTAGAAAGTTGGTTCCAAAGGCGAAGTTATAGAGAATTAAATTTAAGCGAACACGTTTTTCTGGGTTTTAGGGAAAAACGACTTAGTCCTTGGATATAAGCTTTTCTAGATTTGAATGGTCTGAGACGTACTTCGGTAAGGCCTTTGACATTACCTTGGGTAATTTCTATGGATCTTTGAAATTCTTACAGTTATCATAGAACAGAAAACGTTGGATTGTTTGCTTATTTGTATATTTAGGTACGTTCGAGTCACTTTGCCACATCTCTTCTGTTTGTCACATCTATTCTGATACGTACGGGTCTTTGGTTATGTTTTAGTTATTGATTGGACCCGTACGAAGTACAAAGGTCCTATACGTTTACTACAAACAATTTTATTGTAACATGGGGTAAATCGAGGTGGGAGGGGTGGGGATGCATCTATTATCGTCTAGAGATGACGAATCAGCAATAAAAAAAATATCCGTCTGTCCGTCTGTCCGTCTCCACATTTTTTTCCAAACGGCTGAACCGATCAGCCTACACTTTTTTTCTCTGAAAAGTGCATGTCTCCCATGATTCAAGTTCGAAGATGAGCAAAATCGATCAAGTGGTTCCGGAGCTATGGTCGAGGAAGTGACCAAAAAGATGGTTTTTCGAAGGTCGGTGAAGCTTTTTCGCAAATATCTCAGCGACTATAGCACGGAAATTCCTCATTTTGGTGTCGAATGAAAGCATTTGATGCCACAAAACTGGGAAAAAAATTTTGTGGGAATCGGTACAGAGGTCTGGGCACTGGGACCAATGGAATGGACGAAATTGAGATTCTTGGCCATATACGGAAACAGTTTTTCGTCTATATTTCCTTAACTATGCAATATATAGATTTATTGTCAAAGACAAAGTTGTAGAGAATTAAATTTAAGCGAACACGTGTTTCAGGGTTTTGGGGAAATATGGACCAATCCTCGTATATGGCCACTTCCATAATTGGGCAGGATGACCCGGATCTCCAGAACTGAGAGATTCAGAAAGTTAGTTCCAAAAGCGAAGTTGTAGAGAATTAAATTTAAGCGAACAATTATTTCAGGGTTTTGGGGAAATATGGCCCAATCCTGGTATATGGCCACTTCCATAATTGGGCAGGATGACCCAGATCTCCAGAACTATGAAAGTTAGAAAATTGGTTCCAAAGGCGAAATTTTGTGGGAATCGGTACAGAGGTCTGGGCACTGGGACCAATGGAATGGGCGAAATTGAGATTCTTGGCCATATACGGAAACAGTTTTTCGTCTATATTTCCTTAACTATGCAATATATAGATTTATTGTCAAAGACAAAGTTGTAGAGAATTAAATTTAAGCGAACACGTGTTTCAGGGTTTTGGGGAAATATGGACCAATCCTCGTATATGGCCACTTCCATAATTGGGCAGGATGACCCGGATCTCCAGAACTGAGAGATCAGAAAGTTGTTCCAAAGGCGAAGTTGTAGAGAATTAAATTTATTAACAAAACGTATTCAGGGTTTTGGGGAAATATGGCCCAATCCTGGTATATGGCCACTTCCATAATTGGGCAGGATGACCCAGATCTCCAGAACTATGAAAGTTAGAAAATTGGTTCCAAAGGCGAAATTTTGTGGGAATCGGTACAGAGGTCTGGGCACTGGGACCAATGGAATGGGCGAAATTGAGATTCTTGGCCATATACGGAAACAGTTTTTCGTCTATATTTCCTTAACTATGCAATATATAGATTTATTGTCAAAGACAAAGTTGTAGAGAATTAAATATAAGCGAACGCGTGTTTCAGGGTTTTGGGGAAATATGGCCCAATCCTGGTATATGGCCACTTCCATAATTGGGCAGGATGACCCGGATCTCCAGAACTGTGAGAGTTAGAAAGTAAGTTCCAAAGGCGAAGTTGTAGAAAATTAAATTTAAGCGAACATGTGTTTCTGGGATTTAGGGAAAACGACTTAGTCCTTGGATATAAGCTTTTCTAGATTTGAATGGTCTGAGACATACTTCGGTAGGGCCTTTGGCATTACCTTGGGTAATTTCTATGGATCTTTGAAATTCTTACAGTTATAAAAGAACAGAAAACGTTGGATTGTTTGCTTATTTGTATATTTAGGTACGTTCGAGTCACTTTGACACATCTATTCTGATACGTGCGGGTCTTTGGTTATGTTTTCTAAAATTGTTTTGCTTAAGACCAACAGAAAGGAATTCAAACAGAGATAAGACGTGATTTTAATATATCTTCTCCAAGACTTATTCGGAGTAGAAAAGTCACACAAGTTTGTTGTTCTCGACGTTAATGTTTCGAAAAATGTTCACACCACCGTAGAGAAGTGAACTCCCCACGCCGTATGTGGTCGATGTACATTGTACATGTTACGGAATTCATTCATGGTACGAGCAATTTTAATTTTTCGGACGAGAGACGGACGGATCGGCGGCGGCGGACGGACAGGAAGGGTGAAAATATGAAGCATAGCTATCGCTACTTAATAAAGCGTGTCTAAGCGCCATTATTAAAAACGATCGCTTGCGTTTTCTCTACTTAAAGGTTTCCAGTAGAAATTGGGTGCAAAAAATGCAGTATGCAGTCATTGTGAATAGACAAGCATCATGGTATTACACGAAAACAGCAAATAATATTCAGTTCATTATAAAGTCAGCTGAACTTTAAATTAATTATTAGTCATCAGCCATGTCCCTCAAGACATGTTATGTATACAAACAAACAATTGAGAAACAACTATGCTGATTAAACGATGTATACGTGAGCTTTTGCAGTAGACTTGTTGCATTTCAAAATGAAAGTTTGATATTATTTACAATTAGAATCATATTTAGCAAAACAGTCTACATTTTTTATATAAATCTATAACTGTTTCTTGGATATGCTCTTTGTTCCCGTTTGTTGAGAAGACTGTTAGAAGAAGGCTATTTACTTCTGGTTATGGTGAATAGCGATTAGGAGCCGATAATTTAGTCTATCTGCAATTCGCTTTTTGTAAAAGGACAAATAAATACTCCAAGAAAGATGACAAAATGTTATTACTAACATGTGATACTAGCAATACATTAAAATGTATCATCTGTAATCTTGCCCTTCTAAGAACACATACAATGAGACATTTACTAATTCATGGTGGTTTTTAGCGGAAGTCAGAGTAATTATGTACCCAGGCGGAAACTTCAGCGGCACTCCTAAGTGCTCGTGAACTTCTGCCAGAAGGACTGGGAGACAAAGATATTGTAATATACACGAATAGTGAGGCAGCGATAACTGGTTTGGGTGCCCGGACATTCGGGAGTGGATGGTAATAATAATAATCCCAATGGCACTGTTTAGTCGGGAGCAGCACTGTTAAGTGACTGGTTCGACAGCCGGGGTGTTACACAGAGTAACTGCCAGCTAGTGCGGACTAGCCACACTAGGGACCACATGCTTAACGTGTATTCCGAACCACGCCTTCAATTGAAGGATTTGTATTTCGATTTTTTTCGCGCGCTAGTACATCTGGCAACACCTAGACGCGCATCGAACCGATTCAAATTACAACCCTACCGGTATGGAAGTTTGTCTTTTTTTGACATTTTACACACACCTTTACGTAGCAGTTGAATTCGAGTCTGCATGTTTCGTACACAATTGTTTCGAATATGGGTGACGTCATAATTCGTTGTGAACGACTCGTTGCGATATAACTATCTCAACTACCCATGTATGAAGCTTGGGTGTGCTTAGGAACGTTACATTCGTAATATACGTTGAAGAAAAATCCTATACAGAATTTGACCTCACCAGGATTGAACCCGGATATTCTTGGTGGAAAGCCAGTACGTTACCACTGAGCTAACCCGTGGATGGCAATGAGAAAGCTGATTAGCTGGCTAGAACGGGAACACATCCCTGTCCCGAACTCACTTTATACGAAAGTGATAAAGGTTTGGGTGAAGGCGGAACACGGTAAGAGCTGGACAGCGTATGAAGGAGGAGTGCACACCAAGTGCTTCCTTCCCACTCCGAACGAGAGATGGACAAAAGAGCTCCTGACGATGAACCGGGACCAAGTGAGGAGGATCGTGGGGGCGGTGACCGGCCATTGCGGACTCAACAAGCACCTACCGAAAATGAATATTCTAGGTGACCCGGAGTGCTCCTGTGGCTTGCAAGACGAAACGGGTTTTCACCTTATATGCAAATGCTCCGAGTTCCTTCAGCTGAGGCACAGGACACTCGGCGACTATGTCGTCCACGCTTCGAGAGTGGCTGAACTAGGCCCTATCACATTAGACAAGTTCCTGGTCGGCACGCGAAGGTCCTCTTGATATTTACATGATGAACGGGGTTAGCAACAAAGGGTCAAGAGATATGTGTTCCAGATCGAGATATCGATCGTCCCAAACTAATAAAATCTAAAATATAATTATGTACCCACTCAGGAGAATGTTGGGGCCAAAATATTATTACCATGAACTGAACTGAAATAACAGAAAAATTATTTCGTCGTTGGGTCTGGCATTTGTGACACAATTTGCCATAACAATTTTTTTTTTGTGTATGAAGCTTAATGCGTCACCCCTCTGATGTATCAGAGCTTGTTGTTCTGGAATACAACGAAGGAATTTATCTTTTAGACATTCTAGAACACATTCACTCGTTATGTCATTTTCAGCTGTTTTGCCATTGTTATAAAAATAGAAAAAATCTGAAGACGATGAATGTGTAGAATCTCTAAAATATAAATTCCTTCGTTGTAGGATCTTTTTGCATACCAAAGCTTAATGCGTCACACCCCTCTGATATCAGCACTTTTGTAATTCCATAACACCTCCACTTTTGAAGTGGATTTTTTTGCGGTCTTGTAGTTGAAAGGCTTAAAGCTTTACAGATCGCAATGACGGCTTAGCTTGACCAAATTTGCTTGACCATTATTGGAATACAATAAATATTGGCATTTTCAAAATGTATCAGACATAATCGACAGATTTTTCTATATCCTGCGCCGTACCTTTAATTTTTTTGGATTGCGATATTGAGCACCCATAGAAGAAGAAGTTTCATTAAACAAAACCCGAATGCTAACGCAGAATGAAACAAACTTCTACAGATGTCATTTTCTATCATTTCCGAAAAATTCAATTCAATGATGGATGTTAATCCAGACAATTTTTAATTAAAACGTTGATCTCAAATCAGACAGAAAAGTTTTTTTTTCACAGCTTGTCTCTGTCTCTAAAAAGGAAAAGTTTATCAGAAGAAAATATAAAATATGGTCTGTCTATCTATGAACGTCAATCATACAGTCCATTCAAAATGTTTTTTGCAAAAAGAAAAAAAAAAATCAAATATTATTGGATTTGTATTGATTTAGGTAGAATAATTTCCTGAATTATGATTGCCACTCAAAATGTAAAAATAAATAATAGAAAAATTCAAATTAAAACAATAATTATACTTGTTAAGGAAAATTACATTTAATATTTATTAGTCCCGAACGAAACTTATTACTAAAAGAATATCAGTGAAAAAGTATAAAATATTGTTTGTGTAATTATGTCAAAAAATAACGTATTGTATGTAACGTTTAACATGTGGGGTAGATATAAAATGGCGTGATTAAAGGGTATAAATTTGAGTAACTTTTTTAATATAACTTTTACATATAAGTATGGTATTATCGTATTAGTAATGCATGTACTTGTACGTTAAATGGCTTAATGCTAAACGTACAATAATAATGTTGATAAGAAGGCGGAAAAGCGACTTTCAATTAAAAAAAAATTAGGGAGCAGTAATTGGTACAAATACGAGGTTTTCTTATTTTTTAATAAGTTTCAACATAAATCTTGATCTTCTGTATTTATTTATTATTTATTCAGAAGGTATTAAGCTGTAAAAAGTTTCTAAGAACTGATGCGTTAAACAGAAAAATTGACTTTCATGTAATTTACGCTCAATGTGATCCAATAATGTGCACACAATCCAATTAGATTACGCCCTCTTTCCCTCTATACATCCAACTTACAGCTCTAGGGTGGAATATCCTTAGACAAGATATCCACCAAAATTACCAGAAACCACACGAACAAAATAAGCACGACTAATTGCGCCGGTACGAAATAGCCCGAACTTAATGACCTTGAACAAAATATATCAACTTACACAATGAAATATTTAATTGGTTTCTTTGCCCTTTCGCTCCAGCAGTTTCAGCTGTGTCTTACCATTTGGGGCTCTGCACCTTAGACCCGCCGCGCCAGGGGGCTCTATGTCGAAACGACGGCTAAAAAACAACTACCAACTAATATAACAACTACCCTTTCATATATGTAATTCATAAATAAATACCGATATTAATGACTAAATGCCAAGTAATTTTTCTCGTTCCTCTCTGCCCTCTGGTTATTTACACAACGAGATGAGAAAATTGGATAGTACACAGTTCAAGATGTATTTGAGAGCTAAGAGAGTATTGTAACATCAGGATATGAGCTTTTATACCGTTCTAAAAGAAATTTCGAGAGAAAACTCTTCCGACGGAAAAAGCGACAGCGTGACAAGGAAGTTTTGATCGAAATTGAGAAGTTTGGCAATCGGAAGGAGACTCGGAACTTTTACCGGAAAGTGAACGAATCCAGAAACGGTTACAGTCAACAACCTTTGCTGTGTAAGGACAAGCATGGATGGGTCTTAGCAGATGAGGAAAGGTGCATTGCGAGATGGGCTGAGTACTTTAAGGAACTGCTTAACCCGAACAGACCGCTCAACCGAGACGACGAAAACGACGAATTGCCATTTCAGACTGCGCAACCATACATAGAAGAACCAACGATGCCAGAAGTTGAAGCTGAAATTTTAAAGCTCAAAAATTTCAAAGCCCCGGGGACTGACAACCTACCCGGTGAACTTTTCAAGAACGGCGGCAACGCGCTATGTATGGAGATGCACGAGCTCATCACACGCATCTGGAATGACGAGGAGTTACCGGAAGATTGGAAGACCAGCATACTTTGTCCCATATACAAAAAAGGTGACAAATTGGAGTGTGGCAATTTTCGAGGAATCGCTCTGCTGAATATTGCTTACAAGATATTTGCAAATATTTTATATCAGCGCCTTCATCCATACACGGAATCTACGATAGGTGAATACCAAAGTGGTTTTCGTGTAGGTCGTTCAACATCGGACCAGCTGTTTAATATCAGACAGATCTTGGAGAAGTGCAAGGAGTACAACGTTGAAACACACCATTTGTTCGTTGACTTCAAGGCAGCCTATGACAGTGTTAGAAGAAGTAAGCTATGGAGAGTCATGGAGGAGTTCGGAATTCCCAACAAACTGATCTCGCTAACGAAGCTAACACTAAACGGAGCTAACAGCCGAGTAAAGATCCGCAATCAAATGTCAGAGACTTTCGACATTGAGGAAGGCCTACGTCAAGGAGATCCTCTTGCAACGCTGCTTTTCAATTTAACACTCGAAGCAGCTGTTCAAACCATGGACATAGACTCCAGCGGCACCATTTTCTCAAAGTACAGTCAGTTGCTTGGTTTTGCAGATGACCTGGACATTATTGGCCGAACTATGGATGTTGTTAAAGATAAGTTTATGGCCTTGGAGAGGAAAGGTACCGACCTTGGGTTGAAGGTCAATGACGGAAAAACGGAATACATGATCATCCCACCTACGAATCGATATCGTGAAGATAACGTAACGATCGACACACACACATTCAAAATGGTAAATAAGTTCGTATACCTTGGATCAGAGCTGAACATAAACAACGACATTGCGGACGAAATAAAAAGGCGAGTAACTTTGGGCAACCGGAGTTATTACAGCCTGCTGAAAATTCTAAAGTCCAAGTCAGTAAGCCGAAATTCAAAATTCGCACTTTATAAAATTGTGATCAGACCGGTAGTTACGTACGGTTCGGAGTCGTGGTGCTTGACACAGAAAAATGAACAATCTCTGCATACGTTCGAGCGAAAGTACTGCGTACAATATTTGGACCAGTATTTGACCGAAAACTGAACCGATGGCGCAGACGATATAATCACGAGCTCATAGAGCTTTTTGGAGAGCCCGACATAGTCAGAACAACAAAAATAAATAGACTACGTTGGCTCGGTCACGTACAACGAATGAATGAACATCGTATTCCAAAAAAAAATTCTGAAGTCCAAACCTGAAGGCAAAAGGAGTGCAGGGCGACCCAAGTCCAGGTGGAGCGACGCTGCTTTTGCCAACTTAAGAACTGTGGGAGTAACCAGCTGGGAGACGTTAGCTGCAGATAGGCCCGGTTGGAGAAGGCCAAGACCCTTAATGGGTTGTAGTGCCGGTAAAGTAAGTAAGTAATATAAACACATCCTAATGTTGCAACAATAACGAGGCTCACAAATATATTGAGAATTTTGTAATAACCAATTCGAGTCGAGTTCTGTAACGAACTTTACATAATAACAGTTCGAAGTGCACAAATCACGTTCTAATTTGAATATATAAAACACAAAAATAGATACACATAGCAAGCTTAAAGAATTAAATATGAAAGCAATATGCACATAAATGCTTCAACGTGATTAGACCCGTACGAAGAACGAAGTTGCGCTTACCACGACGTTTGTAACCATCCTAATTTCGACCCGGGAGTGGGGGGGGGGGGAGCATCGATCATGGTCCTTAGATGACGAATCAGCAATAAAAAAATGTCCGTCCGTCCGTCTGTAAACACGATAACTTGAGTAAGACTCGACCGATTTTCAAAAACGTGTTTTCCCTGAAAGGTAATTGAAAAATCTTTTTTTTGGATTGAATCTGGGCACTGTCGGCCCAAGGGTCAATGAGCTAGGGCCGTTTAAGTGGTTTTTGGTCTTTTGTACATCTACATCGCTCGAGTAAATCTTTTTCGATTTACATAAACTTCTTTTTGTTTGAAAGATTTTGGCATGGCCGACAATTAATGAAAGAAACTTTTTTGGGTTTGAGTTTTCAGACTTAGCTAGGGCACAAGAAACGAATGTCTGCTAGGGCCCCACGTGTTTCTTGTACATAACTTGAGCAAATCTTTTCCGATTTTCATAAACTTATTTTTGTTTGAAAGATCCGAGCACGGCTCACAATTTTTGGAAGAACTTTTTCTGAATTTGAGTCCTTGGACTTAGCACTAAAAACGAGTTTCTGCTAGGGCCCTACGTGGTTTTTGTACATAACTTGAGCAAATCTTTTCTGATTTTCATAAATTTTTTTCTGTTTGAAAGGTCAGGGCATGCCTGACAATTTATGGAATAAATTTTTTTTATTGAGCGTTTGCACTCAGCTAGGGCCCCAAAACTGAATCTCTGCTATTGTTCAACGTGTTTTTTCTTCATAAATCGGGTAAAACTTATCCGATTTTCAAAAACGTTTTTTTTCGTGAAAGACAATCAGAAAATTAATAACGGGATTGAAATCGACCGAAAACTTTCGAAGCTATGGTCCAAAAAGTGGTGAAAAACGTGGTTTTTTGAAGGTTAGTGGAACTTTTTCACTTATATCACTGCGAAATTGGATCGGAAATCGCACTTCAAGGTTTTGTGGATGTGGACATCAGCAAATCATGAAAATTAAATTAGTAAAATCTGTTGAGTGGTTCGGGCTATAGAGTCCTTAGTGTTGTCCAGCTCACGCTACGCGACCCAACACGATATTTGGGTTTTTTCGTTTCCTTTGATAATGAGGTTTCTTGTGCAGTGTTGTAGAGAAAAAAGGGGCGGACTTTTTTGTTCATGGAGGTATGGGACAGAGGCCTCTGCTAAGTGCTCTAGGTCGGTTCTAAATTCTGGTTTTATTTTAAGGGTTGGGGAAATTTTTTGCGCCCGTGCTTCGGACGGGTTTTTCAATATTGCCCTTTCGGCAATTTCCAATCCAATTTAATAAGGACGTAATTGCACATACTTTAGAGTTAAGGCAATATTTACTTAGATGCGTTCGAGCCTTTTTGTAACATCTATTCTGTTGAACTATGAAGCTTGAGACGGTTATAAAACATTTTTCACGATATAGGAAAATTTTCCGTAAATTTACGGAAAATTGCCTGTAAAAATGGAAATTTTACGGATTTAAGGTAGTTACATCAGATGGTATACAATGAATATTTTTGAGAAAACATTTTCTCAAATTTTTTGATTTTCTCAAATGTAAAACACAATCAAACAAGTTAAAATAAGTGTAGAATTATTTATAATCGATGAGAAGTCATCATCTGAATCAGATACAGATAGAAGAAGCTCAGTTAACCAAGTGGAAGCCGGAGCGCTGAAAATTCAGCCCTAAGTACTTATGTTGATCATTCTATTATATTATGCCTAAACACCTACAATCTGTTGTTTGTGTGAAAAACTTCAATTAAGCATTAAAGTTCTGATAAATTTTTAGAAAAAATTTAATACAATTTTCTAGAATTTTACCAAATTTTCTCGAATTTTCTCTAGTTTTCGCAAGTTTTTGGTCAGAGGTGTACACAATTTGATATTTAGCGAAACTCACGTAAAAAATTATTTTGGATATGAGTTGCGTAAGTTTTTCAAGTGAATATCATGAGATTTCTGAAAACAAACGAGATGCTTCATCGATTATTCCGTTTCGCATCAAATATTTTATGGAAGTACCAACTGACCAACACATTCATTTACACAAAAAAAGTTTGCGACTACATACAACCTTGCTCTTTGGGCATTAAGATGCCGAGAGATTTCTGTAATTCAAATGTTTATATGCATGCGATATCAAAGCAAGCAAAACTTTGGCATCGTTTATATAGAATGTGGAAGTATCAACATGTCGAATATAGGATATATTCGAAAGACTAGCCAGCCTCAATTGTGTGGGTTAACTATTCGTACGCGCGTCCTATTATAAGGTTTTTCGTCAGTGTTGGACTATGGCGGAAAATATCGGTAGGAGTACAAGTTCTTCCAAATATTGTAATTAAAATATTAATATTAAAATAAAGATTAGAAGAGTTGCTTAATTAGAGCAAATTTTATATTGGAAAATGTTCGAACTTCAATTAAAATTAGTTTTAAATTTGTCCATAGCTAATAATAGACATGGAAAAATATAAAATTTATTTTGTTTCCACAATTAATAATTGACAGCAGAAAGTCCCACTGCCAATAAAAACTTAAAAATTTATCTGTTTCACATCAATTATGAATGTCATATCCAGTCAAATATCCAGCTGAATCCCGATAATATCACAAATATATATTCAAATTTAACCGTCTATAACTAATAAAGCTATTTGAATTATATTTAGCAGAATATTAACTCCAAATTAATTGGATCATTAATAAAGCAATGTATCAGAACTAAATTCAATGAGTCGGTCTGTAAGATATATATGCAACCAATATTATATTTCAAATATACCGGGTTTTCATATGAAGGTGAACATGACCATCCTTTTATCTCTTTCATACGTACCATCGAAGAATGAGAGGATCATAGTAGGCTGTACACTTTCATATGAAAAACCCGGTATAATAATTATGCAAAATGATGTAGAATTGTTTGGAAACGAATTCTTCACACATGATATTAGTAACATGGCATAGAAAATTGACGTTTGAAATGTCGGTATGAAGATACAATATAATGAGGTCGAAACATCAGTTGATACAATTCTATTCAAACTAGTGAAACACACTATGAATACGGCTCCTTTCAAGAAAATTACAAAATTTGAGAAAATCACATTCAGAACCAATTGCAAAGTTTTACTTTTTCGTTTCGGCTTTAGTTACTTGAAATTGTAGTGGCTCACACTCCAACGCAATAATCATATCGCGTCATATCATTGTATCGCTACGAATCGCATCGTATCAGTTTACCTTCGACACTTGACTGGTACGAATCTCAAACAATAAATGCATCATATTAATCAGCCCATTAGCATTTTATTTGGCTAGAAGCACTGCTTCTGTATTGGTGACACCGATGTGACATAATTCAATTTTCGCTCCACTTGTTTTTCAATTCTACACAAGTTAGGCACGCAAGGACGGAACAAGCATAGCGGTAAATTGGAAAAGGGTGGTGAAATTAAAACTGTTTGATAAAAAATTATAACAAAAACTGAGTGTCTTTTGCATCCTAATTTTGTTTTGTATTCATTTTTTTTTTTGAAAAGTGTAACGAATCCGCTGACGCGAACTCATTCCAATTCCTAGTACACTAATGTCAAGCAAAAACATAGAAAATATCGCAAATAAAGAACCGCGGGTTTTGTCATAGAATATTGAAGTAAACACGTCTCACGGTCATATAAGGAATTGTAAACAAAACCTAGTCATAAATTTTATAACGTAAATAAGAAATCAAAAGGAGGGGTTTTCCGATACACGAATGTCGGATAAACTGAGAAAATCCGACCTTCGAATCTTTCCCCTACCTAGAATAACATGAAGAAATACACGGCTCACATTATTATTTAAACATAAGATATGATATCCATAAAATTAAATTAAATTAAATTAAGAACAAGTGACACCCTGTGATATTGTACTAAAAATCCTCGTTAAGTATATTCGAGATCTTCGAATTTGGAATTCGCGCGCTTTTATCCATAATATATAGAAGTATCGTCAAAGGACGCTACCCATTATTGAATCATCAGTCAACCAGTTGAAACCGAACGCAACAATCGAAAACATCGTGATTAGAATTTGTTCTCAAAAAGTGTTGTAAAATTTTATCACTCCGTTGATAGGAGTAAGTGATACTTTATAAATTCGCGTTAGAGAAATAGGATTGTAATTGTCCTCACGCGTACGGTTTTCGCGTACATAGAAATAGGAGGAAAGTGAATAAAAACTATCGGTCATCGGAATCTTTGTCCAGCCCAAAGAGATAATGTAGCGGCGAAAATTAGTATCTTTGTTAGATGCTAAAAATACAGTATAAAAACTTTGTTACGTCAAATGAAAAAAATTGCATTCTAAATTTTGAAACCACTATTTTATTGTTTTTTGGAAAAATTCATCGGCGCGCCGCGGTTTAGCCGCGCCGCCGAGTAAAACCTTCATCGGCGCGCCGCCGCCGATACCATCTCATTCGCACAACTCTAGATGCAACTCATACACATTCATTGTACGAATGGAATTATTTTGTCGTTGACATGACGTGACATGACATGAAAAATCTCGTACTCACTACGTCATCATTCATCATCATCATCATCATACATCATACAAATCACATCCATTCCGTCACAGACAATCAACCAGTTAACATTATAAATAAACGAAAAGTGATTTAATCACAACAAAAACCTTTAAAAGGTAAAGTGTGACGCAGTCCCTAATGTCTACTTCCAAAATTAATGATATCAGTGGAGGTGACGCTTGCGCTGAAAATACGCATACATTTCCTAGACGACAACGTTACCCTGTGTTCAAAAAATCGCGACACAAATGCCAGACCCAACGACGAAATAATTTTTCTTTACTTTCAGTTTTTACGCTGCAAAAATTTAACATTCGTGTCTTTTTGGGAAGATTGTTTTGAGTTTTAAATTTTTGCGTGTGAAAACTGAAAGTGTTGAAAAATTATTACGCTGGTGGGTCTGGCATTTGTGACGCGATTTTTTGAACACAGGGTAACGTTGTCGTCAAGGAAATGTATGCGTAGGGACTGCGTCACACTTTACCTTTAAGAGGCTTTTGTTGGGTCTATCGATTCCGACGAAAAAAATTTTTTGGCGAAAACTTTCGCCTCAATTCTGGCCAACTTCCGCGCCTCGGCGACCCCACTTTCTATTCATCAAAATGATGCGCAAGTCAATATCTATCGATTGCGACGAAAAAAATCTTTTAGCGAAAACTTTCGGCTCAATTTTTGCCAACTTCGGCGCCTCGGCGACCCCACTTTCTATTCATCAAAATGATGCGCAAATCAATATCTATCGATTCCGACGCAAAAAAATTTTTGGCGAAAACTTTCGCCTCAATTTTGGCCAACTTCCGCACCTCGGCGACCCCACTTTCTCTTCATCAAAATGATGCTCAAGTCAATATCTATCGATTCCGACGAAAAAAATTTTTTGGCGAAAACTTTCGCCTCAATTTGGCCAACTTCCGCGCCTCGGCGAACCCCGCTTTCTCGCTTCTATCAAAATGATGCCCAAGTCATCTATCGAACTTTCCGAAGGAACCAACTCTCTAGCTATCTAATTCAGAAGATAGCAAAAATTCCAAGATGGCGTCACTTTGACGGTTTGGCAGCCATTTTCTTAGGATAACGAAAAAATTCTCCTCACCAATCTCTATAACTTTCCCGAAGAAATCAACTGTCTGGCTATTCTAATTCAGAAGATAGCAAAAAATTCAAGATGGCGCCTTTTTTGACACCCGGCAGCCATTTCTATGATCCCAAAAATTCTCCTGATCCAACTCTATAATCGCTCGGAACAAACCAACTCTCTAGGTATTGTAACTCCGGAGCTAAAATTTGAAAACACAAAAAACGTAATTGATGCTTAGGAAAATTCAAAATGGCGCCTTTTTGACACCCGGCAGCCATTTTCTTATGATCCCAAAAAATTCTCCTGATCAAACTCTATAATCGCTCGGAACAAACCAACTCTCTAGATATTGTCACTCCGGAGCTAAAATTCGACAACACAAAAAAACGTAATTTATTGCTTAGGAAAATTCAAAATGGCGCCTTTTTGATACCCGGCAGCCATTTTCCTATGATCCCAAAAAATTCTCCTGATCAAACTCTATAATCGCTCGGAACAAACCAACTCTCTAGGTATGGTCACTCCGGAGCTAAAATTCGAAAACTCCGAGCACTACGTGAAAAACCATGAAAATTGACCACTTTTTCACACTTTCCGACTTTTCCAGAGTTTTCCAGAGTTTTCCCGCAAAAGCGGCATATGAAATTTTTCATTTTGGACCGATTCTGACGTTCCCTGAAAATTTGATGCAAATCGGCTGTCTAGTTCTCGAGATCGAAAATTATTAATAGAACATAGATAGATAGAACATAGATAGATAGAAACCGACAGATCAGGAAAAAAGTTTTCATAATAATGAGAACAATGGATTTTGGTAAGATGTATGGAAAAGTACCATCTTCAAACCTCCACATCTCAGCCAATTTTCAACCGATTTTGATGAGTGAGGGCTTGTTGGAAAGCTGCTGCGACGTAGTTTTTTTTTAAATAATTTGGAGGGGAGGGGGGCGAGGGGAAAAAACTCAAAACTTCGCCTATACATGGTGTCTTGTCCCAAAGGTTTTTGTATGGAGGTTTTTGGGTTTGTGGACGTTTTTTTTGGGGTGTGGGGACTGCGTCACGCTCTCCGCTACCGCTCCGAGCATGATAAACTTTGTCTTTCATTATTAACAAAACATTATTAACAAAATCAAAATAAAAAGAAAATGATCGTTAAATGACTACTGAAAACTCATAGACGATGCATGTTATATTTATTTTTCCTTTTTCTATGTTTGGGTCTATTGAGATTTAACATATTTGTCGTTTGAATTTTGTTCTTTCTGAAAATGTTTTTCTCTTGCTTCTTAGCACAAAACATGAAATCCTAATTTTCGAAATTAAAACGACGATACGGCGATATAATATGTTAAGAATTTTACTACCACACATTTATCAAATTCGTACACGCACCATATACACCTCTTTGCTTCATATTCATAATCAATTGTAAAATAATTATTGGTTAAGTACACATATTTACATAAAGTATTGTGTTGTTACGTTGAATACACGGTACATTCAGAAATTCAGATGATATTGTGCAATAAATTATTATCGCTTTAAATGACCATAATAAAATGATTAACATTGTTAGTAACAGTGAGCCATTCATAATGCACATAATAAACAGAAGTTGCCACCCCCATTCTTAGCGTTTAGGAACCGGAAACAGCTGTACCATATAGTCGTGTATGCTCAAAACTTACATTCATCGTTTCACTTTACATGTTTATTTCCTAGCTTCAAGCGATATTGTAGCGTGTGTTTTGAATTTTCCTTTTACTCTCTCTCAGTGTTTACCAATTACGATGCGGTTACTTTTGTTTGATAACTCACCCCAATTCTTTTACTTCTTTTTTTTTCATTCCGCCGGGCACATACAAAGAATATATTAGGGGTTGGCTTTTAATATGTGTTACGAATGTGAAATGAAAATCGATGAGGCATAAAGTGGCAAACACAACGAAAATCGGAAATTAAAAATATGTTTTTGCTGCTGCATCGTTATATACAGGGAAAAATAAAAGTGGGGAAAATGACAATTTGTGAATTTTTTTTTTCGATCGTTCCATTCGCTGTTAGTGTTTATTTTTTCGTGTTTGTGTTAACAAACGCTTTTATTGTAATAGGGGTAGTTTACAATATCGTTTGATATCACCCGTACAGAATGGCAATCTTTTGTCGGTTTTGGTTTGTGGCTATAAAAGTAAAATGTCATTAAATTAATAGAGTGTAAGAAATAAATGTGCATCCACTCTGCCATCAGACACATTTAACACATAAAAAATTGGTTGAAAGAATTACCCTAACACAAATGATATTACCGGAATTTTGTATCTGTTCAATTATTTGCTGTTTATTTTTTATTTGCCTTGTATCCCATTTATATATTCATTCAATGATGTAAAACAGACGGCAAATAAAATATGAATGGAAAGACCCACTCAATGGAAAATTACTTAAGTTTCTTATTTACAAATTGAAAAATTCACCACATCAAAGGCAAAGATGAGATGGTTTGAAATGAATAAAATAGAATGAAAAAGCTTAGTATTTCTAATCACACAAAAAAATAAATTGAGAACCGAAGTATATTCCGATTTAAATTTGAGAATGTTCCCAAACGATGTCACGCTTGAGTGGGAGGCAGTGCTTAACAAGACGTGACGTGATGTTAGGTTTTTATATGGGCATTCGATCCTTTTTGTTTGGCGAAAGGAACGTGAGTCGGGAATGGCTTCTTTAGATGTGCATAGAAGATGGTACCATGGAACAAGGTTTTATAATTTTATACGTACACGTACATAGCTTTCGTATCTTTTATTTACTTCTTTTTTGTTCATTCAGGCATATAGGATTTCACAATTCGACGGAATATAAAAGAAAATCATTAAATTACCTAATATTACAATACATAATATTAAATTTCCTCTCAAAGGACATTGTTGAAAACATTTGCTTGTGATAAACCTTTCACATCAAATTTTCGTGGGCATAAACTTATCAAAATCTCAACTTTAGATACATTCAAAATAAGTGTCTTGTGGCATTTCTTCGAACAGCCAATGCTTTCGAATAGCGTGTATATTATCACTTTTCCTTGAAACTGACATTTATGTAGAATTTTTTCTGGTGAAACAAATGACCGCTCATTGCCATCGAATCTATTGCCATCTTCTATATACGATAGATTTTGGCATACCCGTAGCCCAAAACCAATATCTTTCCGGCTAAGATCAGACTCACGTGAAAAGTACTTAAGTATTTACTTAAGATTAAGTATATTCTAAAATGTTTTAGACCCGTACGGGATACGAAGTGAAAAGGGGTCTATTGCGTTTACCACGAAGTTTGAAGCCAGTTGAATTTGAACCCAGGAGTTGGTTACTTTTTCGTTTCAGGCTCTAAATAAGAAAAACAAAAAAAAAGTTTTGTCCGTTCATCCGTCTGTCTGTCAACACGATAACTCGAGTAAACCTTAACCGATTTTCAAAAAAACATTTTCCTGAAAGGTAATCGAAAAATCTTTTATGGAGTTGAATCTGGTCACTATCGAAAGACCACTGGTTTTTGGTCTTTTGTATATAACTCGAATAAATCTCTTCAGATTTTAATAAATTTTTTTTTTGTTCGAAAGATCTAGGACATGCCTGACAATTTATGGAAGAATATTTTTTGATTTTGAGCCATTGGACTCAGCCAGTGCCATAAAACTGAGTCTCTACTAAGGCTCAACAGCGCGACACTACACGATAGTTTCCTCTAATAATGAGGTTTTTTCTGTGCATTGTTGTAGTGAAAGAAAGCCAAACTTTTTTGTCCATTGAAGTATGTTTCCAAGGCCTCTTTGAAGAGCTCTGGGTCGGTTCTGAGGTTGGCCTACACCAAAAAAAATTGTTTGTTTTTCAATATTGCGCTTTCGGCAATTTCCAATACAATTTAATGTCGTCGTAATTTCGGTGACGTGACATTTCTCCGCCGCAAATAACGCCCGCACTCCGGGCGCTAATAACGCCCGGGGTGTTAATAACGCCAGCACTCCGGGCGCAAATAACGCCCAGGGTGTTAATAACGCCCGTACTCCGGGCGTTAATAACGCCCGGGGTGTTATTAACGCCCGCACTCCGGGTGCTAATAACGCCCACACTCCGGGAGCTAATAACGCCCGGGACGTTATTAACGCCCGCACGCCGGATGTTAATAACGCGCAGCTATATAATTCGGTACACGGTCATTATTGAGCTTCAAGAATAAATTGGAATTTATTTAAATTCAAAAGCTTAGGACATTTCAATGTACACATCTCGTTTTGTATTGTTTTTATTCATCCCTTTTACTCAAATTTTTAAATTTCAAAATCGTAGTGCTTAATGACTTTCATAAAGTTTTCATGTAATTTTTTGATTTCTTATTGACAACTTTTTTAAAAATAAAAAAGCAGAGAAAGAAATTCTTCCATCTAGTGGCATTCTGTATGATTCTCCTAATCAATCCCTTCCAGTGACATTCTGTACTTTCCCCTTAGTCAACTCTTTCTTGTGACATTCTGTATTTAAGGAAAATGTTCCTCTTACTAAGCTCCTTCTAGTGACATTCTGTATAAGGAAGATTTTCCTCTAGTCAACTCCTTCTAGTGACATTCTGTATAAGGAAAATGTTCCTCTTACTCAACTCCTTCTAGTGACATTCTGTATAAGGAAGATTTTCCTGTAGTCAACTCCTTCTAGTTACATTCTGTATAAGGAAAATTTTCCCCTTAGTCAACTCTTTCTAGTGACATTCTGTATAAGTAAAGTCCGGCCAAGGTTTATTTTCCACTTTTTGGAAAGACACTAACAGTCACCATTTTCAAGTTGAAATTTTCGGCCTATCAACATTTTTAAAAAACTTATTACACAAAAAGTGGGAAAATAGTGAAGGTTGCATTTTAAAATTTTCCTCTATTCAACTCCTTCTTTTGACGTTCTGTATAAAGAAAATTTTCCCCTTAGTCAACTTCTTCTAGTTACATGCTCTATAAGTAAAGTTATTTATTAAAGTGCCATTTTGTAGCGTTTATCCAATTATTCAGCTGGGCGTTATTAACGCCCCGGGCGTTATTTGCGGCGGAGAAATATCCTGCCACCGTAATTTCATACTCAAGAGTCAAGGCAATATTTATTTAGAT
>CM055403.1:4372516-4450836 GCA_029228625.1 Pseudolycoriella hygida | reverse complement strand
TTCGTCGAAAAGTAGCTGTAGCCATATGAGCTCCTTAATAGACTCCGATGCAGCAATATATTCCGACTCGGTTGTAGAGAGGGCCACCGTTCTTTGTTTCTGTGAACACCAGCTAATAGGTCCAGTACCCAACATGAAGACAAAACCAGAATGTGAACGTCTAGTATTTGTATCTCCAGCAAAATCCGCATCGCTGAAAGTACATAAGCGTTTTTCAAATTTAGGAGAGAACCTGATAGCGAAATTCAATGTTCCTTTAATGTATCTCAAAATCCTCTTAACTAAATTCCAGTGTGCCAAGGTTGGATTTTCCATGTATTGACTGACATAACTAAGAGCAAGAGCTATGTCAGGCCGGCTGTTAGTGGTAAGATACAATAGGCTTCCCACCAATTCACGATATGGTACTTTTTCTGCCAACTTTAATCCTTGCGGATGATTGGAGGATGTTATGATGCTTTGAGGTTCGATTGGTATAGAGACAGGGTTGCATTCGTCCATGCCAAAGTTTGCTAAAATTTTCCGAGCGTAACTCTCCTGATGCATACAAACAGATCCATTGCTTTCTGTTGTAATTTCGATTCCAAGAAAAAAATTTAAATCTTGAACAGTCACTTGGAATTCCTTACACAAACGTTCAATGAATTCGATTGCAAAAGACTCATCTGACACTGCGAGTAAACCGTCGTCAATGTAAATCGCAAGAATGATGACCTCTTCATTCTTCCTGCTAATAAAGACACAGCTATCAGCCTCGCTAGCTACCAGTCCAAAAGATCGCAAGAACGTAGTGAACCTCTTGTTCCAGCAACGTGATGCCTGTTTAAGGCCATAAAGGCTTCTGTTGAGTCGACAAACTTTTCCGGAATCGTCATTGAAACCAATAGGCTGATTCATATAGATTTCTTCGTCTAGCTCTCCATACAAAAAAGCAGTTTTGACGTCTATTTGTTTCAACTTCCAACCTTCACTTGCTGCTGCACTTAAAATCATTCGTATTGACGCTGGTTTTGCCACTGGACTAAATGTTTCCCAATAATCAATTCCAGATTTCTGGGTAAACCCTTTAACGACCAATCTAGCCTTGAAGCGTTTATTTACATCGTTCGAGTTGCTTTTGATTTTGAAAACCCATCGATTTCCTATTGCACGGCGATTTTCAGGGAGATCTACCAAAGACCAAGTTCGATTTGAGATCAAAGAGTCCATTTCTTGCTTTATTGCTTCTTTCCACTTTTCACAATCTGAGGAATTTAAGGCTTCTTCATATGACTTCGGTTCATTACCAAAAAACTTTCTGCAACGAAAAGTGAATCAATGATTGAAAATGATGGATTATAATTCGGTATTGGCATTCTGCTTCTATCTCGTAACCTGTCGACAACCTGATCGCTTCCAGTACCAGCGTGTGACTCATTTTCATCAATTAAAGTTTCATCTGACGAGCTGATTTCAATCACTGACGAATTTCTTGATGAGTTGTCCGAAGTGAAAGACGAATTTTCAGATGAAAACGACGAATTATGCGATCTTTCCATACTTGTGTCAATCATGGACGACTTTACAATTTCAGTTGGAGACTCAGGAATCGAACATGCCGCCTCTAATTCCGATTCGATACTTTTGTCATATTCTCTGAAAATAACGTCTCGACTAACGACGATTTTGTTTTCCTCAGGGAGCCAAACACGAAAACCTTTGGTGTTTTCACAGTAGCCTACGAAGACTCCCACTTTGGATTTACGGTCCCATTTTTTACGCTTCCATTTGGTACGTGAATGAAAACCTTGCTCCCAAAAATCTTGAATTCACTAATGTCTGGATCCTCACCGAACCACAACTGATATGGAGTTTTTCCCTCTACTGAGCTGGTTCCTGTTCGATTCAAAATATAAACGGATGTGTTAATGGCTTCTTGTAGTTTTTGTTTATTTGCGGTGGCTTATCAAATTGTATATTTTGTTTTTTGGTTTCATGCGGCATCAAAGAAAAATTAATTGTTATTTAAAACATTTGCTATATTTCGGGTGTTTGGTTGTACCCTTCATCAGGCTGAAAAAATCGGGAATAAATCCGTTTGTTTACAATTACAACTTTGCTTTTTTAATGTGAACTGTTTTACCTTGGACATAATAAAGAACTTGTTAAAAAATATCACAGTTTAAATGATTGGGATAAAAGAGCTTCGCTCTCTAATACACTAAACATAAAAAATATTGCACGAAGTACGAATAAATTAAAATAAAAATGAATCTAAAGGACATTATAAGAAGATTGTACTTGTTTATTTAAATTGCGCCGAGCTGATCTGTCATGTCGAGCTTAATGGCTTCAGCCCAAAGTTTAATTGGTAAATTTTTCGAATGAATCATGATTCTTGAAGCTTCAACTAATGTTCTCATCTCCCGTTCCGCTGATCCGTTTTGCTCAGGTGATCTCGGAACAGTCCTCTGATGACGTATGCCATGCTCTTCGAGAATATGCTTAACGTTCCATTGTCGGATCTCAGAATATTGACTTCAAAATTGGTGTCCATTTTTACAATTTTCAGGTACGTGTTCAAAACTCTCTTCACCTCAGTTTTCTCTTTTATGAAGTAAATGGTACGAAAATGTGAGAAATCAACCTTAAATAGTAAGAAGTAACGTGAACCACCAATGGAACGTTCGTGCATAGGACCGCATGTGTCGGTGTGAATTAGATGACCTGGCTGCTGTGCCGAAGTTCCGGTTTTTTTGAAAGGTAAACGATGTTGCTTCCCAAGGACGCAAGATTCACAAAAGAAATTACTTTGACTTTTATATTTAATGTTCATTTGGTTGAGAATTTGTTTAACTCGGTGGATGTTCTGATGGCCGAGCCTCTCGTGCCACAATTGCAAAACATCAACCGAAGCAGCCAAATTAACTTGTTGAGCTAATTCCACTGGCATATTTGGACTAATTACTTGAAACTTCATCTCGAAAAGCTTTTTTACTCGTACTCCCACTGCAACAGCAACGCCTCCTTCACTAAAGCAACATCGGTGGCGATTACTAGTGAATACCAAATCCTTATCAAGGGCGGCAGTAAAAGAAAACAACTGAAGTCGAATTTTTGGAACAAATAGGACATCAACCAATCGTTTTTGTACCCAATCAAAACCATTATAAGCAACAATATTAACTCTATCTATCATGACTAGAGACCCACAGTCTCGCTGAAATTTAAAAAAAATCAGAGTAGGTCGAATGTTTACTAAAAGTCATCGTTTCCATTTATTGTTTACGTTCGCAATTTCACCAAAATGTCGAGAAATAAATTGAGAAATAATGCAATATTAAAAACTGTGGATGACGAAAATGTGGGCGGTTATGAAAATGAGTATGATGAACATTGTGATGAATGCAGTGACTCGGAAGTAGAGCATATATCCGAGGCATCCGAGGATGAGGACGATGAAATGTCATACGATATGGAGGACATCAATTGTTGTGGCAAACGGAATCACACAGTGAAACGTCCAAAAATCGTCTTGACAAATCGAAAAATAATACGGAGTCATTTGATCCACACTAAAAATGTTCGTAAGAATACAACCGCAACGGGAAAAGTCGGGAGAAAAGTGAAAGTGGTGAAGTTTAAGCATCAAATCCACTTTGCTGCAGCGGAAAATACGTATTTTATAAGTAAAGATGGCACACGTTGGGAAAAAGTGGCTCTTCAAACTAGTTCAGACGCCAGCAATGACCAATATTTTGGCCAGCCAAACATTCCTGAAGGCGTTGAAGCGAACACCGTAATGGATTTTTTCAAGTTGTTTTTTGCTGATGACATCATTGAAGAGATAGTAAAATGGACGAACACGGCAGCTATAAGATTTTTCGACTCTAACGACGACTGGAAGGTGATAAGTAAAGAAGAGATGCTTGCATTTTTTGGGCTTTTAATAACAGCTGGACACATGAAATCGTGCAACTTGAGTTATCGAACATTTTGGGACCCTTTCTACGGCTTGCCTATTTTCCAAGCAACAATGGGGGCAAACAGATTTGAACAGTTACTGCGCTTCATCCGTTTCGATGACAAATACACCAGAAGTGAACGACGGAAGACCGATAAGCTTTGCCCTATCCGGCACGTATGGGAGCAAGTAACAGCCAATTTTAAAAAGTATTATATACCCGGGAAAAATTTAACCGTTGACGAGCAACTGATGCCGTGCCGATGTCGCTGCAGTTTTATTCAGTTTATGCCCAAAAAACCGGACAAGTATGGCATTAAAATTTTTTGGATTTGCGATGCTCACAACGGATATCCACTCCAAGGCTTTGTATACACTGGTAAAAATGGAGACAAGCGATGGGTCAATTTGGCCCACACCGTTGTGGAAACATTGTGCACGTCATTCTACGGAACCAACAGAAATGTAACCACGGACAATTATTTTACGAGCTATCCATTAGCAAAAAGTTTGTTGGGTAAAGGCCTACATTTGTCTGGGACTCTGAAAAAAAATAAAGCTTGCGTTCCTGCCGCTTTTCTACCCAATCGAACGAAAGAAGAAGGCTCAACTATGTTCGGTTTTCAACAGAATATCACTTTGGTGTCACATGTGCCGAAGGTCGGAAAAGCCGTTTTGTTCCTATCAACCGTACATCACACGAACACTATTATCATCGAAGAAGGCAAAAAACCCATTTCTCAAATCAATAAGCATTATAACAAAACAAAATCAGGCGTCGACGTTATGGATCAAATGGTTCACGAATACATGACGAAGCGCAAAACGAACCGATGGCCATTTGCGTTTTTCATGAATCTGCTGGATGTTGCCAATATTGCGGCCTACAATTTGTGGTGCGCGAAGTTCCCTTCCTGGAATGCTAAGAAGAATAATAAAAGAAATTTGTTTTTGCGAGAGCTGGGTAAGATTTTTATATTTCATTGCTATTGAATATTCCACATATTTTAAAAATGTATAGGAGAGCAGTTAGTTATGGCACATGTGAAACGGCGTGAAAGCACACCACAACTGCAAAAGTCTTCGCGTGAAGCAATTCTTAAATTCTATCATCACGTGCAACGTTCCAAGGGGATGAAAACAGAATTTCATAAGGTCGACGAACCAACTTCCTTTGTGCAACCGCCAGAAGCTAAACGTAGACGGTGTCACATGTGTCCTTCACAAATATCCAAAATGCAGAAACAGGTCTGCAGCAAATGCCGGAAAAATGTGTGTAATAAACACTCTACTGTGATAAGAGAATGCTCAGCTTGTAAGTAATATATGATTTACAACAAATTACCGAGCTACTGACAATTTCTGTCAGCTAAAAAATTAAAAAAGTTTCGAGTCTGTGCTGCGAAACACAAAATTTTTATTAAAACGTCAAGATGTCTTCTTATTTTGTTTTGATTTTTGATGTCCCCAAAATCAGGTTTATACCATATAGTCGAATATGACATGGACGCTAGGGTTAATCTCACCTTTTCCTTGAGCATAAATAAACTTGCCGTTACCTATTCTGACTGGAACTGGAACCTTGAACTCTTCGTAGCCAGTAAACCAATTGAATACGTTCGACATATGATCGGTAGCGCCCGAATCCATGAACCATTTTTGGCTTTCATCCGGAGCAGCATAAAATTCCATTTCGCCAATAAAAGCTTCACTGATTAGCGCATCACCTGGTCCTACATGTCCGACGTTGTCTTTCGCATTGTATACACTTGAACTACTTGACGATTCACCTTTATCCCTTCGTGCTGGACAGTCTCGACGCCAGTGGCCACTTTTATTGCATTTGTAACATTTTCCGGGCATACTTTGATTTTGACGATTACCTCGAGGCATTGACGTTTTTGCCGAGAAAGCAGTCGAGTTTTGCTGAGCTTGTTCCGATGATAATATTCTTGCTTCTTCGACGAGAAGTCGAGATGTCAAATTTTCCAACGTTTGATTTTCAGAAACAGTCGACTCCCATGCAGAATAAAAATGGCTATAATTTGACGGTAATGTCATTAGGATCTTGGTGATAAGCATCGACGGCAAGACGGGTGCCCCCAAATCTTTTAATTGTTGCGCTAGATCCTCTAGTTTGGAGATGTGGTTAGCCATATCATCTTTCTCTTCCTTTTCATAAGCAAAAAATTTCTGCTGAATTAGATGAATACTTGTCTCAGACTTTTGTTCATAGACTGAGTGGAGTTTCTTCCACATTTCTATTCCGGTTGATTCATAATATGTACTATTGCTTGATCACCTATAGTGGTTGACAGGTATTTTTGTACTTTGTTGTCTTTCTTGGTCCAAGCTTTTAAAGCTTCTTCATTCACACCAACCCCTAAAACCGGCTTTACATCCTTGCCCGTAACCACATCATAAATTTCTAAATCTTTAAGAAGAACTCTTATTTGAAATTTCCATCTGGACCAGTCGCTAGCATTGTTCAGCTTGGATATTTTGATTATTTCTTGATGTGTACCATCCATGATAACGAAACAAAACAATAACAATCGTTTTGATTGACAGTTGCTTTTCGCCAAAAAAAAGTCCCAGTGCAAAAAAAACTTATAGTTTCGCCAACACACTCTGACGATCAATTTTTACGACCCAATATGTTAACCAGCGCCCTCTGACAACGAGGAGCAGAAAAAAAAACGCCACTTCTTTGCACCACGTGAAGGTAGACAAAAAAAACGAAATACTCGCAAAAAAATATGTTTTTTTTTCTTCACTTTGACTACCGGCTTCACGCCTTCTTTATTTATACACTCACTGAGCTACTTTTATACTTCCGTAAGGCCACTGTTCTTTGTACTTAGCTTCACACGCTTCCAACACAGAACCAATAAAACGAATGTCTTTGTTCTGTTAACACGGTTAACCGGTTTACCGAAATCAAAACTTATTTTCAAATTTTTCGAAAAAAAAAAATTATACCAATATATTAGAAATAATATTTATTAATCAACTTGGTTGAAATGCGTGCGTACAATATAAGACTCAAAGAGAAACTAAGGCGCAAAGTTATATAAACCAAGGTAATTGATATGTAACTAATTCCAGAGAGATGTGGATGGAGCTTACGTAATTGAGATGCTTCAACAAAATACAACGCAACAATTTGAATTTGTAATTCAGGGTAGGAAACCAACGATTACTGCAAGGGATGTTGGGGTCACCAGAGGGTTTGAAGTTGGGAGATAGGTTGAGCTCGTGTGGGCGCTTTATGTAGGTAAAGAGATTGAGGTTAGAAGTGAGGTTGAGGTCGGAAAGGAGGCTTAGGACAGAAGGGAGGTTGAGGTCGGAAAGGAGGGTGAGATCAGAAGTGAAGTTGAAGTCGGAAGGGACGGACGTTGGGAGGGAGATTGGAAGCTGTCGAAACCACTGGTAAAAATGTGTATTAACAATTTCAATTCCGAAATTAAATTCCAAAAACTCCAAAAACTTCATTAAATTCCAAAAAGTCCCTTTGATCCAAAAACTCCATTGAATTCCAAAAACTTCATTTAATTCCAAAAAATTAAAATCTATTAATTTCCTAAAAATTCCCATTCGTTTCTTGAATGACATATCGGCCATTCCGTTACCAATATTACATTGAATATGAGTAACGCTCAAATGACCCATATATCGTTCCAGAAACGAATGGAATTTTTGGAATTTTTTGGAATATAATGGAATTTTGGGAATTTAATGGAAATTTTGGAATTTAAAAATTGCGAAAATTCCACTAACAATTCCAAAAATTCCACCAACAATTCTAAAAATTCCATAAATTCCCCAAAAATTTCGTTTTAAATTCCAAAAATTCCATCAGCCTGTGCCAACTATTTTGGCCCCCTCAGAGCCTGTCCATATACTTTCCTCTCCTTCAAAATGAAATTAAGTGCACACTAATTGGATTGGACATTGCCAAGGGCGCTGTATTGAAAAACCCGTCCGAAATTCCCAAAAACACTACTACAATCATCTTGAATTAATTTTGTAGGTTTTTTAAGTTGCAATGCAAAATAGCGTTGTAATTTGGAAAAACCTACAAAATTAATTGAAGATGCTAAATTACAATGCAAAATTAATAAAAAATTGTCAAAAGGTATTTTCCTATACTAAAAAATGTTTACAAAAAAATTTTCAAGCAAAATTTTCGAAAAAAGTTTTTTTTAAAAAGTCAAAAAAGTTTCTTGTGCTAGGGTCAATTTTGAGACCGACCTAGAGCGCTAAGAGTTCCATGTGCAAAAAAGTTCCCCTCAACTTTCAGGGCTAGGGCTAGTGACGACCTGTCGACTTATTGGCCAACCTGTGGTCCTAAGGACAAATTTTCCACTCAATATTCTCTACAACATAGTACAAAGACATCATCATTAAAGGATATTCACCAAAAACCACCGACTATTAAGCAATTTGTAGCATAAATTACTATTTTGATTATCGATTGTCACTAAGCTCGACTCAATAAACTGAATTCGGAATTTCAACTAAGTAGATATCCATAAAGTACGAACTTGAGGGAGGGGGGTAACAAATCCGGACGATTTAGTTCGAGAGGGGCGGGTATAATTCGGAAGATTACGTCTTATCGATAATCAAACCTTCAACAAGAATAAGAACAACGATTGTCGTATCTCACCTAATGAAACTTCTAACACATGAGAGCACCTTAAATGATAGAGCACTTTATTAAAATCCAATTTACTTTTGTCAGCGAGATTTATGATGTAACTGTCATAATGTCGAGTCGTACTAAGAGAGATTATTTTGAAAAACTCGTTCGGCTATAATTGCCGTATCGGAAAAAATTAGATTTAAAGGTGAATTCACAGTCGTCCGTTTAGAAAAATATTTCTAAACGAATTCATCGGAGCTATCAAGCAATAGTATATTTCAAGATACCCCAATTCACACAAGTTGTGTATGTACGCACCAACGTATACAATTAGCGGAGGTAGCGCGGATCGCCATTTAAACAGGTGCGAGTAGACACCGTAATTTCTGTGGTGAGTTCAGAATTTCCATGCAAGTATGAGTGTGTAAATAAAAATTCGTTCAATTTTATGGAAACTTCACCACTTTTACCTGATCCGCGCTACTTCCTCTGTTCATATACTTTGCGTACGCACGGTATATTGAAAGTAGACATAAACTTTAGTTCATTTATTTAATAGCAGATTATTGAACAGGCCAGTAAGTGAGGCGTTAAATAATTGTATTTTTGAATATACAAGCATAACATACAAACAAATAATTACGGATCGAGGAATGTTTTTAAGCAAAAAGCTTAGGTGAAACAACCACAATTTAGGATTCACAGTACCTTTCATGTTGCACAAATTGGTATGATATATGCATGATTGTGTGCAACGGCATTTACAAATTATTTCAGTATTTCGTGAATTTGTGAAAATTCATGAAAATGTTTTCACGAATTTGCAAATGTCATTCCTTTCACACACCATTCAGTCATACACCACTGTATAGAGACGTTTGGTTATATTTTTTCACGGTGTTTTTTAATCAAAATAAAGTTCTATTAAAGAATCTAACCAGAGTCATCTGATATCTGGTTTGAACTCATTGTGGATCGCTCTTTTCATTTCTAAAGCCTAATTTAAGTTCTTGAGGGTCCGTCTCTTCATTTCTTTAATCAGCTCGTCGCGTCGGTCGGAGCATTTTGATAAAACTTCATTTTGATTCAGGAATACATCATTCGTACAAACGTTGTTGTCGGTACATAGTGAGTATAATGTCACATGAAATTCAATTAATTTGTTGTTATTGGCTCCAGTAACTATAATTTCGTATTAAATTCAAGAAATTTATTTGTTCAAATAACGATGCATTTATCGGCCTATTTTATGTCTTTCAGATAAAGTTAATTAAAAAAAAACTGAAAAAATAACTCGTTTTTGTTAGTGAATTGCATTACCATTACTAGTGGCTTAACGCACACGATGTGCTGCCAAACTCGCCTTCGGCTCACATCTATTCGTTAAACTACCTTCATACGTAACTTGTATCAAAAAGTATTATTATTTGTAATTATTTTGTGAAAAGTTCTTAGTTCTCTATCGGTTAGTGCAATATTCTTCACGAGTCGTTCGCGATTTTTAGACTTTTTTAACGGGGAATTCCGGAAAGTCAACTAAATAGAAAAGTTTCCATGCTAATCCAAAAACTCTATTTGAAAAACTTTCAAACTCTGTATGCCGACTAGAATAGGGAGTGGGACCAGACGAGCTCCTAATATAGCTTTTTAGAGAAAACTCAAACTGAGAATGCAAATACGAGAAAACAACACAAACAATAACAAATCAGAATTTGCATTGTGTTGCATATGCTAATGTTTCCGTTAGACCGCCAATTAGACTAGTAATTCGATTTTTTATGAACATTTTGAATATCGTACGTACAAAAGGGAGCGGTGTGATCTATATTGTACGATTTGGTACGAGTATAAAAAAATCGAATTTTGTATGTGCGTAATTTGTGGGTGGCCCCTAAGTTCTTTTTAAGCTAACATCAGAAAGGTTTCTTTTAACATTCAAAGATAAAGGAAAAAATTATCATGAAATATTTAAATAAATTCAAACGACAGAATAATTCTCTTATTTTTTTCGGTTTAAAAAATTGTGGAAAAACAAATATTCATATAAAAGTATTTGATGTCAGAAATAAATTCTTTTTCTGACATAATCTTTCGGTGGTGGGTTTCAGGTTGTCTTTGGAGAAATTACGAATATAAAATACATGGGCTCCATGTTTAATTTATTTTCTTTACAATAGCACCTCACAATCATTTAAAAAAGAAATAATAGGACAGTAATACACCTAAACACAATTTTAAATTAAATTGCGGACGAGTGATTTAGGTATTTAGTTTTCTTATACATACCTTGGTCTACGAAATACTGTAACCTGAAGTGGTGACTGAATCAATTATTTCTTTATTTATTTGACCTTGTTAAAACAGCAGCTGATAGCTAAAATAATACATTAAGTACGTGCTACCAAATTTCTAATTTGACGAGTGGGAATATTAAGGGAAGCAGGGGCGCCGTTCAAGGGCTTGCCACGAGGATCAATAAATATGTGAAACAATTTGAGCCAGGCCTGGCAACACGTAAGGCAACAAAATTCTGAAAGTTTAATTTCTGCGAGTCGCGACAATTTTTTTGGAAATTATAGATTTTATTCACCGTTGCTTTGGTGAATAAAATAGCATATGCATCTGTAGGAAAATTTATCTATATACTCGGTGGATTACATCCCTCACCTTCGGCTCAAGATGGAAACCTCCCTCTCGAAGATAAAAAAAATTTCCCCTACTATTAATATCCGCCACGCCAAGCGCTACACTTATAAATTACAATTTCGACACACAAAGTCGTCTTTAACTTTAACTAACAGAAAATTTATACTTTATTGCAGAGCTTATTTCGCGAAAAATTTGATCTAGTCATCGAGTAATAGTACCTTTCAAAACAAGGAGGTAAAACGGTGCATTTACACCTAGGTCAAGTCCTTCAGACCTTTTTCCCTCCGTAGTCTAATTCAGCACCGTTCATCGTATTTGGATTACGTCAAGAGAACTTTAGGACGTCACTCGCTAGAACCCGAATCATTTTCATGAAAGACTAGTGCGTGAATTTACATAACCCGTTCGTTTTCCTTCTAGTGGGTTGAGTTTTCAATTACAAACAAATTTATTATTTAAAAGTATCACCTTATTTAAAGGCCCGTTTCGATTAAAAGAAGTCATTAATAAACAAATATTTTTGCACACAAATGTAGGCTACAAATTTGACAGGGGTATATTGATCTTAACGTGAATTCTGAACCACGCCTATATTGTTGTAGCTACATTTATGATTTATCTTGTCTTTATTATGTCTACGCCCTAAGATAAGGTCAGGAATGATACTCTTATGCGACTAGTTGAAGAAAAATCATTCACAGACTTTTTCCAGGATCAAAACCAGTACTTCACCACTGAGCCAACCCGACCTTACTCCGCCAATTACATCAAAGCGCAGTTAATGTACTATACCGAATGGAATAGGAAATAATGTAGGGAAATAATAACGTTGACTGAGGTATTTCTGGGTCTAGATTCTGTAGATCTGACGGTCTTTCTCCTTATGCGCATAAATACAGTCAAAACATCTAAATTAATTTCAAATTTCGTAAAAAAAAATTTGCCCCGTTCCTTCATAACTAAATTTTAGAATAACACACTAGATTTGGAGTATGAATGCATTCTGGTAAATAAAGTAAAAACTAATATCGAAAGTTTCATCAAAGGAAACCGATATGAAATGATGATTCAGATTTTTTCTCATGTTAAATTCCATCTAATTTCTAATTCATCTGATGCAAGTAGTCTACAAAACCAAAAATCTTCCTTGGCATTCTTCCATGTTGTTTAAGTTTTATCAACAATGGCATATGCTGTGTGTTAGGTTCTGTTAACGGAAACACTAAATACACGAATGGGTCAAAGCAATACGAGAATGCATTACTTTATAAGATTAATACATTTTCCACTTTGCCAGATTATTGGCAACAGTCGAACCGGACATTCGAAAAAAACAATATAAAAGTATCATCTGATATATTGTGGTGTGGATAAAGCAAGAAGTTTTACGGAACCATAAACTGACTGAGTCGTAAATCATATTATTATGACATATGCACATGCATGTAGAACACTTTCATACACATATGTAGGTGACTGCGATTTATTTCACATATCTACGCAAATATTGGACAAGTAAATATAAGAAATTCATTGAGATGATGCATACTTTATGTGAGTCGTCACTGGCTTCAAAGTATTAACACTCTCATAATAAAAATAATAATTTCGAATCCCTAGAGACGAATAGCCGAAGCTGTTGATGTTCGCGTTATGTACATTTATCCTACTCAAATATCAATGCTCCAATAAATTTTTCTTTACATTTTTTTTCGAATATAATTGGGGTGTTCCAAGCAAAATAACAAGCGTTTTATAGCCCATGGAAAACACTTCATGCTATCATTCATATAATCATGGTCGTAAAAGTAAAAAAAATAAGGAAGAAGAAAGTCATTTGACACAAGTCTTTGCTGGATAATACCCTTTGGCTTTAAGTTGAAAATTTCATGGTTTTATTCTGTTTTTTATCTACAGCTTGAATGATCCCTCTTCAGTTGCGAATGAGTGTTTTGTTTTCGAAACAAAGATAACTTTTTTACGAAGCTCTTTTTTAAATCACATTTACATAATATATCCAATCAAATGTTCTTTCAATTTGAACGATATCGCGTTACGATGACATTTTGTTTCTGCCGATTATAGTGCCAAATAATCAGAAATTTTCACAATTTTTTTTATTTTTATTGCCGCCTAAAAAAAGATAATAAATTTTTTATAGCATTGAAGCCCATAATGGGCTAATTATTGCACTGAAAACTGGATTACAGTGAAATATTACGTCGACCTTGGTTACAGTAGAAGAAAATGGTTGGGCCGTACGAAGCACAAGATACTATGAGTTTACTACAAGCCATCATGGGGTGAATCGAGGTGGGAACAGGGGTTCGTTCATAAATGATGTCTGCGTCAGTTTTGATACATTTTCGATATATTGTTGGTATTTTTTCGAAATTTGTTCCCAGCGAGGAAGAGACACCATACAAATATTCACTTCAAATCATTGCACTATTTATATAATCACTATAACAACAAAAACTATTCGCATCACACATTCAATTTTGAAAACTTGAATTTCTATAAAATTTATAAACAAAAAAAATAAACAGTGTCATATATTTATAAAAGAGATCAAAATTTTTGAGGAAGAGTGAGCGGCAAATTTTATCGAAAATGTAAATTCGTTTGCGACATACAGAGAAATGGTAATTATTGCGTGACACAAAGCGACAATTTATTTATTATCTATAACAAAATTCAATTAAAATTGTTCCTCTCAAAGCACACTTCTCAAAATAAAACTATTGCAACTACTCGCTTAATGAATAAAAGTATCCCTTTTGATATATGGTAAAAATGTATGAAATGCTATTTGGTGTGAGCCAATATAACTAATTATTTCGCGCAACTTTCGAAATAAGAACAAAATGATAAGAGTACCGACACAATCGAAAGTAATATTTTTGACTTTATTTCTTTCCTAAATATGAGCTGTCAATAAATATACGTTTCAAATGTAGATAATCACATATTGATCCATGGCTATTGGATGCGTCTCTCTGTTATTTTATTTTATTGGTGGACCGAATGTACTCTCGGAGTTCAACCATGGAATCAAATGAGGTAGGTTTTCAGTGGAACATCGGAAAATTATTCAGTGTTCATTGTTCGCAGGGGATAAACATACATGTTACGATCACTTTCCGGAGGGGTAGGTAAAAAAAAACTTCCGTTGGTTGCTTGAAAAGTATGTCTATCATTCGGGATAAATTTGGGGTACTCGCGAACTCACTCGTGTTTTTTTAAGCAACTCGATTTGTTTTGACGCGTGTAGTTGCATACCTGACTTTTGGCTCGGATTTCCAAACACTACACTTGTTAAAATAACAGATTTTTCAAATCTCGTTGCTTAAAAACACACACGTGATTTCGGCTCGTATCACAAATTTGATCCCTTACGATATACATACTTTTCGCCGCAACCAACGAAATACACTATAATACGCCTGTTGCATTGACGCGTTGGATTCTTAGAGAAAATTCTTTCTTTCATATATTTTTTACTCTTACGTTCTCCGGACATCTTAATTACATTGATCCGATTTTATTGGTTAAATCTTGTCCTTCGCTGCACCATGGCCCCATTCTTTTGCAAATACTACAAAATGGTAGTTGTTTATCATCTCCTTGTACTTTATGTTTTCCAAGACAACTGCTTTTTCTGCCGCTGAACCTGCTTTCTTAGATGTTAACGCGATGTCTGATGTAATGGACAGAACGTATCAGTACACATGGAATGCAAAAGTCTGTACGACACACACCTGGCGGGCGGTTCTACGACGGACGGTATATTTAATAAAATCATCGCTCGATAAATTATGCTCAATTCGCGATGCCTAGGGAGTCTACTTGCGCTTTTTAGGTAACGTAATGCATGCTGTCCACGTCGATCTGTATTCTCGTCGCATTTACATCTATGAGGTTGTATAATTGCTATAGACCTAGGCGCAAACGAAATTTTGAATGTGACGTCATTTTTTTTCATTCGACTTCATTAAATTTGAAGTTCATTAGTTTTCAATTTGTCGTACGAGATGTTCGCAGAAAATAGGTTAATTTAGGCATCCATAGACAACTCCTGATCAAGAAATATGCAACCCGAATGTCGCCTGTCGCGATCTTTGAGCAAACTTTATTCAAAAATTCTAATTTTTTCCTTGTGAAGGCTCATCCTGTGAGCACATTCCACCAGGAAGTTACAAACTCCTTGAACATCACACATCGTCAAGGATAACGACTATATCTACGGCAAATTTTAACGAATCAAACATAGACTCAATTTGTGAACCGGAACAATCCGATGACCCTCCCACACTTGACACGTCGTTCGAAGACTTTATAATTCTACTTGCAAAATGTAAAGGAAACATCAGAGTTCTGAAAAGGGTTCCGAGAGGGGCTAGAATTATGGCGGCAAACAAGTTGTCTAACTGCATTGAAAATTGTTTAGAGTCTCCAGATTTGACGACGAATTGGAAACAACTTCTAACCTTCGCATACTCTTCGTTACGAATCCCAGAGAAAGGTAATAATATGTCTCTTGCGTCGATGGTGAAGAGAAACCTTGACAAAGCTGAACTGAAATTCTCTAGACAACAAAAGAAAACAACCTCAACGTCACTATCTAAACGCGTTGAACGCAAAATCGCCGAGGGCGACGTCAAAGGCGCTGTCAGAATTTATCATCCACGGACACCTTGGCGCCCCAAAACGAAGCTAGTTTCGCACAACTTAAACTTAAACACCCGCCACCATCAAGAGAAATGAATTTCCCCAATCCACCGGAAAAAGATATAGAAACACCCCTTAGGGTCTCCGAAAAGGAAGTTTTCTATGCCATCAAAAGTTTTCCACATGGCTCCGGTTCAGGAATCGATGGTTTACTTCCGCAGAACTTGAAAGATCTTGTACTGCCATCAACGGGCGAAGCTGGTCTACGGCTGCTGAGATCGATTACAGCCTTGTCAAATTATATGTTATCTGGAAAAGTGCAATCAGAGATCATCAAGATTATGTACGGAGCATCACTTTGTGCGTTGGACAAGAAAAGTGGTGGTGTTCGACCAATTGCAATAGGTAACACATTTCGACGTCTCACCTCAAAATTGGTGGTTTCGTCCGTCCGCTCACCAATGGCTACAAAATTTGCTCCCAAACAAATTGGTTTTGGCATAAACGGAGGGTGTGAAGCTGCAGCACATGCCACGAGGACCTTTATCAAGAATAACTCACACAGGAAGGTAGTCATTGTGAAAATCGATTTCCGCAATGCCTTTAACGAGGTCGACCGAGATGTTTTTTTAAACGAAATGAAAATGCACTGTCCGTCAATTTTCCCCTACTTATGGCAATGTTACTCGTCACCGTCTTTGCTATTCTACGGTGACTACATACTATGGTCGCAGAATGGGGCACAACAAGGAGACCCATGTGGCCCGTTGCTTTTCAGCTCGGCAATTCAATTTGTGATTAATGCCCTAATATCAGAATTCGTAGTATTTTATCTGGATGACGGGACTTTTGCAGGCGAGTACGAAAGCGTTTTACGGGACTTTAAAATTGTCAAAGATGAATGTGCCAAAATCGGTTTGCACATAAACCCCACTAAATGTGAGCTTTACTTCTGTTCAGAAGTTGATCGGGAAATAGTTCGTAAATTCGACCAGTTATCCCCGGGTATATGTGTGGTCAATGAATTCACCTTGTTGGGAGCGCCAATTACCGACAATTCCTTTGAAAACATCTTCAGCACAAAACTATGCGAATTAAAATTGCTATTCGAGCGGCTTCTGCAATTGGAGAACTACCATATAGCATTTTATATCCTTAAAAACTGTTTCGCTATCCCTAAACTGGTTTTCCTTCTGAGATCATCGCCAACATGGAATCGTCAAGAATTTCTCGATGAAATGGATTCTCAAATAAAACTCACGTTAGAATCTTTAACAAATTCCGTTTTGAATGAAACCACTTGGACCTTAGCATCACTTCCGGTCAACCTGGGTGGCATTGGAGTTCGCAGAGTCCGGGATATAGCGTTGCCCGCTTTTCTGTCGTCAGTGAACGCAGTTTCTTCACTTGTTAGTACCATGTTAAATCAACCTTCGCTGCAAACTGAGGAAATTGCTGAATATCACGACAGCTTAAAGATGTGGAATGATTTACATCCGGATTCAGTGCAACCAGAAACCCCATCACTTCAAAAATATTGGAATAAAATCGCGACTACCAACTTGTTAAACAGTTTAAAATTTGATAACGAAGAGGAAATAGCAAGGTTTTTAGCTATTCGCAAACCCGAGTCAAGTGCTTGGTTGCATGCACTACCCTCGAAAACAATAGGCACTCTTTTGGACAATAACTCCTTTCGGATAACCATTGGTCTACGACTGGGATCCGACATTTGTGCGCCTCATACGTGTTTTTGTGGATCACGCGTGGACAAAAAAGGTCGTCACGGCTTGAAATGTCGGAAAAGTGCTGGTCGTCACGCAAGACATGCGGAAATAAATAACATAATTAAAAGGGCACTAGTTTCAGCGGACGTTCCGGCTTTATTGGAGCCAGTAGGACTGTCAAGGGAAGACGGTAAAAGAGTTGACGGAATGACGTTGATTCCGTGGGTAAGAGGCAGCAGTTTGATATGGGACGCAACCTGTACGGATACCCTTGCGCCCAGCAACCTACGGTTGAGTACTCGTCAAGCAGGGGAGGCAGCAGAGGATAAAGCACGGCAGAAAGTTAGGAAATATCAATCCCTTATAAACCAAAATTATTTATTCGTTCCATTTGCTGTTGAAACAATGGGACCGTGGAGCAAGGACGCTATTAAATTTTTTGACGATATAAGTAAAATGATAGTGTCGAAGACGTATGAACCACGCTCAAAATCTTTCCTTAAACAGAGAATAAGTATGGCAATCCAGAGAGGGAATGCGGCCGCGGTTATGGGTACTTTCCGAACTAGTGATAAAATGGACGAAATCTCTTATTTATTGTGATATTTTTTTTTTTATGTAAATTTCATGTAAAAACAAACTGTAAATTTTGTACAAATGCTGAATAAATTCATATATAATTAGTGCAAAAAAAAAAAAAAAATTTCATTGCCGCTGGACGTACACTTTCCATTTCCATTGGTGAACCCAATAAATAAAAGTTGTCATTTCTGATTACTTTAATTCCCGGTGCGAATTTGTTAAATTTCTGAAGAACAATCTTTTTTAGACCCGTAGGAAGAACGAATTTCTTCGAAAAAGGGTCTTATGCGTTTACCACGACGTTTGTAACCACCCCAATTTCGACCCGGGAAAAGGGGGGAGCTTCGATCATAGTCCGACACCGCGATAACTTGAGTAAAACTCAACTACGGCCCAACGAGTTTTTTTTACATAAATCAGGTAAATCGAATCCGATTTTCAAAAAAAATTTTTTCTTGAAAGATAATCAGAAAATTGATAACAAAAATAAGTTTGGGCAAAATCGGTCGAAAGCTTTCGAAGTTATGGTCGAAAAAGTGGTAAATAACGTGGTTTTTTGAAGGTTGGTGGAACGTTTTCACTTATATCTCTGCGAAATTAGAACGAAAATCACTCTTGAAGATTCAAAAGAAAAGATATGTATATCAGAAAATCACGAAAATAAATAAGTGAAAATCGGTTCAGTGGTTCGGGCTATAGAGTCCTCAGTGTGGATCCAACTCACACTACGCAACCCAACACAATATTTGGTTTTTCTTTCGTGAATATTCCTTTGATATTGAGTTTTTTTGTGCAGTGTTGTAGAGAAAAAAGAGGCGAACTTTTTTGTCCATGGAGGTATGGGTCAGAGGTCTCTGCTCAGTTCTAAATTCTGGGCTTATTTTAAGAGCTTGGAAAGATTTTTTGCGCCGTTTCTTCGGACGGGTTTTTCAATATTGCCCTTTCGTCAATTTCCAATCCAGTTTAATGAGGACGTAATTGCATATACTTTCGAGATTTTTTGTAACATCAAAAAAAAAACACAAGTTTTTTTGTAACATCAACTCTGTTTGCCGCATCTATTCTGATACGTACGGGTCCCTTCATATGTTTTTAGTTCGAAGATAATTCACATTACAAACAATTTTCTGTTGATAAATTGGAAACTTAATTTTCTTGCCTGATCAAAAATTTGTTAAGAATGTGGGGTATCAGAGTAGTTGCGCCAGAGGGATCTTCTTGCTTCGAAATCTTTTGACATGCGACATCCACATGCTTTACCAACTAACAGCTTTCAGCCCTACGTAGGCATAAATGATCAGGAACGAAATCGATACTTAAAAACTATCCTGAAATAATCTATATAGGAACCTGTTCCAAGCTTACAGTAACCGCGTTTCGGTTCTCGAAGAATCGGCATTCGGAACCGATTTTGCATTCCCTAACCTGACCTTAAAATGAATTAATAAAGAATGATTTTAACTCAATCAACTCAAATGGCTAAATTCGTTGAAATTTATTGAAATCGTTGAATATATTCAGCAAAATAGCCCCTACCCTCTACTTATATGAGAACTTTTATAAGTCGACTAATAAAACTAGCGTCACACATCCACTTCAAGTGGTTTTTGTGCTACTTATATAAGAGAAACGAAGGAAAGTATTATCCCTTATGTTTCCAATGAAATATATGACAGACAATAATCGATCCTCTATGGACCGTAAAATTGGGACACTTTGATCGTTTTTCAACTTTAATCGAAAACAATAGGGAAACTCACGACCTGTCTTAAAATTGAACATGCTAAATTTTCATCGCCTATAATTTAACGCAGCCAATCACAGCAAGCCACTGTGACAAATTGAGTGACGACCATCTTAATTCAAAGAAACAATAAATCAAGGGTACTATTTAAATGTCAAGTTAAAAATACTTATTTGTCAAGTTAAAAAAAGAAAATATTTTTTTGCCAAGTTTTTACTACACCCCGACAGAACACTATGTACAAGGAAAATATTTTTTGATATACTCTTTAAAGCGGGTGAATAAGGAATAATTGATAAAAATACATTTTGTAAAAGGAAAATGTCCAACTTGACAAAATAACAAAATAACTTGGCAAAAATTAATTTTTAACTAGTGCATTTAAATAGTCCCGATAAATCAACTCAATTTTTTTGTAAAAGAAAACTGATTTTATTTAGTCTATAAATAAATGTGTGAAAATGTTGTAAAAGTGATTTTTTCGTTAAGCATAAATAAATAAGTTGAGTTCTTAGTTTTATCAAATATTAACAATTTTTGCCGTCAGATAGTCTAATATCAACAAGTTAAAAGTTAACTTTTAGCCATCAAAGTTAACAGATTAACTTTTAATGTCGACGTCGTGAGTTTCTCTAATATTTTTTACATCTTAATAGAGCACAGAAATGCTTACTTATGACATACGTACATAACACCAACTGAGGCCAGTATTATATGTGCGAGATATTGAAAATGCATAATTTAGTATCCTATTGGAAATGCCTGCTTTATCAGGTAATATGGTTTTCTTCGAATTGCTTGAGTTGATACAACTGTAGTTTCTCGGACGATAAATTTAGTTGCAGCAGATAATTCACATTAAATGGAGAAAAATTATCTGACACAGTCCAAATTTTCAGTTCAGGCCATATTTTGCCCGAAACTAGCTGATATTTCTTTTTCAATTACGGAAAGTAACAAGTATAACTTGTATCCAAGTAAAACATGAAAAAATCAAATCGCAGAAATCTGGAGATAAAATTAACCTTCAACATATTTTTTATGAAAAGCAGATTTCGATGGGACTTTTCCACTACACGAATATGATAGAGAAGACTAGTATAGTGAGTTTAATTAGATCAGACTTGGAGGAGAAATGGACGGATTGAAACGAGATTAAAGGTTCATAAAGTGTGAAAATCCGGCCAAAGTTACTCCATTCTACGGTACACTCTCACTACACGGCTTTTATTCAAATATTATTTTTATAATACGTCACCGAATAATAAATGCAAATAAAAATGGACAGTTATTTAAAAATATATGTAAATTTTTCCAAGAAACATTTTCATACATGAGCATGAATATGGTGAATGCATGTTAGTCTTTAGTTTCTATTTGAACAAAGTAACATGCTTTACATAACGGAGCTTCATATACCCGAAATGTTTCTCGTACCAAGGTAGCTTATAACCTCGGTTATACAACATTCGATCAATGAATGCATTGTTTAGACCTTAAATAGAAAATTAAGATTGACATGAATTTTCAAATCTATCGCAGATTTGCCAATGATTAGATAGAATGAGTATAAACTCAAGAACATTTTATACAACTCAAAATTAACAGTAAACAGCTCTGATAAATTTCTTGACATTTCTGTGACAACTTTTGATTGCTTTGCGATTAAATTCTTTTCCTTGTGAAAATTCACGGAAAATATGTAATGTTGTGAAGTAAAAGCTTCCACTGTTGTATTAGAGAAATGAGACACGAAATTCCGTTAAGTTGAAACACTGTGGGGTAGTTTGTGTGTTTGTGATTTATTTGAACGGTTTTTTAAAAAGGAAATATTGAAAACTGAGATTTTCTTATTTTATTTATTATTTATTTTTGGCGATTTTTTCTGGCGCTTCCAAACACCAGTAAAAATCATTAAAGTAAAGCCGAGCTAAGAGAAATCGCCAAAAATGTTGTGTTGACTGAATCGCCAAAATGCATGTTGTGTTGACTGAAGTATAAAATATAGTAATCAACGAAATTTCTATAAAATGCTTTGAAGCATTTATCCAATAAAAGCCTGTTTTGCACCGTATGACACCTGCAAAAAATTTGGGAAGAAACGCCAAAAAAATATTTTATTTTATTTTATTAGCGTTTCTTCGCACTTTGGTAATATTTTTTCGCGATTTTTTTTTTTTTTTTGTTTTGGCGATTTCACTCTGACGGTTCTTTACGGGAATTTTATGTGTCGACTGTCAAACTTTAAAATTAGCGAAATTTCGTGATGCTCAATAAAAAAACGGTAATGCTATTCTGCGAATAAACTTCATTTAACAAAACGAACGATGTTTCATCCACTACATACAACGTTACCGGATTGTATGGTTGGTAAATGCACCAACTATTTTCAATTTTCACTCTAAATTTGATGCGATGTTTTCACTTTTTGTAAATTTTTAAACTTTTCTATGTGAATTTCCTCGGGATTCCGAATGAAAAGTTTATTTCAGATTCAGTTCATACATATATATTTTTCGCTTAAATGTTAGTGAATATTTATTTGGACATGCATTGATTTAATGCAGTAATTTTTGTTTCTAATAATTGAATAAGGAATTGTTTTCGTTTCTGTCTGGTATAGTAATTCAAAGTTACACAAAGGCACCGCAGGCTAACAACACATTTCATTATTTAATAGGCCGAACGGAATCGTTGTGATGTGATGCAAGTCCTCAAAAAAGACAATTTTAGCAAATTTTTTTCTTGGTTCAAAGAGTTGGGTATATTTCAAAATTATATTTTTGATGTAAGAATAATATAAATTTTGTGTACATTTCATGGGAAAATGATGGAAAGCTCATGGACAATTTGTGCAGATCATGTAAAAAACATATGCAAGGGACCCGTACGCATCAGAATAGTTGTGGCAAACAGAATAGATGTTGCAGAAATATTCGAACGTATCAAAGTAAATGTTGCCTTAAGAGTGTATGAAATTACGTCGATACTAAATTGGATTGGAAACTTCCGAAAGGGCGATTTTGAAAAACTCGTCCGAAGAAACGGCGCAAAAAACATCTACAATTCTTAAAAAAGCCAGAAAATTAAAAAAATTCAAAAAAAATTGCACTAGGCCCGATCTTAGAACTGACCTAGAGCACCTAGGAGAGATCTCTGATCCATACTTCCATGAATAAAAAAGTTCGCCCCTTGTTTGACTGCAACACTGCTCAAAAACCTTATCAGTGAAGAATTATTCACAAAAAACCAGAAAATATCGTGTAGGATCGCGTAGCGTGAGTTGGGCCTACACTGAGGACTCTGCAGCCCGAACCACTCAACAGATTTTGACTAATTTAATTTTCGCAATTTTCTAATTTCTTTCATTTCCGCTCTAAATCGGATAAAATTTACCTGATTTATGCAGAAAAACACGCCATAGAAGAGATTCAGTTTTAGGGCCCTTTACCGATTTTCATAAATTTTCTATTGTTTGAAAGGTCTGGGCATGCCTGACATTTTATGGAAGAAACTTTTATTAGTTTTGAGCTTTTCGACTCAGTTAGGGCCCCAAAACTCAATCTCAACTAGGGCGCAACGTGTTTTTTATACAAATTGGGTAAATCGTATCGTAAAACATTTTTATCTGAAAGATAATCAAAAATCTAATTACAAGATTGAGTTTGGGCAAAATTGGTCGAATATTTTTGAAGTTACGGTCGAAAAAGTGGTAAAAAACTTGGCTTTTTGAAGGTTGGTGGAACTTTTTGACTTATATCTTTGCGAAATTAGAATGGAAATCGCTCTTGAAGATTTAAAATAAAAGATATGGACATCGTGAAAATTAAATTTTTAAAATCTGTTGAGTAATTTCGGGCTGTAGAGTCACTGTAACTCACGCTACGCGACCCTACACGGTATTTGGAAGGTTTTTTGTGAATGTTTCTTTAATGATGAGGTTTTTTGTCCAGTGTTGCGGAGAAAAAGGCGCGAACTTTTTTTTCATTGAAGAATGGATCAGAAGCCTCTCCTAAGTGCTCTAATTCGGTTCTAAGATCAGGCCTAGTGCAACTTTTTTTTTTAAATTTTTTCCATTTTTTTTTTCAATTTTGGGTTTTCTTAATTATAGAAGATGTTTTTTGCGCCGTTTCTTCGGACGGGTTTTTCAATATTGCTCTTTCGGCAATTTCCAATCCATTTTAAAGTCGACGTAATTTAATACACTTAAGAGTTAAGGAAACATTTACTTAGATACGTTCGAATCTTTTTACAACACGTATTCTGTTTGCCACATCTATTCTGACGCGTACGGGTCCCCGGCATATGTTTAAAGAGTCTAAAGATGTACATAGGTGGATTTTGCTACATTATTTTTCCATTTCAAATTAGAAAAAGGGTTTGCATCATGTTGACATAATTTACATAATTTTCTCATAATTTACAGAGATTTTACATTATTTTTACACTAATGGAGAATTTATGGACAAATAATGTAAAATTGATGTAAATCATGTTAACATGATGTAAATGCTTTTCCAATTTGGAATGTAAAAATGATGGAAAAACAATGTAGCAAAATCCATTGGTGTTACATTAATTAGACATCTTTTTTACATCTAGATAAATTTTACAGATTCATCCATGAACTTTACTTAATTTTTCCATGAAACAGACGCAAAATTTACATTAATTTCCCATTAAAAATATAACTTAGTCGAATATAATTTTGAAAATACCCAAAGAGCTATTTATGTTGGATACTGGCTACAGGCCGCTTTTACGCAGAAAAATCAGATTTCAAGTTCTTTTGTGAATTGCTTCTTAAATTTTGGCAAAAAGAAATGTTGTGCCATCCCAGCGGAACAAATAAATTTTGGTTCCATAAGTTTCGTTCGACAGAATATTGTTATGCCAGCAATCAAAACAAATCTTAAAAAACGATAAAAAATAGAATATTTTCACGATATATCACTGTCAACAATATTTTATAAACAAATGTCACAATTTTCACCGCATGAAACTTTTCCAATTGTTTGTGGAACGCATTTCATTTTAGTGGCAAACGGTTCGAACGAAACGCTTTTTTTCGGCATGGAAATTTTCATTCAACAAATGAATGCTAAATTAAGTAGGGGTTTGTGTTTAAGTTTTACAGCCTGAACGAAATGAGTTAATTATGAGTTAATTCGTACGTTGAGAAAATATAGAAATAACGAAGTAATTAGGTGTGTTAACTCGTCATGACTATATAAAAACCCCAAACAGGATATACGTAATAAGTCTAGAAGATTTTCCCTAAATGTAATTTTGAGCAAGAATAACGTTTTTATGCGAAGAAATGTTTAGCTGTTCCATAAACCAAATTTTTCGTTTTTTTGACGATAAAATTTCAGTTATAATTCTAATCCGAGTCAATAAAAAATTGTGAACTAAAGGAAAACGAGGAAACACAGCTTTATTCTGCAAAAGTGTATGTACATAAAACGAAATGAAAAAACAACTCTAGGGTCGTAAAAGTAAAAGAACATGGCGCAGTAATAAGTTTTGCTAGCGAGTGTGTTATGTGTTCACATATTTTAAGCGTTAAGGGATGTAATGCATATGAATAGTGTAAAGGAAAACTTTTCAACGTAACATAGCTTAATGGATTCGATGGAATAATGGAAAAAAGCTGCTGATGTGTAGTAATAGATGATACATGCAAGTAAACACAATTGTAGCTGCAGCCTGAGCACCTTTTTAATTTTCTTGTGTGAACAAAAGGAATAGGAATTGCACATTTGAAGAGTGATTTATCAAAGCCTGCAACTGCAATTCTTTTTTTTTATAATTCGCTAACATTCTCATTTGATAACGATTTTCAAGCCCAATCAGAACATTTCTGGGAGCTGCGGGAAACGATACAATTGAAAGGAATTTTTGATTTTTTAGTTTAAGTGACTGAGCAAATCCTTTTTCGTACTAAACTCTTTGTCGTACTGAATTCTACCATCGTCAAACAATTTATCGAAATGTAATTTAAACCATCATAAATTCGAAAACTCTTAGAATTTATGGACTTTTAGCAATCTTCGTATTCTTTTCCAAAAAATCAATTTTCTGCATGTTTCTAGAAATTGCTTATCACGAAAGCCCTTCTGAAGTACTAGGACCGACCTAAAGGTTTATTTTATATATCCTTTTTAAAGTCCTATCTTCAGCAAAAATGTTCTCCTTAAAATTACTACAACATAACAAAAATTTATATTTTTACCCTTAACCCGACTTTGGGACCCTTAGGTAAACACTGAAACCTCTAGTTCCATGAGCAAAAATGTTCCCCTTGTAATTTTCCACGACTTTTCCTTTGGAACCGTTTCTGTGTACCTTGCCTGTAAGAAAATATTGATGAAAAATCACTCCCTATCGTATATTTGCGCGTAGCACGACATACCATCACTCCAAGAACTGTACATCCCGAAAGACTCAAACGATTTCCGAAAATGTGTACCGCTCGCTTTGAGAGATCCATATCTTTCATTTGACATCTTACTTGGTACTTTCATTGCTATACTTTCGGATCTATGGGCGAAAACGTTTCACCGACCCTCGAAAAATCACATTTTTAACCACATTTTCGGCTCGTTCTCCGCAACGACTCAACCGATTCTTAGTCAAGTTTTGCAGATATAGGCCGTGTACTATAGACCACTCTAATGACACCCTACTTGTACTAAACGGACAATTTTCCGATTAAATTTGAGGAAATTTTCTGCCATTTAGCAAATTCTGAGGGTTTCGGGAATATTTTCTCGTAGTGATCTCCAATTTACTCAAATTTCGTCAAGTTAGGTAGGTCTCGACGAAACCCTTCCAAAATCTGATGGTTTGCAGATACTTTTTGATGATATTTTCGTAATATTTTTCAATTTTTCGGTTTTTTCATCAAAAATCCTTACAAAGCATTCCACATCCTACAGCTAGTCTCTACCTTTCTCACTTGACAAAATTTGTCGCAATTTCGATACTTTTCGGATACTTTAAAAGTGCTTTTAAAGCATACTTGAAAAGTACTTTTAAAGCTTACTTTAAAAGCCTACCTAACATCCTACAGCCGACTTCACATCATCACATATTCCGATCCACCACTCCAAATGTAGCAAGTAAGGTTGCGTTTGAAAGATATTAACTTTGTCAAGATTATAGGATGCTTTCTAGGACCTGTCGATTGAAATCGGCTTCACGAAAAGCCTCTATAAAAGCATATTCCCGCAGAAATCCTCCGTTTCTCTAGGAAGTTATTTGAGGTTCTGTACAAGGAAAAAAGTTAGTTTTTCCGAAAAGCACTTCCGGGAAAATGGAATAGTCGGAAAAATTTTTTATCCCTAAAAAAGTCAACTTTCCTCTTTCCTTTGGTTATTTAAATAGAATCAATCGAAGCTTCAGAATAATTCGGTGAATTTACCTCTGCACTGGGAACTTTGCGAGGGGCTAGGGAATCTTCTCGTCGACATTTACTTATGGCCAAAAATTCACACCTTTGTAACACAATGCCGCTAAAGACCTACGCTAAGACATCTAATAAAAAGCTCTGCTGAATACACATTTTTCACGTGAAAAACTATGAATAACCTTCCGGTACTTTTCGGTCAAACACTAAAGACAGCGCTTTTTTAAAGCTATGTCTGATGACCGTGGTCGCTACAAGCGCCACTAAGATTTTGTCTATCGAATTTGGAATTTCTTGCTAATAACGATTATTGCTCGTCAAAATCCGAAAAATATTTGTTAGTCCCTAGTTTTTTCCCTAACATTTTTAGATCCGTACGAATAGGGTATATAATGCGGTATGTTGCGTTTATCACGACGTTTGTAACCAGACGGATCGGAATTTGTTGGGTTTTTGAAAATGACTGCCAGCTGTCAAAGTGGAGCTATCGTGGATTTTTTGCTAACTTTTGAATTACAATACCTATAGAGTTGGTTTCTTAGGGAAAATTATAGAGATTGGTGAGGAGAATTTGTTGGGAACCTAAGAAAATAGCAGCCAGCCTACTTACATTTTTTTTGTTAAATTTAAGCAAAACTTAAAGTTTATCGACAATTTTTTGTCAAAAGCAACACGTCAAGTTTATCGACGAGTTAAATTTATCAGCATCTATAAACTCTGAAATGAACGAATTGTTTATCTTGTGCTTAGAACGTTAATATTTAATATATTGATTTAATTTTGTAAATTTCACATTTTGTAATGTGTTCTCGATATCCGATTTAAAGATATAAGTAGTTGTTTAAGTATTCTGTCGTAATATACAACAATACAGTATAGGAAGCATAGTACCGTTTACAAACACATTATTTATTAATTAGTTTTCTTATAAATACTCATATTATTTATGTTCAAATTACATGGAACAGAGTTTTCCCAGTGGATTCCGTTTTTCCTTTGAAAATTATATATAAAATGATGCCATCGTTTCAGAAACCCTTTAGACTATTACATGGACATAATATATTTTTTTACTAAAACGTCCGTTGTTTAATGTTAAATATGAAATTTGCTATAAAGTTATAATTTTTTTGTTGAAATTGATATATTGAAGTTTAATCATCTGAACGTTAGACAACTTACAAGAAATACAAAAATAAATCCATAAATGAAATGACTGCCGATATTATTGAAAAGCCGACTTATGATAAACATCAATTCTTTTTATTACAACGTCAAGTCATCTTCTTATTATTGAACTTAAATGAATGATGAGTTCTGTAATGATATAAGGATATTAAGGTCGATGAGTTCGATGCGTGATTAAGGGTAAAGAAAAAACGTAAAATTATATGGATAATGTTTTCCAATCTGAAGTGAGGGCAAATTTGGAAACGTTCTCTCTGACGATGACGGCGCGGCGGCTTGTTCTGGGTGGGTAAGCCTTCTAACGTCGCCGTCGCAACAGACAAAGTCAATTTAAAAAGAATTATTTGGGGTAGTAACGACATATGCATATATGTGGAGTAGATTTAGGTACTTGTATAAACAACAACGTATACTAAAGATTTTTGTAGAGTAAAATTAAAGATTTATGTTAATATACGATGACATTTAACAGACCCACGTACGGAAAGTGTAAGGAAAAACAACACATTTATTCCGAGTATATTTTATTCAACAAACCCAACAAATATTTTATGATCATGAGAAAGGAAAGATTAAATAATTGAGTGATGTGATAGTAAGTTAAGTTATCGAACGGAAATGCCAGAACGTAATATAGTTGTAGAACAAAAAAAGGTTTGTTCGACATGTTAAATTAAAATTGACAGAATTAAGGAAAAAGTTTTAAATTATATCCTATATGCATACGCTTTATACACATGACAATTTGGCTGTGGGAATGTGTTGTCATTTAATAGATTGAAATTGGACTTCTTGGAAGAAATATAAAGTACAAATATAAAACATACGCAAGAGACCCGTACGTATCAGAATAGATGTGGCAAACAGAATAGAAATATGAAAAAGACTCGAACAGAGTAGAACAGTTTTCAATGGTTGCTACTTTTTAGATTTGACTTGGGAATCCGTCACAAGCAAATCCTTACTTCTTTTTAATATGGGAAAGTAGCCATTATGGCTACTTTATGTTTAAGACAAGAATTACGAGCCTATTTCTCATGAGAATGAATGAATCTGACATTTTTGTACCATTTGCCATTGAAAGCCTTACTATTGTGTTATGGTGTAAACTAGTGATGTAAACGGTGTGGTTAGAAAGTTCAAGGCCTGATTATGATTGGAAATTGTCAAAAGACAATATTGAAAAACGCGTCCGAAGCAACGGCGGAAAAAATCTTTCCACATAATATCGTGTGCCGACTCAATAGCACAGTGTGTTAGACTATGGACTCACACTGAATTATTGTGTTGGAAGTTCGTTGGTTCGAAATTGCTGACCTAGCGTAAAAAAATTATGGGAATAGCTTTTCAGTCATATATAAAGAACACAAAAAATTCCCATAAGTTATGCTATGATAGTAATATTGGATCAACAAGCGACATCAGGTGTTGAATATTAATACAAGTATATTAATAATAAACAACACCAGTCAGCAAGAAATGCACTTTACAGCGGCAATTAAATATCACTCCGCACCATGGCACGAAATCCGGAGATACTTGCGCAGTATACTTTCAGGTGTTAAAAAAACAGAGAATGGTATGCACTGATAAAGAAGCAAAAATAACATCGGGACCCGGTCATTAAATCGTCAACCCAACACAAGTCTAGCTAATTCCTCTAACTACTAAGGTTAAAAGTAGATTAGCTCAATTCAACAATAGTAATAAATTAACTAACGTGTTAAGATTGTACTAGTGCATACCAATAAAGGTGTCTATTATTACGTTTGATTTTTGAAAAAAAAAAATAATGATAATATCGTGTCGGGTCGCGTAGCGTCAGTTGGCCTCTATGGCCCGAACCACACAACAGATTTTCACTAATTTAATTCTTGTGATTTTCTGAGATACAAGTAAAAAGTTCCACCAACCTTCAAAAACCACGTTTTTGACCACTTTTTCGACCGTAACTTCGAAAGTTCTTAACTGATTTTGCCTAAATTCAATTCCGTAATCCTTTTTTGAATATCTTTCAGGAGAAAAAAAAATTCGAAAATCGGATCAGATTTACCCGATTTGTGTAGAAAAAACACACTTGGCGCTATTACAAACGCAGTTTTAGGGCCATGGAAAAATGTTCTTTCATAATTTGTCAGGCATGCCTATAGGCCTTTCGAACAAAAACATATACAAATGACTCGTACGTATCAGAATAGATGTGGCAAACAGAATAAATGTTGCAAAATACATAAATAAATAAAAACAATCGAACGTATCTATCGAACGTATCAGTTGCATGAACTCTTAAGTATATGCAATTAAGTCCTCACTAAATTAGACTGGAAATTGCCGAAAGGGTAACATTGGAAGACCTGTTCGAAGCAGTGGCGCTAAAAACCTCTCCAATCTCTTAAAATAAGCCCAGAATTTAGAAAAGACCTAGAGCGCTTAGGAAAGGCCTCTGACACATACTTCCATAGACGAAAAGTTTCCTCTTTTTTCTCTACAACACTGCACGAAAAACCTAATCATTAAAGGAATATTCACGAAAAACCACCAAATATCGTGTAGAGTCGCGTAGCGTGAGTTTGGCCCACACCAAGGACACTAGAGCCCGAACCACTCAACAGATTTACACTAATTTAATTTTCGTGATTTTCTGATGTTCACAACCTTGAAGAGAGATTTCCGTTGTAACTTCGCAGAGGTATAAGTGGAAAAGTTCCACAAACTTTAAAACAACTAAGTTTTTGACCACTTTTTCGACCGTAACTTCGACAGTTTTTGACCGAGTTATCGTGTTGACGGACGGAAGGACGTACATTTTTTTTATTGTTGATTCGTCATCAAAGGACCATGATCGATGCTCCCTCTACTCCCGTGTCGAAATTCGACTGGTTACAAACGTCGTGGTAAATGCAAAAGACCCCTCTTCAAAACGTCGTTCTTCTCACGGGTCTAAAAATACATTTAAATGACAAGGAACAAACATAAGTATTCACATGATATGTGTTATCAGTCAGTGTAAGCGTGAAAATAATTTACAATTTTTGTTCACCGCAGTGCTTCCCTAGGGCATTAAACAATACATCAATTGTTGGTGCCAACCTTTTTTACGCTGATTTGTTGCTTTGATGAATAAAATAACATAGGGGCCGTTCATAAATTACGTAACGCAAAAACTGGTATTTTTGGACCCCCCTCCCCCCTGTCACACTAGTGTCACGCAAGCCTCCCCCTCCCCGATTTGTTACGTAACGCGAACTTTTTTTTGAAATACTGAACTAACTGAATACTTAATACTGACGCAACCAATGTGGTAAAATAGTGGTAAAATAGTTCAGATAATGTGGATTTAGAAAACGAGAAAATACCAATAAGCGGGACATTCTTATTGTGCAGCAATTCTACTTTGTAAACTTAATGAATTTACATTATTTTCAATACAGACTGTTGACGTTTTCATATGAACTGAACGAAAACACTTTGGTGTACACTTAAACGTATGTAGAGTGTGTAGAGGTTGGTAGAATGGTGAGTAGAATGAGCCATGTACGTTACTTTTGAAATAAGAGTGAATTAAGAAAGTTACTATTTTAACCACACGGTAGATCAAGAAGTGGAGAAGGGGGCCTCGAGGCAAGCGTACTTTTCATGCATTTCAACATTTTCGCGTACAAAGGAGGAGGGAGTTATTTTTTGAGTACTCCCTTTATTAATGACCCCTCTTTTTATGCATAGGGCAATTCTACACTATCATAAACTATAGCAGCTACAAAATTTTTATGCCCCAGAGGGTTTTTTTCTTGGACGCATACATAAGTTTCAAGAAAGTCAATTGTGACGACAATTATTTCAGCACATTTGCCCAGTACTTTTACCTCAACAGATCTAATTTTACTTAAAACTATTTGATCGCAAAACCAGAAAAAGAATCTACAAACCCTTCATCTCAAAGAAGTTTCGGTGTAGTTCCATTTGCTTACCTGAAATTATAAAAAATGTAAAATTAGATAAAATAATATTCAGTTTAGTAAATAAATAAAAAGTTGACTACAATCAAATAGTCGAGTCGATAAAGTTATTTCAAGCAAGGTTTCTGCTCTTGCTTCTAGTCCGAAAATCAGTTTAAATTCGTCAAGAAAAGAGCAATGAACTAAATTAGAATGCACTGACTTCAAAATGTTTCCAGACATGAATAATTGGTTTGCATCACTTTTTATCAGGCATTAGTAGCTGCCAGACATGAGAGCCGATTGAAAATTGCTGGCGGCGGCTAGCCAAAAAATAGCAGTCGTCGGCGGCGGCTATGTCGGCTCAAGCCGGCCTAAAAAGGCGGCTATATACATTTTTTTTTAATTAAAACATAAAACCAAGAAAATTCAAAAATTTCTAAAGTAAAATCTCGATTATAATGTCAAATATTCAGAAATTTCAGTTGTGTTGTGATATCAAAAAACTCCCGGACAAAAAAAAAACCGGACAAAATAACCTCCGTTCGAAATAACCCCTAGGGATTATGTAGCAGTAAACTCTTTCTTGTGGGAAAGCCCACAAATATTTTGTTCTTATTGTGGGAGTATTTTCCCATAAGAATAACATCTCCTTTCGGTGCGGCGATACTTTTGCACGAATCGTATAGAGGTATATGGCCATTCGCCATGTAATGAGTTGTAATGTAGAATTGATTCCAAGTTTGCGGGCTTTAATCCGTAGAGTTTCGAAGAGTGACGTATGACTCCTCACAGTTGGTTCACTCAACAAAATCTCTGAATTAACAAAATCTACTTGAAGAATATAAATGCAATGGGTCTGTTATGATATTATATACTATCATATTATTTACCTCTTGCTGCTTTCGTCGCCATCTCTTGTACATTTTGTATAATTTGTTATTATAACCACAAATGGTTATATCGACAACAATATTATATACAATACAACAACAGTGTCATTCATTCATGCGAGCATGTATAAGATCGTGTAGAGTAGTTGGAATAGCGTTTGCTTCACGAGTGACGTTTCCCGGATTCAAAACGCGAGGGTGTTACTACAAAAATTTTTGTTTCGGATTTTAAAAAAGTAATTAAATTAACGAACACGTTCTGCAAAATATTCATTACCGTCTCCTAAAACAACACAGAAAAGTATTATTTTCCAGGCTGAAATTATGTTCGAAAAAATCAACGTACCCGTCTACAACATGACAAAGTCTATTTCAAGCTCTGGAGTTTTCTGTTACATGAGAGTAAAAGCGATTTGGTGAAACTCGTTTTATAAACAAAGACTCAAATCAATAGTCCAGCTAATTGTCAACATAATTGTATTATTAATTCATATAACTGACTCTTCCATCTATCTAATTTTAGTTTGAAATTAGTTTAGAACTCATTTAGAAATATTTTCAAGCTTGAATTTAAAATTCAGTGTTTTATACATTTTTCAAAACCTTTTAACTTTAACAATAATGGCACAATTTGCTTTTTCTATCTCACTAAACGTAACACTGCAATGGACACATTACATTGTAATGTAATGAAACATTCATTTACGACACAATAGATCATCGTAACATTTTGTTATATGTTTTTTGCCGAAGTGGTGATAAAATGATAAAATTGGACTTCACTTACAGGTTTGCATAATTAATCTATAAAGCATTACAACCCTAGGTATTTTTTGACTGCTGCTTAAAAAAATGGGGACTCTGGATGACCCGGGGAGTCACTTTCAAGTTCTAGTTGTATTAAGATCTGGTAACCTCGCTATACCTGTCCTAGCACAAAAAATTGAATCCACGTTTGTCATATTTTTGTAATAATTTGTAATATATGATTCTGCATAAGGTTTGCTCATAAAATTTGCACTCATGCATAACTATTTCGAAATAAAGATTCTCAAAATAGATCAAGACAGTTACATATCACACACAATTCGTATTTATGATGTCAAACTAGCGGTCAACCTTGCATAATTCGGAATCGGAGGTTAATGATTATTTTCGGTAGCTCTTGGTAGTCCATCTACCACAAAAAGTACCAAACCGAAAAAAATTGAGGTTTAGTGCGGGCCTTTCGTAGCTCTTAGACAAAAGTCTGAGTTTTCCAAAAAAATCTGTCAGTATTTTTCCAGCATTCTTGAGGCTTCAAATCAAACAAAAAACCATCCCATAAAAGATTTGAAAATTGTTTCCCCGAGTTTTGAATTTTCAAAGTCAAAATTACATGTAAAAATTGACCACAGCGAAAACTTTTTTTCGACTTTATGCCGTCATTCCCAAAATAGGTATCTCTAAATTTTTTAAATTTAAAAACATCCTGAACATTTTCTTAGAAGAATGTGACAATTTTCCACCTCGAACTAAAATTTGGCTCGTATGTCGAAAATTTCATTAAATGGTGAAAAAAGTCTCCGAGACAAAAATTAGTATGTATAATTTTGTAGTATATTTTGTTGGGTTCATGTGATAATAACCAATAATTCTAAATAAATACTATGCACCTTCAAACATTCCACATAATTTGATAAAAGCAATAAACCGAGGAAATAGTTTATTACATACTTGGTCAAGTAAGTGAGTAATTATAGTACGAGTTTCAATGTGTGCGTGATCCGAGTTTGAATGTTCGTAAAACGGGTGGAGGCAAAAAAAAAACGCTGGTGGCGCCACCATAGCCAACGGTGACCATTTTTTGGTCATTCGAAGAGTGAGTCAAAGTAACTATGTTAACCGGGGTATGTGATTTCGTCAGTACACTATGCCTTGTCAGGACTATATGTATGCCAGCACACATAAAGGTAGAATGAGCAACCATTCAAATTACCCTTGCTTAAACACACTTCTTTCTAAACGAGTACATTTGTAGAATTACATGACTTCTTTTTCAATAATTTTAAAAATTTTACTTGCTAGGTAAATAAGGGTGCACCTAGGCGAATAGGAGTGCACCGAGGTTGTGAAGATGGGTCCACACCAAGATGGAGCTGTGTGCGCCAAGGTGGAGTGAAATGAAGTGGATGTGCAATTTTAATATTATTCATACAATTCTTATTTAATCACGAAGGAAGGCATAGAAAAAATGTTTTCTTCCCTCGAACCAATCCGAAACTTCCCGCAAAACCGACAATTTTCTGAATTATTTCCCGCCATGGCAACACTAATTTCCCACCGTACTGACACCGATCTTACGCCATGTTAACATCGATTTCTCCGCGAATTCCCCGCTATATTTTCATTCATTAAAACAATTTTAGTTTTATACACTTTACTGTACTGTAAAATAGCGTTTCGTTTATTTGCTTGAGGAGAGATGTTTTAAAACATTAGGAAAGAAAATTAAAATCGCAAGCAGAGCAAACGAAAAAACTTTTGTTAGCCTGATTTCACCTGAGTGAATATTTCGTAGAAAGAAAGTAAAAATTGCGAGCGGAGTGAAGGAATAGTTTCGTTTGAGTCGGTTTTCGGTTGAGCAAAGATGATGCAGCAGAACAGAGAAAACCGCGAGCGCAGCGAGTGAATATTTGTTGTGAATCTGATTTCAGCTGAATGAAAGAAAGTAGCGAAGAAAGCGATTTTACCATGGAGCTTTTTTGTTTTCTTTGATTAAAACAGAAAGGAAAAATTTTGGATAAATGTAGAACTATTTGCATTGGATTTTGAAATAAAAATTTTGTTGTCCAAGGGTGAGACACGAAAAATTTTGCTTCTCAATATAAACAATTCTTCGTTGTATATTAACTTCCCGTTCTATTAACGTTTTCCGTTTTATAGTTTTCCCAAATTAGACATTTTCATGTTCCATTTATTCCCGTACGTAGTAATTTCTCGTTGGATAGTACCTTCCCGTTCCTAATGATTTCCCGCCATCTGCCCATTTCCCGTTCTTAATAAATTTCCTGCCGACTGTCCAATTCCCGTTCTTAATAATTTCCGGCTGGCTGTCCACTTCCCGTTTTTAATAAACATTTACCGCCGGCTGCCCACTTCCCGTTCTTAATAATTTCCCGCCAGCAGCCAACAACAACCGTTCCTTACACTTCAAGTTCTTAATAATTTCCTGCCGACTGTCCATTATTTCCCGTTCAAAATGACTGTTCATATTCATTACCCATTATTTACCGTTCACTACTAATTTGCCGTTCTGTAGTCATTAATAGACTTAATTTCCCGCGAATGTTCGCGCGTTCGTATACTTTTTCCACCCCTGCACGAATGCAGCACTTACTGGTCAAATCGATAATGCATCATGAAATGATTTACAACCATATAAATACATTTTAAATAAATAAATCACATTTGCATCGGTGACACAACAATAGTTACATCACGTTTAGCAGATTGTCGTACAGTTTTTCTAATTTCAATTTTATAATACGTAATGACACGACAAAGTACCAATTAAATGTTGGTAACTTTATTTGCCAGATTTTTTCTGTTAATGTCTTCGTGTCATGTTTTTTTTTTCAGTTCACTTGGAAAGTATACTTATAGCCACCAGGCATATTTTCTTCCGCTTACAAAATTCATATATCATTTTTTGTAATTTAATAAAAGACCCATAAGAGTAACCGTGTCTGAAACATTTTAATTTAATTTTTCTTTAAATGCTTTGCCATTTCCTCCAGTTTCCATCCAAACATTTTATTTATCCTCCATAACTTTTCCAATATTTATCGTTTAAGGTTTATAATTGCCTTGTCGTTACCTACCAGAGGAAAGGTGTAATTTTCTTCAACTTTTTTAATTTTCACTTTGTGTTATTTTACAGTATAATATTTCCGTTCTATTTTTCTTTGTTTTTTGGATCAGTTTTGCCGTGCCCACTTTCTATGCATACTTGTTACTAACTTTATTGTTACTAAGTATAAGTTCTTTTCGTTGTTTTGGTACTTCAGTTCCATTTTTTAATTAAAATCTTATGCAAATGAATTATGCGGTGCATAGTCGAAAAAGTTTTATCAAAACAAATGAATTTTGTTGGTGTTTTCTGGTTTTTATAAATATTTATCCGCAAACCATATGCATTTTATATACGGCTTTGTTGTGAGCACTAGTGTTAATAATTTTGTTAATTCATTTTCTTTAGAGACACACCACAATTTATAAAGTATAGGTTACGGCTGTCATAACAGGTAATGTTCCCTCCAATGAGCAACACAGAAATTGAAGAACTTTTATTCATCGTGCTTTGTTATTAGATGTAGAGGCATGTTCGAAAAAAAAGTTTTCTCAAGTCGATTGCGTAGCCTCAAAAACGGTAAAAATATTTTTTTAAATTTTTTGAAAGAAAATTATCGGTGGTAAAAATCAAAAACTTCATTTTTTTATCTTTGTACAATAAAACGTCGTCAGCGCCACCTATTTTGCCCAATGCTTCCAAATTTATTTTTCCTATGAAGGATGAACTACCATAGCCACAAGGTAGCAAGGGGCCGTGACGCAAGTCTTAAACTCCATAAAATTCACAAGAAATTTTTTTGTAGACTGCGGAACCATACCAACCAACTTTTTGACTTCCCCACCTTGCGACGTAACCCCCGGAAAATATTTTTCCCGGATTTTACGCAAAATGATTAGGCCAAAGCGCCTTCCTTTTCATTTAAATCGGTTCAGTCGATCCGAAGGTATAAATTTTTAAAATTTTCATTTTCTCATACAAGCGGGCTGCCCGAAATTCGGAAAAAACCGCCCAGACCCGGCCCGGCCCAAATTCGAACTACTTTTCATGGGTTTGGGTTTCGGGTTTAGAAAATCCCGGTCGGGCGGGCTTCGGGTGTACCTTTTATTCGATTCAATTCTTTATTCAAAAAAATAACAGCGTCTTCTATTCGACTAGCATTAGATTGGACAACAAGACAGAATTGGTCACATTGCGTTCAAATATTCGAAAATCGGCTTAGCGTCATAGACATTGGTCTCAATGCAATCAAATCGATGAAAGAAAAATTAGCTTTTGTGATTTAATTTGTAACGAAAATGTAACTGTAACCATACGATTAATAATACATCAAGGGGCATATCATTTATGTTCCATTTTGCATAGCAATTCATAGAAACATAAAAAAATCAAAATTAAAAATCAATACCAATATCAAAAAAATTAATAAAAAAAACATATGAAGAGAGCCGTACGTATCAGAATAGATGAGTTGATGTTACAAAAAAACTCGAACGTATCTAAGTAAATATTGCCTTAACTCTAAATTATGTGCAATTACGTCCTTATTAAATTGGATTGGAAATTGCCAAAAGGGCAATATTGAAAAACCCGTCCGAAGAAGCGGCGCAAAAAATCTTTCCAAGCCATTAAAATAAGCCCAGAATTAAAAACCGACCTGGAGCGCTTAGCAGAGGCCTATGACCCATAACTCCATGGACAAAAAGCTTCACCTCTTTTTTCTCTACAACACTGCACAAAAAACCTTATTATCGAAGGAATATTCACGAAAAAAAAACAAATGTCGTGTTGGGTCGCGTAGCATGAGTTGGGCCCACACTAAGGACTCTATAGCTCGAACCATTCGACAGATTTTCACTAATTTCATTTTGGTGATTTTCTGATGTCCGTATCTTTCATTAAAAACCATGAAGAGCGATTTCTGTTTTAATTTCGCAGTGATGTAAATGAAAAAGTCCCATCAACCTTCAAAAAGCCACGTTTTTTCACCATTTTTTCGAATGTAACTTAACTTAAGGCACATTCTTCCATTTATTCAAATCGACTGAAACCCACAAATCTTGCTTCCGCATAAACATTTACTATTTCATTAACAGATGCAACTTCAAAGATCGACAAAATTGAGCTTGGGGTGATTGTTGAGCGTACATCTAAAGGTAATGAGTTAAACAAGTTAGCCTGTTGCTGGGGTTGCTGCAAAAATTTGACTTTTATTTCTTATTGCGTAGATTGTTTATGGTAAATTTAAATTTTTGCGTGTAAAAACTGAAATTGTTGAAAAATTATTCCGCTGGTGGGTCCGCAATTTTTTTAACATAACGTAATTTTGTTTTAAGAAAAGCGCTGTTATTTTTTCAGAAAATTAAAACTTTGAGCACAAGATTTCATTCACCAAACTTTTGCGTATTATCAGCGATAGCATCACCTCAAACGATATCATTAATTTTGGAAGCGGGATTACATACTACGTCACACTTTACCTTTTGAGAGGTTTTTGTATGCGATATCAGTTGTTTTAACTTAATTTCACGCAACCGTTTTTTTCTGTTTTTCACTGTATTTTCTCCCTTCATGCTTGAGTTTAACTGAATCGAACTCGATTTGAATTTTTTCTTGTAACAGAACACGACCCGGGTTTTGGGTTTCAATTTGGGATCGGGTCGGGCCGAGCTAAAAGCTGTTTCCAGGTCGGGCTTCTGGTTTTAATTTGGCTCGGGTTCGCTTCGGGTCGGGCTTCCAAAAAAAGTCGGCTCGCACACCTCTACAAATGAGTGACTGATCGATTTTGAGGGAAGCTTCAGATCATAAAATATGTCGACATGTTTTTTTTCCTTAAAATTTTGGCCATTCCTGGGATTTCTGGGATTAGGTCGCTTGGGACTAAGGTTGCTTGAAAATGCAATGTTGTAGAGAATTAAATTGATACAAATATCTCTTTTAGAAATCCCCCAATCCGGGGATAAAGCCACTTCTAGAATTAGGAGGTATGACCCATACTTCTAGAACTATGATAATTAGAAATTTGCTTCCAAAGGCGAAGTTGTAGAGAATTAAGTTTAATCGAAGACTTGTTGCAGGGTTTTGGGAAAATATAACCCAATCTTGGGATATGGCCACTTCTAGAATTGGGAAGGATGACAGAAAGTTGCTTCTAAAGGCAAAGTTGTAGATAGTTAAATTTTAGCGAACACGTGTTTTAGAGTTTTGGAAAAATGACCGAATGCCAGAATGCAGTCACTTCAAGAATTGGGAGGGTTTCTATAGCACTTCTCAACTTCCATTAGGCTTTTCGATATTTCTCCTCGTTTATTCTCGACATAAGTTAGGTCATCCAATGGGGCTTCCTAAGCTTATGGGATTATTGTGGATTTCTCTGGCACTTTCGAACTTCTATCAAGTTTCTTGATATTTTTCAGTTATTGTCGACATGATAAAGATCATCCAATGGGGCTTCCTAAGTTTATGTCATCAGGTTTTTGATATTTTTCCGTTATTCTCGGCATGAGTGAGGTCATTTAATAAGGCTTCCTAAGGTTTTGTGATAAAGGTGGCTTTCTCTTGCAATTGTCAACTTCAATAATTTTTTGTAGATTTTGAATATTTGTAGAGAGATAATCTTAAAAAAGTACTGATATCCGCACAAAAAAACCTCTTATACTCGTAGAGAAGATGTGACGTAAGTCTTTTTGTCTGCTTACGATAGTTCCGAAACAGGGCGTATTTTTGAGATTATTTTTTTAAAAACTTTAATGATTAATGAAGTTTTACACACGAAAAAGTGTTTTAGGTGTTTCGTGGTCAACAAAGGCATAATAGATTTATCAAATGCGCACAAGTGCAAACTTGGTTTACTGAGCTTTTTTCATCTGCACGAACAATATTATAATTCAATTATAATTAAAGTGTATACATCGATTTTTATTGATTCTACACTTATTTTACCTTGTTTGAACGTATTTTTCATGATAATAAAAATTTGAGAAAATATTTTCTCAAAAATAGGCCCCGTTCTGAAATCAGAAAAGGGTGACTGACGCATTAAGCGTCTAAGGTAAAACGATTTACTTCCAGTTAGAAAAGTTCTAAAAAATTGGAGAGAGGTGACTCATTCAGCTTCGATACGAAAAAAAATTAAAGCGAAGTTACGTTGTGTTTTTAAAAATTGCTTCACAACAGTGCCAGGAAGCCACTACAAAGTTTCAAACGAGCAGACTTACGTTATAAGGTTGTAAGCCACATAATTTGCTGTCACGTTTTATCGCGCAAATGTCAAAAGCCCCTATCGGATAACGTTTAGAGTGGGATGGCAAAGACGCCTCAACCTAAAAGTTTGACAGAATTAACTTTAACGCATGTAGTTCATAGAACAACAATTTCAGTGTCAGGCTGATTTGCCATCCCACAGAAAAAATAGGATCTGAAAAACCAAAAGACATGAACACTTAAGGCACCAGCGAAGCATTATGGGATTCATAGGTTCCATAAGGTGGGTTTATGTTATTTTCAGTATGTCAAGTATAAGGAAGACACCCCGAGTTAGCCTGACATTAGTCAACGTCTCCCCAGGTCTAGAACTCGAGACATTGTGGGCCGAAATTTTAGTCTTATCCGATAGGGTCTTTTGAAACTGAGATAGCAAATCTATGTGGCTTACAACCTTATAGCGTAAGAGTGTTACAATATAAAGTGCATCCAATTTGACACTTGCTGCGTGATGGTTTGTAGGGAGGATGTCGAAAATTCCAAAAATTACGTGACGGGGTGGAAGGGAATCGGTGTGTGTACATTGAGAGAAAAAATCAACTCACACCTTCGATATTTCATTGTGCAGTAGCAATGAAAAAATATTTGCATAGCTACAGCTATATTATTTAATTAGACAGTACTAATGAAACTATAAGCTCTTAGTGGTTTTTTCTCTCAGTGTACGGCCTCGAATTATTTTAAGGTAAATGTTAACTTTATTACAAACCCGAAAGCGAGATTTTTTTTTTATTTTTGGAAACCTCGACGATTGTTGACGATTGAAAATATCGAACCCGAACTTGAACTGTTTCTCCAAAGTTTCGGAAGCCCGGTTTGCTAGAAAAATATAGGTAATTTTGACAATTTTTTATTCCACATCCATAAATGACGTCCGGTTATTTTGACAGTTTTTGGACCCCCCCTACCCCCCTGTCCGAATTCGTCCGGTTTTCCTGTACCCCTCCCAAAAAATGACGTCTGATTTCATTAAACCCCTCCCCCCTTCCAATAAAAGATTGAGTTAAAAAAATGAATATTGTTGAATAAATAGCAATATTTTAGGTACATTTCTCTTCCCACACACTATCGAAGTGATCTGTCAAAGAAACTGCAGGAAAACTATTTTCGAAATTTGTGTTTCTTTCGCGACAGACAACTTCAAGCATGCTCTGTGGTGCGTCTATGTCTTCGGAGCCTTCGTAGTTTGAAATAACAACCATCATTTCGTTAGCTCGTCGAGCAGCGATTTCCAAACTTTCATGTGCAGGACGCCTTGATTAATTGCTGAGAACTATTTTCCACATTTGCTACAGATTCGTTTATCCAAACAAGTTTTAACCGACGGACAATACAAATCGTGTGGTATCGATTTGTATTTTTTGAAATCGGTTGGTAATTTATTCTATCATTATTCTATCAGGTGCACTGGACGTCACATTTCTTATACACCCCCTCTTCCCCGTCCGAATCCGTCCGGTTTTGCCATACCCCCTGCCCCCCCTTACAACCGGACGTCATTTATGGGTGGCCCCTTTTCTTAATGATTTCATTGCCTCTTGCATTCCAATATGTCACTACAATCTGACAGCAAATATTTTATTTTAATTCTTATGTGCTTAGCAGTTCTATTTTTAAGACGAATGGAGGTATTTGTTTCATTTAGTTAATAAGCATCGACAAGTAAGAATTTTGTTATGACGAAATTGAAAATATTATCTAAACTAAATGTTGAAGACATTAGCCTTGAATGATTCTTATGTTATGTTACATTAGCTTCGGAAAACTGGTTGTGCAATCATCGAAGTGAAGTCTTTATGTAGTTGAGCCGAGGGAATGACATTTCAAATATTTTTTCTACTGATACCTTCCTTACATCATCATCATGTACTTCGATCAAAGTTACAAAATACTCGTTTTTTCGAAAGAGTTTGCGTTCTGATATTTCATAAGGAAGCTTTTACTGCATATTTGAACCGTTTATTAATTTCATAAGGTACAAAGAAGAGTTCTGAACATTTTCCGTTTAACTCAATGTTTCGTTCAGTTTTTCCATAAATTAGAAAACTATTTACGCGACTATCTAAAACTATCTATGGGGTGAAAGCGATCAATTATGGCCAATAAAGGACTTCTCTAATTTTGAAAAATTATAGACAGTGCCAAAAAAAATTTCTTTCGATTTTTTAAATTAACTCGTTAATAGTCGAGAGAAAAAAGCCTCTAATCAATTAGTTTGAAGAACAAATTTGAAATTGAAAAGAATTTGCATTTTACAAACTCCCAAACAGAGAAATTCGCGCTCTTTTTTCCACACAAATTCCACATAGAGTCTCAAATTGGAAATGAAACATTATCGCAAAATTTTGCAATATAATCGCTAATTTATTCTGCAATACAATCACAAATTTTGCTATAAAATCACATAATATTCCGATAAAATCAAATATTACAGTTAAATTTGTTGTAGGATGTAGCAGTTGCTAATTTGAAAATGCATATTTACGGCGGGAAAATCTGGTACGCGGGAAATATAGCGGGAAGCTAACCAAAACTTTAATACAAAATCGGGAAATGAAAACGGAAAGTCCTTGTTTACTAAAACTTCAACGACCTTTGCAACTTCATCATTAGTTAAAACAACTTGCGTGGTCTATTCAATTTATTCACCGATGTATTTTGTTTGATCGTAATTACTTCACTTAAATGTTCAATTTGACAATCGATTCCTACAAATGCATTATCCGATTATTTTCGGCACAAATGGCAGAAAAAGACACAAATTGGTCACTGAACCCAAATGATTCCTTTAAAAATTGCATATAAGTTTCATATCAATCAAATCAGTTGATTGCTTTTTCAGGGCAATCTTCAAAGTACAGAAAATTCCTTATTTTTCAAACTTTTCTTCTGGAAAATCATATATAACAGTATTAAGAGTTTTAAAAATGGTCCGGATCCGTTTCTAATGACCCGAGAATTGATCGGTAAAAACATATGTCCAAATTGACCTTCCCATGAAGTCAGCGTAGCGCGTTATAATTTATCTGCTTTTATATTGCTTTTGTATGCTGAGATCGATTTGTGATTTTGATAAAATAACATTGATCGATTTTATACCGTTTTTGATATATTTTGCCAATTTTCAAAATTTTCTGAAAAATTGAAATCGTAACAAAATGCCAATTTCTACTAGTTTTCGGAAAGCTTGATCTTCTTACTAAATATAAATGTAGCTTGTTAAGCGACATACTCAAACCGTAAAAATAGGTTGGGAAATAGTTACCAAGGTGTCGAAAAATCGAACGTTTTGTTTGCCTCTTAAGAACACGCCCGATGAATTTACCATAACTTACAAAGATTTGTATATGATTTATCGATCTTTGGTTGAGATAGTACATTTTTTAAACTGGCCTACTTTTTCAACAGATCTTTCTCTAACAAAAGAGTCTGCGAATTCTGACAGCTGTTCTTGCCGGTAGAGAGCTTAAAGCTTTTTCAATGGGCGGTTTCGACTTTATTTCCGTTTTCGTCCTTGTTGATTATGTGGAACCGTCCTATAAACAAGTTTAGAAATCACTTCCGGCTAGTCTATTTTTCTACAAAAGTAAACAAAATGCTCCAATATGAAAACCTTGCATACGAAGCCGAAACCGCCGTAGAAAAAGTTATAAGCTTCCCTAGCTGCTAGAAAAGACAGTACTTTGATTATGACTTGCTTTTAGATGATATAATTTGCTACGTCATTTTTGTCGGATGAGTGTAACATCAGAAAGATTTGGAAATTGCAAAAATATGTGAAAAAATGGTATAAAATCGGAAAAAGTTAAGACAGACGGTACCGCAAACATCCTCACTTTTATTGTATGTAATACGTTTACATGTTTGCATGGTCATTGCTGTAATGTACTAAAAGTACTCTAAGTCCATATTGCAGTCTACTCATAAATAGTAATAGATTCCAATACCCATCCGGACTGTGTACTTCCGGATGGTGTATTACAGGTACAGGTTATAACTGCTTTAAATTTTCTTGTTTGGAAAATATAAAATAAAATGTACTAACACTAAATCCACATCAAAAACGCAAATGCTGGGTCTTATGAATAAATTAGAAGCCATCGCTATAGAATATATTACTGTGTTCGTTCAGTGTTCACTTTTCGTGTTAATGCTAATGCTGAAATATGGTTTACGAATTATCACACTTTGAACATATTATTAAAATATTATAATGTTAATAGACTTTAATTATGAACAAACATTTTGATTAAAACTTCATTTTCGCGTACGACTACAACATACCTATAAGAAAATCAATTTTTGATAAAATGTTTCGCTCACGGTAGTTAAGCTATTGAAAAACGGATTATTACACTTATCATGTCAATCTTCCGGTTTGGGAAGGATTTTTCGGATAAGAATACGGTATTTGAGTTTTATGACTAGGTACTGATGAGTCAGGTTCTTGGGTTAGAAATATTTTCGAAAAAATTTCAAATTTTAACGCGCGGTTCGGAACTTTTGTATGCAGAATATAACTTGTGGGACCTGAAAATTGGATTTGTCTGAAGGAATGAAATTGTGTAACAAAATAAAAACGTTTAATTGTATTAAATCCGGATTTCAACGATTTCAACGGAACACTGCCACTCTTCTATGATTCCAAATTTAATGCTTTGTTCGCCCAACGTTGAATATACTTTTTTAGAGTATTTCATGAATTTGATTTGTTGCGTAACATCAGAAGTTGAGAAAATGTGCTCAATTTAAAAAAAGTGAAATTTGGCACAAAAATATGAAAATGTCAACAGTCCAACATTTCACTCCAGTAAAATCGGTCAAATTTTCGAATTTTATCTTTGGAAAGTGATTTTTTTTCTAAACTTGCTTCTTTTAGCACTGAAATAAATAAAGGAGAAAAAAAATTGCTCCCACAGATTTGGGAACTGACAGCTAAAGTAACATGATCAATAGAAAAAACCACTGCTTTATCCCTCTGACAAATAGCCCAAAGCTATGCTACTTGACATAACTCCAATCAACGACTTTAGCAAAATCAAAGGCTTTGCCTTAGAAACTTAGGAACACAACATGGAACAATAAACCTTTTCTAAAACGCGAAATGAAAATATCTGTAATGTGAGCTGACCAAATTCTTAGCATATGGAGCATTAGGTAAAAAGGCTCGTATTAAAGTCATGTCCTGGCAGGGTATTTGTGGTAAGTTCTTGAGTGTGATGATAGGTATGAATGTCACTGAATAACTCCCATCCACAACATTGGGTTATCGAGCGGAACTAACTAATTTTGGGAAGTAATTTGCTCTAGTGTGAAAAAACATCCCATCCGTGAAACCGTCAACTTTACCCTGATATAAATGGATTGAAGTTACGTCCTAACAAATACCTTTTGATATATTCTGACAGAACAGTATCTTCCATTAATTACGACAAAGTACTGAAAGTACAAAAGAAACCTTTTTGTTAATAAGGGGTCAAGTAGTTCCGGAGATATGGTCGAAGAAATGGAGGTCGAACAGGAATTTTCGAGGGTCAGTGAAACTTTTGCGCAAATATCTCAGCAAGTATAGGGTGGAAATTGCTCACTTTGGAAAAATTGTTTTTGCGGAAATCAGGTCAGTGGTAGTACCAATGGGGCACGGGGACCAATGGAATAGACGAAATTGAGTTTCTTGGCCATATACGAAAGCAGATGGTTTTTCGTATTTATTTGGAGATTTACTGTCAAAGGCAAAGTTGTAGATAATAAAATTTTAGAAAACACGTGTTTCAGGGTTTTATCGAAAAATGGCCCAATCCTAAGATATGACCACTTCTAAGGTTGGGAGTAATGACTTATATCTCTAGAACTATGGCAGTTAGAAAGTTCCTTTCACATGCAAAGTTGTAGAAATAAAATTGTATCAAAAGCTAGGGCAATCCTGGTCACATCCCAGGAATTGGTGAATCATATCTCTAGAACTATAGCAAATAAAAAGTTGCATCCGAAGGCAAAGTTGGTGCGAATTACATTTTAGATATAGAAGTTTCAATATTTTTTGGAGAAACTACGTTGGTTCTGTTAGTGCAGGGAAAATCCTTTCGGCCAACGATATCAATGGTCTCAGATTTCATAAGACGTACTTCTGTAGGGCCTTTGATAATTTCTGTGGATCTTTTAAATTCCTAATAAGCACAATGGGCCCGAACAGAGGTTCCACTGCGAGTTTACACTTAGTAAAGGGCTAATTTTAATAAAAAAAATCCTATAGTTCTAAAAGAACATAATGAATGAATAATACCTTTATTGTCAACTATTTGCTAGCCGACTAAACATGAATATATCGCGATAATATAAACATAAATAAATTCAAAATGGAGTGAATAATTTAAGATACAAAAAAAAAAAATCATAGAGAAAAAAAGAAAAAATCACAGATAATTACAAAGACAAATAATAAAGCAAAAACAAAACTCATTGAGAGATATCAAGATTCACCAGATTGGTATCGTTAAATTGTCAATATAATAATCACTGAACAGTGTCGTCAATCGAAATTAATAAATATTCAAATTCTTGTAAGTCAAAAAAAAAAAAAAATAACAGAAAATTTAAGTTTGTCAAGGGAAATCCAAACGTCGATGTTAACAAGTGGCAAAAGAACCAAACACTGAATCCTCAAGTTCCATCACTTTTTGCCGAAATTCCTGCGATGATAATGATGGGTCGACGTGGTTGGTCGCAAAGTTGAAAAGACGACATGCAAAATTGAATGGCGAATTCGTTAGGTATTCATGTCGATAGGATGTAAAGCGAATCAGTTGAGGGCAGCGCAACGCTCTGGAACCTTTGTACAAGCTGATTCTATCTCGCAGCAATTGGGAATTCACTTTTCCGGTCAGCACATCGTGAATGAAAAAGACTGTTGCATTCACTCGTCGTCTTGACAAAGACTGTAAATTAAGTTCTTGAAATCTGTCGATATATGGACGTAAATGCTGAATTCCATCATTCGACATGACGTGGCGATCGGTATTGGCATAAAGCACAAACTGTCTTTGAACACTTTCCAATGTTTAAACGTGGACATCATGTCGAGGCTGCCAAACTGGACAGGCGAATTCGAGGTGAGATCGCACGACTGACTTGTACAACATAATTGCGGTGTCCACGTTGAATCGACCGTAGCATTGGCGTTTTATAAATGATAACATGGAATGTGCTTTGTTTGATGATAGCTCATAATGCGTGTTGAATGAAAAATCGTTTTTGTATGTTACTCCAAGATCCTTGTTGATATTAACTCGCGTTAGCGGTTGACCATTTATGTGGTAATCAGCTAGGACCGGGTGTTTTTTGCGAGATATCGTCATTATCTTACATTTGCCCGCGTTCAATTCGAAACCGTTATTGCAGCACCAGTAATAGAAATTGTCGATAGATTCCTGAAGCGTGTAAGTGTCATCGATGGTGGAAATTTTGTTGTGGAAGATTTTCTTGTCGTCAGCGAAATTCAGCTTTGCTGTTGCAGCGGGCTCAACGTCTGAGTCATCGAAATATACCAAGAAAAACATTGGGCCGAGAATCGAGCCCTGGCCAACTCCAGAATACACGTCAAACTCTACGGGCAAGTTGGAGTTTATTTTCACCCTTTGTTTGCGATTTCGGTAATACGATCTGAGCCAAAGGAGTAAGCGGTTGGTCAAGCGATACTTATCGGCTGCTAGCTTGAAGAGTAGGGGCACGTATCCTATTACGTCAAAAGCTTTGTGAATGTCAGCATAGAACGAGTCTGTTTGAAGACCGCTTTGGAACGAGTCGTGAACCAGTACGGAGAATTCGAGCAAGTTAGATTCCACTCTTCTCCCTGGAAAGAAACCGTGTTGAGTCGGCGAAATTTGTGGGTAAATGTTGAATCGTAATTGTGCGTAAATAATGATTTCAAGAATTTTGGCGAGGTTGGGAGATACATTGACGCCTCGGTAATTCGTTACCATTGATTTGTTACCAGATTTATGAATTGGAGTTAAATGGCCGAGCTTCCAGATTTCTGGATACGTCAGATTGGATAACGAGTTTGAGTATATGATTGAAAGTGGATGACTTAGTAGATCAGCACAATTGCGAAGGAATAGTGGTGCCATTTTATCAGGGCTGACGCCCTTGCTCAAATCCATTCGTAGCAAAACTTGACGAACTATATCGGCCGTGATTTCGATATCAAGGTAACCGTCATCATTCCTGGAATCGAGGAAAGATTGGAACGCAATGTCGTCGTTGACTTCGTTCGGATGTTTTTTATAGACCGTGGCGAAGAAATTCGAGAATAAATTTGCTTTTTCCGTATCGGTTGTTGCACGCCCATCGTTGTAGTACATAGTGACGGGTAGGGTTGTTTTCTTATATTTGGAGTTGATATAATTCCAAAATTTCTTCGGCTGTTTCTTGTAGTTGACGGCTAGATCTCTCAAAAACCCATTGAACAGAACATTTTGGTGCGACTCAAATTCGCTTTTCGCTGCGAGAAATGGAGTTTCATCGGCCTCACCACCATTCCTACGACGAAGGTTTAAAAGCTTACAGTATGCACGGTTTCTTTTGTTTTTGAGGTTGATAAGCCTGTTGTCGTACCACACTGGATGATTAGAGATACGAAGTGAAACTTTCGGTACGTGTGCATTAAATATTTCGTAGGTAGATGCGTAAAAAGCGTCAACCATGTCATCGACGTTCTTATTGGCAAATAGCATTTCATAGTCGATGTTTGATATAGCCTCACGTATGTCGTCGAATGAAGCTTTCTTAAAGCAGTAGATACTTTCTGATGGCAGAGTTGGCGGACAGACCGATGGTTCACATTCAATCATGCAGTGCATTGGTATGTGAGCTTCGTCTTGTTGATCTTCGGAGATTATCGGCATATCAGCTTTGGTAACCAAGGCGAGTTCAGGCATGTTCGTGTATACTAAATCGAATACATTGCCGGAAACGTTTTCTAAATCGGTCGTTTGAAAGAGGCCAATATCTAATAAAGATGATGTGACGAATCTGGCAATATTCGATTGTACTGATGTAGAGTCGCCAATCACCGGTAGGTAGTCGAAGCCATCATCATTTTTCATCCACTTAATGGTAGGCATGTTGAAATCACCAGTTAGAACGAAGATATCACCATGTTCTAATAATGAGTATGCTTTGATAATTGATGCGACGTGAGCTGAATAAACTTCCTCAGTTGAATCGTATTGAATGTAGAGTCCGTAGATATACAGATTCGTATTCGAAGAGTGAAGGTGCACTTTCACGCAGACTGCTTCTATTGGTACCAATTCTGGAATATCGACAATGGTGCTGTCCATCTTCGAATCAATTGCAATTAGAACTCCGCCACCTTTAGACGCATCTATGTTAGAGCTCTGACGATCTTTACGGTAAACTGTGAATCGGACATCGAAGAACTCAGCGCTAAATTTCTTTCCGTTAAGCCACGTTTCCGAAAAGACGACTACGTCGTAGTCCGATGCAGTTGTAGAAAGGAAGATTTGAACTTTCTTACCAGTCATTCCACGAACATTATTGTAGTATAGCGATACATGTACCGGCAATTCTACCGGGCGGCATGTCGAATTCATTGTACGTTGTGCTAGTGAATTGGTGTCTAGTTCAACCGAGGGTGAGTTACCTACGGTTACGTCGATCGGTTTTCTAAAAAAGGCGACGCCGAGGTAGTATATAATATATAATATATATATAACATTGAAATTGTTTGTTCATTTTTATTTAGATAAGTAAGAGTATTTCTGCAACACCTATCCTGTTTGCCACATCCATTCTGTTTGTGACATCTATTCTGATACGTATGGGTCTTTGCTTATGTACATTCTAAAGTTCGCTTTGTTTAGTTTTTATTTCACGGAGACGACGACGCGACGCCGCCCTTTCAACCTAGTATTTACAATTATTAATTGTACGAAAATGATTTCTTCGTCGAATGGGTGTTTGACTCATTCCAACTTAATGCGTATTGATGGATAATCTTCAAAATCAACTAACCAGCATTTAGCCCCGAGCGAAGCAACAATTTTTGAACGATGAAGCTTGAGGAACATAATTTCATCAGATGATTAAAGTTCCAGCAAAACTGAAAAAACCCTGCCTATGATTAATAATGATTTAATTTTGTATGATACATTTTAAATTTTTGCCTAAAATATACTAAATACAACTAAATCAGTAATTAATGCGTAATGAACATACTGCTGTCGTAAACTATATTACAAGCATAAGAGCTGGTTTTTGAAACCGAGTATTGCCGATATGAGTAACAATTAAAATCTGACTAAACCGCATCGCTTATAATTTATTTACAGAGTAGAAATAGGCCCTCTAAAGCAAATGGAATGCTACCAGAACCGAATAAAGAATAATCTCTAGTTCGTATTGAATTCAATATCAAAATGTTGAAAAAGTTAGATGACGATAAGTTTATGTTAGACAATTAAAAAACTAAGACAGGACAGAAAAACTTCATCCGTGAAGTAAAAAGTGACAAATTTTGTACCACGAACTACCGGGCGTACACAAAGATCTTGCAAATGTCTCTTCGCATCAGAAAACAACGTATTTTAATACTTTCAGGGCAGTATTATCCACTTAATTAATTACAGGAGAAGAATTGTAAGATTGTGCAACGTTTCGTTTTAAGTCGTTTCACTGAAAACCCGAGTTTTACATGCACAAAATGAAAGCGAATGCTTGAAAAAAGAGATAAAAGAGAAATAAGAAAGATGCACAAGCTTGTGATTCTCTTCCTGTAGTAATATTTGTTTTGTTTCTCACATATTAGACGGAGACCTACAAAGTATGATCACACAGTTTTCACTGCACGACAATCATTGGGTAGTTCCACGGTGTAATTGGATAAAATGTAACGTAGGAACGCTCATGAGAATGTTATACAGCCTTCTAGAAAATTGTTGGCAATATACGATTATGTGGGAAAAAATGTTAACGTGATAAAAATCGCGGTGTGTACTTAACAGGCCCGTATCTAGGAGGGGGGGGGGGGGGGGCAAGGGGGCTTAGCCCCCCTGAGCGTCTCCAGAGCCCTCCCCCTGGCGAAACTGAAATGTTGCGAATTTTGCGAAAAAATATAAATCTTGACGTCATGATCGTTTACAATACTTGAAATTTTCGCCTGCGGCGCAATCATTCTTTTTTTTCCAATCTCATTTCAATGTTTCCTTTTCGTTATTGAAATAGATTTTCGGTTCTACATTGCAAGAAAAAACTTTTGACACTCTTAACGACAGTGGCGTGTTATCGGTCACATATACTGAGCTGTTAGAATTTTTGCTATAAAATGGTATTCAGAACTGTATACTTTCATAGAAAACCAAAATGTGCAATTCAATTTTGGAAAATTGTCGCCTGCGGCGCAACTTTTAAATATAACCTTCACCACCCACTTAAACCAAACTTTATATTTTTCTCGCATAAGAATAGTACTCAAAAAATGTTTTCCCTGCAGCATTATAACAGAAGCTGTGTGCTAGCTGCTAACAAAACCTACGGCAAAAATTTAGGAAATTTTCTTATAAATAGTGTGAACGATTTCAGGAAAATAAGGGAAGTGAAGGACAAATTCTATTGTCAAAACTTAGAGTAGCTTGTTTTTAAAAATCCGTTGCTGTCGGAGGGGAACTTCGCACATTTAACTCACTTTTTGTGAGCTAAACGAACCAAGAAGAAGATAATTTCATGTGAAAATAAGTGATGAGATTATTTTGGAAAAATGGAAACGCCATGAATAATACTAAATTTTTCAAAACTTTGTGAAAAATTTTTTTCGATCGCTCCGCTCGCGATTTCTGACGTCGGCTCTGTTTCAAAGACGAAGCAGAGTCGTGTGTGCGTCCTAAAAAGCCTATACCAAAAATACGACTGTATTAATGTGAAATGCGCGGAATAAAGAGAATTTTCGCAAAATTTCATATAATTTTATCAATTCGGTGGAGGGCTCGAGCCCCCCCTGGCAGTCGACCCTGACTACGGGCCTGGTACTTAATGAGATCCGAGTGTTCAGTACGTTACATTTCCCAATGGAACTACCCTGATATTTAGACTGACTAACTAATCTCTTGATCGCTCCATAAACTTTAGTATTGTAGAGAATTCACTGCATCCAAGTCCGGGAAGGCAGCCTAGTGTCAAAAAATGATGTATGGGAAATTTGAAGCCAGTTCTTCTTACTAACTTGACAAAATACCAATAATCAACCAATCCACCTGCTCAGCTTACAGTTAAATGTTTGTTAATATTTGTTATCCAATAATCGTTACCGAATTCTACAGTTTCTTCTACTAAATGCATATGATCTTAAAGGATCGATGAAGTGATACCACTAGTACTAAGATGCAGTAATACCCAGTGTATTTTGAGGTTTATATTACAAAAGGAAAGGATTAGTAAATCATGATTTTTTTCGGAAAAATTTACATATCTTCACCAAAATATCGCTGAGATTGAAACCGTCTACAAAAACGTATCCAAACGGCCTGCGAACCGGTCCTCGAAGGCACCTCTAACAGCACATCCAGAAAAAACCCGTCAACTTTTAGGAAAATTATTTCTCTGAATTCAGATTTGAAAACGTCATGTGGAAAATGTAAAGTTTGATATTGTATTAGATGCTAAAATCTTCAGAATTGAATTAAGTTTCTTTAATATGCCCTTACACATAACTACCTATGAGGCTTAATTACCGAAAAATGAAGTGAATGGTACATTTGATTTGACTTGATAATTGTAATTACATAAATAACATTACATAAAGACAACTTTGCTGCAAAACCAGTTTCTAATTAATTACCATCACGCACAGTATAAAAGAACACAAATATTCATTAAGATAGGTCAGACATAAGTTAAGTGTTATTGGTGCTCTACACTCTTGATTCTTTTAAGAAACAATTACTTAAAATGAAAATTTTCATTTTGTTGTTGACGATAGTAGCATTGACTGTTTCATCTCCATTACGTGAACGGAGACATCGAAGTCATGGGCTGGATCATGGAAGGCATTCAGGATATACGGGAAGTCATAGCGAACACAGTCATTCGGGTCAAATGAGTAGTTCTAGCTCAAGCTCACAGTCCTCGTCACACTCGGAAAGTCACGGACATTCAGGAAGTTCCCATCATTCTTCCGGTGGCCATTTGTCTAGTGGTCATCTGTCTGGCGGTCAATTGTCTAGTGGCCATTTGACTGGTGGTCATTTGACTAGTGGTCATTTGACTAGTGGTCAGTTGACTGGTGCTCATTTGACTAGTGATCATTTGACTAGTGGTCATTTGACTGGTGGTCATTTGACTGGTGGTCATTTGACTGGTGGTCATTTGACTGGTGGTCATTTGACTAGTGGTCATTTGACTAGTGGTCATTTGACTAGTGGCCATTTGACTGGTGGTCATTTAACTGGTGGTCATTTGACTAGTGGTCAGTTGACTGGTGCTCATTTGACTAGTGATCATTTGACTAGTGGTCATTTGACTGGTGGTCATTTGACTGGTGGTCATTTGACTGGTGGTCATTTGACTGGTAGTCATTTGACTGGTAGTCATTTGACTGGTGGTCAGTTGACTAGTGGTCAGTTGACTAGTGGTCATTTGACTAGTGGTCAGTTGACTAGTGGTCATTTGACTAGTGGAGTGCATGGTCATAGTGGACAAGGACTTAGTCATATTGGAGTCAGCCAACAGGAGTACACAGGCGTAAATATTGGTTCTGTCGGACATGGTACAGTTGGACACGGTATTGTTGGACAAAGTACTGCTGGACAAGTTATTAGTGGCAATCTTGGTGGATCGTTAGGAACTCAAGGCGCAGTAGTTGCTGACATTGAATCTTTAGTTAATATGCATTCTTCTGGTAGTACTGGACTTGTTGGAGGTGGTCTGCATACCAGTGCATTAGGTAATGTTGGAACGATAGCTGGAAATTCTGGACACTTAGGTCATTCTTCTGGTCACTTACATCAGGGCGCTTTAGGAGCGCACAGTGCAAGTCATTCAGGTCACTCGAGCAGTTCGCACAGTGAACATAGTTCTCATTCATCATCACAGAAGAGCGAGCATAGCGAATCGTCGAATATGCATAGCGCTTCATCAGGAATTATTGGAAACAACTATGGCCATCACGGAGCTCATCATGGCCGAGTATTCTAATGTTGAGACAATTGAAGACAATCTGTCACTTTTCAAATTAAAAAAGCTGATCAAAAACAATAATAAAACAAAGACTCTTTGCATAAAATATGTTTACTCTTTTGACTCCTTGACTCGTTAAACCCCTTGTTAAACTAACTCAGGTTACCTATTTTCAATTAGCGACATCGAATTGCTACTTATAGGAAAAGTCGATTTATTTCGTACAATGTACATTACGTACTGTCTTGGAGATTTTTATTTTACAACTACAGGAATATGCATCCAGCCCTGAAAATCTTTTATTTATGATATCGTATAATGAATTTTTCACATCGGTTATACAAATCTTGTAGAATTTATCTTTAATTTTCTGTTTTTGAACTTGTTTTTGGCGAAAATTTTCGTTGTTGGCATGCTGGCGTTTGAAAGAAGATTGTTTTTATCGAAGTGTTTCCGCAGTCACTTCTTTAGAAAACGTAGCTTGAAAGCCCGTTGACGCGATCGGATCATATAGTGTCAGTCGAAAGCTTAGAACTCAAGTAAGAATTTGTTACAAAATTTGATACAGGTATGCCAGAGAGACTTTGGTTTCACAGAGTTGCAAAAGTTTTGAAAAATTGATACTGTTGCCTACAGACGTACTCAACCTAGGTGGTTTATATATCGTTACTAGATACTAGAGGTGACCGGGCTGCCCGAAAATTGGAAAAAACCCGACCCGAACCCGACCTGACTCAGACCCGACCCGAAGCCGAATCGATTTTCACTGGTTTCGGGATCGGGCTTTGGGGTCTTGAAAATTCCGGGCGGGAGGGTGTCGGGCGGACTTTTTATCGGGTTGAGGATTCGGGTACATAAAAAAGGGTACTATTTAAATGTCAACTTAAAAATACTTATTTGTCAAGTTAAAAAATCAAAATACTTTTTTGTCAAGTTACGACATTTTTACTACGCCACGACAGAACACTACGTACAAGGAAAATATGTCTTGGTATACTCTTTAAAGCGGGTAAAGCGGGTTAATAAGGAATAATTGATAAAAATACATTTTGTAAAAGTAAAGTGTCCAACTTGACAAAATAACAAAATAACTTGACAAAAATTAATTTTTAACTAGTGCCAATCAATAGTTCCGCATAAAAAAACCGAAACCGATTTGTAAAAAAATCTTAAAATGATGCACCATATCTAAACCGAAAAGTTCAACAATAAAGAAATTATGGAAGTTGGAAGATTAATGCCAATATTTATACAAAAAATGAAAATAAAAAATTGAAAAAAGTCATAAATTTAATTTTTTGAAAAAAAAAAACGCCGTCGCCATACGGCAGCACTTTGTCCATCACGTCCATCAGCATATCAAGGTGCATGACTTGACTGAAGATTGGCACTAGATGCCGAAATGTTGATCTCTTCTAATTATCTCCATCTCCATAACGCAACTGTTCTAGATGTGTTTATGTCTGAGCGTCATGTCAATGACAAAATAATTCAAATAAGAGCTTACACGTTCATAGTAAAAGTAATAAGTAATGACTTGTATCCTATGATTGATTCCAAGTTTGCGGCTTTAATCCGTAGAGATTTGAAAGGTGTCGAATGACTTTTCATAGTTGGGTTTACTCAACAACAAATTCTCTGAATTCATTTGATTGTATTTGTGATCAGTATTTTTCTATTTTTTACTCTTCTGTCTACTTTCGTTTGAATTTCTTCTGAAGTAATTATTAGAGCTAGCGCTATAATTTTTTCGGGTAACAGAACTCGACTTGAATTTTTTTCGTGTAATAGAACTCGGCCCGAACTTCTTTCGGGCGGTCAAGTTTCGGGTTTGAATTTTGAGTCGGGTTCGGGTCGGGTCGGGTCGAGCTACCAACAAGACGGGTCGGGTTAAAATTTTTGGTCGGGTTCGGGTCGGGTCGGACTACAATAAAAGGCTCACCTCTACTACTACTACTAGATACTTCGTGTTAACACACCATACTATAATATTGAAGTAAGGATCGGAATGGGTCGACCTTATATTGAAGATATCTGGATCGCGTCGCTCTACCGAACCTTTTGAAAACGGTCGATTTTTAGAAGGAAAAATTGACCTGGGAGCCAATCGTAGGGAATTTTTCGGATGTATCGATAGTGAAAATTTGTATCTCTTTGAGACTAATAATTGACCATAATTTCACATCTATCTCAACTACACTTCGGAACATATTCCAAAAAAACGTTTTTTAGAGGTTCTGTGTAGTAGATTTCTCATAGAGAGCTCAAACATGCGCAATTAGATAGCACTTCGACTCTAGATTTGCAGAAATGCAAGATGGGGAAGTAAAAGGGAAAGTCTAAAAATTTCTCGAAAGTTCAAAAAAGGTGTAGAAGGTTCTATAAAGTTATCGAAAGTTTTAGTTAGTTCTAGAAACTTCTGGAAGGTGTGTGGGAGGGGATCCAAATACACGGATGCGTATAGGGGGAAGGGGGGTTCTAAAAATCACATTTTTTTTTGCGTACGTGATATATGTAGGCGTCACCCCTATATAAGTTGTTTTGGAAGACGAAAGTTGACTTGCTTCACATTTTCTTTTTAAAAGGGTTAATTCTGAGTACAGGAGAAATGAACTTTCTACGTTGTTTCTAACTCAAGTTATAGATTTATGAACCTTACAAGTGCGCTTCCGCCTATCGACGCGGCGTAAGCATCCATTTACTTCATATGCGTCCATCTACGCGTAGTATTTGCTAATTTCACCTGTACCCGAATCCATTTGATCAACAAAATCCTTCGAAATCATTCACTCTGAAAGAAATGGAACAGTTCTGCATCATTAATTCACTCTCATCTCTTTAAAACAAATGTTTTCTTTACCTTTGTGCACGATACGCAAATAAATTCACTTACAGAAACAATCTCTTAAAAAGTTTCACATTCGATTAACTGAGGAATTAGATAGCGGCGTACGCTAGTTTGACAGTTGCTGAGTTGCGACGTATAAGTGACAGGTTGTGATGCTCGGTTTTGAATGAACTTATTTTAGATTTGTTTCTTTATGACAAAAACTTTGTAAAAATGCTTTTTGGATACAAAAAACTGATAGCTACAATGCTATTTTAAACTTTCAAATGCAATAATAACCAACCATTAACAACAAAACACAGGTTTCATCTAACAAATAACTTCTCACTTTATAATTCAATTTGATTCATACAATTTAGGATCTTACTGTCACTGATAGTCGCTTCTAGCATTCATTTAAATTAAATCAAAACTTTTTCAATAGTTTTCGCATTAAAGTCGCACTAAATTTATGATAAACAGAATTTGTAAACAACATCACAAACCAAAACATTGAATCAGGCGAATTTTTTGATGTGCTGAATTGCAACGATACGGAGGCTAAAATTGAAAAAATTCAATTTGACCGACGCGAGTTTGACAGTTGTTTGTGTTTTTATGAATGAAATTCGGTGTGGTCATATCAGACGAATTTCGCATTTGGTGTTGTTTCGACGAATTTTTTGGCATACGTCGCTATCTCATTCAACAGTAACAAAATGCGTCATAAATGTCGGACTGACCTTATGTAACAAAATTGTACCACAAATATGAGATGCTTCTGGGAAACTTTTGTGTTTATGCACTTATGTTTCCAATGCTTAGGCCATAGGTCCTAAGGTGCGGCACATCGAAAATTTTTTTGCTATGTTGTGGAGTAAATTGAGTGGATTTTTTTGTCCATGGAAGTATGGGTCAGAGACTTCTCCTAAGTGATCTTGGTCGATTTTAAGATCGGTCATAGTACAAAAAAATTTTTTTCAACTTTTTTTTTTTTAATTTTGGGGGTTTCGTAGATATTTGGAGAAGTTGTTACACCATTGCTTCGGACGGGTTCTTCAGTATTGCCTTTTTGGCGACAATTTCCAACCAATATAGTGTGTACGTAATGTTGGAAATAAGTCGAGTGATCTCTCATAAAATGATCGTAATCAATTTTCTTAAGTTGCGTTTTGACATCAACGTACTAGCTGCAAGTTCAAGCAGAAATTTCATTATTCTATGGCTCTGGCCAGTCCAATAATGATTTCAAGTAAAACACATGAATATGGAAGATATTTATTTTCTTAACGTGCATAATTTACAAACGTTTCGTAGTTATTTGTACCTTTTCATGTATTGAAGTGTTCACTCTTTCCTCTGCCGACAAATTTATCTATTATGATAATTGCTTACATTCCAAATAAATGAGAAATTCTCACAAAGAATATTGAATAATAATATCCTTGTAATTTTGACGATAATAATAACTTCCTTATTACTTCGTTTTTGTATTTTCACAGATAAAATATTTTTGTATTTATATTTCGGTAAGCAACCTCAATAAATATTTGATTGCGAAATTGATAAGCGAAAATATATAACGTGTTTATTGCTAAGGAATTACGTCGCACATGCATGCACACACGTTTTGTATCAGTCGCAGCACAATATTATCTGCGTATGGAATGAAGATAACGACAAAAACCATTTCGCAGCCATTACACGTACGGTTCATATTAAATACTCTCGAACCACCATTAAGCTTGCAATGTGTATAAAATCCTTATTATATTATAGAACACCTCATATCGTACCCAAGTATTTAATACCACGCTGTATGTGAACGAACTTTTCACATCATCCCTTACTCTCAAATAGAACATCGTTCAACCAAACACATATATTCTGCTTTACTCAGAGCATCGCAATGGATGCCTTGGATGGCAGGATTTTGCTCGTATATATTGTCTGTATGTGGAACATTTCGTACACATGATGATGAGCTCAGCGGCTCTGGGAATGAAAATGATATTAAGCTAATTAAACAGCTTGTGCTTAGCTTAATGAGACCAGTACCACGTCAGAATAAATTATTATAAATTATAACGGTATGTGTAAAATTATTTCGGATTTTGTTGTGTTAACAAATTCGAAGATAGTTATATAATACGATGGAAATAGTTGTCTCATACGGTATATGAACATTACACGTTAACTTTACATATTAGGGTCAATTTGGATGGCAACGATACTAAATACTTATACTATTATCAACCCCGGAATTATAGGCTAGATGTGACAGTAACTGGCATTTATTATTACTTTTATTTGGAGAGGAAGACCACATTCCTAATTAAATGAAAAGAGTATAACATTAAGTCGTAAAACGGACCGGCCTTTACATGAAAAAAGAATTTTCAAGAATTAAGTACATTTTTGTAGACATTCTCGAATGTACGATCCGAGCCGTGTTTTAGAATGTAACGATGTGTTTACACAAAGTATGTGATGAGTGTGTGAGTGTTCACATATTCATATTATCGAAAAGTCTGATGCGTAACTTTGTCCATGAGAAGAAGATTATATGAGTCTGACATTGCGAGCAATTACGAGGTAGTTCAACGACTACATATGAGACTTTCCATACAACTTCACATATCGTCCAGCTACCAATAAATCGCTTCCGGTTAGAGGCTTAGGAACCAGTATGACCAGTTGACAAACGAATTCTATAACTCTAACGTGCAAGCAATGCTTTAACCATACAGCCCACATGGGCGAGGAATTGGGCACGCTCAATTAGAACGAGTCCCCATCGGAAACTCTTCCTGAAAACGGTGGTTAGTGCAAACCTCCAAGACCTTGGTATGGCCCAAGATATTATCATCTCTCTACCAGGGCCTATTTTCGGTAATTCAAATTGCTAAAAATTACCAAAAATTACCGAAAATGGCTGAAAATTACTGAAGAAGGGACAAGTCAAATTTTGAACAATGAAATTCCATTGTTTAAAATTCGACATGTCCGTTTTTATATACGGTTCGCTGTACCGAAAAGTACCAAAAATTACTGAAAATTACCAAAAATTACTGAAAATTACCAAAAATTACTGAAAATTACCAAAAATTACTGAAAACTATCGAAAACTATACAAATTACATAAAGTTATCAAAATTTCAAAAAATAACGAAAATTGTCCGTGAAAGTAAAAGTAAAAACTTTCTTTATACAGGAACGGAAAATTGAAAACCGACAAGTTTCTGATTTGTATGGCAAATTCGTATGATAAATCAGAAACTTGTCGGTTTTCACTTTTCCGTTACTGTATTTTATTTCGAAAACAAACTTAATTTTGATAAAAAGAGTGTTCAACGACACATCAATAGTTATTTGGATCACAAGGGACGAAAGTGAAAAATTTCAACCGTGTGCGAAATTTGCAGCCCGCACCGAAGGCAAGGGCGGCAATCGCACAGGTTGAAATTTTTTACGTCGTCACATGTGATTCACACAACTTTTCATTACAACGAATACGAATCTTGCAATTTTCGAATCCCAAATAGACGCGAAAATTAAAAAATGCAACTCGAACCGAAAGCCCTACTCACTTAATAAATTCAAGCAAAGCGTCAATAATTTATTCATTGTAATTGTTATGATTTAAAACACTGCCAGTAATAGCGCAACAGCTAGAAATAATAATAATAATATGCCTTACAAACCCAGAAGGGTTAGAGGAGATCATTATTTACTAGTTTCGCGTTGTTGTTCTGTTTTGAGATCCTTTCTTACCGCACGAAGTTTTACTGTGCCAGTGGTAAGCTGTGCGACAACCCCATTGCCCATCTATGGATGTAACTAGCGAGAGAAACTAGTAGGAGTAGCCTACCGTGTTCTCCCAACAATGCCTTTTCCGGTAAGCCGCTTCGATGGCCCTACCTACATCAACTTTCATTGACTGGAACGTTCACTCCGTTCGTTTGTTACACATCTAACAATCGGTACCAATCCGTTCACTGCGGCTGCGATTTAAAACCAACGCAATGGCCACTCAATCTCGTAGTAGCAAGCAGACGTGTTAACCACTGCAAGCAAGTGTCATTAAATGAACAACATGTTTGAGTTTTGTACTATAGATTCCACGGTTCATTTTTACCATGGCTGTATGTGCACCTGCTTAGTTCGCGAAATTGCCTAAAATCAATCGTCCATAGCACGTACACAAATAACCATTGTGATTCTCACGCGAAATGATCCACATCCAAAATTAATGATACACATCCAAAACTTATGATACACATCCAAAACTAAGTGATTCACATAACAAGAACTACGAGAATATTGCAGTTTTTCCTTACAAAACTAGAAAGACAAAATTAATTTAAAAAAAAAATATTTCCTTCGTCAACAATATCATGTTTAGTTCCGCATAAAAAATCTCGGTAGCACTGGCGCACAGATTTGTTACACTTTGACCGAAGTAAACTCAATGAAGTGTCGAAGTTTTTTTGCTGTGTCAGTTATTTTCGCACCTCTGTTTAGAGGACCGAAAAAACTTTCGTCCCTCTGTTTATTTTCGCATCTCTGTTTAGAGGGCCGAAAATACTTTCGGTTCCCATAGCATTCTAAGTCCTACTGAGAGTTGCATTTTTTAATTTTCGCGTCTCATTTGGGAAGAGAAATATACAAGTTTCGTATTCGATGTAATGAAAAATAAATTCTTTTAACATTTTTAAAATTTAAATTTAAAATCAAATAAATTTAGGAAGTTCGGTACTTGAAACCCTATGAAAATTGTCAAAGTTGTAGCATCTTTATCAACTGAACCATCGTCTCGTAGAGGCAGCACTAAGGAATTCTGGAACATGTTTACTAATTCAGACTTGTTGCTTTTAACGATACAATCTAAAAATGTTTAATGCTGAGATGGTGTCACTAATTTAAAATAGGAGCGACTGTGGCTTCTCCAGAAGCTTTAAAATTATAAACTTTTTAAGCAATCACATGTCGGGAAGGCCACGACCAATCGCTTAAAGTTAATCTTTTAGCGTCATTGAACACTGTTATGATTAACGACTCAATGGAATTGAAAAGACAAAATTGTTCGATGTCATTTTCTGGTTTAACCGCAAAACTCTTTCGCTGGTCCTCGTGATTTTCTTTTAAAGACACGGTGGTAACAGAAGTTGTTTCTATGAGTTCAATTATTGCTGAAGCTGGGCTATATGGATCAGATGTGTTTTTATTGACTCCTAATGCACTTGTGCACTCGTCCCCAATCAATTTTAATGTAATTTTTTGTCCAATAGAAAATTTAAACTTATTCTTGTATTTCGAATACGTCCTCAATATTCGCCCATCTTATGACCAACTGGAAGCACGTTTTTTATAAATTATTCGCGCACAAACTCCTCCATCGTTGTAATACAATTGTCGTTCATTCTGGCGAACACAGCTGCTGCAGTTTTTCCAGTTGGTTACAAGTTGGAGGATTATTTGGGGACTTATGCGAAATGCAATAATAAGTTTACATTTTCCAGTGGACCAGAAATTATATTGATGCCTTAAGTGCGCTCGTAATTTAAAAAATAACGCAGAGATGTACAAGTTGACGCTCCGTTGGCTTGTCCGTTTTTGCGTTGTTCTTATATCTTCAAGCGAGTGGTTGTTGGTTCATTCGTTCATTCCCTCATTCACTCATAATTAAAATTGTGTGGCGCGCTTAAGATGTGAATTAAAATTGATTGGGTCGAGTTCAGAAGTGTATTAGATGTCAATAAAAACGCATCTGATCCAGTTAGCACAGCTTCATCGCCAAACTCATCTCCAGCTGCAATTGAATCACAAACAACTGTTGATGAGATTGGCACGCTGACTGAAGATGAAAAGACGAAGCATTATGTTGAATTTCAACGTTGATTGTTGGTTTGGATGGAACATAAGAACGTTTTGATGCAGCCATGTTTTCTAATACAAATAACAATTTCGTCTTGTTCTACCAATTTTTGACAATTTTTTTTTCAGATTCCTGAAGAGGAATTGATTCTTAAAGTTTTCAGAGAAAGTGCCAGAAGAAAGTTTGATGGATCAGTCTCGTCTAAATTAACTGACCGTATCCTGGCTGTAGCCCGAAATATGGAGCAACTTGGCAGCAATATACTAGCTCTTACAAAACGAAAATAAAGGTTCAGTCAATACCATGTCGTTACAAATGGTATTTTTCGACTCTAGTGAATTACATGAAGCCGATAGCGAAACAGAGCACATTATTTTTCCTTCGCTGCCTGCCGAAATTATTGGTATAAGTATTGATGATCTTCCTGCAAGATCAAAGAAACATTGACCGAATTGAAATCACCACCGCTGCAGATACAAACAGCATAAGAAAATTTTGACCAGTACTTCCAAATGGTAACATAACAACGGATCTACTAAGCCAAAGAGTTTCTCTTCGAATAATCGAACAAACGAGGTGTATATAAGGCCGCATAATCGAGATGATTACTCACTCAATATGTAACCACGCTGATATACACATGGTCTTGCGACAAAGGTGTACTGAAGAGGTGTAAACGTCCCAATCAGCCAAACTTTTTGTCGTGGATTGTTAAAATATAGAATGGATAGAAACATGTCTGCTATAAAAGCGATGAATCTATGCCACATTTTTAAATTAACGCTAAATTTTGATTTACTTCTGATAAAATCACTCGAAATATTTTAAAAGTTGCAAGATCAATTTTACCGAATTGAAAATTTTTTTGGTTAAAATTTTTCATCATCATCATGAAACTTTTTAGACCATATTAGTATGAGACTGCGACTTAATTGAGTCTATAAACCTTCTTCTTGATCTACCACTTGGCCTTTCTACTGGGACCTGTGCATCCAAGATCCTTTTCGGTAGCCTGTTATTACCCATGCTTTGAACGTACCCTAACTTCCACTGACGAAGTCCCTAAATTTTCCCTAATATCATCGCTCCTTATATGATTATCCCACTGAACCCGATTAATTTTCGCTATGTTCCTCAGAACCATCATATCAGAAACCTCCAGGTCATGTACGAGACATGCGTAGACAACCCAACTCTCACTACCATACAGGATCGTCGGCCTGAAAATTGACCTGTGGTCAGCTAACTTTGTTTCGCTACTCAATTCCTTTTTGTTGAACACATACGACCTCAATTGACTGGCCACCGCGTTTCCCATTTTCCTCCTTCCTCAAATTCTCTAACTAACTTACCATCCTCTGAAAAAATTAGACTCGAATTCACAAACCTGCTCCAGCTCCTCCCCAGCTCCTCCTCACTCCTTCCCACTTTCCCTATACTTATCTTCATCCCGTACTCCTCATATGCAGCATTCAGGCAGTCAATCACACCCAACAGAATCGAGTCATCCGCATAGGCCAGGATTTTTATTATTACCTCACCCACCACGACGTTTTCCTACAAGTTTGCCCGCTTGACGATTTTACCCATGAAAGTTATGAACAGAAGCGGGGAAAGAACCGTTCATAAATTTCGTAATGCAAAATTTGGCTTTGTTGTATCCCTCCCCCTGTCACGCTACGCTGGTGTTACACAAGCTCATTCGAATTAGCAAAAAAAATGTCCGTCTGTCGTTCGTCTCCACTTTCCGCCATATATTGATCAACATCGAAACACTCGCCCGACGCAGAATCAATGCCTGCGCACTTTTTGTATCCGACGCACCTAAAATCAAAAGCAAGGTCATTCGAAATTCCGGACTCATTTGTGATAATGATTTTCTCGTAGTGGACAAACACAGGACTAAATATGGTCTTTATGAGCCTATCAATAACATGTGCATGGCAAACCGCTTTTCATTACTGTGGTTTCAAAACGTACCACGTGAATCGTTCTGAACTGAATAGTAAAATCAGAAATTCATAAACTCATAAACTGAACCTTTGGTTCTCAATCTAATCAAAAGCTGATTAGTCAATCGGGTATCACGCTCGATTGCTGACTCCGACGGGTCGTCTGGTTCGGCAACTCACTTATTATGTTTTTTTGGTTAAGCCCAATTATTGTAACTAGTCGGGAGGCTGGCAGGACATTTCTCCGCCGCAAATAACGCCCGGGGCGTTAATAACACCCGGGGCGTTATTAACGCCCGCACTCCGGGCGCTAATAACGCCCGGGCGTTATTAACTCCCGCACTCCGGGTGCTAATAACGCCTGGGGTGTTATTAACGCCCGCACTACGGGCGCTAATAACGCCCGGGGTGTTATTAACGCCCGCACTCCGGGCGCTAATAACGCCCGGGGTGTTACTAACGAACGCACTCCGGGCGCTAATAACGCCCGGGGTGTTATTAACGAACGCACTCCGGGTGCTAATAACGCCCGAGGCGTTATTAGCGCCCGGAGTGCGGGCGTTATTTGCGGCGGAGAAATGTCACGTCACCGTCAGGAGGCTTCGGGCATTGATGAAGTAAATAAATAAATAAATTAAATTAAATTTTTTTCTAAACGCCTCAACCGATCACACTAAACTTTTTTTCCCTGAAAGGTACAATGCTTCCCATGATTCAAGTTCAAAGATGAGCAGAATCGGCCAAGTACTTCTGGAGATATTATCGAAGAAATGGCGGTCGAACATGGATTTTCGAGGGTGTGAAACTTTTTTTCAAAAGAAATCGCGGCAATGGTCTGGGGACTGGAATTAATGAAATGGACGAAATTGACTTTCTTGACGAAAGCAGATAGTTTTCCGTCTATATTTGCTTAACTATGCAATATGGAGATTTACAGTCAAAGGAAAAGTTGTAGAATACTAAATTTTAGGGAAAACGTGCTTCAAACGCAAATCAACAAGAAAGACTCGCTAATATTGATGTGTGGAACGCGAGGAAATTTTAAATTATTTTAGCTATTATCGTCGCTAATTCAACCCTGTATTTTACAATTAGTAATGAAAATAGACTTAACCGTTTTTGATGAAACATATTTCTATTTACTCTTTTACACTCGTCACTCGGACACGTTTTTCTGGCATAACGAGCACTTTTGCTTTGTGTCCAGATGCAAAATGAAACACTGCTCGGTGAATCTGCCAATTGTCCAACAGCTTTCGAATATTTGTAAACATTTGCGAAACTTTCGCGTGACGTAACACTGGACTTCAACCTCCCCCGTCAAGCGTTTACAGCGTTACGTAGTTGATGAACGGCCCGAATGACATTAACCTCGAAAGACTCGCTAATTTCGTCATCTATCCTTACCGCGTACCTGCTACGTGAGTAAATACTCTTAATGGCACGCAGTGAACTTCTATTGATACCGCACTTGCTAAAAACCCCCAAAAGCTCTGCCTTGGTAACCGGTCGAATATCTACTCCAAGTCCATGAAGCGTAGGTAAAGGTCCCTGCTCTTTTCATGAAACTTTTCGAGAGCCTGATACAGAAAATATGATCCTGACACCCTCTCAGAGGCCTGAAACCACCCTCAATTTCATGCAGTACAGTTTCCATTATGATACTAGCCCGGCCAACAAGTACACTCGCGGACACCTCACCTACGTTACTGTATTTTTTTCTAATATAATTTTTTTCGGAGAAAATTTTTTTTAAAGAAAATATTTTTCGAATATTTATTTGCAACACAAAATTTTTCACCTGAATTTTAGTTATAACAACTACAAACTTCCTTAACGACTGATATCGTATCGAAAAACCTCTTAAAAGGTAAAGTGTGACGCAGTCCTTAAGTTCACTTAAGTCTAATGAGTTATAGTTTTGTGATGACGCTTAGACTGAAAATACGCAAAAAATTCCTTGACAAATAATGTTCCCTTGTGTTCAAAAAATGCGTCACAAATGTCAGACCACAAGGTTATTTCAAGCTGACCATACACAAAACCTGACTTCATGTAAAAAAGTTCTCAACAAAATTACGTTACAAACGGCTAGTTTTCTGGGCTGCCGTTTGATTAAATGATTCAAAAGGGTAATTTATTATTCGGAAAACCATATATTTGCATTCAAAATTTTGCTATCCGAAAGCTTTACCTTCCCGAATTTTGTTTCCGCTCAGTTTTTTGTAATTTTTCACTTTCTGTATTTTTGCACTCCGAAAGAGGAAAATAAGAAGAAGTTTTTTTATTTTAGAATTCAGTCTGAGATAATGTAAATGAAAAATGAATCATTACATTACTTTTCATCTCTATCATCTAACTAAATTTTTGTATTTGAATAAATTCGAGCACTGAAGAAATCGCGCTACACTGAAAACACAAAATGTTGAACAGACGGTAGAAGAATTTTGTACAGTTTTTATATCGTTTTAGTCGGGTGCAATTAGTGGTTTAATCGAAATATTGACTTAAATGAGGTTCGAAATGACTGCTAATTGCGCTAGCAATTTGTCTTATTAAACATAAGCAAAGACCCGTACGTAACGTACGTATCAGAATAGACGTGGCAAATATGTCGCAAAAAAACTCAAACGTATAAATATAAAAATGAGCAAACAACACAATGTTTTATGTTCTTTTTTTCTTGCGACATCGACATCTGAACTGAAACCATTGATTTTGTCGGCCGAAATGTTCTCCTCTTTCTCCAAAAAATCCTGAAACTTCTTTCTCTAAATTGTAATTCTCACCAACTTTACCTTTGGAAGCAACTTTTTAACTGCCTTAGTTCTAGAGATATGAGTCATCCCTCCTGATTCTAGAAGTAGCTATATCCCGAGGATTGGGACATTTTTCGGAAAAAAACTGAAAGACGGGTTCGCTAAAATTTCACTCTCTACAACTTCGCCTTTGGAAGCATCCAACCGAAATAGTTCTAGAGGTATGAGTCGTCCTGCCCAAATGTAGAGGTGGTCATATCCCAGGATTAGGGCATTTTTCCTCCCTAAAACATTGAAACACGGGCTTTCTAAAATTAACAGTAAATCTCCATATCGCATAGTTAATCACCGAAAACCATTTGCTTTCGCATATGGCCGAGAAACCCAATTTTGTCATTTTTCCACTTTTCTGAGATCAAATGCTTTCATTTGACACCAAAATGAACAATTTTCGTGCTATACTTGCTGAGATATTTGCGAAAAAGTTTCACCGACCCTCGGAAATCCACTTTTTTGGACACTTTCATATCCCCGGAACTACTTGACCGATTTTGCTCATCTTTGAACTCGAAGGGAAAAAAGTCTAGGGTGATCGGTGGAGTCGTTTGGAAAAAACGTGGAGACGGACGTGATACGTTTGCGTATCCAGAATCCGACTATCGAAGATCTTACAGCAAGTTCAGCAATTAAAACAACGAGTTTGACTTGCGACTTTATTGCTATGACTGCTTAAAATTACCTAGAATCATTTATAATTTTCTATTAATTGGAATCTCTAGTAATTTGACACAAACAAACTTTCTTACTTCGGTATTTTCTGCGGACTCTAACTATCTAAGGTGGTGAACAATATAATGTCGGACACGGGTAAGACTGGATTTAAATTTTAATTGATTTACAAATCTTAGGTAACTGATTTTACCTTGAAATACACTGATGTCCTGCTTACAGGAACGGTCTTGCGACGTGTTTATCCGTCCGATACTAGATTTGACTACTAAATCGGAATAATCTTCACTTTGTTCACCTACACTATTTTATTTGCTAACTATTTATACAATTCATCGATTCAAGACTCGATGATGATTATGATAAACTATAATTTTTTTTAACGATTTGTTTGTTTGCTCTGTTAGAAGTATGGCAATTGAACAAGTATACGGATATGCAGCTGTCATCGATACGAGCAATAAGAAAATTAATTGTTTGTGTTAATATTTTAATCCGATAGGGGTGGTGGAGGGTTTTTATCGACATTTTGAATATAAGCGCCAACAATTCTCCCCCCAGTTTTGGTCTCTTGAGAGTCGAAACTTCCTTCATCTGTTGGTGCTTGGGAATTATTATGGTTGATGTCTAGAACTCCTAGTCTTACGGCTGGACGCCAGAGTGTGCTGCCGTTTGCGAATTGAACTTTGGCTCGGCGAGTTTGATTTCGGCTACCAACGATTGTCTCGACAATCTTTCCTCTTCGATATGAGTTTCTGGGCAAACTTTCGTCGAAATCGATTACGACGTCGCCCACTTCCAGCGGTTTCACATTTTCAAACCATTTTGTCCTTCTTGTCAGCGAAGGAACGTATTCATTTATGAAACGTCTCCAAAATATGTCTGTACATCGTTGAATTTCTTTCCAGGCCGATCGCAGGTGGGGTCCGTTATTCATAAATTCCCCTGGTGGTTTCAAACTATTCGATGAGCCAAAAATGAAATGATTTGGGGTTAGTGCTTCGTCCTCAGCTGTGTCGACTGGAACGAATGTTAGCGGCCGGGAGTTTACCAAGTTCATTATTTCGAAGAGAAGACTGCGTAAAAATTCGTCTTTGGGTGTCCGAGTTGTCATTGATTCCTTAAGGCAAGACTTTACCGTTCTGATTAACCGCTCCCATGCGCCACCCATGTGTGGGGATGCGGGCGGATTAAACTGCCACTTTGTATAACAGCTCGTAAATGTTTCTCCGATTTTTTTTATGTCTAATTTTTTCAGCTCATCCGTAAGTTCATTGTTGGCTCCGTGGAAATTAGTGCCATTATCACTGTAAATTTCAACTAGCCGTCCCCGAATGTTTATTAAATTTCTTATCGCCATTATACACGATTGGGTGTCCATGCTGTGTGCTACTTCGATATGTATAGCCCGAATTGTCAGGCACGTAAAGAGAACGCCCCAACGACTTTCTGAACGTCTTCCAACCATGACTTGCATTGGACCAAAAAAGTCTATGCCAACATAAGTGAATGCTCTAATTCCAGGTTCGAAACGAATGGCAGGCAGATCGGCCATCATTGGAGGGCGCGGTCGACATCGGTTTATGGTACATTTCATGCAATTCCAACGGACTGATCGAAAAACTACTCGAATTCGGGGAACGTAGAATCTCTGTCGTAATTCATTGATTACCGTTTCGTGGTTTCGATGAGACAATTTTTCATGCTGAGCCAACAAAATCAGTTTCGTCAGTCGATGATTTCGTGGCAGAATGATTTGCCTTTTAGCATTTGCAGACAGTGCCGTCGCATTATCGAGACGACCGTCTACTCGAAGTAAACCATTTTCGTCCAAGTATGGCATGCAGTCGTAAATTGAACTGCTCTTTTCGAGTTGTCTTGGTGAGTTCGGATTTTTTGAATTTTTCTCAACAGTGATCATCTCATTTGGAAATCCTTCCCATTGCGCTTGTCGCAATAGTAATCTTTCCGCTGATAGCAGTTCTTCTTGCGTTAAGGGACCATTGGGTTTCTTTTGTTTTCGAATTTTAGCGAGAAGCATCTTTCCCCATCGTATGGCGTACGCAACGGTTCGCAGAGCTCGATTGAATTTGGAAAATCGGTTAAGATCGACCACTGCCGGCATGATTAGGCGAGAGTGAGAACAGGACAATTTCATTTCCTCCGTTGTGCCATTCGGTGTGATTTTTTCGTTTAATTTTGGCCATTCTGATTCGGGACATGTGAGGAACTCTGGACCAGAAAACCATCTGTTTGACAATTTAAAAGTGGGAGTGTTTTTCCACTTCGTAGCTTCATCGGCAACGTTCAGGCCTGTCGGAACCCATTTCCATTCGTAAGGCTCGACTGATTCCAATATTTCGCCAATGCGATGTGCCACAAATTGATTGTATTTTTGATGCTGGGATTGTAGCCACGTGAGCACAGTGATGGAATCTGACCAAAACACTCTTCGATTCATTTTGGTGTAAAGTCCTTCTCGAACACTTTTCGCAAGTCTCGTTCCGAGTACACTGGCCAATAATTCCTTTCTTGGAATGGACAAATATTTGAGTGGGGTTACTCTAGCCTTGGAGCCGACAAGTGACACCTCAACACTATCTTGATCTTCAATACGTAGGTAGACTACTGCCGCATAGGCGCTTTCACTAGCATCGACGAAGACGTGTAGGTCCACTTTGTGCTCGGATTTTGCATATAATTTTTGTGAGTACCAACGAGGGATCTTTAAACGCTCAACATTGGGTAGCAAATCGAGCCAACGGTTCCAATTGGTTTTTTGTTCTTTTGGTATTTCTTCGTCCCACTTGATCTTCGTTCTCCATACGTCTTGCAAAAGGATTTTTACGTGTATCAAGTAATAGGAGATTAATCCAAGCGGGTCATAGATTGACATTAAAAAGCTTAACAGTTCTCTCTTCGTTGGTAGTCGGCGTTTATTTATTACTTCTGAATCGATTTTGGCGAATTTTAGAGAAAACGTGAAGCTATCTGTTTTAGTGTCCCAAAACATACCCAGAATTCTTTCCGTATTGTTTACGTCTACGGGAATTGTTTGTTCGACTGGGCTGGTTTCGCCAATGCCTTCCAATACTGAGAATGAATTTGATTTAAAATTTCGGATTTCAAAGCCACCCATTTTATGAACGTATTTTATGTATTTAAGTAGCTGAATCGCTTCTTCTTCTGCATCGGCTCCGTCCAACAAATCGTCAATGTAGTGGTTTCGGATTATAGCTTCTGACGCTCTTGAAAATTTGTTTTTATACTCAGTAGCGTTGAGATTTTTAACGAATTGAGCCAAACTAGGAGAGCAAGTAGCTCCAAATGTCAAAACGTTCATGACGTAAGTTTCTGGCTTTCTCGACCTATCTCCATTTCTCCAGAGAAACCTTTGTGAATTCCTGTCCTCTTTATTGATCAGCACCTGATGGTACATTTCTTTAATGTCACCATTCACAGCAATTCGATGCTCTCGGAACCGCCTCAATATATCGACGATGGACACTGACAAATCGGGACCGGTGAGTAGAGCGGAATTCAAAGAAACTCCTTTTGATCTGGCAGCAGCATCAAACACGGTTCTCAGTTTTTCTGGTTTCTTTGGATGTACCACTGTAAATATTGGCAAGTACCAGGTTCGCTTGTCGGAGAATTCGGCTTCTGCGTCGGACAATTTTGAAGCGTAGCCTTTTTCCAAATAATCATTAATGGACTCGTTGATGGTGCGTATCACCTTTGCTCCTTTATTCTCAAGACAATACAAGCGCTTCAAGGCCATTGCGTAGCTGTCTGGTAACGAATAAATCTCATTTTTCCAGAGTAGTTTCGTTTCGAAGCGTTCACCTCTACGGATTGTATGCATTTTCATAAACGTCAACGCTTTCTCGTTCTCCTTCGAATCTAAACTTGCTGAGTTGGCAACTACACCGAAATTTTCGATCGTAAAATGATCCTTTATTAATTTGTGTAGGTCGTCATCTTTCTCTTGACACGGACATTGGACGACCCGATGAACATTGACAAACCCCGTCACACTTTCTTTAGACGTGCCATAGATTTGCCAACCAAGTCGCGAACGAGTGGCGATTGGATCGCCAGGTTCTCCTTCAATTGTTTCCAATGGAACTGCAAGTCGAGCGTTTTTGAGTCCAATTAAAATTGTTGGTTTGGCATCTTCGTACCCAATTATCGGTAAATTGCAAATATGTTTGTACTTTTGCTTGAATTTTTCAATTGGCAATGACTGTAGCGGTAATTCAAGCTTTTCCACAATATTCACTCCTTTCAAGGGATATTTTTCAGTTGAGATAATTTTTCCGTTGACGATTAATTTTCCAGCAATTTCCAGGTCTATCACTTCGGTTTGTTCTTGACGATGCATTCCCTTTGTCCACACAAGACAAATCTTTTCAGGAGTTCCGGTTATTTCTAGATTATTTGCTGTTTCTCTATCCATTAGCGTAAAAGATGAGGCTTCGTCTAACAGTGCGAGCGTCACACATTTTCTGCCTTTGTAATGAATTTCCACCAACACTGTCCGGAACAGATCCTTGTCTTCGCGAAAATGAGTATTATTACTTCCGGTTCTCACTAATGGGTTGTCATCTTCGGATCGGCTGACATTTTTCGAATCCATGTTTTGTGTATTTCTTGATGTCGATTTTATTCTCTTGTCTTTGTGTAGTAATGGATTGTGCTTGAAGATACATCCGTTCACGCCACAATTTTTCGACAATTCACAATTTCCCGGGTGCATCTTGAGACATCGTCGACATAATTTGTGCTGTTTTAACGAATCCCATCGCTGATTTACGTTTAACTGTTTAAATTGTGAGCAGTCTTCCAAACGCTTGCAATTGCTTTCGCATATCAGACATGGAACATTTGACTTATTTGCAGAGATCTTGCTTTCCTCATGCACATTTAGGTATCCTTTTTTGTATTTATGGTGATCTTCTTTTCGATCGTGATTCTTATAAGTGGAGTTTCTTCTTTTTTTCATCTGAATTGTTCGGAAGGATTGTTTCAACCGGCGATATACGATTGATCATGCGTGAAAGGGCACGCATCCAGTTGGCTAATGTCCGCAGGGTCACGACTTCAATGCTTTCACAGTATACGGCGAAGTCAATTCTCGTCTGATGTGGTAGTTTTTCAAGAATTTCTTGGACCAGTTCCGGATTGAATAGGTAATATTCCAAGCCCAAATTTTCGATGATGTTGCATGCACTGTGTACTTTGTAACCAAAATTGGATAGTACTCCTAGTCGATCGGGTTTATGATCGGTTCATTCCTGATAGCGTTTAGCGTCGCTTTCATGACTAACTCTGGACGTCCAAAACGTTCAAAAAGAATTTGTATAATTTCCGGAACGCACTCTGGCATCATTAATTGACTTCTCACGATTTCTCTTGCCGGTCCTTCTAAACATTTATCCAATCGTTCGAGGTTTTCATCGGCGCAGAACCCACATAATGATGTGGTGTTTTCGAAACGTTTAATAAAATTAGGCCAGTCGTACGGATTTCCGTTGAACTTTGGCAACCATTTTGGCAGTGCTTGTCTTGCCGCAATTTGTTGGGGTGACAGCACAGGGTTCGACGGTATTGGAACCATTGGAAATGTCTTACTATTCAATGTTTGTGTTGTTCGTTCGTTTGCAATTGTATTGGTGTTAGTTTTACTTGGCCTCGAAGAATTCGCTGTTGTGTAAATCGGATGGGTTGAATATGCCTGATCAAGATTGGTTGAAAAGTATGAAGTTTTTTGAGATCCAGAGTATGAAGGGTACATATTTCTGTAGCCTTGATTAACTGATGGGTGAAAAGTTATATTTTCCCTTTTGTAATTGTGATCGTCAGCTTGACTTGCAAACGGTTCCGCTGCTTTCGTAATATTCGTTGATGTATTTTGATCATCGTTTACATAATAGTGGGGCAGCATTGTACTTCTACTTGTCGGAATTCTCACCTGAATCGTTTCTCCAGACTCTACGACATGTTTGCCTTGACTCGCTTCACCAGTGGTGTTTTCGGATTTGCTCAATTTCTGATCAAAATTCGAAGAAATGTTTTCATCCAGTTGCTTTTGAACGATGTTCCTCACCTCTGTGTCATTCATTGAGATTGACATGTCAAAGCCTATTTCTTCGATCGTTTTTGCAAAATTTTTGCTACCCTGAACGGACGCTCTCGCTTCTGCGCGATCTTGTTGCTCTTTGACCCAGCTGGCTACATGTGATTTACTCGTTGTTGTCGAACCACTTAATGATACATTTCTCTCGCTTCTGGATTTGTATATTTCTTCCAAAAGTTGTTTTGCTCGTACCTCTTTCGCTCTAATTGCTTCTAATTTTGCATTCAAAATCTCATTATCAATTTGCTCTTGTAGATCGAATTTGTCTTTGGCTGATCTAAGATGCAACTCTTTACTGGACGAAGATGACGATACGGACTTCGATTTAATTGAGTTCTCGATCACCGATTCGATTGATCGAATTTCATTTATCTTCGATTCAGATAATGCTGGCTGACGCGATTTGAGACGAGTTGATTCATGCGCCTGCCTTTCGTGTTGATTAGAGGATCGGATTAGCTGGTTTACCTCGCTGCTTGATTTCCGGGTTTCTGAAGAAATAGAAGAAGATTGACTTCCATCCGAATTTGATCGTTTTTCAACAACGATATCAGGTTCGCTTTGGCAATTCACGTTTTGTCAGTGGGCTTGGACGACTTTAACCGAAATTGTATTTTTGCCGTCTTTTCCGATTGATTTTGATTTTGATATCTGACTAACTCCATTGGCTGTTTGATTTTTACATTTAGGACACGTCCATTCATCCTTTTCGCCGATATCAATTATTCCTACACATTTGAAATGATAATCGACGTTGCATATGTCGCATTGCACAAATTTTTCGTTTGGCAGCGATTCACTTTCGCACAGTCCACAAGTCACTTGACTGATATTTACTTGTTGATGTTGACGAACTGAATTCTTGACTTGCTTCTTTCGTTTACGTCTGATTTTGAATGCCGGCATCGTTGGACTTTTGATTGCAATTAAAGCGAAGTAATTTTAAGATTGATACGTTTGCGTATCCAGAATCCGACTATCGAAGATCTTACAGCGAGTTCAGCAATTAAAACAACGAGTTTGACTTGCGACTTTATTGCTATGACTGCTTAAAATTACCTAGAATCATTTATAATTTTCTATTAATTGGAATCTCTAGTAATTTGACACAAACAAACTTTCTTACTTCGGTATTTTCTGCGGACTCTAACTATCTAAGGTGGTGAACAATATAATGTCGGACACGGGTAAGACTGGATTTAAATTTTAATTGGTTTACAAATCTTAGGTAATGTAATCAACTGATTTTACCTTAACATACACTGATGTCCTGCTTACAGGAACGGTCTTGCGACGTGTTTATCCGTCCGATACTAGATTTGACTACTAAATCGGAATAATCTTCACTTTGTTCACCTACACTATTTTATTTGCTAACTATTTATACAATTCATCGATTCAAGACTCGATGATGATTATGATAAACTATAATTTTTTTTAACGATTTGTTTGTTTGCTCTGTTAGAAGTATGGCAATTGAACAAGTATACGGATATGCAGCTGTCATCGATACGAGCAATAAGAAAATTAATTGTTTGTGTTAATATTTTAATCCGATAGGGGTGGTGGAGGGTTTTTATCGACATTTTGAATATAAGCGCCAACAGGACGACCGGACATTTTTTGCTGATTTGTCATCTTTAGACGATAATAAATGTGTCTCCCTAACTCCCGCCTCGATCTACCCAATCTTTTATAAAATTGTTTATAGCAAACATACAGGACCTTCGTACTTCGTACTGGTTCAACAATATAACTTGTGAGGAAACTCAAATAAAATCGAAAGTACCGTGCCGTGAATTATGTTCAAGAAAAATCTATGTGCGGAAAATGTAAAATTGCCATCGAAAACTTATTCAAAACACTTGGAATTGGTGAATTATACATGATTGATGATCTCCTGAAAGATATTTATAAAGAACCATTCCGAGAAAGTCAAGCATGGATCGTTGGCTCCGAAGAGTACAATCAATATAAAGGTCAGGATAGAAAAGTTGTCTTCCGTAGTTCAACGAAAATAATATAAATAAAGAAAGCACTTTTTCAGATTTACTGGACACGAAGATTGAAAAGCTCTTTTATATTAAATTCTTGTGAGTGATTTATGAATAAATTTTTTTGGGTGGAAAATTGTTTTGTTTTTCGAAGCATGTGTGTTTGGTGTGGGTGAAGGAAGTGTGTGTTAGCGTTTATACGTAAGAAAAATTATTCCGTTTATCATTTCGTTTGACTGATATGTGAATTTTTCTGTTTGATATATTTAATATAATTCAAAAGGTAAACTGAATAATTTCGTTTTTTCGTTTTCAAATGGCATTTTAAAAACAGAGTTTCGGAATGTACACTTCATACATTATTCC
>CM055403.1:4352403-4368937 GCA_029228625.1 Pseudolycoriella hygida | reverse complement strand
TTTCTCTGCGCTATTTTTATTATCAATTTTTCTGACTGACATCTTGGCTTTTTTGGCAGATTGACCTCTAGCAGACTCAGCAGTTCGTTGAGCAGACTGGACGTATCAGTCAGCTTTGAAAAAATGGCTAGGTTTTGTCGGATAACGTTGGGACAACTTAGGTTTTTGGGGTTGCTCTTCGGTACTGTGTTGAGAATAATGATCGGGAAAGATAGCAATCGAAGCCATGAAAAAACGTCGTTTTTAGTATGAGCGAATTCGACAACTTTGGTGAGTTTCTGACACACTACGGTAAGCACGGACTTTTGTATAATTCTGACCAGTGGTACTGAGCACTTACATTTGTAGAGGATCTCACCGAATCTCTGGATGACATTTTGTGGGTCTTGAAAATCAATGTCGTTTTGCGGGAGTTGAGCTTGCTGTACTACGGGAAACTGCTGGCTGCTGTGGACTCTTTCGTGCACTCTGAGTCTCCGGTCATTCTTCGCGATGAAGCCGCAGACACGGCACGTTGCTCTGTTTTGGAGGACGGAGTTTGCAGAACTGTTTTGAGTTTGGCTTTGAGTCGGTGTTGCTGGGTGCACTACAGCCGGTAACACGCGTCCCAGTGGCATCCGCTCGATAGCGGCTTGAACTTCCGCCGCTGAATGGCCCTTTGTTAAGTTAAGTGTTGTTTGATTCCTGGTAATGTCTCGATGCTCCTGCTGCATATTGGACAAATGTTGTCATTAGAAGCATCGTCCGATTCGGGGTCTGTCATTTGTGTTTTAGTTTACAAGACCTTAACAACCAAGTATCTTGGTGAAAAAATAGCAACCGAAATCTATGTCAAAAATAGTTATCACTGCTACTTGGTTGCAGATGGCTTTGGTCTGTTTGACACCTGGAGCGACGTGATAATAGCGCTTTTGTGTGAATGATATGTCAAAGGATGTTTGGATGTCTTGTATGGACGAATTTGGTCATCAAGTTATGGTGAAACGAAAAGGCGAGAAACATATACAAGGGAACGATGGCAAACTGTTTAATATGCGGATTATGCCAATGCCACACTCCAAAAAACTGGCCAAGACCGCCTGGTGTGTGCCTTCTTGATTTTAGTGAGCAATTTTCGGTGTCGAATCATAGGTCTTTGTTTGTTTACATTAACTTCGCTTAGTGCGCGTAGCGGACAATAGTGGACCGTTAAATCGAAAGTATAATTATGCAATTTTTTTTTTTTTTGAAAATTAGCTCAAACTATCACAAAGTTTTGATTCACTTTTATGTGTCCGTGTAGGTAATACATTTAACATTTAACAAATACCAAAATTTTTGATTTCAGAAGAGCTTTACGTTGAATTTAAGTTTAGTTTTCGGAGAGCAAGTTGATATACGTGTCGTACTGTTAATACTACTACTACTACTAGTTTGGTAGGACGTTGGGTAGGATAATTTTCTATGAAATTTCACAAATTTCAAAATTGCCCATTCAATTCTAAACTAGCTAATCACCAGCTGATACTCATACAAAGAAAAGTAGATAAATTAGTAATGTTTCCAAGATATATTAAGACGGCGACAAAGATGACGTGTCCAATTATAGGCGTGTGTATTCCAAGGCGTCCATTTTGTGTGGAGTCTCTAAAATTTTTGAAAGTCTCGTGTTTAACATACTGTTTGATCAAATCAAGTTGGAAATTTGTCATTCGCAGCACGGGTTCTTTGCTAACAGATCAACGGAAACGAATCTCATGGAGTATGTGTCCAATGTAGCTCAGTCAATAATTGATGGTGGTATATATATGGTACATATATAAAACTGGTCCGATTTCAACAAATGAGAATTCACTTTAATGGTCTCATCTCAAGACAAACAACAAACTGTAGGAATAATGAAGGAATTGAGAGCAAATGGACAAACACATTTTCATAAATGCGAAACTATTTCAAGTAAGAGTATTCAAATTATTAGAAATCCGGCTTAAATAGAAGGATTTTGTCAAATCAAAGCATAATATGTAAACAATATGTTATCAGTACATTTTCGCGGCATACTCGTGCATTTAAGTAAGTAAACCCTCGCACAGCAGTTTTTCATTTAGTCTACAATAAATGGGTAGAAAAATTCAAACTAGCGAGCGGGAAGTTTTTCTCATTTTTACCAATGGAAAATTTAACGGATGTGCATTTTATGTACGAAAAATGTACAAAAAGTGTGAACTATTAAACGAATCACACAAAATGAAAATTACTAAATCTTTTGTATTGCTTCGATGCGACCAAATTTGTTGTAAAACAATTAGGCAAGCGACGAATAACAAGGACAAATGCTGATTTCGGCGTATCACGACCGCAACAGTACGTCTATGTCTTGCTAGGACTATGTGTACATCAGCACAACACATATCAACAAATATTTGAATGTGAAATCAGTCCAAATGTATGGACTTAAATACACTGCTTCGTCAACGTTCAAGTTTGTTTTTTGTTACAAATATCATAACACTACATGGTACACGGGTTGAGGATTTTTAGTGATTTCCTTTAACCCTATGATAAAATAGATGAAATTTACAAAACCATTGCTGAGAAGACAACCGCTAAAAGTAGGAAGAACTAATGACTTACCTTAAGATAACTAGAGCTTAATGGGTTTCAAATGGGCTCCGAATGGGTAAGGATTACCAAGAAAATTAAAATTAACTACCAAGTGCCAACATTATCTAACGGCTTAGCGATTTACCCTTAATGTGGAATTATCCAAGCTAAAATCCGGGTAGCTGTGAAAGCTTTTTAACTCAATGGGCGCTTGAAACAGTTCACCATACTTAGTGAAAGATTCAGAAATCCGTTGAAAAAGCACCCACTAGTTTTTCATGCTCTTGTAAACGTTGTTCAGGCATCAATACAGAACGGAGAAAAATTGTACGACATTTAAAAACTAGCAAAATTTTTTATTGTTTCGTTACAATATAATAATGAGAGCCCAACAATTTGCATTCTTATTAAAAAGTAAACATTTCCCGCTACTCCCTGCCAGATCCCCCTTCAAAAAAACAATACTTCAGAAAACGAAAGTTTTTTTTCGCAAAATGTACATTCGATAAATTTTCAACCGGAAAAACATGTGAAAAACTTCCTTTTCTACTCCTTTTTTGTACATTGGTGACTTTGTTGACTGGGAAACCTAAAACGTTTTATAATTCCCTTGACTGAAAGTCAGGGTCTTATGGCAGAAAATACCCTAAGAATGTGATGAAAAACGTAATTGTTTGTAAACATTTTTTCCTTGTAAACGCTCTAACTTGAGTAATCCCCAACCGATTTCGATGATTTTTTTTTTAACTAAAACGTTTACCTAAAACGTTTTATAATTCCCTTGACTGAAAGTCAGGGTCTTATGGCAGAAAATACCCTAAGAATGTGATGAAAAACGTAATTGTTTGTAAACATTTTTTCCTTGTAAACGCTCTAACTTGAGTAATCCCCAACCGATTTCGATGATTTTTTTTTTAAATCTGAGGAATTCAATTCCTCAGGTTAAGTTCGAAGATGGGCCATATTGGTTCAACGGTCTGGGAGATATTGCACAAAAAGTAGGTTTTTAGACTCGTACGAAGTGATCTCCAGAGTCTAATTGTTTTACCTCTTATAGTGACTAAGTAAGAAATAGCGCAAGCATTTAAATCGGACTCGCACGCGATTAAGAGTTAGAGTAATAGAAAATTGTTGTCTTCGACAAAGTTTTTAGATTTATATGAGTAGAATGTTTTAGGTAACCACCAAAATGGCAGAGCATAAAAGCCATTTCGGAAAATATCACCATGATAGTTGACTATCACCATGATAGTTGACTATCACCATGATAGTTGACTATCACCATGATAGTTGACTATCACCATGATAGTTGACTATCACCATGATAGTTGACTATTTCATTTCATTTATTTTTCATTTCAAGTCTTCTTAATACAAGCGGACTATTTAAAAAAAGAAGTTAATTCATTATAACCAGAAAAAGAAAAGGTATATCGTAAAAATTAACAATAGATTCAGGTAGAATATCATAAACAAATTAGAAATAGAACAGAAAAATAAATTAAGTTAGAACATCACATAATTAGTAGATCGTCAAGTAAGGGAGGGAGAGCACACTCTAATTCATCGAATTATTCGAGATCGTCAAATTATTTTAAATTAAATGTCAATTTAGAGAAAGCAGTAAACGAAAGAAAATAAAATAGAATAAAATCACAGAGCAGAGTAACGAATATCACAGCTTTAGGAATTGATCCAAATCAGAGTCAGGAATTCGATTCAGGGCATTGCGAAACTGGTTGCGAGGTAACGTGGGGCCTATAATGTAAGATGCGGCGTTGAACATTCGACAGGCGTTGTTGAATGGTGAATATATAGATCGATTCGTCGTACACGCTTCGATGTGGATCATTCCATTTCGTCTTAGTGGCCTTGAGTTGAAGGTAATGCGTGAACGTAGTGTCGGCGAATTAATTTTCCCAGTAAGTATAGAGTGAATAAAGAGGATGGATGCATTCACTCTTCGTCGAATTAGCGTTTGTAAATCAAACTTGGCACACCTTTCTACATATGGACTAAGTACATAGTCATTGTCGGATCTGTTGAGGTAGTCGTCATTCAAAAACATAACAAATTGTTTCTGTGTACTTTCGATCGTACTTCGATGCGTCATATAGTGTGGTGACCAGATACAAGCAGCGTATTCCAGATTCGATCGCACTAGAGCTTTGTAAACGATTTTAATGGCATCATCGTCAAGAGATCGTCGTTGGCGCGTCACGAATTTCAAAACAGATTTGGATTTGTTACTGACGAATTCATAGTGGGAATTAAAGTTCATTTTCATGTTCATCAAAATTCCTCAAATGTGCTGTCTGTTCGTTGAATTGTTTCACCATCTAAGGTATAGTCAAAAATTAACGGCTTCGTCTTAAGGGTGTATGTGATGATTTTCGACTTTGTGCGGTGGATTTCAAGGCCGTTGTCACAACACCATTTGAAAAAAATGTTGATAGCGGATTGTAGTTTCAGCGCATCTTCACGGAACTTGATAATCGCTGCGATTTTCGTATCATCTGCGAAATTGAGGCAAACGATTCCAGCCATGTCCACATCCGAATCATTGAAAAACATGAGGAACATGAAAACTCCCAGAATAGATCCTTGGCCGACACCAGAGAGAACGGCGAAAGTTGTGGATTTATCCTTTCCAATAACTACATACTGGACCCTGGATGTTAAGTATGATACGAACCAATACAGAACAGCATTCGATAGGCGGAATGTGGCCATTTTACGGATGAGTTTTATTGCTTGGACCTTGTCGAAAGCTTTGCTAATGTCGACCATATATGTGTCTAGTTGAGCGTTTTGTTGAAAAGCGTCGTGGGCGATTACACTCAGCTCCATCAAGTTCGATTCAATGTTCCGATCAGGAACGAATGCATGTTGAGATACTTTGATGTCGCGAGGAATAATAAGTTTTAACTGCATGAAGACCACTCGTTCGAACACTTTGGCAAGATTTGGCATCACGTTGACTCCTCTGTAGTTTCTGACATCGGTTTTACGTCCTGATTTATATACTGGCGTGAGCTGACCAATTTTGAACGCATCTGGGTATCGTTTTGTTGTTAAGGATTGGGTGTAGACCAAGCTTAACGGTCCCGCCAAGTTATCGGCACATTCACGGAGAAAGAGTGATGAAACTCCATCATGTCCACTGCCTTTATTTAAATCCAGCCCACGGAGCACAAAATGTACGAGTTCTTGCGGCGATGTGATATCGTAAAAGTCATCATCAATTCGTGCGTTGATAAAATCTAACAATGATGGATCGTTTGGGTGGACTACGTAGACGCTCTGGAAGTAGTCGGCGAAGATGTCAGACTTTTCAGCATCCGTGGTTGCTTTCTTACCGTCTATTTCGATAACAGCTGGTAAACTGTTTGATTTCCGTTTTGCTTTAATGTGACGCCATGACTAGTTGACTATCACCATGATAGTTGACTATCACCATGATAGTTGACTATCACCATGATAGTTGACTATCACCATGATAGTTGACTATCACCATGATAGTTGATAGTTGACTATCACCATGATAGTTGACTATCACCATGATAGTTGACTATCACCATGATAGTTGACTAGAGAAGTATTTAAATAAGACGCTTAAACTAATATTTTTGTCACTTTATAATCAACTTTCAAAGAGTACACTACTACTTGAAATAACATCAACTATCAAAACCAATAAAACCGTGCTTAGAGCAGCAAGCATCATTTTTAATGCGAAAAAAAAGCATTGTGCAAAAATAAGTAATTTAACGAAACTGTTAACATACTAATACATTGTAGTTAACACGGGCATGTGCTAAAAAAGTTTGTAAAACAAAGAATTCTCTGCACAAAACACTGTGTATTGAGAAAAAATCATAGCGTACTGTTAACTAAAAAAGTAGAATACTCTGCACTGTGATCGAGAAAATAAATATTTATATTACGAGCCAGTGCTAGAAAAGCATTGTAAAACTAAAAGCTACACCCACATCGTCCCTGTAAGCAGAAAACCTGCTCATTTTGAAAAAGTCATTATTACAGGCTGTATCTATCGTAAAAATAACAATTTTTACAAATACAACAATTGCTAAGTGCTACATAATCATTGGTAAAAAACTACTTAGAAAAGACAATAAACAATATTGGTGTAAACAACAATTAAATAAATAAAGTTTTTTGAAATACAAAATTTGTATTCTTTAAAAATGCCGAAACTTAAAAGTCAATCCAAATCACAAAGAGCCAAAAAGCAAAAGGAAAGTATCATCGAAATACGAAAGAAAAGCAACATTGCAAAAACTAATGATCTTTTTCCTATAAATACTGGAGAATCTAAAGAAGTAAGAGCGGACAATAAAAACAATGCTCCTTCAACTCATGCGGATATTACTCCATACAAATCAAAAAACGAAAAAGAACAAAATGGAGAATCTCAAACAGTTTTACCAAAAATTATTTTTGGCGACTTTTCTCAATTTTCAAATGAATTTCCGCTTCCGCAACATCAATGCACTGCTATGGCAACTGTTGCATTAGCAGCTGCGTCTTTTAAAAATGTTGTTTTTTGGGATTCAAACGATATGAACAATATAATTCGAGCAGGTCAGATCTACTACGAAAATTGTATATCGTATCAAAACGTAGTTAATTCAGACTATGATGAAACATTTTTAAATGCTATAGATTTACTTGAAAATTTAGAAGTTAATAACAAAAAAATAAAGGTTTTTGTTAATATAACGGAATGTCGTGGAGGACAGCATATTGAAACCGTATTCATAGATGCTATAAAAAATTTTGAGTTAAGAGTTAAGAGTTAAGTTTTGGGTTAAGAAAAGCAATGCAAAAGGGAGGGTTTAGTTCCTCGGAACTTTTCAAGCAGGTCGGACGTAGGTAGATTCACATGTGAATCTACTTTTGCATTGCCTTTTTTTTTTGATTCATATAAGGCAATGCAAAACGACTTTTTGCTTTAGTTCCTCGGAACTCTTCAAGCAGGTCGGACGTAGATAGATTCGCATGCGAATCTACTTTTGCATTGCCTTTTTTTGAATCATCCAAGGCAATGCAAAACGACTTTTTGCTTTAGTTCCTCGGAACTCTTCAAGCAGGTCGGACGTAGATAGATTCACATGCGAATCTACTTTTGTATTGCCTTTTTTTGAATCATATAAGGCAATGCAAAAGAATCTACTATTGCATTGCCTTTTCTTTGGTTTTCGGCTTATAAAAGGCAATGCAAAACGACTTTTTGCTTCAGTTCCTCGGAACTCTTCAAGCAGGTCGGACCTATGTTGGTTCACGCTGGAAATTTGTAACCGACAAACCGACAAACAGACAGACAGACAGACAAACTTTTGAATTTTATAATTATAAATGGGCCCAGTAACGTGATTTACGGAAGTATATTGATTTTAAGTTCTCGTTCATAATATCGGTTGTGGAAAGTTTCATTAAAAGTTTCAGTGCGCTTTATGTAACCTCATAGTCCATTGACATTGAACAAAGAAATTAGTGCATGAGCGGACTCTGAAATAGTGAAAAATTGAAACTATCTAAAAAAAAGTGACATTGTGTACATTAAGTGGCAAAATCGAGGAGTTGTTGTTTTTTCCGTTTTTTTTAAACAAAAGAAAAACGTGGTCCAGACAGGAAGTCATTTTGTTAATGCAGCTTTAGTTGCTGGAACATAAAATTATCGATTCGCTGAATTCGCCCGTTTTTTTCGAACATTGAAATAAACGTCATTTTTGTTTAACAGTGTATAGTTTGTTTACAAAATGGAAAATGAATCTATTAAAATTGATAAGCTGCAAGATGCAAGTGAATGGTCTCGGTGGAAATTTCAAATTAGGGTGCTGCTGAATGCGTCGGAATTATTTGATGTCGTTTCTGGTGACGAGCAACAACCTGTCTTGACGAGACTAGCAGGAGACACAGAGGATGAAGCTAAAACTCGTCATACGTCCGCTTTGAAAGATTGGAAGAGAAAAGATAATAAGGCGCAAAAGTATATAGCAACGACAGTGGGAAGTCAACCTTTACTCCATATAATGACCCTTAGTTAATCGAAGGAAATGTGGGATAAATTACATTCAGTGTACGAACAAAAGTTTGAATCGAGTGTTCATCTATTACAACAAAAATTTTACCTATACGTCATGGATTGTAACGATAGCATTGCAAACCACATTTCCAAGCTCAAAGGTATGGCGCAAAAATTAAAGGATTTAGGTGAAGAAATTCCAACGTCCATGCTAATTACAAAGATTTTGACGTTACCGCCAAGTTTTGGTCACTTCTACAGTGCATGGGACTGCCAGTGCCGAAAACAGGACACTAAAGAACTTGACGTGACGCTTGATGGTTGAAGAAACAAGAATTGCAGCGACTGAAAGGGAATCGAGTTCAAGTGCCCTATCAGCGAAAGTACATTCAAAGAATAGGAAATATCAACCGAAACAGGAAAACTTCAAACGAGGAAAGTGTTTCAAGTGTAACAAGGTCGGTCACTGGAGAAGGGATTGCTCAAAAGCTAGGAACTCAGACTCCGAATCCAACAATGGTGCTGGCGAAGCCTTATTCTGTGGTACTGTTTCGTTTATAAGTGAAGAAGAGTTTCACAGTGGAACACACGAAAGTGAAAAATGATTTATGGACTCAGGAGCCAGCGATCATATGTGCAACATGCGCGAGTGGTTCTCACATTTGGTAACGGTAAGCATATTTTCGCAACTGGTATAGGCGAAATTTCTATTCTTGCTTTCAATAATAAAGATTGGGAAAAGAGAAGGTTGCTGAATGTTCTTTATGTACCTGAAATTAAATTTCAATTATTTTCTCTTGGTACGGCTCTCGACAAAAATCTTACATTTAAAACGAATCGTCATACATGTTCCTTCAAGAGAAATGATGTTGTCATTGCAGTGGGAGAGAGAAGCACTACACTGTTTGAAATGAAATTTAAGGTCCTTGGTGAACAATAGAGTTGTTCAAGCAAATTCTGTTGATTGCGCTAATAAAAAAGATATACTTACCCTATGGCATGAGCGTCTCGGTCATCAAAACGTTAGTCGGGTGAAGGAAATTCTAAATGAAATAAATATTAAGATTTCAAAAACTGATTTTTTTTGCGAATCATGTGTGCTAGGTAAACAACATCGTCTACCATTTAAACGTACAGGAACATCTGCTAATTCCCTGGAAATTTGATTCACACCGACACCTGTGGGCCAATGCAGGAAAGGTCGATTGGAGGTTCTCGCTACTTTGCATTGTTTAAGGACGATTACTCTCATTATCGGACTATTTTCTTTATTAAAGAAAAAAGTGAAGTCAAGCGTACTCTAGATAAGTATTTGAACATAGTCAAAATGAATACAAATTTCGAAATTAGAGTCATGAGATCGGACAATGGAACTGAATTTGCAAACGTCGACGTCAATAAAATTTTGGAGGATCAGGGCATCTATCATCAACGTACAGTGCCGTATTCGCCCGAGCAAAATGGTTCGGCAGAGAGGGAGATGAGGAGTTTAGTCGAGGCAGCTCGCACCATGATTCATGCGAAAAATCTTCCTATCAAACTTTGGGCAGAAGCGACTAATACTGCAGTGTACATTCTAAATCGTACTGGAACTAGTTCAGTGAAAGTAGCCTCACCTTTCGAGATGTGGTTTGGAAGAAAACCCGAACTTAGTCACCTAAGAGTTTTTGGGTCAAAGGCATTTATGCACATTCCAAAAGAGAAGCGAAAAAAATGGGACCGTAAAGCAGACGAAGGTATTTTCGTAGGGTATTGTGAACACACGAAGGGCTATCGTATTTGGCAACCTGATACGAATAGAATAGTCATTAGTCGGGATGTAGTATTCAACGAACACCATGAAAAGACAGATGTAATCGTAAGAAATTCAGATAAAGGCGATACTACATCCATACATTTCACTTCACCAAAAGATGTTCCAGATACCTATTCGGGTCTTCCTAATTTGGACTCATCAACCTTGTCAGATAATTCAACAACGACCATCATTGATGTTAGTTCCGATTCTGAATGGAGTCCCGATACGACATTAGCAACTACGACCGATGCGAACGATACAACTTTAGATGAAGATGACCTAGAAGTTGTCAATGGCCAAGAAGTTAATAATTCCAATGATAGATTGAGAGATAGAAACCAAATGCCTGTACCGAATTACAACCCGACATTCTCTTTCTTTCATAGTCTACTAGATGCCTCAGAAAGTTATTCCATGGAAAGAGTTGAGCCTCGTTCTTACGCCGAAGCAACCAAGTTAGAAGAATCGGAAAAATGGATGAAGGCGATTGAAGAAGAAATAGAGTCGTTGTTGGAAAATAACACTTGGTCGTTAGTAGATTTACCTAATAATCGACGTGCGATTGATAATCGGTGGGTATTTAAAATAAAATAAAAAATTTAATGGCGATATCGATCGATATAAGGCGAGGTTGGTAGTCAAAGGTTTCACTCAAAATTACGGAATTGACTATCAGGAAACATTTTGCCCAGTCGTCAAATTCTCCTCCATAAGGATGATACTAGCTATTGCAGCAAATGAAAATTTGATTCTGAGGCAGTTCGACATCAAAACAGCATTTCTCTATGGCGAGCTTGATGAAGAAATATATATGAAGCAACCGATAGGATACAACGACAATACAAGAAGAGTTTGCCGATTATACCGGAGCCTATACGGTCTGAAACAGGCATCCAGGTGCTGGAATAAAAAGTTTACGAATTTCCTGCAAATTTTTGGCCTCATTCCCAGCAAGGCTGACCCATGCGTATTCATCGGTAAGAAATATGAGAAAATAATGATTCTAGCGATTTGGACCGACGATGGCAGTATCGGACGAATGCGATGCAATTAAACTGGATTCAGCTTTACAGCAGACGTTTCATGTGAAGTTCGACAAATTAGGTTATTTTCTAGGTATGGAAATTGAAAGGAAGGATGACGGATCAATTCACGTTCATCAAGAAGGCTATGCCAGAAAAATTCTGAGCAAATTTAGAATGGATGAATGTAATCCAGTGGCTGTGCCAATGGATCCCAATACACTCGCAAAATCGACAAGTGAAGATCGTGTACCAGTTCGAAATATTCCTTATCGGGAATTGGTTGGTAGCTTAATGTATCTGCCCATTGCGACTAGGCCAGATATTTCATTTGCACTCAGTTACGTAAGTCAATACCTAGAAAATCCGGCAGTGATCCATTGGAATATTTTAAAAAGAATTCTAAAATATATTAAAGGAACAACAAGATACGGTATAAAATTTTCGATTAATCCAAATGTTCGTATCAATGTCTACAGCGACGCTGATTTTGCAGCAGACACTGAAACAAGGCGTTCCAGAACTGGGATCATCGTTTTGATGGTGTCAGTGCCAATAAGTTGGTATTCACAAAAACAGCAAACAGTTTCCCTATCAACGACCGAATCAGAATATATTGCAGGCAGCGAATCCATTCGAGAGCTAATTTGGTTACAGCTTCTATTTTCCGAAATTAATACAATAAACAAAAACCTTCCTGTTCTTTTCGTCGACAATCAAAGTGCACTGAAATTGATAAAAAATCCTGAAAACCATAAAAGATCAAAACGTATAGATGTGAACCCTTTAGTCAAAACTTGACACTTCTGAATACGGTTTTTCGATGTACACAGTATGCGTATCGAATTGTGTGAGTACGTGCACAGCACATACGCAGTAAGTTCACAGAAAGGTGTGTACTCTCGTCTGCGTACTTAATGCGTGTACTTTGTACACGTTATAAATACAGCAACAAAGACAATTGTAGGAAATGTGAGCATTCAACAAACAACATGCATTCAACAAGAGTAGATAATTTCTGAGCAGTATAATCCACTGGGGAAATACCACTTTATTCGGGAAAAATTCACTAATGGTTTTTTTAAATTACAGTTTGTTTCATCTGAAGACCAGATAGCCGACATTCTTACGAAACCTTTGCCAAAGGAAAGATTTCATCGTTTGCGGTCATTAATGGGCGTCAGAAATTTGGAATAATTTTTTTTTAATTAACAAAAAGTGAGGAAACGTAAGAATCCGAAGGATCGACCTGTTTTTGCGTTTCATCGCGTTTTTTGTTGTTTTTGATGAATTTAAATTTGTATTTTATTGCATATTTTCTTCTGTTTAATTTTAATTAAAAGTGGGAGTGTTAGAAAATGTAAACACCATTCTCAACGATTGTATCATTCTATTGTCGATGATGTTCTTTCTATCTATCCATATCTTGTTTCACGATTAGTCTCACAGAGAATTTTATATCGCGTAGATCAATCATTTGCCCAATAAAACATTTTCGTTATATCTTAATGTTTTATTTCTATTAGAGCACTTAGGAAAGGCCTCTGACCCATACTTTCATAGACAAAAAAGTTTGCCACTGACACCGATCTTCTATCACTTATTGTTCTCAAAATGTTTGAATTTTTCCAAAATATATTGTCTAGATCGATCTAGAGGCACCATGACATGCGTATCACCGAAATCAAACAATTTTTCTTTTAACACAGATCTTCTATCTCTAATAGTTTTCAAAATATTTGAATTTTTCCAAAATAAATTGCCTAGATCGATCCACCGTAACATTAGCAGCCGTATTGGCAGGCATCACGACATGCGCCACACCTAAACCAACAACCTTGCCTTTGACACCGATCTTCTATGTCTTATTGTTTTCAAAATATTTGCATTTTTCCAAAATAAATTGCCTAGATCGATCCACCCTAACACTAGGGACCATCTTAGGCTCGGCCCGGGCCCACATTTTTTCTTGGATGCTCTTAAGGCTTTCATTACCTATCGAATAGAAAAAGAATCACGAAAATCAGATGGAATTTACTCGACTTATGTATAAAAAACAATTAGGGCACTACTGGGTTCGCTTCTTTAGGGCTCTGGCTAGATCCAACGACCCAAAGTAAAAAAAAAAATCCATAAAGTGTTGGTCATTCCCAGACCTTTCGATTTAAATTTTTTTTTGAAAATCGGAAAGATTTACTCGAGTTATGCACAAAAAACACGTAGGGCTCTTGTAGAGGCTCATTTCTAGAGCCCTGGCTGAGTCCAGGCGCTCAGATTCAAAAAAGTTTCTTCCATAAATTGTAGGGAATTGCTTTATCTTTTGAATTGAATGAATTTGAATGAATGAATTTTGAATTTTTTTGAATATCGGAAAAGGTTTACTCGAGTTATGTACAAAAAACACGTTTGGCCCTAGCAGAGATCCTTTTTTAGTGCTCTAGCTAAGTCATCAAATAAGTTTCTTCCATAAAGTGTTGACCATACCCAGGCCTTTGTGAAGGTCGGGATCTCGGGTTCCTAGCACAATATATTTGTTTGTGTGGGAAACTCGCCAGTGGAAGCAACGGTATCTCGTAATTGATAAGACAATGTGTACACTCACTATTTTTTTATTGGTGCACTTAACTCTAGAATACAACTGTATTATCTAGCCCGTTAGCACAACACGCCTCTCTATGATGCGGATTCTACGCGGTATATTTAAACGAGCACAATCTCAATCACAATAATCTTGTACGGTTACTGCGTACGTTCCCAACTTTTGCTCAATCACAATCTTCTACAGATGTCTCGATGTTACTATACACGTTTACCAATTTTTACGTAATCGAATCTTAACGCGATGAACTCAGACGCTTCCCGTATACGTTTACTGATTATACGCCTTCCAATACGCTGACCGTCTTCTGTGGATTCTCGGATCCAACTTTTTACGCAATTCCAAAAAACGCGAACCGAACGTCTGATGTGGATGCTACGATCCAACTCTATCGACTCTTCCTAAAACGCGAACCGTACGTCTCCCGTGGATGCTCAGATCCAACTTTCTCGACTCATAAAATGTTATATCGTTCTTGATAAAATTGGAAATAATAAAACGGGGATATCTGATAGATTGCAATTTTGTTAATTGCAACATCAGGAATCCGGCACGAGGAACGGATATTTAGCAATCGATTGCATTGCAATATTCAACCAACGATTCAGGTGTTTATTGCAATACATGTGTCCTAATTGTTGACACGGTAGTTTCGTTCATTGTTTATCTTATGCATATAAAATGTGTGCATAAGCAAACGTGAACTTGAAATATGATTCTTATAAAAGCATTGTTCGTTCAACTCAGTAACAGGGTGTAACTGAGTTTCGCGAATGAATGCTCTTATAAGGTATTCTCTTATAGAGGAATGTAATGGCCAGGGCCATTACACCTTTCAAACAAAAAAAGTTTTTTAAAATCGGAAAAGATTTACTCGAGTTATGTACAAAAGCACTGCCCAGATTCAATCCCAAAAAAGATTTTTCGATTACCTTTTAGGGAAAAAAAGTTTTTGAAAATCGATTGAGTTTTACTCGAGTTATCGTGTTGACAGACGGACGGACGGACGGACATTTTTTTTATTGCTGATTCGTCATCTGAGATGCTCGATGCTCATCCCTACTCCCGGGTCTTCGTACGGGTCTAAAAGCATCGGAAATTGACAGTTTAAATTTTTGCAACGTGCACTTAAACAGAAAAGTAGTAATTTATGCCCCCGAGTGGTAGATGCTTTTTAAGGTACTAGATTAATTGTCATTCGAGTCCGTAGGCCGGGAGTGACAATACATTGTGTGCCTAAAATATTTATCAATGACGTGTTTTACGCCACAAACGATATTTAGGATGGTATTATTTTCTCAAGTGTTTTCTGACCAGAATAAAATCGCTGCACTCTTAGAGTTTGCAATACCGAGTCGAAATCGTAGTACCGTATTGTGTTTCGGTATTGTTTCAACTCTAATCTAACGAGGAGTTGCGGGAGCTCTTAACATTTGAACCACGAATAAATGTGAGGAAATGTGTTATTCAAATTTGCTCACATTTTTTTAACCATAAAGTTTAATTGAAAAATTTAGGCAAATCAACGAATAGGTTTAGTCATTTCTGGTCGCATCTATAAAGATAATGAGTAAATGCACCAGATAGATGCAACAATTACCGGAAAAAAACATTTGAAACCATCACATATGCGTTTTCAAAGTCGGCAAATTTGCCTTTTCTTAGCAAATTTGCCAGATGTGAAACGCACGTTTACATACAAGAAAGGAATTAATATGAGATTATGCTGCCCATTTACATCTATATTTACTGTAAACAATGAAACTAGCTATTCAAATAAAGTAGCAAAATTAAAAGATGATGAATGTAGAAAATAAAATGTTTCCTAAATCCTTAATCACAACAAAAACCTTTTTAAAGGTAGAGTGTGACGCAGTCCGTAAATCCGCTTCCAAAATTAATGATATCGCTTGGGGTGACGCTATCGCAGATAATACGCAGAAGTTCGTTTGAATGGAACCTTGTGTTCAAAGTTTTGATTTCCTGAAAAAATTAGAGCGCTTTCTTTGAAACAAAATTACGTTGTGTTAAAAAAATTGCGTCACAAATGCAGGACCCACGAGCGGAATAATTTTTCAATACTTTCAGTTTTTACACGCAAAAATTTTCATTTACCTTAAACAATCTACGCAATAACAAACAAAAGTCAAATTTTTGCAGCGCAAAAACTGAAGGTACAGAAAAATTATTCCGCTGGTGGGTCCGGCATTTGTGACGCAATTTTTTTAACACAACGTAATTTTGTTTCAAAGAAAGCGCTCTAATTTTTTCAGGAAATCAAAACTTTTAACACAAGGTTCCATTCAAACGAACTTCTGCGTATTATCTGCGATAGCGTCACCTCAAGCGATATCATTAATTTTGGAAGCGGACTTACGGACTGCGTCAAACTCTACCTTTAAAAAGGTTTTTGTTGTGATATCAGTCGTTTTGGAAGTTTTCAGTTGTTGAAAAAATTTCTATTGTTTGAAAAAAATTTTCTC
>CM055403.1:4310173-4331682 GCA_029228625.1 Pseudolycoriella hygida | reverse complement strand
ATTCCAATATATTTTTAAAAACATTAAAATTGACCCAATGTCCAACTGCCCGACATTTTCACCAATGCTGGTGACTTCTACCCACTAAACTCTAAGACTTTGCCAATGAAACCTATCACCCAACTCCCATACATTCCAAGATATTTTTAAAAACATTAAAATTGTCCCAATGTCCAACTGCCCGACATTTACACCAACCAAAAAAATGTATAAACAAAATCAATGCATCATTTCGTTCCATACAAATAATTCCTTACAAAGAAAATATTTGAATACGCCACATGATTTCATTTCATACAAATAAAAAAAAATATTTGAATACGCCACTTAATAAACGAACGTAAATACATTGAGAATATTAGTGAATGAAGCCTAAATGAATGAAGTGAAGTGAATGAAGTGCATAAAATAGTTTTTTCGTTTATTGCTTCTTACATTTGTGCACACACACACATAAATATTCTCCCTTACTTGAACAAATCTCTCATACAAAATTTCTAATCATTTTTCGTTGTATAAATTTTATACTTCACAGGAAGTACGCAGTTCCAAATGTATAAATACCACTTTTTACTTCGCTTGAAAGTATCGCCGGTTGGTGATGTCCAGCGCTAAGCGTCGTTGCAAAACGATGCTAGGTGCGGATGGCGATACTGTTCTTATTATGGGAGACTGTACCCATAATAAGAGCAAACTATTTTTGAAGGGACTGCTTCATTGCGGTCCCAGTACTTTAACAAAAGGAACGTCTCTCGTTCTCTGTCTCTAGGTTTCCCTTGTGGTTTTCTCTTCCCCCTCGAAATTAGGTTTGCATTGCTTTTTTGGGTTAAAAAAAGCAATGCGAAAGGGTTTAGTTCCTTGGAACTCTTCAAGCAGGTCGGATGTAGATAGATTCACATGCGAATCTACTTTTGCATTGCCTTTTTTTGAATCATATAAGGCAATGCAAAACGACTTTTTGATTTAGGTCCTCGGAACTCTTCAAGCAGGTCGGACGTAGATAGATTCACATGCGAATCTACTTTTGCATTGCCTTTTTTTGAATCAGATAAGGCAATGCAAAACGACTTTTTGATTTAGTTCCTCGGAACTCTTCAAGCAGGTCGGACCTATGTTGGTTCACGCTGGAAATTTGTGACCGACAAACCGACAGACAGACAGACAGACAAACAAACAGACAAACTTTTGAATTTTATAATTATAAAATGCTGATGCGAACATTGCGTAATTATGTCGAATTCTCATGTTGCATCTAAAACTTTTGCTCATTACGCAAGTCGAAGAAGCTTTCGTTGTTAATATTCAAAATTTATAAAACGGTATTATGTTGTTGTTGTGAATGTGTCAATTTTAAAGTTCAAATCGGTGTGTTGTTGGGTAAAACTGTAAAATGGAATCAATTGAAAATTTAAATACGAAACGGTTGGAAGAATTAAGCGGTGATGAATTTTTCCGTCAAATCGAATCAAAAATTCTAACCAAAGTCCCGCAAAATTTGAAATTAATCCTTGAACTTTGTGACTTAAATTCAGCAGCTGTGTTCGCCAGAATGGACGACAATTGTATTGCAACGATGGAGGCGTTTGTGCGTGAAGACCTTATAAAAGACATGCTTCCAGTTGGTTACAAGTTGGAGGGTTATTTTGGGACGTATGCGAAATGCAAGAATAAGTTTAAATTTTCTAGTGGACAAAAGATTATATTAAAATTGACGCAGAAGCGCATTAGAAGTCAATAAAAACGCATCTGATCCTGTTAGCACAGTCTCAGCATCAAACTTAAATTCAGTTGAAATTGAATCACAAATAACTGTAGATGAGATCGGTACATTGACTGAAGATGAAAAGACGAAGCATTATGCAGAATTTCAACGTTCATTGTCGGCCTGGATGCATCGTCAAGAAGCTTTAATACAGGCATGTTTTCTTAAACAGATAACAAATTCGTCTTGTTTTACCAATTTCTGACAATTATTTCCGATCCCAGAAGATGAATTATTTTTTCAAGTTTTAAGAGAAAGCATCAGAAAAAATTCTGATGGATCAGTCTCGTTTCCAATTAACTGCCCGTATCCTGGCTGCAGCCAGAACTATAGCGTAAAGTGGCATATAATAGCTTTTACAAAACGAAAATAAAAGCTAAGTCAAGACCATGTCGATATAAATGGTATTTTGCGACACTTGCTCAGCACATTTCCAAAAGCCATAGGCGAATCAATGAATTACATGAAGCCGATAACGAAATAGAGCGCATTATATCCCATTCGCAGCCTGCTGAAATTAGTGAAAATGGTGTTGGTGATTGGTCATGACTGTGAAAGTCTGCTTATTGAATCAGCTTTACACAATGTTGCAACTATTGAAAATGAACAACATGCAACTAGTAGTAGCGATGTAGATCATCATGGTTGTGATAGTCCTCAAGATGCAGAAAACGGAAGCAAAAAATTTGTCGAACCTCTGCGTGAGCGAAATCACTGTGATAAAGGCCCTGAATTTCGAAAACGTCTGCGAAGCAATAAACGGAAGAAAATTCGTTAAACATTTGTTGTTCATCTATTTACAGCTTTCAAAAAATCAATTCCTGAAAATTTTTGAAAAATTACTGAAAATTACCGAAAAATTACCAAAAATTACTGAAAATTACCAAAAATTACCGAAAATTACTGAAAATTACCAAAAATTATCGAAAATTACCAAAAATTACTGAAATTTACCAAAAATTACTGAAAATTGCCGAAATTTAAAAAAAAAATTACCGAAAATAGGCCCTGTAGTGTGACGTCATTTGTGAATGAGCCCCAACAAATATTTGATTTTGGTCTCACAAAAGTTGTTCCAGCAACAGCCTTAAACCGGAAAAGTGGTCTTATAGTAGGGGTAGTGTACTAGAACTTTTCTTACTATAACACAAGGAATCGAATGGTCCATTCATCGGGAAAAAATGGGACAAGTTGTCCCAAGATCGTTCGAAGTTTTCGCAAAATCACTCTTAAGCTTTGATTACGTCAAATGGCTGCTCGCGGTCATATTGTTAATATTTTCAAATGGTGGAAGTGTTACAAAAGTTTTATTTTAACTGAATGTTTAATTTAAACGACACTAACAAGGTAGAATCTGTTTTCTTGCTTTTCCGTGACTGTAATAAGGCTTTTCCCCGCTGCTTCCTGGTTAGAAACATCGAGTCGTTGTAAAGGCGTAAGACACGCAATTAGTAAGAGTCTAAAAGAGTTGGAACGTGCAACCACCAAATTCCCGTTGAAAGAGTATAAAAAAATAACTGAGTGTTTTAAATCTTACTGAGCTCTAATAGCCTCTGGATCTCCTTCAACTGATTCAAATGAATTACGCTACGGTATATAATATGAAAGTTTATTTTTTCAATGAAATAAAACGAAGGTAGGGTCTAATCCTTCAAACGGTATCAATATCACCGAAACAGTTAAAGTCATCCGTCTTGGTCAAGTAAATAAATTTCCCTCGTAGATTTATTACAAATTATTATACCTACCCTCCAAGAAATGTAAACTATGCAGTGATTGTGGACAAACTTTATTCAAATTAAAACCACAACAAAGTCACAAAAACCATGACCCTTCACAATTCTTATTCAACCAATAAATTTTCCATAAAAGCATAAAATTAGCAAAACATTATGAGTTTGTTTTTTTTTCGAATCCTATCCGAATACACATACCACTTATATGTTTACATTTGTAAAAGAAAATTGTATACAACGTCAATAAAAAAAGAAGCGAAATTCATTTTATAATAAATCAAAAAATAATTTCTAGAACACACGCTATTTTCCGTGTTCAAATATATATTAGTTTTGCATTACCCATGAATTAGTTTCCACTAATACGTAGCTAAGTTGTATGAATTTACTTTAGAGGGGTTAATATTTATATTATTCAATTTGTTTAAACTTTATGTATTTCTGGTTTATCAGGAATTTCGCTTTTATAAAATACCAAAGGTATGTTGGATGTAGATTTATAATTCAACAATAATATTCAATGAGCACATTGACTTGGGTAGACCACCATATATTGGTTTTCGTAAAATACCTTTACTGGAAATCCACACATTTTTTATAAACATTTTTACGAACATACAGAGCGGGTAAATGTGAATGCATTATCATATTTGGGCTCTCATTGAATTACTGACATCAATTTCCCAATTTTTCCCAATTATTTTCAATTTAGTTGACACAAGTTACTTTTACCTGGATTATATTTTATGGATTGATTTCGATCTTTTTTTATTGATATGGAATTGCTCAGAATTTCATTTAATGCAAAAAATTTTCTAAAAAGTACTCACTATCTTTATTATACGCTTAGAAAATACTAGAAAATGGCTCGAATTTAAATTATATTTATTCAGAAATAGTATATTACAATATGCTTTGGACATTTTTATTTTGACGAGTGGGGAGTTTGCATCCCAAGCCCAAGGCGCGGGATGCAACCGCACGATTTAAAATAAAAATTTCCAAACCATATTGTAAGTTATTTTATTTGCTGAGTCCCGCGAAAATGAAAATTACCGAAACTGTCATCACGTAATAACTCATTTTCCCAGAAAGTTGCGGGAAACGTCCAATTTTTGCATATAGGAAGAGAATCCTTAGATTGTGAATCTTTTTGTTTCACCAGCTGGTTCACAAATACATTGAAAATGAGCATCGTTATTCAATAAATAAATTATTACCATAAAACGTTCTTTGCTACATTGACGATTTCTACCTGCTTTTTTTAGTTTTGGCGCGAGGGGTGGTCACGTCGATTTAATGTCATATATAAAAAATCGAACATTGCTTGTAGAGATTACCCCTTTGCATTGAGCTATGTGTGTAAGACACATGTAAACAATACATGACATGACTTAGTTTAGTTGTTTTGATTATGGCAAGCCAAAGCGAAAAATCTATAATTTTTCTAAATTAAGATAAAACAGTGAAGTGCGTAAAGAAATATTTCGAGGACATGTGTAATCTATATGAACGTAATGGGAATATTTAAAAGATGCATTCTATTGAAAACGTTTTCGGTTTCGTTATTCTTTATGTTACATGGACCTTTCGTACATTATAAGCAATCGATTTGACTACCGTAATATTTATTTATAAATCGAATGATAAAAAAATTGTTCTTATTCGATCGTTAGTCATATACAAGAACAATTTGAAAAATAATTTTGCCATAATCAAAACAAAACCATGTTACGTAGACTCGTACGAATCCCGATGCTAGTTATATTGCTGATTACCTCACTATGTTCAAGTACATCCCGACATTTGTGACGCAATTTATTGAACTTGACGTAATTTTGTTTAAAAATTTTTGTTGCGAATCGAAGCTTAATGCGTCACCCCCTCTGATTTCAGAACTTTTGTAACTGAGAAGAAAATAGTTTTACCTTAGATGATTAATGCGTCACACTTTTCTGATTTCACAGCTTTTGTAAGCAGACATAAAGACTTGCGTCACACCTCCTCTGTAAGAGGTTTTTTTTGCGGATATCAGTACTTTTGTAAGTTTGTAAGCAACTTTCTAGCTGCCACAGTTCTAGAGGTATGAATCATCCCTCTGGAATCTGGAAGTGGCGTTATCCCGGGATTAGGCCACATTTTCCCAAAACCATGAAACACGTGTACGCTAAAATTTAATTTTAATTCTCTACAACTTCGCCTTTGAAACAAACTTTCTAACTCTCATAGTTCTGGAGATTTGGGTCATCCTGCCTAATTATGGATGTGGCCATATACCAGGATTGGGCCATATTTCCCCAAAACCCTGAAACATGTGTTCGCTTAAATTTAATTCTCTATAATTTCACCTTTGGAACTAACTTTCTAACTCTCATAGTTCTGGAGATTTGGTTCATCCTGCCTAATTATGGAAGTGGCCATATACCACGGTTGGGCCATATTTTCCCAAAACCCTGAAACATATGTTCGCTTAAATTTAATTCTCTATAACTTCGCTTTTGGAATTAACTTTCTTACTCTCATAGTTCTGGAGATTCGTGTCATCCTGCCCAATTATGGAAGTGGCCATATACCAGGATTAGGCCATATTTCCACAAAACCCTGAAACGCGTGTTCGCTTAAATTTAATTCTCTACAACTTCGCCTTTTGAACCAACTTTCTAACTCTCATAGTTCAGGAGATCTGGGTCATCCTGCCAAAAATTGCCACAAACAAACAAATAAAGAAAGAAAGAAAGAAAGAAAGAAAGAAAGAAAGAAAGAAAGAAAGAAAGAAAGAAAGAAAGGATTACAAAATTGACTATTTATAAATATTCGATTTGGGTCCGTTTCCATACAAAATAGCAATATTGTTTAATTCATATCTCCGGATTGGCTCAACTGATTTTAATGAGTAAAAAGACATTTCGGCCTAGAAGTTTCCGTAGATTCCTGGAAAAATATTTTCCGGGGGGTACGTCGCTCGGGGGGGATGTCAAGAAGTTCTTGTATATATGTTCCTTAGTCTACGAAAAAATTTCTTGTGAATTTTTTGGCGTGTAATATCACCTGTTCTGGCGGACATCTACAATTTATGCCTATCTTCTGGCAAATACCCGGATTCCTTGAAGAAAGCTAATGTCACGCCGGTTTTTAAATCTGGTAATTCATCGGATGTTGCCAATATCTGTTTTGCCAGTTATGAATGAAATCTTCGAGAAACTGATATTTTCAAGCATTGTAGGCTTTCTTAACTCTTCTAGTTCCTTTTACTGTAAGCAGTATGAATTTAGATCCCTCAGCGGCACTCACATAGCGCTATTCGAGTTAGTTGACTATATCTTTTTCCATGTTGACAAAGGCAAAGTTGTTACTGGTCTTTTGTTAGACCTTTCTAAGGCCATTGACACTGTCAACCATGCGTTATTATTGGAAAAGTTATCAATTGCTGGAATAAAAGGTTTGGCGTTGGATCTGGTTACTGATTATTTGAGCAATAGGTTTCAGCGTGTTGTGGCAAATGGTTGTGAAAGTCCTTGGCTGAGGGTTAATTTGGGAGTTCCTCAAGGTAGCGTTCTGGGGCCACTCTTCTTCTTGATCTTCATCAATAACTTGCATCTTCTAAAGCTAAAATCGCAGCATTACTTGTTTGCAAATAACTCTAGCATTTTTTCCACCTCAATTTGCTTTGCTAACAATATAGAGGTTGCAAATGATAACCTGAAACTGCTCTCAGAGTTTTTTGATGCAAATAGACTCACGGTGAACTTGAAAAAAAGTAATGTTGTTTATTTTAGACCTATGCGAGTGAAAATAGATACTTCTTTGAAGGTTGAATTAAATGGCATTGAGATCAAGCCTGTAAAATTTGTAAAATATCTTGGAGTCTTACTAGACGAGCATTTGAGTTGGAACTTTCATATCACAATCTTTGCTCTGAAATTCTGGGAAGATTAGTTGAGGTCGCACGTGTTCAAAACAAAGGGAATTAAGTAGCGAACAAACAACGTCGCTATCACAGTTCAATCTTCCCGGCCGACGATTCTGTTATGGTAGTGAGAGTTGGGCTTGCCTTCGGTATCTCGTGCATCGACCTGTGAGGTTTCTGATGAGGGTTCTTCCATATAGCCGAAGGTTTAATAGGCGGAGCCGTGGGAAAATATCATATCTAGGAACGGCCGAATTCGGGAAAATTTAGGGGATTCCGTCCGTGGAAGCGGGCGGCAAGGGCCATTGTCTGCGGCTGCGTTCGGGCACGTTCCAAGGAGGGGTAATAACAGGCTACCGGAATAAAGGCTCTTGGACTGCACACGTCTCCGGGTTTTAGGCAAGTGGTAGACCCAAGGAGAAGGTTTATCGATTCAATTAAATCAGATTTAGAAGTTAGGGGACTTTCTATGGGCGAACAAACCATCTCCTTGGCGGGCGATAGGAGGGCATGGAGGACGATAGTTCACCAATCTGGGGTTGCGGCAGAAAGACCTCACACCGGAAGGTACTAACGGTCTATAAAGTTTGATGATGATGATGAGATTAGTGTGTTGCGTAGACTATGTTCATTTTTGCCTACTAAAGTGCTTGAGTCACTTTATTGCTCTTTAATTCACTCCCATTTATCCTACTGTGTAGGTACGTGGGGCTGTGCAAATAAGAGTCTGAATCGAAAACCTCGTTAGGAAACAGAGGGTTGCCTTGAGAGCCATTCATAGGCTGCCCTACAGGTACCCTTCAAATAAACTTTATTCTGACTACTGTTCAAAAATTTTGACCGTTAATAAACTGTACAGTGCTGTTTGTAGATTTGTGTTTGCTACCACCAGAGGCCTATGTCATCATACAGTTTGACAAACCATCTCATAGGTATCCAACGAAAGGATCTGCGCTACTCTACATTTCGTTTTCAAGGTCTGTTTTGGGTAAGCGCAGAGTAAATGCTGCTGGAGCAAAGTTGTTCAACTTATTACCGCTTGAAATAAGAACTTCACTCACACTATCACAGTTTTGTCATTCCTTGAAACTATATTTGATTACGAATTGAATTTTTCTTGAATCTGTATGGTCGGCTCAGGAGTTTATTTATTGGTTATGTTGATTATTCTACCCTGGTACCATGACCTCCTGTCATCCCTACCATTGACCGACTTGGTAGTGAGATACATATAAACCTTCCCTAGTTGACTAATGTATGAAATCTTTGGATTTCTTTTTGATTTTTTTTTTATATTTAATTTCCCTTGATCTTAGTTTTTCTTTTGATTTTGCCAATTTATTTTTGATACTTCAGGTTCCTTTGAATTGTATCATAATGGAACCTTAATGATGTTTCAATGATATATCTTGTTCTTTTTTTTGTACTGTTGTATTAAACAATGAATTATGATGCCAATAAGTGTTGTATTGAATGAAAGATCTTCGAAAAAATTCAAATTTTCAAAAAAAAAAACGTCAAATTAAAACAAAATTTCAAATTTATATTTCACATTTTTACAAAAATGTTCTCATTGCCCTATCCAATTAAAAACGATTTTTGAAAATTGGTAGTGATTTACTCGAGTTACAGCTATGTGCTTTTAACTTTCACCATACCTTAATTTTAAAAGAATACAAAAGAATTCTAATAAAAATGATGAAAGTTAAAAGCACATGGCTGTATGTACAAAAAACACAAAACCACTCGCCGAGCGGCTCTTGCACCGATATTGCCCATTTTCATTACAAAGACGTCTTTCGGGACTACCTTCCAGGGGGGAAAAAGGAAAATCTATCAAGGTTTACTCGGATTGTCGTGTTTACGGACAGACGGACGGACAAAACATTTTTCGCAGATTCATCATCTGTGGTGCATGGCCATGCTCCAGCATACTCTTCCTCAAATCGACTGTTTACAATAGTAGTGGTGAACGCATACGATCTCGTACTTCCTACGGGTCCAAAAACGTAATAACGAAGTTTTCATGAAAAACCATCAAGAACCTCGTACTGTCGAGTTGCCTGAGTTTTCATCACTCTCCCGCCTTTCACCAATTTCATCAATTTCTTTGCTAGTTTTGTAAAAATATGAGTGAGCAAATCACACCGAACTTCAGGGTGAAAGTATGTTTGCCTTGACCGATTTTGTTCATTTTCGGACTTGACCTCAATTTTTCGCTCACCCTTACAGGGAGAAAATAGTACATTACATCACAAGGAGCTAAAACGGTGCATTTAGACCCAGGTGGTGAAAAGGTCAAATCCGAGGATTTAGCGCAGCGGAACCCGAGGAGGACCTTTTCACCACCGTGGTGTAAATCAGCACTGTTTTAGCTTCGTGTGTTGTATACTATTTTTCGCGCAAATGGACAAAAAGACAGATTTCGAACAAAGCACTCAACAAACTTAAGTTCAAATTTCATATTTTGATCATAGTAAGTATACGATTCAATTGTGTCACTACATTTTTTTCATTCGATTCGTTGTTTTCTTCTGTTGAAATCGTTTTTATTGAATTTTTTTAATTCGTGTGTGATTCTTAGAATTACGTGCCTTAATAATACGACAATAGGTTTGTTGTCGGCTTACTAATAAAAGTGCAATTAAAATGAAACGTTTATTTATGATTAGCTTGAACAAATGAAATCTGAATTTGGTTTTAGTTGGCAGGTGGGTAAAAAATGACATACTGGACTGGGACTAAAAACGACAGGATTGGGTAAAAACAGCCAGCAGTGCAATGAAATGAGATTTAAATGTGACCCGAGAGAGGGTCTTTAGATCAAATTCGGGGAGAAAATTGACGTTTTTTTTGTCCGTCTGGCACGAAAAATATTGTAAAAATCAGTCAGGTTTTATGCGAGATATCGTGTTGACGGACTTGTTTTCTCAAAACGAAAAGCAAACAAACCCTAGGTCAAAATTTTGCTGTTAAAAAATGTTGTAATAAACACAGGAGCCCTGTTTACCTAGGAAACGGGTCTAAAACCACACAAACACTTTGTAGAAATAGTGTAGAAAAATCAAAAAATGTCTTCTTCAAAAAAATCGTTTGAAGCTGAAAAGAGTTGGAAAGCGTTGAGAATTAACACAAATATTTCAATTGTTTTGAATAGGCCACACCAAAACGAAAAAGCGTAATGTAAGTCCTTTATTCAAAACTTGACACTTCTGAATACGGTTTTTCGATGTACACAGTATGCGTATCGAATTGTGTGAGTACGTGCCCAGCACATACGCAGTAAGTTCACAGAAAGGTGTGTACTCTCGTCTGCGTACTTAATGCGTGTACTTTGTACACGTTATAAATACAGCAACAAAGACAATTGTAGGAAATGTGAGCATTTTCTGTACACATGCATTCAACAAGAGTAGATAATTTCTGAGCAGTATAATCCACTGGGATTACAAGAGTAGCAGGTAGATCCAATCACGTCAAAGTAGCAAATAATGTTCTGTTCATGTAATTAGTTTATTGTATAACGATGCTCATTTCAATGTATTTGTGAACCAGCTGGTGAAATAAAAAGTTTCACAATCTAAGGATTCTCTTCCTGTATGTTTTCAAATGGTAAAATTCGTAATTTGTAATCAAAAGCTCTTATTCGTTAAATTTTACAATGATTCTGAACAATAGTGAAGTGTTCTAAAAGTGTCAACATTCAGTAAGTTAGTTTCAATTAGTTAATATTGCGAAAATAACTCACTAAGCCATTCTATAGATGAAAGTGACCGATAAATAATTGATTCTCTAATAATAATTCAATAAGGCCTGCCTTGCTCATTTTGGTTTCATTTTATTTAGTTGAAGTATTTATATGTTTCAGATTATTATCTGAAATTTACATCAAATAATTGCATTTATTCGCTTTTTGATTCAATTCTTCCATTATTCTCAACATACTCTGAGCCGAAAAATTAGCTTAGAAGTGAAAAAGTCATATTTTAATTTCGCTACGACATAATTATTCATTTACTTTTAACTTAGGTACATCTACCAAGAATGTTAAAATTTGAAGTATACGAAAAGATGTGATTTTCACATTTTTTCTAATTTCACATAATTTCAAATTTTGCTCAATTATCTTTTTTATGATAGAATGTGCACTAACACAGGCGAAATGAACGGTTTGTGAGTCAAAGGTGCCGTTCACATAATTGCCAAAGATGTGAAAAAATGTGAAACACATAATATTTAAACGGCACATTTCGCTTTTCTATCAAACTTTTTGAACGGGTGAGTGCACATCTCAAAACCTTATTTATAAATGTGCCGAAATGTGACCTATACCACTGAATACACCTGCTTTCTATAGGCGAATGTGCCAATCACATCTGGGTAAGTGTGACTTTTTTCTGCAAATTCGCTAGATGTGATTGGCACATTCGCCTATAGAAAGCAGGTGTATTCGGTGGTAGAGGTCACATCTCGGCACATTTATATCCAAGCGCTTTCACGCGTTCCTAATGAGGGATGAGTATGGCAGACTCTAGACATCTGCTTACCGACCCAGTTCATTTCCTTGCATACTCATCAGTCCTATCGTTTTCCAATGTTGTAATATATGAACTAAGTGTGTCCGTATCAGCGCTGCAAACGTTTCAGCCTGGGTGGGATAGGCTACTCCTCAGAATGAAACGCTTTCACTTGGTAGGGGTTTCTGTATGTGAATTCTTTGGTTGGGCTCGTGAGTTTTCTTTCCAACCGTATCGCCAGTAAATGAATGCGTTCCACTCTGCGAAGTAGCCTATAGGTAACATCGCGGTATTAGACACAATCACTAGCTGGTGGCACACAACAAAGCGTCTAAAGTTTGAGTGCGAAGTAGGGATGGGACTTTTCGAAAAATATCAGTATCGATAATCAAAAAAATATATCGATAAATGATTATCAAAGTAATTATCGATAATTATCAAAATATCGATAATTATCGAAATATCGATAATTATCAAAATATCGATAATTATCAAAACACTAGTTAGTCGAACGTTGAAGAATAAAGAGTGGATGGCAGCGTTTGCAAATGAATCTTCGTCTATACTATTTTCGTCTATTTAGTTTTGCTTGGCTACTCTAAAAAATACTAGTGGAAAACCCACCTCAAATTAACAACCACATTCGGATTCCTAGAGAATTTACTTGATTTGGTTTTATTTAATTTTCTACTGAATAACTCACATCTCATTGATAATTATCGATATATTGATAATTATTGATATTTTGATAATTATCGATATTTTGATAATTATATGAAATGATAATGATAAAATAAAATATCGATAATCGATAATTATCGATATTTGATAATCATATCAATTATCTGCCATCCCTACTGCGAAGAAACGGTGTGATATATGTCTGTTTCTTATCAATCACAGTTTAGATGGTTTGTGAGTGCGTTTTGGTTCCGCACACTGAGGTGCCTGGGAGCAAAGAACGTAAAGGAAATGCCTAAGAGCTGTCTGAATGAGAAGTGGGCCAATCAGCATGGATCGGAATCGGTTTTCGCATGGTAAATGCGATTTCTTTTTACTGTTCACTGAATAACCAACTGGCAGGGGTGATGAGACCTGACTCTTTCTGTGGCCTCCGAAACTGACGTCAACATCATTTGTAGCATCAATTTCCTCTAAGTACAGATTTTGACTGTTTAACTTGAGGAGAAGTATCACATTGTTGATGCGTGCTACTTCGACTTTGAGGCTCTGCCAAAAAACGAAGACTCCTTGCACATTGTGCAAATAGTCTCTTCTATATATTGTTCGCTACTTGCACTGTGCGCAAAGTTTTCATGTAATTTTTCATCAATTTTATAATATGTTCATGATATATTTATGTATTTGTACATGTATGTATGGTGGCTAACGAAAGTAGGGAACTTTTCCTTTTACGAAATGTCACAAAAGCTAGGTGGCTAACGAAGCTGGAAAACTTTTCCTTTTACGAAATGTCACGAAAACTAGGTGGCTAAACGAAGCTAGGGAACCTTTCCTTTTACGAAATGTCACAAATCTAAGTGTCAAACGAAGTTAGGGAACATTTCCTTTTACGAAATGTCACAAAAACTAAGCGGCTAACGAAGCTGGAAAACTTTTCCTTTTAAGAAATGTAACGAAAACTAGGTGGCCCACGAAACTAGGAAATTTGCGCTTTAATGAAACGAAAAGCTAGTGGGCTAACGAAGCTAGGGAACTTTTCCTTTTACGAAATGTCACAAAAAGTGGGTGGCTAACGAAGATGGAAAACTTTTCCTTTTACGAAATGTCACGAAAACTAGGTGGCTATGAAGCTAGGGAACTTTTCCTTTTACGAAATGTCACAAAAAGTAGGTGGCTAACGAAGCTAGGGAAAAGTTCCTTTTACGAAATGTCACAAAAACTAAGCTGGAAAACTTTTCCTTTTAAGAACACTCAACAAATCCTTATAGAGAAACATTAACAAACGACTCTTCAATATAAAGAATATTTCCTTTTAGAAAATGTCACAAGAACGAGATGGCGAATAAAACTAGGAAGGTTTTCCTTTTAAAAAGTACTATAAAAACTAATTAGGTAACGAAGCTAAGGAAGTTTTCCTTTTACAAAACGTCACAAAAAGTTTTTGGGTAACGAAACTTGAATTAGTACGAATGAAGAGAACATTCGTCTAAGTGCGCAAATATTCTCTTCTATATATTGTTGGCTGTTTGCACTTTGTATAATACTTGCACAATATATAGAAGAGACTATTTGCACAATGTGCAAACAGCCAACAAAACATAGAAGAGATTATTTGCACAATGTGCAAATAGCCAACAATATATAGAAGAGACTATATATACTATATATATACACAAAAAATCTATTGAAAAACAAAGACTCCAGGACCGAATGACACTGCCAAAAAGATCAAAAATTGTCCTTTTAACATAAACAGTCAGGGTGGTTGGAAAAACTAAATTAAAGAATTTTTTTGTTAAAACTGATTTGGTAAAGTAAATTTTTCGGCGCAATAAAAAAAGAATTCGTCCGAGTAAAATCGGTGGAACACACGTCTAGTCCTAGTATATGTTTACATACACTAAACAAATCAATGGTACTAATCTACTGTCTATTTTCGAAATTACATTACTGTCTTTTCGCAGGTTTGAAATAACAATAAAGTAGAGTTAAAATAAAATAAATGATGGTTTCCATTTAAGTCATAGTGATATGCACATAAACGGGAAATAAATTCAAGAAAAATTAGCATTTAAACAGCTTGCCTATAAACTTTCTTTTGGAAATATAAAAATTGATGTATATTTTGTATTTTATTCCGGTGATACAGGTTTCGCAAAAGTTGTGATTTTAAGTATTTCTAATATTCTTAATAGACACAAAACACACCGACTCAACACGCGATTTAACATAAATTACAATTTCAGCAGATAGAGGTGGCGTGCTTAAAACATATCCAAATATTTATAAAAAAACCTAAACGGGAAAATTTTTTTATAAATGTATTTTTTTTAAGTAGAAATATTTAAATTTTCCTCGAAAATAATGATAAAATATTGGTTTAAGGTTGAGATAACACACTGCTTGTATATTTTCGTTTAAATTTATGTTTTACATTTATAGAATATGATTATGTGTGTGGCTGAGCCTCGAAACTCGAAAATAAGAGCAATGGAAACTTTTATCCAGTCAAAAATTTCTAAATGAGTTTCAAAACTTTAAATGTGTAGATAATCCGAAATTTTATAAATAAGTATTTTTGAGAAATACTGACTGATAACATTGTTACACCTTTGTTGTCACTGTCCAGCCGGCGGGTCGGAAAATTACAGCGAAGCATTCACATCTTAAAGTTTTTTTGTGATATACCAATCGAATTCATTCAAAAAAATCTACCTTCAATTACTCCCATACCTATTCTTGTAAATGGGAAATAAAAGTTAACATATGCGTACGCGCTTCGTTCGATAACATGATTGCCTTACAACGTATTAAAAGCTTAGCGACGCTATCAGATGAGAGATTTTCATATATTTTCTCTCACTAAATTTTTATGCGTTGCGTTGTATGACAGTGGCGGATCGTTATCTGCCGTACAACGCATAAAAAACCTAGTGACGAGACTTTGTGAGAAAAAATATATGAAAATCTCTCATCTGATAACGTCGCTAGGTTTTTTATAGTATTAATTATTTATTATAGTATTGATGACAACTTTCACAATATCGTTCAGCAATGGTAGAACGCATAAAAAACTACGAGTAGAATTTTTGAGAGAAAATATAAGAACATGTTAACGTCATCTGATAGCGTCATTAAGCTTTTCATGTGTTGTAGGGCAGCAATCTGCTTTCGTTTTCGTGACATGAAAGTATAAATATTATATAGTTTTCATAATAAATTTTTAAACAATTTTTCTTAAAATTGTTCCTAATTTACGACCCAAATATTGATCATTGAATCAGCAATGATCAATAACTTTAATTTTGATAAGGTAAAAAATGGAGAGTTGTTCGTCGAAAAACAAATCGTGAGTTGTCCGATGCCAAATAAATCATCCAATAAAAGAAAAAATTTACCGCCAATTCACGATTCAAAAAACCGCGATATTTCCAATAGCATTTGCATACCGGACAACTCACGATTCATTTGACTTAATAAATAAAAAACTTACATAAAATTGGACAACTCACGATACCTCCCGGTCAACTTAAGATTCTCATAAATTCATCAATTTTATTGGAAAATGTCGTCAAAATCAATTAAAGTGATGATAATTAGACAAAAAGTTGATGAATTTATCTGATAAAAGTGAAAATGTTCTATTTTCGTTCGAAAGTAACTGAAAAAACACTCCCGAACACTCGCCAAAAGTGGACAACTCACGATTTGTTAGCTTATGGGTAAGGATCGGAGTGGGTCGACCCACACCTGACCTACAGTCGCAGAAGTCACAAAAATCGTTTTTCTGTACGTTCTAAAATTGTGGGTCGAACCGCTAAAATTGTGGGTCAGGTGTGGGTCGAACCGCTAAAATTGTGAGTCAGGTGTGGGTCGACCCACTCCGATCCTTACTTATGGGTCACCGATATTGATAAAAATCTAACATACTCAATGAACGGTGACAGCTCTCACCAACGATTAACTGAACGAAAGAAGAGTTGCCGACGCGCAATGTCGTTCACAAATATATTTATGAATCTAGATTTAGTGTGATGAATTGGATTGGTATCAAACAAATAGGTGATAGTGACAAATACTTAGATGTAGAGTGTTTATTTTATTGCGAGTCGACTCTAAAATTATCCCGAAAAAAGTGCGCTATGCAATTTCTCATGTTGTAATAATTTGGTCGAATTTTAGAGTGAAATTGGCAATAGTTTAAATATTTTTTGACGAATTCTCATTCTCAGTTGATTTCGACATTAGTTATTCTTCTATGCAACAAACAAACTTTTAAATCTTGTTTAAAAAATGAACAATGAACTACTCTACCGCTTACCCATCACCTGTTACGAGCTTCGTTTGCTACGTTTGCTTCGTTCTCGAAAGTGAACAAAAGAGAACAATATAGGATTGTAACTAGCACAAGCCTTGTGAAACCGGCTTGTAAGATTTTTATACATTGTACGGCAGTTAAGAAGAGATAGCGTCAGCTAAAACTTAAAACTTGTTACAAATTAAGTGGGAGATGAAAGACGCAAAAAATTTTCTCCGGAAATTCTTAATTAAAAAAAAAAGAGCCGCGAAAATACAAACACAACCGGCGAAATTTCTTTCTTTAATCGAAATATTCAGCCAATCTCATTTCACCGTCAGTCAGCGTGTGTCTGCTACCGTTCCTACTAAGTGTATCGAATCGAAAAGAAGAAAGGTCAATTAAAAAGTGATTACACATCTCTAATACGAATTAGTTTCTGTCATATGGCACATAAGGCACATGAATTCTCTTCGTCTGAAATCATTTTTTTTTTCGTCCAAATCAGTTTTCGAATTTCAAGCTTACAAAACATATGCATACATACATGAAAAGATGGTGAGGTAGTCGGGTGTATGTTAACTCCTAAATTTATTTAAATGAAGTGAGGTTATGTTTTGGTTCAGGAATAATAATGTGAATGTTGAATGAGTTTTGTTGGTGGCTGGTGGTGTTACTGTCTACGTTTTTTTTGTAGAAAATGTGGAAAATTATTCATACATTTTTGCCGTTTATGTTACAGATAATTTACTTGATTTTATTGGAGTAATTTATACTTTGCTATCATGAACACATAAAGCTTACGTAGATGTCATTAATATTAACTCTATATTCGATTTTCTTCGTTGAGCGTAGCATACAGAGTCAATCGAAATTAAAAAATAATAAAACTGCCAGTGGTTTTGCAGAGGATTTCGAGAAAGCGTCGGTAATAATAAGAATTTCCAAATCAATATATTTCTTTTCGTTCTTTTTCGAAGTTGAATTCCTGAAATTTCGACATCTTCATTATTATGCATTAGGGGATATAAAATGCTTAATATACATTTATATACGATGATTGGTATTCTGTCGATTTTGCCTTTAATAACAGGAATATTGCCAAGAGGATATTATCGAGCAATCGGAGGCTGAGATGTGTGTCTCACTACGACGAACATATAACCAGCAACTATGTACGTAAGAACATATTTTTGTGGCTTAAAATTTTCACATTTAAATTAAATATTTGATTATTCAGAAATGGGTTATTCATTCAATAATATGAAAATTTTCAAATTGAAAATATTTGTCGATAAATTGAATTGACTTTTTCATTTTAATGAATTTAATAATCATCGTAAAGCGCACAAGTCCACAAGTGAATGATAGATGAATATCACTCGGTTTTTCGGTTGTCAATACAAAGAATGAATTCCGATTAATCATGATAAATTTAGTGAAAATGAATAAATAGCATTTTTAGTAATAATTGAACACACAAAAGAATGAGCAAAAATTTTTTGAATTTAGAAAATTGACATGTAAATTTGAATTCAGGGGAGCATCGAAAATCACGGTCAAGTTAGATTCCAACAAAAATTAGGATAAAAGCAAATGAGGTAGAGATTAGAGATGTCAGAGAAAATACCAATGTAAGGGCAGAGTTCGGATTTTTTTGATTGATTTTCGAAAAATCATGATTTTAATAAAAAATGATGCTCATAAAAAATTGAGTATCACAAAATTTCAAAAAAATGATTTTTTTTTATTGGTTTATTTTTCGTTTCAGATGAAACTAAGTTCATTACATTGACTTTTACAGAAAATCATTTTTTTCGAAAATCATGATTTTTCACTCATTGATGCTCAAAAATCGTGAGCATCACGCTTTTTTTGTTGATGCTCAAATTGATTTTGATTTTCATAAAATGATTTGATTTTGATTTCCGAACCCTGTGTAAGGGAAAAACCTTAAATTTGGTTCAAGACTAAAGAAGACCAGTGCAGGCTAGCGATGCCCAAGCGCTAGTGTTACTATCATTTTTGACAAATAGCGGCGCTATCGCTAGAAGTGCTATCTTTTGGTCTAACACTAGTAGTTATTTAAGAAGAAACGTAAATACTGAAGAACAGGAAAATTCCATTTACAAGAATTTGTAAACATTTTTCTAAAAATTAACTACGAGAACAACAAAGTTGTGCGAATTAGGTTCGGGCATCGAAAATATTTTTCGTAGAGGACATTATTTTAAACACGAAACCGTAAAAAAAATGGTGACTTAATTACATTTATATTTTTAATTAATTTATTTCTGCTTAGAAAAATTTTTCAAATACGAAAATGACGATACCTGTCAATCTCTCTTTCTTTTCTTTTCCTCACATGCAATTTTTTGTTGTTCTCTTTGTTTATTTGCGTCTCATGGAACTGTGGCAAATCGCCCAAAAGAGGAATAATTCAGGAACATAAAAAAATGCCCTAATGTTTTTTACGAACTCAAGAGAAGAAGTCGATTTTTGTATAAAATGCAGAGAAACTAGAAAAACATTCAATAAAAATTTTGTTAATTAATTTCAGTTGGGAAATTCGTTTATTTTTGAATTTTCGATTTCTCACAAGCAAAAATAAAACTTCTATGACGATGTTGATATAATGATTTCCAGTTTATAAAAACAATTTTGAAAAATAATGAAAAGATGTTGGGCCACGCTGGCTATATGTCGTAATCTAATATTTCTTGAACACACTTCTACATCGAAAAATATCTCACTGCCTCCATACACTTTAAATAAAACCTTTCGTACTGCAAATGAATGAAAACGATCCAGTTACACATCAAAATACAAAGCGCAAATGTGTGCGTACAACTAAACACTCAAATGTATTCGTGGACATTTTCATACGCATATTTAAGTTTTGCGTGCATGACCACAAATTTTCAAAATGAAATAGCAGCATAAATATTCGTCGTAGCGTACTCAAATTAGGGAAGACCTAAAGCACTCGATGATCTTCCCCGGTGTTCCCCAAAAAAACAGTTGAAAATTATTTATTTTAATACTAACATAACGCCGGGAAAGTGCTTTTTTCCGTGGAAAACGCACGGATATCGCGCCTTTCGAAGAGTCGACAAATCTACAACACAACACACAACAACACACCCCCCTGATTTCAGAACTTTTGTAACTAGAAGAAAAAAGTTTTACTTTAGATGATTAATGCGTCACACTTTTCTGATTTCACAGCTTTTGTAAGCAGACATAAAGACTTGCGTCACACCTCCTCTGTAAGAGGTTTTTTTGCGGATCTACATAACGAAACTGTTCTGGATGTGTTAATGTCATGTCAATAATTCAAATAAGAGCTTACACGTTCAAGGTAAAAGTAATACATAATAAGTCGTATCCCAAGATTGATTCTAAGTTTGCGGGCTTTAATCGGAAAAGATTTATTCGAGTTATGTACAAAAGACACGTATGGCCCTAGCAGAGATTCGTTTTTAGTGCCCTAGCTAATGCCCTAAGGCCATGTGCAGATCTTTCAAACAAAAAAAAATTATGAAAATCGGAAAAGATGTACTCGAATTATGTACAAAAGACCAAAAACCACTTACGGCCCTAGCTCGGCGGCCATTGGGCCGACAGTGCCCAGATTCAATCCCATTAAAGATTTTTCGACTACCTTTCAGAGAAAAAAGGTTTTGAAAATCGGTTTTACTCAAGTTATCGCGGTGACAGACGGACGGACGGACATTGTTTTTTATTGCTGATTCGTCATCTAAGGACCATGATCAATGCTCCTCCTCCACTCCCGGGTCGAATTTGGGGTGGTTACAAACATCGTGGTAAACGCATAAGACCACTTAGACCTTGGGGTCTAAAAATGGAAAATTATTGACTATTCTCTCAGCTTCCAAATGAAAGAGAAACAAAAGTATTGCTAAAAATAACCAAAGACCCGTACGTATCAGAATAGATGTTGCAAACCGAACAGATTTTGTAAATAGGTGAGAACTTATCAGAATTACAAATTGTCGCAACGTTTTTAAAACTTTCGTTTACTAAAATTTAATTCTCTACAACTTTTCTTTTTGATGCGCCTTTCTAACTGCCATAGTTCTAGAGATATGAGTCATCCCTTTAGGACATTTTTCGGGAAAACCCTGAGACACGTTTTAACTAAAACTTTATTCTCTACAACTTTGCCTTTGGAAGCAACTTGATTGATAATAATTTAATTGTCTACTATTTTCTAGCTGACATGGAAAAAGAGTGACTATGACTGCTGTCATAGCCCTCGTTAAAAAACCATGAAAACGTTACAATATATAAATAACATTAATAACATTAACATGGAACAAAAAGAAAATTACAAAAAATTTACAAACAAAAAGTAAGAAAACATCAAAAATATTACGTCAAAATCAAACATAACGAAAGTCACAAGAATAAATAATTTAAGAATCTATGTTAAAGAAAAACAAAAATGCCAAAATGGCGTCGTCAAAAATTTAAAAAAAGAAAGTCGAAATTTCAAAGTAGCATCTGAGGCGTCGTCAAATACGTTGTCATAACCAATGTAGATGTCAAAAATATCAGCCATCATGTCATAAATAATTAAATT
>CM055403.1:4292717-4309673 GCA_029228625.1 Pseudolycoriella hygida | reverse complement strand
TGCCAAAATGGCGTCGTCAAAAATTTAAAAAAAGAAAGTCGAAATTTCAAAGTAGCATCTGAGGCGTCGTCAAATACGTTGTCATAACCAATGTAGATGTCAAAAATATCAGCCATCATGTCATAAATAATTAAATTGCCAAAGTGACATCGTCAAAAATTGAAAAAAAAAGAAAATTAGAAATTAGAAAGTAGCATCTAAAGCGCCGCCGTCATCAAATACGTTGTCATGGAGACGATGTAGACGTCAAAAATTTCAGCAATCAATGTGATGTTCTGCATAAATAAAAATAATAATTTAACTTTTTGAGAAGCTTAGAAAAGACGTAAAAGGTAATCACCGAGAAAGTGCTTTCGGATTTAAGTAGTCATTGTGTAAAGAAAGCACCAATACAAACACATTATTCAACCATACGAAAAGTTTGGAACACCGAATCGTCTAGTTTGTGCACTTCGTTTCTAAAATCGCGAGATGGAAGTGGAGAATCGACGTGACTTGCGGCAAGATTAAACAACCGACATGCGAAGTTGAATGGTGAAAATTGAGAATATTCATGATCGCTTCCGGTGATTCTAATCAATGAAGACATGTGTACCATCGTTCAGAATAATCCTATTTCGGATAAATTGAGAATTCCACTTCAAGATGGCTGCGTTGGTTCGGCGCCTTAGTAAGGATTTAAGGTTTAGTTCAGCACACCTATCAGCATATGGACGAATCCGATAGGAGTCGGTATCTCCTTCAATCCGACGGTCACGGTTGGCGTAAAGAACGAACTGTCTTTGAACACTCTCTATAGATTGAATGTGAACCGCGTGATGAGGTGCCCAAACCGTACTAGCGAGTTCGAGATGCGAACGAACTATGGCGGAGTAAAGCATCTTGGATGTTCCGACGTTAAATCTCCCATAGCACAAAATTTTACAAATCATTGTTAGCAACATCACAGGTAGTGATAAGACGTTAGTCTTCTGTGAAATAATTAAATAAACAAACATACATTACATACACATACATACTAACTTTCATAGTTCTAGAGATATGTGTCATCCCGTAGATACAGAAACATGTTGAAAAATTGAGATCGAAAGACAGATCTACATTCGTGCAATTCAGCAATTCATTTTGAGTAAATTCAACGAAATTGATATAAAACAAGATTCACAAATTCAGGAAACATTGGGGAGTATATTAACGCAACATAATTCAATAAACGTGCATATGGAAAACGAAAAATAAAAAATCATCGAAGCAAATCGTGTGTATGTGTGACACCAAAACCACACCTTGTAAGCACAAGTTCTGTTTTCGTTTTGGGGGTGAATGTAACAATTAACATTATTACTTTTCTAACGTCCATTTTATTTATTCACAGTATAGAAATACATGGTCTTTTCCGAGCAACATAGATATAAATTCTATAATATGAGCTGTCTGTGATACTTTTATATAAAATAAAGTTCCTGCCATTATTACACGCCACATACAAAACATCTGCCCTTATGCTTTCGTTTTGATGACAGAAACCATCTATATGGTAGATTATTAGCGCTAATTTGTTTATATTACTGTTCCACTGAGTACACACCTTAGCACTTAAAGTTCACATGAACTATTCCGAGTGTGAGTGTGAATAATTCGAAGAAAGTGATAAGTAAATTTCCGCAAACATGGCATTATTCTAACTGCGAAAAAACGTAAAAATTAAGTTTTATTCGTTTAGAATTTTAGGCAACTCTTGTTTAAGGCAATGTGAAGTATGGAGCGATTTGAAAAAATATAAACGAGAGCATAAACTTCATATCTTCAAAGTTTTGACATCGTTAGATGAAAAGTTGGAAAAGAGGTGTTTATCAGCTGAACAATGCAGGCAGAGTACATCAGAATTAGATGCAAGATTTATTCTAGGCCCCTTTGAAAACTTCAAAAAAGTCCGTCTACTGACATATAGATTGAAGTTGATTGCGTAAAAGTTTCAATCATATTTGATGTTAAGTCGGAAGAAAGTAAGGGATAAGAAGGATTCCAGAGCTATATTAATTTTTTTAGCATTTCAATTTTAGCCATTCATTTAAAATTTAATCCAGAGATGAGAGATATTTTCGTTTCGAACATTCTCGAAGAAGTGTATTTCTTAATTTCTGGCTGATTTCATAATAAGAAGCTCAAAATAAATACTTTTTACAAAACGCCACTAGGTCTGACTGTGACGTATCCTCCTAAGGTGTCATTATATTGAGCGCGATGCGAATCGCATCGCGTAAGGTTTGTGTGAAAGCTCACCCTGACAAAAAAAATTTTTGTTCCGTCAAATTGAGATTTCACACGAGCCTTACGCGACGCGATTCGCATCGCGCTCAATATAATGACTCCTTTAATGTAGCATATCTCCTTAAGTTACGTTCATATCAAAGCATGCACTTTTGCACTTTTGTTCTTACTTATACATATATTCACGTGTACGCACTGCTAGAAAAGACATGTAATTCAAATAAATTGTCATAACGCATCCAGACCTGCGGTCATCTCAGTGGCGACGAGGATCTCGAAAGATTTCGCAAGTCATTTCTTAACCTAAAAAAAAAGGGTTACGCAACTGAAATGTCTGTCTGCGAAGAATTAGTTCAGAAACTAATTGAACAAAACAATATTCTGATGCAACGTTTGACAGATCAGCAGGGCTAGCCACGAGCCACTGCCTCTCATGATCAGAAATCAAGAAATTTGGCCGAGTGTTGAGTTGACTTATGATCCGAACGGTAGTCTCACCTTCGAAGCCTGGTACACTCGATACAAAACGATTTTTACCGCAGAAATCGCCGACTGGTCAGACGACCAGAAGATTCGGCTGCTGCTACAGAAGTTTTCGCAAACTGATTACCAACGTTTTGCGGATCTCATTTTTCCTAATCTTGACACCGATGTTTGGATATCGGGAAACAAAATTTTCGATTCGCCACAAGTGCTTTTCGCTTCAAAAGGAAGACTCTGAGGACTTCCGACAATACGCAGCTCGCAGCAACAGACATGGAGAAAAATTCGACGTTTCCAATTGTGCCCCCGATGATCTAAACGTCTCTTCGTCAGTTGACAGTTGACTGAAAAGCTCTGAAGACTCAATTATCCTTGAAAAATTACTCACTAAAGTTGACATGCAAACACGGCCTGATTGAAGCTGTTGAGAGTGACGAAGCTCGTCAAACCATAAAGCAATTGACGCTGGAAGACTTGATGAACGAAGCACAACGCTTGATTCCCTTAATGTAGCATATCTACTTAATGTAACGTATCTGCATACTTTGTTACTTTGGCACTTTTGTCCTTACTTATATATTCACGTGTACGATCTTCCTTCGCTCAACATTGTTTGGTTTATTTTTCCAGTCTATAATTCTTTTTTATTATTAACTTTAGTTATTTAATTACATTTTTTTCTCTCTCTCTCTCTCTCTCTCTCTCTCGTTTCTTTTTTGTATAACGTAATTGGAATCACAAAATTGTATTTTAGGTTAAGTTTATGGTTAAGTCATTTTGTTATAATATATTTTTTAGTCATTTTTTGTTAATCGTTCAACACAGGTAAAGATAAGGTGATAAACCTTCTGTGCTTACTTCAATAAAACACACACACACACATCTAGAAAAGACATGTAATTTAAATAAATGTCGCTTGTAATAGTAATTTTCCTACCTAGTTTTGTAACTAAGGTTTTTTCAGCGCCTCTGGCTCGTGCGAACACTATTTAGGACTTACTTACTTACTTAACCGGCCCTACAACCCATTAAGGGTCTTGGCCTTCTCCAATATGCTTCTCCAACCGGACCTATCCTCAGCTAACGTCTTCCAGCTGGTTACTCCCGCAGTTCTCAGGTTCGCAAAAGCTGCATCGCATCATCTGGATTTTGGTCTGCCTGCACTTCTTTTGCCTTCCGGTTTGGTGATAAAAAGTTTCTTCGGTATACGATTGTTGTCCATACGTTGCACATGACCAAGCCATCGTAGTCTGTTAATTTTTGTTGTTCTAACTATGTCTGGCTCTCCATAAAGCTGCATAAGCTCATGATTAAATCGTCTGCGCCATCTGTTCATATTTTCGTCATATACTGGTCCGAATATTGTCCGCAGTACCTTTCTTTCGAACGTGAGCAGCTTTGTTCGTCTTTCTGAGTCATGCACCACGACTCCGACCCATACGTAACTATTGGTCTTATCACAGATTTGTACAGTGCGCATTTAGAGTTTCTGCTTACTGATTTGGACTTTAAAATTTTTATCAGGCTGTAATAACTCCGGTTGCCAAGAGTTATCCGTCTTTTGATTTCGTCCATGATTACGTTGTCAGAATTAAGCAGAGATCCAAGATATACGAACTTGTCTACCACCTTAAATGTGTGTGTGTCAATTGTTACGCTTTGGTCGTGTTGTCGATTCGATGGGGAGACAATCATGTATTCGGTCTTTGTGTCATTAACCTTTAACCCGAGGTCGGTACCTTTTCTGTCCAAAGCCGTGAACTTTTCCTTAACAGCTTCCATGTTTCGGCCATGTTTGACTGGATTTGGTGAAAATGGTGCTGCTGGTGTCGATGTCCATGGTTCTCACTGCTGCTTCAAGGGTAAAATTAAAAAGCAGCGTCGCGAGCGGATCACCTTGACGTAGTCCTTCCTCAATGTCGAAAGCGTCTGACAATTTGCTTCGGATTCTTACTCGGCTGTTAGCTCCATCCATTATCAACTTTGTTAGCGAGATTAGTTTTTTGGGAACCCCTAATTCCTCCATCACTCTCCATAACTTCCTCCTGTTGACACTGTCGTCTGCTGCTTTGAAGTCTACGAACAAATGGTGTATTTCCACGTTGTACTCCTTATACATCTCCAAGATCTGTCTAATGCTAAACAGCTGGTCTGTTGTTGAACGACCTACACGAAAACCACCTTGATATTCACCAACAGTAGATTCCATGTATGGAAGAAGGCGTTTGTAGAGAATATTCATAAATATCTTGTAGGCGATATTCAAAAGCGAAATTCCGCGATAGTTGCCACACTCCAATTTGTCGCCTTTCTTGTACAAAGGGCAGATGGTGCTAGTCTTCCACTCTCCCGGCAACTTCTCGACATTCCAGATGCGCTTGATGAGCTCGTGCATCTCCATCCATACATAATGCGTTACCACCGTGCTTGAAAAGTTCTCCAGGTATGTTGTCGGTTCCTGGGGCTTTGAAATTTTTAAGCTTTAAAATTTCATGCTCCACTTCCTGTAGCGTTGGTTCTGCAATATGTGGCTGCGCGGTCTGAAATGGTAAGTTGTTGTTGGTGTCGTTTCGGTTCGGTGGTCTGCTCGGGTTCAGCAGTTCCTTAAAGTACTCCGCCCATCGTCTGATGCACCTTTCCTCATCTGCTAAGACCAACCCATCCTTGTCCTTGCACAATAAAGGTTGTTGACCGTAACCTTTCCTCGATTCGTTTACTTTCCGGTAAAAATTCCGCGTCTCTTTTCGATTATCAAACCTTTCAATTTCGATTAAAACTTCCTTGTCATTTTGTCGCTTTTTTCTCGAAATTTCTCTTCGAACGGTACTCTGCCATCCCAGCTCGAGTGCATCTATTTAGATATCTCGTTCGAGCCGCATTTTTGTCATCCAGTGCTTTTCTGCATTCGTCATCGAACCAGTCATTTCTTTTCTTTCCCGTTCTCGTTCCTATCGTCTCTGCTGCGGCTTGCTCTACGTTTCGTCTAATTTGATTCCATGCATCGTCTACGTTTCGTTGTTCGCTTTCCATTCCGTCAATAATTTTCTTCTCCAAACTATCCACATATTGTCGTTTAATAGTTTCGTCCTGCAGTTTCTCGACGTTCCACTTTTCCAATGTCGGCTGTCGATTGTGTGAAATCGAAACTCGAGCCCTAACAACCACCTTTACCAAGTAGTGATCTGAATCGATGTTCGGTCCCCTACAACTTTTGACATCCAAAACATTTGAACAGTGACGCCCATCTATGAACACGTGGTCAATCTGGTTTATGGTTCGTCCATCAAGTGATACCCATGTCGCTTTGTGGATGTCTTTATGTTCGAAATAGGTACTGCAGACAACCATGTTCCTTGACGCTGCGAAATCAATTGCCAACGTTCCATTTTCGCTTGAATTTTCGTGGAGGCTATATTTACCAATAGTAGGACGGTAGTAGACTTCGCGACCTATCTTGGCATTCAAATCCCCAAGTATGATTTTGATGTCTCGATTCGGTGCTCCATCATACACTTTCACCAGTTTCTCGTAAAATAGCTCCTTCGCTTCATTATCTTTTTCCTCCATTGGAGCGTAGACGTTAATAAGAGTATAATTGAAAAATTTTCCTCTGATCCGTAGAGTGCATATTCGTTCGTTGACAGGAGTGAAACCAATCACCGCGTTTCTGGCTCTACCGAAGACCATGAAGCCTGTTCCGTATCCTCTTGGGCTGTCGTTGCTCTTGCCGCTGTAATAAAACGTAAAGTCTCTACTGATCATAGAATCCTTCCCAGGCCATCTAGTTTCCTGTACTGCTGTAATGTCAAGTTTAGTCGCCCTTAGCGCACTAGTGAGTGATCTCAACCCTCCTGGCCGTAACAGAGATCTAACAATCCATGTTCCTAATTGTAAATCGTTGTCCTTTTTCGTTGCCTAAGTCGTTGCCGTTTATCCTGTCCAATCCGAGGCTCTGTTGTTGAATTCATAACCATATTGCTTTTTTTGAGTGTGGTATGGTGGCTAGCCACACGCACAACCCACTAATTCGATTCCCCTCTGACCCGTGGGCAAGTCATCAGGTAGCACTCTTAAGTTTAGCACAAAACTCCGAAGAGAATTGAGGTCCCGGGGACTACGACGTGGACGTAAAAAGAGCACTTGATAGTTAGGACGTGTTCTGAAAAAATCTAGTTGCAATTCAATGCCGAAATAGACAAAACCAAACAATAAAATTTCTATTTCGATCACAATTTCCTTTTTATTGCATTTTTAATGTCAATTAAAATTGAGTGCTTAAAAACTTTTCCATACTCACTCAAATCTGAGTGCGGAAAAGTTGACCTTTTCCGCACTCAAAGCAGTATTGAAAACTGTCGTATTTCGGCATTGAATTGCAGAAATTATAATTCCGTGTACAGTATTTAATCGTCATCACATCATCCATAGCTTTGTCAATGACGTTAATGACGTAAACATAGAAACTAGGGAGGAGCTTCCGAAGGATATACCAACGGAGTATTATAAAGAGCAATAAAGTGTATTATTGCTACTCGTCGTAAGACTTTAAAACGAATCAAATTGCTTCTCTGCAAATTGGCTTTCGTCACTCGGCAGGCTCATATTGATTCAGTAAAATACGGAGAACAGTTTTCAATTCCGATTTAATTCCTCAAAAAAAAAACAATCTTTTCCTCCCTTTCTTAAAGCCAAAAATGGATTTTCTTGAATCCCCTACACCCTGTCACGCAATTATCACTCAAGCTCGTAGAAAAATGGTGTGTATAAACGAGACTTTCTATGAATGCAGGAAAAACTGGACTCATGTTATACAAGTATAGGAGTATGAGAGGAACTTCGACCATGAGAATGCCGAAGCTCTTTGGAATTCAGCAAGAGTACTCGAACAAGGTGAAATATCTAAGATCTAGGAGACATACTAGATGAGAAGCTTGCATGGAATCCTCACATAGAAGAAATGATAAATAGTCTTCTGGCAGTGAAGGAAATCATTCGGGAGGAGCGGGGGGCTAAAGATGTACAGAGCAATTGTGAGACCAATCTTAATCTACGGCTGTTTGTTTTGATCCCATAGAGCGAAGACTAAATGGGTTGTGCAGATTGCTTGGCTGAGTGTAACAGGGGTAATGACTTCCACCTCGGCTGCAGCCTAGGGATTTTATTGTCGCTATGTCCCATTGGTCTGTGCTTCAAACAAGAAGTCAGGATGACAGTAGCGAGATTATACAGGAGTGGACACTGGATCGTTGTAGGTAGAAATGAGAGTTATACGAGCATTTTAGATGACCTGATCGGAAGATTTAGGGAAATGTAAATGCCAAGTGACCACACAGATACCACCTTCCGGTTCGACAAGGGCTTCAGTCCTAGAAGGAGGAGAAGGCATTGAAACCTTTTCGGAGAACAATCATGTGTAAAATTGGCGAGAATAGGGGGCGATACGAGTTTTGTGGGGCCAGAGTCCGCCTTAAGTCGAGAGACTTCTGAAGCAAGAAGCGGAAGAAGGACATCAAAAAGCCTGAAATAAACTACAAAACTGTAGACAAGCCAAAGGGATGTTGGAGGGATGCAAGTGTTAATATCTTTTGAGCTTGAATTGGCGTGCTAACGGGACACATAAGTCTGAGATATCCCCTGCTGTAAAAAGGGCGGAAACGTTTGGCCGGAGAGAGGTACCGCACACGGAGATTTAATGGATAGAAAACTTTAAATCCCATATCATTAAAGATTTAAATCTCATTAAATCTCTGAGTGCCAGACCTCTCAGTTTGGCCTTCGTTATCCAGACTAAGGACTAAACATCTAGGATTCTTCTACAGCCACTGTTTTTAAATTTTACGTCTCGTGAAATTTCAGCTGTTTGGCCGATACGAAATACACCTTAAAACAGCTGAAATTTCACAAGGCGTAAAATTAAAAAACAATGGCTGTAAATTACACTAGATGAATTTAAAGCATTCCCTTCACCCAATGCGATATCTCTCATGACAGAGAGTAAATGGCTAGAAGCGACGCCGCAGTAACAAGACTGTTGCGAAATCACACATATACACCCGAAACTACACCACAAATATGTTGGTATTGTATATTATTGTCCACAATAGACCTAGTTACTATTACCATCAACCACAAACCAGCCATTGACCAATCAATCATAGGTAGAGCACAATGGGCCCAACAAATTGCTGCAATTGTATATTGTTATTTATTTTTACATGTTTCTGCTCGGTAAATGCGTTATGCGAGCATCAACATGTAAAATATTGTACGTAAGTGCTTCCAAATTGTATTTTTGACTCGTAGGATTACAGCCTTCGCCTTCGGCTCATGCGGCAACCTTCCTACGAGTCAAAACAATAATTTGGAAGCACATACGTAATGAACTGTATTCGTATTTTAATAAATGAAAAGTCTGCGACGAAAGATCGAGCCGAGCGTTGCGTGACTCCAACGTAAAGAAAAGCTCACCTTCAACAAATTCTTCAAAAATTTTCAATCTATGTGTATAGAGATGGGTTTATCCTGAACGCCGCAAACCGATGGCAGTTTCTACGTTTCTTCGAAAAAATCGAAATATGTACTACTATACTTATGACAATAAGATTTATGAAAAATAATAAAATAAATGAATGGGTTAAATGTGGCGATAAAACACGGCGTTGTGTTTCATAACGACTCAATAATTAATTATGGGTCATATTTATACCAATAGATACAAAATATTGGATCATCAGAACAGAGAAAAATATGAAATGAAATTGTCGAATAATGGATTGCAATTAATATACGTGGCCCGTTCAGTTGTTCATTTAGTGTTCTTGTGTTTCCACATCATTTCCAAAATGTTTTTTGCCACTTATGGGAGGTTATTATACAATCCTAAAATGTGACCTGTGCCACCGAACAATGTTTCACGTTAATAAATACCCAGAGGATCTTATTATACTCGTAAAAATGAAATTGGCTTCGCAATGCAAGGTAGAATATACAACAAACGAGATATGCAGCGTTGCATTAGGGGCTGCTCATAAAAGAAGTCAAGTTTTAGTTGTATAATTAGTGAAATTCTTATCCCCAACACAAAAATGCTGACCATGTTTTAAGGTTGACATCTTTTCACATTTTTCGTCATTATAGATACGAGAGTCAATATAAATGCAATAAAAGTTCTACGTGAAACACCCTGTTATGACGATGCAAAACTTTTGAGGTTGATGTGAGTATAATAGTAATAAATGAATGAAAGTGATATCTCATCATCAGAGTCATATTCAACGAATCAGATAAAAATTTGATTCTTAGTTGTCAGCTATTCTATGATAAATATGTCATGAATGAGGAAAAGTTTCTTTCTACTAGAACATATTCATCGAATTTCAATTCCATATTAGACATTTTAAGGCAATAGGTTATTTTCTTCGTCCATTTATGCTAGGACCTACTTGAATTAAAGCCATTGCAGCTTATAGATATTTTACCAGAACTGTACGAAAATCTGAAAATAGTCAATGCATCAATTTTCAACTTACCAGCTGTGTGATTGTTACGTATTCGTGAGGTGCTGTGGTGGAAACGTATTTTTGATGTTTTTGTGATATTTGAAATATATCACTTTTTAGACCCGTATGAAGAACGTACTGCTTCGAAAAGGAATCTATTCGGTTCACCAGTACGTTTGCAACCAGGGGAATTTCGACGCAGTAGTTGATAGTTTTTTGTTTTTTTAGTTTTACAAAAAAACCGTGTCCGTCTGTCAACACGACAACTCGAGTAAAATTTGACTCTAATCCGCAAAAATTCGTTTTGGTATTTTTCACCTACAAAAGTAAAATTGACAACTCAAATCTACCAAAACGACCGAGACTGAACAGCATTCAGCTGAAGTTGGCGGACCATGTCAAGTTTCTGGGAGTTATCCTCAACAAAAAGTTAAACTGGAACGTTCACATCGCAGTGTGTATTTAAAAGGGACAAAAATCTATTGGCAGTGCAGACGCGCCTTCGGAAAGACTTGACAGCCATAATTAGATCAATTCTTTTCTATGGTTACCATGTTTGGTACCATAAGATTAATAGTACATACGAATGTGCTTCCAAATTATTGTTTTGACTCGTAGGAAGGTTGTTGCATGAGCCGAAGGCGAATGTTGTAATCCTACGAGTCAAAACAACAATTTGGAAGCACGCACGTATAATATTTTATCACATTCGAGCCTATAATAAGCCAATTATTGCACTAATAGTGGGGCTATAATCAACCTATTATAGTCGACTTTATCGTTAAAAGTAGGGTTGTAATGACGCTATTATAACCCGGTTCTTTAATGATGACGTAGGCTACACTGAAACAATACGAATGAATTAAGAATGAAACGTGTGTTGTTATGACAACCGGATACTAAATCGAAAAATTGATCTGACATTTTTTCAACAAATTCGATGAGTTTTGATTTTTGATTTATGTTAATTTTGTTGTCATGTTTTGTGCATAATTGGCAATTATAGGCTCAAATGTGATAAACTATCGTATAATACAAGGGGAACAATCGCGAAATTATAGTCTCGGTGGTTAAAAATTCTCCCTTGAAATTTCACCCCTCTTCGACTATAATTACGCGATAATTCCCCTTGTATTATAATATACTATTATATGCAATGTACAATGCACAAGTTGTGCAATGTACAAACTATATGAACTGCAGACTTCAAAATCGCTGCATCAAGGCCGTTTTTCGATTGGATCGATATACGTCGACAAGTTACCTGTACAGTTTTACTCTGTTACCACTGACTGAACTGGCTAAAGCTGAGCGGATCACTTGCATCCACAAACTTGTTACCTTCCAAACGAAGCACAATTTCAATTTTCGAACGAATGGTGCGGTTCACGGGCGCTCGACAAGGAGAAATTCTGCAATCCACAACTTCAACATGCACTCCTCTGTTTCAACATCCCTCAACTCAACGAATGCTGCTCTTACATCCGCAATCTATGAGTATAATTGCGTAGAGAGGAAAATACAACAGAAGAAATCCTAGTGATAAAATGCTAGCTACCGTTAGGCGTGGTTCGGAATTCACGTTAAGCATGTGGTCCAAAAAATGCCTGCCGATGCCGATGACCTTACACGTTCATAGTAAAAGTAATACGTAATGAGTTGTATTCTAAGATCGATTCCAAGTTTGCGGGCTTTAATCTGTAGAGATTTGAAAAGTGTCGAATGACTTTTCATAGTTGGGTTTACTCTACAACAAATTCTCTGAATTAGCATAGGTGTGGTTGGAGAATATCCTTTGTAATAATGGAGTAGTTATATTAGCGTGCGATGCAAGTAAATCGCGTAAGGTTTGCTTGAAAGCCCAATTCGACTGAAATAAAAAAAGTTGATTTACAAAAAAAAAAAAAAAAATAAAACTATGGGATCTATGTCGTCGAACGATCATTTCATTTCTTTTATACAAAATACCTGTCATTTAAATAGTCCTCAGATAAGAAATAAATAATTTATTGTCATTAAAAAAAAAAAAAAAATTAAAACTTTCAGTTTTTTCCATTATACTGAGAGAGGAACTTTCGAACAGGTCGGCCCAATTGACAAATTCAATGTTCTAAAACATTGAATGAAAACACTTTTGCTAAGTTGAGCTCTCACAAAAACCGTACACGATTTATTCGCATCGCACGGTAATATAACAACTACTTAATTTGCCCAATATTACCGAACCGTCCGTAAGAATATCAGCACCTAATATATTCGGATGAAAACAAACCTAAAACTACTCACACTGACAAAATTAGAAACTTTTTATTAAAAACTAATTTAAATCTTTCTAAAAAACTTTAGGCACACCCTAAATCTAAAACTTCACAAATCAAAAATTGCCTCTGGGTAAGAATTCTTCACATTCGGTGCGAGATTATCAAAGCCATGAACCCGAAATTGAAACTATCTTCCTAAAACTCACGACTTTGGGGAGTATACATAATGCTCGATTTTTATATGAAACTTCGATTTTCTGCAGATTAACAAGACAACAATTTCTGGAATAGTTTTCCCTTGACACGTTTCGAAATTATAAAATGAAAACCCAAAACACAGACCGCTAAGAGAAACTTAGAACCGGTCACACAATAAACGAATTTTAAATAGAAACAATTGCATTTCCTTCATATGGAATACCACTGTTCGAACAATTGAAAAAATCGAAATGTCAAAAATGTTTCCACGTAAAGTGTCTTGACTTTAACACTTTCATTTTTTTTTAACTTTTTAACCTTCAACGTCCTATCGGAAAAAGGTCGTGATCGTTTGCCCACGTTATCGTCCTAAATATTAAAGAGCGTTTGCTGTCTCAACATTTCAACATTCTGTCTAATAGTAAAACTTGTCTGAATAAATGTTAAAAGATGAAATTTATTACTTCATACCATTCAATATGCTTACAAGAAGCGTTATGTGTATCATGCGCATGCAGTGGATTGCTATGTAAATTTTGCTTGACTTGAAATTTAATTCATTTTCCCAAATATCATTTGAATTGAAATGTTTTCTTGTTTTACCATCGAAAATACACTCGCATATAGAGAAAGCATTTATTCCGATTGTTAGACCGAACCACAGCACTCTTTAGGGAAAATTTCAAACCACAATTTGGTTTGGTTGGAATATAAAAAATTGAATGGAACTCATTGCTCTAATACATGAAAATATATGCGACAGGGATAGCAGCAAATGTATATTAGTCGAAGAGACATGAGTCTCAAATTAATTTATGTTGAATGAGTGGAAGTTTTCAAACTGCGGGGATTCAAAGTTAATTAACACAAAGTTATTATATTAGATGGATATCGCACGCCCATATTTAAGTTATGTGTTAAAATGCTTTTTATATGAATGAATATTTAGATTAACGCGTCATTCATTTAATAATTTGTCTTAATTACAGAAAAAACGTATACAAGCTGAGTAGTAATGACAATTTTTTTTCAATTCAATTTCACTTTTTTTGTTATTTGTACATACACTTCACGTATAATTTACATTTCACATGAATTCATTAATTACAACGACTTCATATGCATTGCTGGCAGAAAAACTTTAGGAATAAAATCCAGATAAACAACTCCATTAAAATTATTAATTCTATTTCACATAACTAATGACTCTAGCTGTGCCCTGAAGAAAATGTTGAGGATGAAGCTATAAATTCAAATTTTGCAAAAAATCACTTCATTCCATCAATATAACGAATGTCGATTCGAGTAAAAAGGAAAACTTTTTAATATCTTTGGACCGTAAATTTTAAGCTTTCTTGATAAGTGCCATTATTCAAGTACATAAACACAACTTTTTAAATACACAAAATTTAAAAAGTGGAAATCGAAAAATCAATTGAAATGGCAAAACACAATAGCAAAAGTTTGTTTCTTGCTTTTTTTCCTTATTATTATTTTCTGAAGGAAAGTAATACCATTTTCGTCCGTATTTCACGGACTAAGTATTTACTACTCATGTTCACTTGGAGGTATTTACGCTACAAGAACTAAAAGTCAATTTAAAATACGGAATACTGATGGTACCAAAAGTGAGATAGAGTAAATCTTGAAGCGTATCAAAACTTTACACACATCGACACAGGGTGTCAATTCTCATATCGGTGAATCTAAGATCCACCGGTGGATTTTGATATTTTCGTGTGATTTTCAAAAAATCCGATTCTCAAGATACATCGGTGGAAAGTTCCGTGTGCTTATCACTCGAATTACATCGTCACGTTGGTCACTGGCATATCTGAAGTTTCGTTTGATTTTTTACATGCGATATTTAAAAATTTGATATAAAACACTAATCAACATACTAAATTTCATAATTCTATAGGAGTGAGTGTTTAGGGAAATGTGAGGAGGAGGAGTCTGAGGAAAATATTTTGAAGATTTAAAGTAAGTAAAATAAAAATGACATTTCAGAGTCAAATTTTTTAAATACTTCGACTGGTGCAATTTTGTTGTGTTGTGTTGTGTTGTTTTTTTTTTTGTTTTAATAGTAATTTGACATGTAGGAACTTTCATTTTTATCATCAATTCAATTGTTGGAGGAAGTGGAATATTTACCGCAGGTAGCTACCAGACGAATGTTGGTGCAAATTATTATGTTGCTTTGAGTCAACCTAGCTTTAGTAGATCAATGCGGACGCAGTACATGAAAGTCATGAAAGTGGACTTTTTTCTGAAGCAATTCAATTTCCAAATAGTATGGAAACGCTTTAAGCGAATCGTCGAGATTCTCAGGATCTACATCGCTTTCCTGGTAGCGTAGGCCGTATACCTAGATTCCCCTCATATTGCTATTGTTCCACCGAGGAAACAAAATTTGATATATCTATGTAATCCATGACGGATATCATTCCAATTTCTTGGGCTTAACGTTGTCTTGCTTGGATTAGAAACACGAAGACGCTTATTTTCAAAAAAAAATTTATTGCCAATATTTCGGGGCCAAAAACATAAACTTTGTTCTGCATTAGAATGAAAATTCAAAGAAAAAAAAAGCTTCTAGTAACTAAAGCGCAATTGGAATTGTAATTCCAATTTCTCCAGATTTTTTATAAGTATTTGACGTTTGGTTTCGCCTTTTCAGAAATATTCATAACAGCCGCTTTCAATAGATTGTGTCATTAGTTTTATGTTTGTCCGTATTCAGCTATGAAAGCATGGATGACGCTACTTGAGAAAAGGGAGTAGTTCTATGTTGAGACGTTAGTTCAGCTATGGAAAAAACATAGATGTCACCACTTGAGGTTCGGTGACAAGACACGGAGATGGCACGGTCTATAAAAAAAATAACCCAAATTTTCATTAAATTACATTAAGCATAATACATAACCATACAAACTTTTTTTACAATCATGTAAATGGTCATGTGCATACAATTCACGCATCAAACACGTCTCATATACCACGTAAACTTATTTACTAATTAATCGAGCGGTTTTTAAAAAATTGAAATATTTTGATTCGTCCCTCATTGCTAAAGACATTCATTTATCTTAACATTTACGTATATTTCGTATAGATATAGATCCATCAGTGAATTTATTTTAATTTCGTAAAAAGTTCCGCCGATGCATGAGAATACGCGTTTTTTCTACCACACGGATCTTTAGCCGATGGAATTTGAGATTCGCATGCGAAACTTTTTTTTTTATTCACCGATGGATCTGAAAATATTCATCGATATGAGAATTGGCATCCAGATGTATTAAAAAAAATTAAAATATTTAATTATATACATACAGCAGAACATTTTTTTTAATAATGAGGTTTATCGATAAAATTTACGAAAACGCCTACCAACAAAAACCTTTTAAAAGGTAAAGTGTGACGCAGTCCCTAATGTCTACTTCCAAAATTAATGATATCAGTGGAGGTGACGCTTGCGCTGAAAATACGCATACATTTCCTTGGCGAAAACGTTACCCTGTGTTCAAAAGATCGCGTCACAAATGCCAGACCCACCAGCGTAATAATTTTTCAACACTTTCAGTTTTCACACGCAAAAATTTAAAACTCAAAACAATCTTCGCAAAAAGACACGAATGATATATTTTTGCAGCGTAAAAACTGAAAGTACAGAAAAATTATTTCGTTGTTGGGTCTGGCATTTGTGACGCGATTTTTTGAACACAGGGTAACGTTGTCGTCAAGGAAATGTATGCGTATTTTCAGCGCAAGCGTCACCAGCACTGATATCATTAATTTTGGAAGTAGACATTAGGGACTGCGTCACACTTTACCTTTTAAAAGGTTTTTGTTGGGATATCATTAATTTTGGAAGTGGACATTAGGGGCTGCGTCACACTTTACCTTTTAAAAGGTTTTTGTTGGGATATCAGTGGTTTTGGAAGTTTTTTGTTTTTTGACCCACTTCTGCGCCTCGGCGACCCCAATTTTCTTTTCATCAAAATGATGCGCAAGTCAATATCTATCGATTCCGACGAAAAAATTTTTTGGCGAAAACTTTCGCCTCAATTTTGGCCAACTTCGACGCCTCGGCGACCCCACTTTCTATTCATCAAAATGATGCGCAAGTCAATATCTATTGATTCCGACGAAAAAAACTTTTTGGCGAAAATTTTCGCCTCAATTTTGGCCAACTTCGGCGCCTCGGCGACCCTACTTTCTATTCATCAAAATGATGCGCA
>CM055403.1:4276561-4287327 GCA_029228625.1 Pseudolycoriella hygida | reverse complement strand
GACTTAGTCCTGGATATAAGCTTTTCTAGATTTGAATGGTCTGAGACGTACTTCGGTAGGGCCTTTGACATTACCTTGGGTAATTTCTATGGATCTTTGAAATTCTTACAGTTATAAAAGAACAGAAAACGTTGGATTGTTTGCTTATTTGTATATTAAGGTACGTTCGAGTCACTTTGCCACATCTATTCTGTTTGTCACATCTATTCTGATACGCACGGGTCTTTGGTTATGTTTAACTTTAACTTTGTTTTTAAAAAATCTCTAAAAATAAAATTTAAAAATAAAGTTAAAATTAAAAAATAAAGTTAGTCCCCAAAATATCTTTGAAGTCTCTAGATTCCAAAAATATATACATGTTAGGGTTTGCGGGTTGAAGTATCGGAATGAAAATTCGTAAAACATGGTAATTTTTAGCTAGTTAACTTAGGTTTTTTATAAACTAGGCAGAAATGACCATGTTTTTCATATAAAAACGAATTTTCGTTCGGATACTTCACGCCGCAAGCCTTCACATGTATATATTTTTGGAATCTAGAGACTTCAAAGATATTTTGAGGACCAATTTTATTTTTTGATTTTTACTTTATTTTTAAATTTTAACTTTAGTGTTTTTAAAAAAATAAAGTTAAAGTTTAAAAAAAAAAATTCGCCTATCTTGTGTGGCATTTAATATAGAACACGTATCAACAATCCATTCATAATTTCGTTCATTCTTAGCGAATAATGCCGCCTTGCGGAAACCTCCTACAAAAATCCCACTGTGCGGCAGTAGGGGGGGAGCACCGATCATGGTCCTTAGATAACGAATCAACAATAAAAAAATGTACCGGTCTACAACACGCGAAATTGCCTAAAATCAGTCGCCGAAAACAGACACACAAATAACTATTATGGGATTGAATTTGGGTACTGTCGGCCTAAGGACCAATGAGCTAGAGCCGTTTAAGTGGTTCGATCCATAATCTTTTTTTCGTTTGAAAGGTCTGGGCATGGCTGACAATTTATGGAAGGAACTTTTTTGATTTTGAGCGCTTGGGCCTAGCTAGGGCACTAAAAACGAGTCTCTGCTAGGGCCCTACATGTTTTTTGTACATAATTGGAGTAAATATTTTCCGATTTTGAAAAATTTTTTTTTTTTGTTTGAAAGACCTGGGCATGGCCGACAATGAAAGAAACTTTTTTGATGTTGAGCCCTTGGACTTAGCTAGGGCACTGAAAACGAGTCTCTGCAAGGGCCATCCGTGTTTTTTGTGTAAAACTCGAGTAAATCTCTTCCGATTGGCGGCCGACAATTTATGGAAGAAACTTTTTTGGACTTGAATCATTGGACCTAGCTGCGGCACTAAAAACGGCCCTCGCCTAAAAATTGTTTTTTTGTAGAGAACATTGAGGAAAAGAATTCTCCATGTATAGTTTCACATCAAAAATTCTACAGAAAAACAATTATCTACATCTCTTACGTTACCAGTAAACTCTAACTTTATTTACACTGCAAAATTCGTCTTTTGTATGTCATTCACCGTACTCAATTCAGCGATATAAATGGTCGTTTATAGTCAGTAAATAACTCGAAATGGTAGTCGTAAAAAATATGTTATTACCTTAAAATTTCCTTATTCTCATCAAAAAGCTCGATTTAATTGCTTACCTGAAAGTAATAAAAAAACCTGATTACGTTATGCACTTAGTTTTTACTATAATAAAATGATTTTTTCTTCCAAGAATTTTTCTCCATGGCAGTTCGATGAAAAGCTTTTACGGACGAAAATCTTTAAAAAATACACACAATACATACGGTTATAAAGGCCGACCGGTATAAATTAATTTAATGGAAAAAGACGAAAAAGGTTTATTGGATTACACATTATAATTGAATAGTTCCTACCATATGAATAAACAAATTAAAATTTGCATCGATAAAGAGGATATCCATATCCTAATAGAATTTTTCAAAAAAAATTCCAGAATAAGGAAAAATGTGAAAGAACTCAAGAGGAATTTACTAAAAGGTAGTAAGATCTATTTTAATCGAAAGAATTTTAACCTTAAAATATTTTAGTTATGTTCTTCAGCAATTATACAATATGGCTCAAGTTCAACAGCTGATATCATTAAAGAGTCTTTTTGAAGCACCACACTAGAGAATGTAGCGTTTTTGAGAAAGTGCTTTTTATCTGATTTACAGAAATTATTATTTTCTTCTTCAATTGACATAATTATTTAGCATTATTATAGTATTTAATTTTTCGACCCGGACGAAGAGCGAAGTTCTTCAACGAGGGGTCTATTGCGTTTACCACGACGTTTGTAACCGTTCGAATTTTGATCCGGGAGTAGGGAAGGAGCATCGATCGTGGTCTTTAGCAATAAGAAAATGTCCGTGCGTCACTAAAAACGAGTCTCTGCTAGGGTCCAATGTGTTTTTTGTACAAAACTCGAGAAAATCTGAGGCATCTGAGCATGCCTGACAATTTATGGAAGAAATTTTATCCTTTTGAGCTTTCGGACTCAGCCAAGACCCCAAAACTGAGTCTCTACCAAGACCCAATGTATTTTTTCTACATAAATAGAGTAAATCTTATCCGATTTTGAAAGGCTTCTTCTTTCCTGAAAGATCATCGAAAACTTGATTACGGAATTTAATTTCGGCAAAATCAGTCGAAAACTTTCGAATCTACGGTAGAAAAAGTGGTAAAAAACGTGGTTTTTTGAAGATCGGTGAACTTTTTGACTTATATCACTGCGAAATTAGCACGCAAATTGCTCTTCAAGGTTTTGAATGAACTCACGTTAGTGAGTTAAACGATATTTGGTGGTTTTCCTTTTCGTGCATATTCCTCTAATGACGACGTTTTCTGTGCATAATTGTAGAGAAAAATGAGCTAACCTTTTTTGTCCATGACATTATGGATCCGAGGCCTCTCCTTAGGGCCTCAGGTTGGTCCTAAGGTCTACCTCAGTCCAAAAAATGTTGTGTAGTAAATTAAGGGTGACTTTTTTGTCAATATGAAGTATCAAATTTTTTTTACATTTTTTTTCGAAATTTTTTTTTCACCATTGCTTCGGACGGATTTTTCAATCTTGCTCTTTCAACAATTTTCAATGCAATTATGTATTCTTTTTGTAACATCTACTATGATGCGTACGGGTCGCTTGCATATTTTTTCTTGTACTATTTATACGTATATTTGTATTTATTTGTAATTTTCAACCAGATAGCATTAAATTAGAATTTGTTTGTTTACGCGAATAAATGATTTGGAAAAGGAAGCTAAGGTCAAGACCTTTTGGTGGATTCCGAAAGGCAGCCCGGTGCCTAAAAGTTCCCTTGTCAATGTTGGATTATGAAACGAGCACATAAATGTTCACTTTGTTCCGACTCGGCACCAGGCTGCTTACTTGAAAAGGTTTAGAAGCCTTATGAGCCTTATAGACCTGGTACCGAAAATCTCTTAAAATCATTGTTGCGGCAAAAAGAATTGTTATACGTCATATAAATTTCAATTTGGCACCAGAATGCTGCTACCCTCTATGTTGACAGTAGAATATGATGAGTAGGCAACCTGGTGCCGCATTGAAATTTATGTGACGTATAATGTTTGTAACTGCGGGTTCGATGATTGAAACTTCTCAAGTAGGCAGCCTGGTGCCGAGTTGGAACCGAGCGTATAGTAATGTACTCGTTTTCCACTCCAGCATTGTCATGGGCACTAGTCTGCCCAGCTCGAAATGGAGACCTCTGTTTGTCGCAATTTATCTCCTTGAAAATGTTCTAGACGACGATAAGATAAGGAGATCAGGTACTAGACAAAGGACCGATCTAGTGCCTGAACTCCTTATTTCATCGTCGCTTAGAACATTTTCATGTAGTATAATTGCAACAAACAAAGGCCTTTTTAAGAGACACCACCTTCAAGAACGTGTCGCTTAGTTGCTTTCTTGTTTATTGATTTCAGCTGATCCTTCTATTTAAAAAAAAACAACGGCGAAACAGCTGAAATCGATAAAACGAGGAAAATTCAAAGGTATAAAGATATGTTTTCGTGCGGGTGTGTGATCTCATGTTCGCTAATTCCAGCGTGATTCGCGGGTTATAGACCTAATTTTGTGATTGTTATTTTCATGTAAACATCGATACAAACCATTTTCGAAATTTCTTTCATAAGTTTGTACAAATCGGTTCAAATTGCTCTTTAAACTGCTAGGATTGATTACTGCACGGTGCACAGTATGAATAAGCAAAATATAGAAAATCCTGGGAAGTAAAATGGAAATTCCCGGGAAAGGGAATTTGATTGTACCGGATTTACCGATAAATTATTTCCCGGGTACATTCCCTAGTTGTAATTCGATACCTTTAGCAGAGAAATAAACCATTGAAATGTGTATAGAAAAGTAGCGATAAAGTGAAGTCATAGAAGTTAATATCTTCGGTGCAGCTGACTGCAGTGATGTGCAGCCGGATGCTGTAAGGTGTAGCCGGGTGCAGCGACTCATAGACAAATTTATTATATCGTATAGCGCGATTATACTCATGTCGCAAACATTTGTTGCAGTAAATTAACGCGTATTAACAAGAGAAGTTGACGAAGTAATACAAATATATTTGTTTGACTAGCATAAAAGGAATGAAGTAGAAGCAATGAATGCAACACATTTCGGTTCATTTTGATAAGAAAATACGACTTAGCATAAAGACAGATGCTGTCTTTTGATTTGAATTGTTATGCGAAAAATGCATGGTGAATACATTGTAACTGAGTTACGATTTCACATAATATTAATAATTTCTATACAAATTGCGTTCACATAAATTTGAATCAGAGGAAACTCAGTCATATGTGTACAAATATGTGGAGCCCTTATTGTTCTATGTTTATCGTTTATTCGTACATATTGCTTCCCTAACATACACACGCATCACATTATGATTGTACCTTTCACAGAACATAATGTGATCCCAACCAAATAATTTCCATGTCACATAAATTTTACCCCGAATTAACCTTTCGAAACTTCCTAATATGAAGTAATAAAAGCTCTTTGTTATGTGATAAGTAGTGGGATGTTGAATACAATTTTCTCATCTCATATTGTGGTCACAAAAAATAAAAAGCTAAATGAATCTTATAGACAGTAAGTATGCATTGTGTAGAAATCAACTTTAATAACGTTCAGTGTACTCGAAAATGTAAGCGATATGAATTCTCTCTATGACGGTGAAGAGGTATGAAATGGGCGGGAGGGAGTAGGCGGCTCATCTTAGTTGTCTTCATTTTTTCTTTTTCTCTTATTTTTTTTTTTTGTCATAATTTTTCTTTTAATCCCTTTGCATATTCATACTGCGTCCACGAGTTTTATTATTAAAAAGTCTAACATCTGAATTATTTGTCATTTTCACAAGCCCATTTGGAATGAATGTAAAAATAAAAAAAAATTATTATGAGGGTTAAGCGCATTATACATTAAAGATCTGTAAGTGCTGGGCTGGTAAAAAAAGCTGGGAAGTGATACTTTTGGTTATACGGATACGACATGTAGAAAAATCTATATAATACACACGGATATAAACTGATACACATACACCGAAAATAATAAAGGGGACTGTGCAATGAATGGCATGAAAAGGATATCCTTTTAAGGATTTAAATTATATAGCTACAACTTTGAATAAAATGGGCAAAATGTTATCAGCGAAAAAGATTTTCACATGATCCATTTGTTATTTTGTTGTATGTTAAACATGACATTTTTTTCTCCATTATCTATTTAATTGAAAAATAAATGTGATTTCTAGGGGATGTTATGGGTGTATAGTTGTATATACGTTTTTTGGGATATTTTTTTATCTTGACAACAATGTCGCGAATTCGTCAGATGGTTACCGTTGTTGTCTGATACGTACGAATTTATGAGCTATTAGATTTTATGGTTTGTTTGATGCTTGACACACATATCTAATATTTCTTCGTATTACGTAATCGATTTGTTGTGCAGATCGTTGCGTAAATATTCGTAGCATAGTGTATTTATACATTGAGATTGAGACAAACATTTTTAAACAACTGGCGATATTACATATTGAGTTTTGAATTTTTATGTCAATAAAATGCGGGAATAACAAAAATATTCAAATGAGAAAATTTGAATATTTGATTGAAGTCCAATAACTTTTCTTTACTTCTTTTATGAAGGATTTTTATAAAAAATTAAATAAGTAAAACGATGGGTTGATCCAGACAAATTGAAATTAAATTTGTTCATTCATTACCTCTTCTGTTCTGTCGTCATCTTCACTCGTTGTTTACATTTCTTTTATTTATTTAACGTAATTAAAATATAATAGGGTAAAAACCTCCATTACGTTAAGAGTTCTCTATTCCTTTCATTCATTTTTCAACTTAAGAGATGTTTTTCGCATTCAGAATTTGCGTATCGAGACCAATAATACAGCAATTTATAACTTTGTAAGCACATGCTTTGTCTCGTGCTAAGACCGATCCGTGCTAAATCCTGGTTTCCTTGCGAAGTTATAGGGATCATAGGGAAGAATTGTGTAGTCCCTTAAAAAAACTTGTTCCAGATTCGTATTTTCTAGATCACAAAACGACAGAAAACATAATTCTTTTCTTCACCACGAGACCCTAGTCGGCTAATGAAATCGACGAAACAAACTTGCTCCCTATGGACTATGGCTAACTATGTTAGTGAGTTGCTTTTAAGACTCGTACGAAGAACGAAGTGATCCGAAAAGGGGTTTATTGCGTTCATCACGACGTTTATAATAGGGTGCAGCGTTTTACAAAAATTATATTATTTTCAAAAGCCTCTCCCACTTAGTCCAATCAACTTAGTCCGATCATTTTATGGAAGAACTTTTTTTTTAAATTGCGATCTTCAATGGCCGCAGACCCAAAGTTTGTAGAAAGTCGGTGATTCAGTACTGTACCCTGTTTGTCGATTTCTCCTGTTTAATACACTTGATCCAAATAAGTGGTTGAGATTTTTTACAGCTGCAAGGATTGGGCTTTACACATGACTTCAGTTCAAGTTGTCTTCTGCTCAGGCTTTTAAGTAAAAGCTTCCCGATGGTCACTGCCGAAAACAAATTTTTCATAAAAAAGTACGAAAACTTTGAGGAAATGTTGTGGGTAAGTAGATGTAAGAATAGTCTTAATGCGGAAAATGCAGTAAAAAAAAGTTTCTTAGATTCGGACCATTGGTTGCAAAAAAATTCGACTCAAAGTGAGGAGAAATGATTATTCCAAAATCTATTACATCATCAAAAAACACTTTCATGTGCAACATAATCGCTTTTCGTGGTTTATTTGGACATTATTGATCATATGTCTTATTCGTAAAAAGAACAGACCATATTTCTGACGATTGGTCATCAGGAAAATTCGAAAACTATATTGCTCGACCATTTAACTTCAGCGAACCCCATACGTTGTGACCTCATCTTTTCACATTGAAATTGATTTTTGCTGAAAGTCCATTTTAGGTCAATTCTTTGGATCACTTTTCCCGCTTCCAGCAGCGCGTACTGTGAAACTGAGTATACGAGTAGATAGGACACCTACCCCAGTACAAATATATACAAATACTTCCTTGGTTAAGGTTTGTTGCAGCTATACAGCGAAAATGATCGAAAAATTAGGCTGTTATGGACGTTAACAATAACCTAGGTACTGTTTGCAGATATTTATACTAGGCCAGGTGTACTAATACTCATACATACTCATAAAGAATTGGCCTAAAGTGACTTAAAACTCCAGACAGGTATGAGTGGTGGATAGTGGTCAGAAGCAAAAAATATTCGTATTTTTGAGATTCATAATCTTGCTCAATATCATTTGTTTGGATTGCGTCTCACTTTCCCCACTCTCTGACACGCACTTACTACATGGGGTGAAAAGTCCACGACCTCATATGGAGATGGCGTCACTACTTCAAAATTTTTGTTAACATTCAGAAGTACCACCCTTTACTAGTCTCCAGCCAAAATTTCATGACATTTGGTGTCATATTTTTCGAATTACTGTCAATAGAGTGACGCAGGTTTTTGTTATTAGTAAAAAATGGAAAATAATGAATTCCGTGTCTTGATTAAACATTGTTTCTTAATGGGAAGAAATACGGTGCAAAGCAAAGAATGGCTGGATAAGTGTTACCGCGCATCTTCTCCGTCGTATAGAACGGTCAAGAAGTGGCATGCTGAATTTAAACGAGGTAATACAAGCACCGATGATGCCCCACGTTCATGACGTCCAAGTGAAGCAGTTACTAAAGAATAGTAGATTACAGTGGGGGATGCGGAAATAAGTCATTACATGAGGGATTAATTTTGTGAAATGAGCCAAACTCAAGAGGGTGTTTTTAAGCAAAAAGCTTTGAAAACTGGTTTTTGACGAGCGTAGAGTTTGTATCCCGAGCCGAAGGCGAGGTATACAACTACAAGAGTCAAAAAACAGTTTTTAAAGCGAGTTGCTTAAAAATGCTCAAATGAGTTGGCGAGTGTCACGAAATTATCCAGAATGGATGACTTATTAAGCATTCCCCACTGTATGCTGTTTTACTCGATGTCCCAACCGAAAACGCGTCATTATATGCAGATATACAGATATACAGAAGTTTCCGGTGGGGGCTAAATGCAATGAATAGCGTGTAATGAATGACATGTAATGAATAATTTCCGTGGGGTGCACATATACATGTAATGACAAGTTTTCGGGGTGGGACAACGAGTAAAAAATCAAAATAATACATCGTATTGTTTTGGCTGATCGGAAAGTAAAAGTTAGTGAAATAGATGACATCCTCAAAATATCAACAGAACGGGTGCGACATATTTTGCACGATTACTTGGACATGCGCGGTGGGTGCCGAGTTTTCTAACAATTGGTCAAAAGCAGCACCGTCTTGACCATTCAGAGCATAATTTAGCTTTGTTCGAACGTAATCCAACGGAGTTTTTGCGTAGATTTATGGCCACGATTATTTTTCGATGCGAATGTCTTAATATTTATCGACTATTTGGAGAAAGGAAAAGCAATAACTGGCGAGTACTATGTCACATTCTTGGAACAGCTCGACAACGAGATCATGAGAAAACAACCGAATATGCAGAAGAAAAAGGTCGTGTTTCATCATGACAACGCACCAGCGACCAGCGCATTCATCCATAAAAGCAAGTGTGAAACTGGACTCTTTGGGCTATGAATTACTCTCCAGATCTGGCCCCAGCGACTACTATTCGTTCCCAAACTTAAAGAGATGGCTACAGGGAAAAAGATTTTACACTAATGATGAGGTGATATCCGAAATAGAGGCCTATTTTGCAGGGTATGACAAATCCTATTATACCAAAGGTATCCAAATGTTGCAGGACCTTTGGACTAAGTGTATTTCCCTTCAGGGAGACTATGTTGAAGAATAAAATTAATTTCATATGTAAAAATTAGTTCTTTCATTGCTAGGCCGCGGACTTTTCACCTCATGTAGTACTTCATAGCCACTTGCTTCGAAGTGAAGATGAATTTCACAAATCTGATGTACTATTTTCCTCTCCATAGTCCAAACCCATCCATCTCCAACCATCTCCTCAAACCCTGATGTCACGTCCCAAACCTGTACGATGATTTCGCTATATCGCTCTGAAAGGTAATCGAAAAATCTTTTATGGAATTTAATTTGGGCGTTTTTTTAATCGACAGGTCTATGAAAGCCCAACAATTTATGGAAGAAAATTTGTTGAGTTTGGACTCTTAGCTAGGCCACTAAAAACGAGTTTCTTCCAGGGCCCTACGTGTTTTTTCTATATAAATAGGAAAAATTCTATCCAATTTTTCTTGATTCTTTTTCTATGTGCGAGGTAATCAAGTGTATGTTGTAGAGAAAATTGAAGGAAACATTTTTACCCATTGGAGTTATTTTCCAAGGCCACTACTAAAAATGGCTTCTTTCTATGTTGTAGAGAAAAATGTGGAGAGCATTTTTGCCCATGGAAGTATGTGTTCGAGGGCCCTACGGTCATAAGGACAGCCCTAGCCAATTTTTTCTTGAGTTAATCTTATTTTTTTTCGCAAATTTTTTATGAAAATGTTTCTATGAAATTTCTTTTCGAAAAAATTTTTTGTGGACGTGCTTCGGACGGTTTTTTTCAATATTGCTCTGACTGCAATCTCCAATGCAATTTAATGTGGACGTAATTTCATATACATAAGAGTTGAGGCAATATTTATTTAGATAAGTTCGAGACTTTTTGCGACATCTATTAATCTCCAAGAAGATTCGCCGTCGAGTTGTCATGACTATGTTTCTATCTCCAAGAAGTATCATCTAAAAAACCCTCCGAATTTCGAACCACCGAAAACCTTTTCCTTTCACTTTAGTTTTTCCATGACATTTCGTAAAAGTAATTTGGTTTTCTTTATATAAAGAGATGTGTAGACTAATTTTTCTTTTACGAAATGTAATGAAAAGCTTCCGTTTAAGAAAAATGTTTTCGGCGTTTTCATTACGAATTGATCCCAAGTTTACGGCATTTAATCCGCAGAGTTTCGATGAGTAACGTACGACTTCTCTCACTCAACGAAATCTCTGAATTAATTGCGAGTTTGTGTGCTCTCTCACATAGTTGGAAATTGTTGAATTCGGAAAATTTTACTTCAAATTTAAAATAAAAAAATACTTCATGTTGAACTCCGAATAATTTTTGGAGAAAATACTTCATTTTTCAATTTGTAAATTCTATTGTAAAT
>CM055403.1:4256580-4271368 GCA_029228625.1 Pseudolycoriella hygida | reverse complement strand
TACTAAGTTAATTATTACTATGTTAATGTACCCCAAAACGAATTATAATAATTTTTAAATAAACACATTCACTTTGTAAATTGACATTTTATGTTGTCATTATTATAAGTCAACAAACAACATCAGCTATCTTACATATTTTACATCTCCTTAAATTGTGTCCATACATTCATAAATATTCACATAAATTCGGCATACTATTCCACTGACACATTTTTCTTGGCGAATTATTTCGGCGAATTATCCCGAACACAGTGTAGTCCAAAAATGTATGTGGGTTGTAGTTTCAGATAATCGCTTCTTATAGTTCCTGTCAAGTTGCTTACGGCACGAATTTTTCATAAATGCGAGATCAATATTATCTGACGTGACAACATCAAAAACCATAACTTTGCAAAATTCAGAGCGCATTAAAGACATTTTCTGTTTACATTACAGCTTCTTCTTCAAACCTTTCTCTACTCTTACATTAACAATTATCTTACAACGATAAACAAATTAGATGTAAACAAAAAATTAGTTAACGTGACAACATCAAAAAGCATAACATTTTTGTTAAGGAACTTTTGCTGTTGGACAAGTAGAGATAATTTTTGAGTGCCAATCGTTAGTGGAGGCTTGGGACAACGAAATTACTGAACAATGTTGGGTGAAAAACTTTTCCACTTCCGAGATATAGGCCTTTCTTCAGCGATTTGGAATACGGGGAAAGTTGAATGTACGGTGAACTTGGAATACGGGGAAAGTTGAATAGGGTGAACTTGGAATACGGTAAACGTTGCATACGGGGGAAGTGGAATACGGGAAAGGTTGCATACGGTAAACGTGGAATACGGGGAAGTGGAATTCGGGGGAGATGGAATACGGGGGAAGTGGAGTTATTTTGCGACAAAGAAAGGTTTTGATTTATAGTGCCTTTCTCGCCCATTTGGATTTTAGTATTATTAGCGGTAATATCAACGAATAAATATAACGACCTTCGACATTACACATCCTAATTTAAAACGAAAAATTATTTGCTTGCGTAGCCCCTAGGGGCGGGGGTTTCGACTACGTAACATACCCGTAAATGTTAAAGCGAAAATGATAAAGCCTGCTTAGCCCCTAGGGGCGGGGGTTCGACTACGTAACCTACCCGTTAATGTTGAAGCGAAAATGATAAAGCCTGCGTAGCCCCTAGAGGCGGGGGTTCGACTAGTTTTTAAATATATTGACGTAGAAAGTAGTGACATCTTTTGAACGTGAAAATCGCGAATATGCTTTGATAGTGGCAATTTATACGGAAGTAAAATTTTTTTGCATCTATGGAGAAAACTTAACCTTTGTAGAAAATTAAATCTTGCATATTATGCAGGGACGAAAGCTTAAAGCCCAGATTTTGATGAATTTCTTATTATTATGTTTTAGTTGAGTTTGTGATTTTTGTATACAAAAAATACATGCAAAAATTCACAAACTCGCGAATGATCAACAAAATGTACATGTACACATTCTGCGATATATTACTTTCTGTCGCTCAAAGAACAAAAACCATAAATCGATGCAATTCTGACTAACCACAAGATTGATATTATTTATGTTTATCTCCTTGTTTAATATCGTGTCTGTCAGCTAATATAATAAAGTTACATATGCGCGGTGATTACAATTTTTGTGCTGTGTAATGAATGTGATTTATGTTTTGTCAGTTGCACACACATGACTCTTATAAATAGTTTAATAATGAAATAACAAGCTCCCAGTTCTGCATTTCTCTCGGATGGAAAGAAGAATGAAGGAAATATTTTAATTCGAAAATTTCCTTTTATATTAAATTGTTTCGTCATGGTACGCTTGCATGAGAGCGTGTCTATACATTTGTTGTTATAACGACAATAAGAGAAACAATTTCGCTCTATCCAGTTTGTTATTGTAACTATGAAGTCATCAATGTACAAGAGCATTTTGAAGTGAATAATGCTAGAATGCCATACGTAGATAGTGACGTTTTCATGCATTGTTTTGCTTGCTTCTAGATTATTACATTTTCGCCAACGAGATTGTTTAAAAAAAGTAATTAATTATTTTCAAGAAACGTGGTAAGTACAGGGAAAATGTTTTTAGAAGATGTTGGTACCAATCGCGCTGACTTTTTTGCTAACATTTAATTGTCAAATACTTACATTCATGCATTTGTAACCTCCCGTATTTTATGAGATGCCAATTTAATTCACACCACCAAATTCAAATTCCTGAACACATCCACATAGAAATAACGCCTTAGCCACCATCAGTAGACTTGGTAGCATACAAATATATGGAGCGAGTTCGTAAAAGATAAGCCTTTTGTGGAAATGCCTACAGACTGGATCTGGTTTATACCCACATACAGGTTTGACAAAAAATTCGAGGTGGATATCCCTCCAAGACAACTATTGCTAGAGGGCTCTTTATCGCTTAATAATGGCATCGTATTCTACTCTGACGGGTCCCTTATAGGTAGCTCAGCTGGAGCTGGCCTCTTCTGTAGGGAACTTGACGTAAAGAAGTCCATTCCACTAGGCACTAACATCTACATTATTAGCCGAAATATGCTCGATCCTGGAAATTTGCAATATAATCAAAGAGAATTGCATCGTTGAAGAGTCAATATTTATCTGTTCAGACAGCCAAGGAGCTTCAAGGACCTTGTAAGCTAACACGTTTAGATCAGCCCTTGCTCTGGAATGCTATGAAGCCCTCAACAAAGTCACATTGTCAAATAGAGTCAAATTGATGTGGGTACCTAGCCATTCAAAAATCGTAGGTAATGACACCGCTGACACACTGGGAAAGAGAGGAGCCAGCAGGAAACTACAAGGCCCAGAACCTGCTATGACTACACCTTTCAACAAGATACGAAACATTGTATTTACTTATCAAAGCAAAATCCTATTGGAATAGCACTCAGGGCTGTCGTCAAGCAAAGAAATGCATTAGAATCAACAAAAAGACGTCCACATATCTTATCAATATTAGTCCCACGTGGCTTAGGCAATTCACTGGCACCACTACAGTTCAACAAACATTTAGCTATAATCACAAACCAAGCTGTGACCAATGTGCGGAGCCCTTGGACACGGCAGAGCACTTTCTCTGTTACCCCCCGGCGGTCATCACTGCAAGGAGGAGGCAAGATAAAGGAGTATACAAGATAAAGTACGACATAGTTAGTTCTCTACACCCACAGAACGTCCTAAACTACATGGCTAGTTCAGGTAGATTTGACAGTATGGTAATAGAGTAAAGAAGACAATAATAGTAACACAATGGGCCCAAACAGAGGCCTCCGTGCGAGTTCCACCCTAAGTGGAACAACTATCTTTAATAAAAAACATATGCAAGGGACCCGTACGTATCAGAATAGATGTGGCAAACAGAAAGTATCTTTTATTTTATTAATTCATTATTATTACAGTGAGTAATAATAATGCTAACAAAAACATCATCAAGGTTCCACTATTTAACAATTTTAAGGAACCTAAAATATCTAAGAAAAAATCAATTGGCAAAATCAGAAGATTAAAATCCAAATCAAGATATTTTCAATATAAAAAAATAAATTTATATTCATTGGACATCAATTTCATGATGGGAGAAAAAAATACACAATCAACACGAAAACACCAACACACACAACATGAAGAGGAATAGTGCGGTCCTTTTGAAATTGTATTTTTTATCGAAAGTACACTTCAAAAAAAATAAAATCGGCTTAAGGAACTTACTGAAAATCATTTCTTTTAATATTTATTTTGAAGTCCAAACTTTTCATTTTCGCTTTGAAAATTATTGCGCTCAAAAAAAAATGTTTGGGATTTTATGGGAATTTATTTTTTTGAAGTGTACTTTCGATAAAAAATAATATTTCAAAAGGACCGCACAATATTATGGTATGTACACGACACTCAAACATAATCAAGAGCATGACACCTTCATAAAAAATCCCAACATGAACTCAATTCTGCAACAAATACATGTTCAACAGACGACAAAATTGAAATTTCGTGACAGATGCACGTACCTTCAGCGGTAATAGATTAAACAACCTTGCTCAAGCCACAGATACTCTACGCTTACCCAAAATGGTGCTCGCAAATGGTATATATAAGAGTCTAGATCCTCTAGTTGGATAGTCATGCGTTGGTCTACTAAAATTTACAGTTTGGTGACAAAAACCTCTAGTGGAATCAAAAACAAATTTACAAACCGCGTTTCTGTAGAGCTTACTAACCATCAAAACATCCGGACAATAAACCGAATGAAGTAACTCAGAAGAGTACCTATAAGGAAGCCTATGAATGACCCTTAAAGCAGACCTTTGTTTTTTTTCAAGATTTTCCATTAGGCACTTATTTGCAGAACCCCACGCACCTATATAGTACGATAGACGTGAATGTATCAGTTAATAATATAGGGACTTCAGGATTTTAGAAGGCAAAAACCAACGTAGCCTTCGCAATACACCAATTTGTCCAGTGATTTTAGAACACAATTGAGTACTTTCACATCAACTTTACCAACTCACATTCTGGTCCAAAACCGGTGGCAGAACATTTCTCCGCCGCAAATAACGCCCGGGGTGTTATTAACGCTCACACTCCGGGCGCTAATAACGCCCAGTTGAATAATTGGATAAACGCTACAAAATGGCACTTTAATAAACAAGTTTATTTATAGAGCATGTAACTAGAAGAAGTTGACTAAGGGGAAAATTTTCCTTATACAGAACGTCAATAGAAGGAGTTGAATAAAGGAAAATTTTAAAATGCAGTGAAGGTTTATTTTCCCACTTTTTGTGTAATAAGTTTTTTTAAAAATATTGATAGTTACAGCCTTATCCTTTTAGAGGTGTACAACGTGAAATATATAGATTTTGTACAATGATTTCTAACAGCTTCAAAAAAACATGATGCAGTTTCAAAAAGTGGAAAATAAACAGAATGTCACTAGAAAGAGTTGACTAAGCGGATAATTTTCCTTATAAAGAATGTAACTAGAAGGAGTCGACTAGAGGAAAATCTTCCTTATGCAGAATGTCACTAGAAGGAGTTGACTAGAGGAATATCTTCCTTACACAGAATGTCACTAGAAGGAGTTGAATAAGAGGAAGATTTTCCTTATACAGAATGTCACTAGAAAGGGTTGACTAAGGGGAAAATACAGAACGTCACTGGAAGGGATTGATTAAGAGAATCATACAGAATGCTAGTAGATGGAAGAATTTTTTTCTCTGCTCTTTTATTTTTAAAAAAGTAATCAATAAGAAATCAAAAAATTACATGAAAACTTTATGGAAGTCATTGATGGGACCGCGGCACATTGGACATTGTGCTTTTTTGCGCTTACCTCGGCCCATCAACGAAAGTACGCAATTATTACAAAATTTGTGTGTGACGGCTCAGTCCAAGTATTTGCAGAGCAGCGCAAATTTGTTCAGCGCAATAGATTTATTCACCAGACCCAACAAAAATTTGACAAAGGATCAATGAACATTATTCAGTTCTTTGACGAAATTGTGGAATTTACCAATCTTTTTGAAATTTAAAAAATTGAGTAAAAGGGATGAATAAAAACAATACAAAACGAGATGTGTACATTGAAATGTCCTAAACTTCTGAATTTAAATAACTTCCAATTTATTCTTCAAGCTCAGTAGTGAGCGTGTACCGAATTATATAGCTGGGCGTTATTAACACCCGGCTTGCGGGCGTTATTAACACCCGGCTTGCGGGCGTTATTAACACCCGGCTTGCGGGCGTTATTGACACCCGGCTTGCGGGCGTTATAAACGCCCCGGGCGTTATTTGCGGCGGAGATATATCGCGTCATCTCCAAAACCACCCCAAGATATTTAACAGAGTTCACGGGCTTGATTTAAATGCCATTCAATTCAATCTTCAATGAAGAGTCAAATACTACACGCCTGGCCTTAAAATGAATAACATTACTCTTTTTTAGATTTACCGTGAGCCTATTGACATCAAAAAATTCCGTTAGTAATTTGAAGTCACTGATCACAACCTCCACATTGTTGGCAAAACAAATTACTTCTCTATCGGCTAGTAGGTATCTTTAAGAGTTCCATTGCCCTGGGCCTACGTCCCAGCAGAGTGGGAAAGAGTGAGATAGCCTTTATACCGAAACTGGGGAGAGCGACCCACTGTGAAGCTAAGGACTTTAGGCCTATTAGTCTGATGTCCTTTCTGCTGAAGACTGTCGAAAGAATCCTGGACTTCTATCTGAGGAACGAAGTCCTCAGGAACTTCCCTCTGCATGCCAACCAGCATGCATATCAAATGGGCAAATCTACGGACACAGCGCTCCACCAGATGACCCAAAAGATTGAAAGCATGCTGGGAAATGACAAAGTTGCCCTGGGATGTTTCATGGATATAGAGGGCGCTTTCGATAATACAGGTTTTGACGTAATTGAGACCGCAATCAGGGCAAGGCATACAGAGGACGTCGCTACTAGATGGATTGTCAGGATGTTAAAATGTAGAACTGTGGAGGCCAAAGTAGGTGGCACCACGATCAGGCTGGGAGTGGCTAGAGGTTGTCCCCAATGAGGGATACTATCACCGATACTGTGGTGTATGGTGATAGACTCCCTGCTAGTGATACTAAATCAATCTGGAGGTTTCACCCAAGGTTATTCCGACGACGTTTCTGCCCTGGTTTGTGGTTTCTGTCCGACGACTATAGAGATCTGAAGAGAGAAGATTTCTCATCTTCTGGGGGAGGTTGAAGCTTGGTGTAGAGAGAGAGGACTTAGAGTTAACCCAAAAAAGACGAAGCTCATACTGTTCAAGAGGAAATTTAAAGCTAATGAAGAGGATTTGGGAAGTTTCAGACACTTTGGAAAGTATATCAACTTGAGAGTGACGGTTAAGTACCTAGGGGTCATCTTTGACCATAGAATGACATGGATAGTGCATCTGGACGATAAGCTGAACAAAGACATCGGCATCTTCTGGATGTGTAGAAATGCCTTCGGTAGAACTTGGGAATTATCTCAAAGAGCTATATGGTGGATTTACACGGCAGTAGTAAGGCCGACGCTTTGTCACGGCTGTCTAGTCTGGTGGCCTCGAGTTGACCTGGGTATAAGGAAGAAGAGACTGGAAAAGCTCCAGAGGCTCGCTTGCTTGTGTATAACAGGAGTAAAAACCACTACTGCTACAAGAGCATTGGAAGCACTTCTCTCCATCCCACCGTTAGATCTGTACGTGAAGTCCTAGCCTTTAGCTCAGCCTTGAACATCAAGAGCAATGGGTGCCGGGTATCTGCATCATCTACGGGACACATGGCTATCATAAACCTGATTAAAGATGAAACTCTTCAGATGTCTAGTGATCAAATATCGCCAGTCTTGATGCTAAATGATGATTTCACTTGCATCATACCGAACAGGGAGGAGTGGCTGTGGCTAGGAGAAAGGAGTATCTACCCACCAGACAATGGTCTGGTGAGTAACACGGACGGATCCAAAAAAGAAGGACTGTCTGGAGCCGGTTTCTTAAGTGAACAAGCCTGACTCAAGGGTAGCATACGGATGGGCGCTTTCGCCACAGTCTTCCAAACCGAACTCGTCGCGATTTCTAAATCGCAGTGGAAGCACTGGAATCTCTCTTGGTACTATCAGCAACAGTGCTGCGGTGCAAGAAAGCACTCAACGAGCTAGGTGCCAGAAATGAAGTGACAATTTTGTGGGTGCCAGGGCACGTAGGTATTGAAGGTAATGAGATGGCAGATAAACTAGCGGACGAGGGAACTAACACCAGGCAGGTAGGGCCAGAACTCCTCTGCGGCATCTCTAAATCCGTGAGAAAGTGCGTTATTAGGGAATGGCTTACCATAGGATTTAATAGAAATTGATGATACCTTTCATATGAACCCATTTCTGTGCCATTTGGACATTTTTCAGATACTTTTTTCGACATTTTTCGTCGCTTATTGCAGCGATATGTGTAGCGTTGTAGCGATATGTGTAGCGTGGTAGCGATATGTGTAGCGTTTTAGCGATATGTGTAGCGTTTTAGCGATATGTGAAGCGTTTTAGGGATATATGTAGCGTTGTAGTGATATAGAGAGAGATGGCGGAAAGTGAGTAGAACGAATTGCTACAGCTGCACATTTAAATCGTTTTTCGTGGTCAAGTCAAGTTTTTTTAATTACACCCTTTGCACTCTGCGGTTGTGATATTGTAAAGGAACATTCCGGCATATTTTTTAAATGCGAAAGCCTACTGAATTGTTGCATTTTTCGATAAATAATTTCGACTTCTAGTCTCATTGTTTCTACCTTTGTGTTCTTATAAAATGGCGCCAAGCACACGAACAGGTGTTACGCAATCGAAGAATAAAACTGTTGAAGTGAAAGAGGATAATGTTCCCTCGAGTGACTTAAATAGTTTGTGTGCGCTTATGATTAAACTCGACAAGAAGATCGATAATGTGCATAATGATATCACAGTGAAATTAGATAATCAATTAGACTCTATACACGTGGACCTAAAAAAGTCGCTAGATACATTTCGCATCAACATCGAAGCCAAAGTTAACACTTTGGTGATGGGTAATTCGGAACGCATTGATTCGGTTGAATCTTCATTAGACAATATGGAGCGTATTTCAAGACTAAATGATGTGGTGATTCGTGGTATTCCATACAGTCAAAGTGAAGCTTTGTTAAAAGTGCTTGAATCTATTTCAAGGGCTATCGGTTTCAAAAACAATGTTCATTATTCTGTAAATAACATCTTTCGCTTGAAGAGTAAATCTGACTCACCAATACTAGTGCAATTCGTTTCTCAATTGTTAAAAAGGCCAATTCATGACACAGTATTTTGTGAAAAAAGATTTAAATTTATCAAACATTGGTGTGCAGAATAATAAGGCTCGCATTTATTGTTCGGACAATCTAACAGCATCTAACAATATTATTCACAATAAAGCGATTAATTTGCTTAAAGCAAAGGTGCTAACGAAAGTGCAAACCCGTCAAGGTTTAGTTTTTGTCAAATATCCGGAGAGTGACGAATTCGTAAAAATAGTCCAATTGAGTGACCTGCCAGCCATAGACAGTGAGATACTTGACATCACTGTTCGTGAGAACAATGAACCGATATAATTCGCAACTAATGTTTTGTTTATGGTCGTCGGGAGGTGTTTTTCTGTGTGTGTTTTTAATGTGTAGCAGCAAAATGCTGAAATTGAATTGTTGTATAATGAAACTAAAAGTGTACTACCAAAACGTAAGGGGTCTTAAGACCAAAACAAGTGAATTTAAGGATTCAATTTTGTCAAGTGAATACGATGTTGTTGTATTATCGGAAACTTGGTTAAATGAAAATTTCTACAGCAACGAATTATTCAGTGATCGTTATTTAGTTTATCGGAACGATAGAGATTTTGACAATAGTGAAAAGACTGATGGAGGAGGATGCTTAATAGCGGTCAAGTCTGGCATAATTTCTCGTAGGATAAGTGAGTTCGAAATGAGCTGTGACGAAATCTGGATCTCCGTTGATCATACAGATGATCGAAGCACGTTCTTCAATGTTAAATACGTTCCGTGTCGATCTAAGGTTAAAGTGTATAAGTTAATTGCCAATAAAATTTGTGAAATCATTAATAATATTCATCCTAATTGTGACATGATGCTGTTTGGCGATTATAATTTGCATGACTCGATAACATGGGTCAAGTCTAAAAGGGATGTCAATGTGTGCGAACCTACTTCGTTGAAGAGTGATATTGCCAATGTGATGGTTGAAATGATGTGCTTAAATAATTTAAATCAATTTAATCATTTGAAGAATTCTTTGAACCGCACTTTGGATTTGGTTCTATCCAACTGTGATATAAGTAAAATAAGTGTAAAAAAAGCTCAGTCACCTTTTGTGAAAGAAGACGGATATCACCCCGCATTTTCTGTTTACATCGATACAACACCCTTGAAATTCCTCAAAGAAATTTGGCTGCCGAAAACAAATTTTTTCCGGGCGGACTACGACGATTTGAACCGTAAGTTGCAAGACATCGACTGGGTAAGTGAATTGTTTGATTTAAATGCTGATGATGCATGCACGAAGTTTTACGATATAATCCAGTCATTTATTGACGCCATGCCGAAGACTAGGAGTCTCAGTAGAGATTACCCTCCGTGGTACACTAAGGAGCTGATTGATTTGATTAAGTGTAAAGAGAAGGCAAAGACTAAAAAGAAATCGGGTAAGAGCCGTGACATTGAAATCTTTAAAAATTTGAGGAAAATGGTGAAAGCCGGTATTATAAAGTGTCATGATGACTACGTCCGTAAAACCGAAGAGACTCTGTTGACCAACACGAAGTGCTTTTTTTCATACACCAAGTCTCTTAATAAATCGAACTCACTTCCGAACAGTATGAAGTGCGGTAATGACTATGCTGATCAGAGGTCAGCTGTCTGTGATTTGTTCGCTCGTTTTTTTAAATCAGTCTATCAGACAGGTGACGCGACGGTTGACAGTGTCGACTATGACCTCAGTGACTCGAATCTGAATCAGTTATCGGTATCCGAAAGTGATGTGAAATCGGTTTTGAAAGCTTTTGACTGTAACAAGGCGACTAGTCCTGATAGTGTTCCGATACTTTTCTACAGCAAGCTCAGTGATAGCATTTCGTTGCCTTTATCGATAATATTCAATAAATCGCTATCAACTGGTGTCTTCCCCACTGCCTGGAAATTGAGCTTCATATCACCCGTTTACAAGTCCGGAAGTAAATCGGACGTCACGAACTATAGACCGGTCAGTATAATCTGTGCAGCTGCTAAAATCTTCGAGAAACTGATGTACCTGATGGTTTTTTCGTACGTAAACCAGCTGATCAATCCCAGTCAACATGGATTCTATAGTAAGAGATCAGTACAAACAAACCTAATCGAGTACGTCACGTTTTTAAGTCATCACGTCATGGATGGTGGTCAAGTCGACACCATATACACAGATTTCTCTAAAGCCTTTGAATTGGCGGAATTGTTTGACTCAAAGTGTCTTCAATTGGCGGACGATCTAAAAATTTTTCGTAAGATCGATAGAGCGGAGGATTGTCGTGCTCTTCAAGAGGATATCAACAAACTTTCTTCGTGGTGCGATTCAAACAGAATGAACTTGAACGTCAAGAAATGTAAGGTGCTGACCACAACCTACAAGAAAAATGTGACACTTTTCGATTATAGGATCTCCAATGAGCTGCTTGGTAGAGTGTCTTGGCACAAAGATCTGGGTGTGATCTTCGATGATAAACTGGCTTTCGATCTTCACATTGACATGGTTACCCGGAAAGCATACCAAATGCTAGGCTTCATTTTTCGTGCGTGCAAACGTTTCTCAAATCCGAATAGCCTCATAACGCTCTACAAAGCTTATGTACGTAGTCGTGTTGAGTACTGTTCGGTGGTATGGTCACCGTTCTATGGTAAATACGTCGATCAGATTGAACGGGTGCAACGAAAATTCACTCGCATGCTCTTCTACAAGTTTAATTGGTCTAAGTCAAAATATAATGAGCGTTTGGGCCGTTGTAAACTTCACCTACTGGAAACCCGTCGTCTGGAATCGGATGAGTTTTTTCTATATAAAATGATACATGGACGATTGGACACTCGATTATATGAAAATATTATCTGGGCTACCGCATCCTCCACTCGTCAGAAACCAACCTTCTACATCCAACATTCTCCTCAAATGTCGAAAATAATTCACCGCTTGTGCGAATGCAGCGTAACCACAATGACTTTTTTAATTCTCTTGATATATGTGGTCTATCGATGTTTTCGTTTAGGAGAAAAGTGAAAAGTGCTTACGTTCTTTGAATTGACTTTTGAAATTCGGTTTTGGTTAGTTAAGTTTGAATGAGAATAAAATATTGATGATGGACTCTTTCGATTTTGAGTTAAGTTAAGGAGATTTGTATAACTTGATATTGTTTTTCAATTAGTTAAGTTATGACTTTTTTTTGGTTTAAGCTAAGATTTTAGAATTAGGTTAACTGTAATTGGCTGTAAAAAGCTGTTGTAAATAAACAAATATATGTAGCGTTGTAGCGATATGTGTAGCGTTGTAGCGACATGTGTAGCGTTGTAGAGATATGTGTAGCGTTGTAGCGTTATGTATATCGTTGTAACGATATGTAGAGTGTTGTAGCGCTATGTGTATCCTTGTAGCCCTATGTGTAGTGCTGTATTGCTACAAATGTCTTCAAAACGTACACCACATTCTTTAGCTTGTCTGCGTCTTTCCAACAAGCCCCCAAACGTCGAAATCTATTAAGTTTAAGTGAGGATCTGAAAATCGTAAAAATCCTACCAACATCCTACAGTAGTTAACCAAATTATTGCCTTCCCTATTTATGTGTTTTAAGTCTTCTTCAACCCACAGTTCCCACAATTCACACTTCAGTACTTTGGCCGGTTTTTTAAATTCAAATTTTGTAGAGAAACGAATATTGTAGAAAACATACAGGTTCTTTCAAATTTTTTGACTTCCACTGAATTCCAATCCATCAGTAAGCGAAAGCCGTTGGCCGAAAATAAATAAAAAAAATAAAATTTCAGTCCAATCAATTGCAATCAAACCTTCAACTATCGTGTGACGGACATCGTTTTGTTTGCGGATTTGTTTTATTTAGACACTAAAACAAAAAATTAACCAACTCCCGGCTCGAAATTCCTCTAAGTTACAAACGCTGTGGTAAGCCCAATAGACTCATTTTCGAAGAACTACGTTCTTCGTAGGGTCTTACCATTAGCAATGGAATGGTTTGCTGTCTTGATAAGGTAAGAAATGGCGAGCTGTCCAAATTTCACAATCTTCAACTTTCGATTTAATTCTTTTGATAGTTTTGAAACTTAGTAACGAACTACACTTACGGAAATATATTTTTGCATCAAATAGAATTTTGTACTTCTGCGCAGGTTTTTGCAGTGTTAAAAAGCTGCGCAGCAATAGAAAATTCTATTAATGCAAAAATATATTTCCGTGAGTGTATCAATTTCCACTCGAAGATTTGACTCAACATAAATTTAATTAATTTATTTTGTTTTATCTAATTAAAATTAATTAATTAGTGTAAATTGAGAGTTGTTCAAGATATCAATGACGACACAATGACAGCTCACCATTCTATAAACCTTGAGTTGTCCAATCTTTTTTTTTCATACTTTACTCGGACAACTCAATATTCGTTTTTTTTTTTGTGGTCAATTCACCATTTTTTACCTTAAATAATTCGATTGTAAAATGAAATAATGTTAGGCTAGGCGTACATAAGATTTTATATCAAAATGTAGTGGCTTGCTGCAAATTGTATATAGTGGCTCTCGCACCCGTTCTTTCTAGGGCCACCGGGCGTTGCTAGTATTTTATATAAGCAATAATATAAGGAACAAATTTTCCAAGAAGACAATATCCCTTCGTAATATTTATTGTAAACAAATTATTATTCACCTAACCATTTAAAAATACCTTTTGCGAATAAATTACCTGAAAAATTTAAATAATAATTTACTGTATAAAAATGCAAGCAGCCCAGCATGATGCGAAAAAAATCAAATCTAACTCCTTTTTCCCCACTTGAATATACACACTATAACGTTTGACCTCTTGCGCAACATTGTGCAAGCACAACATGAATAAAAGTTTATTGTGAAAATTAAAATATTTTTATATCGTCGTTTGTATAAACAAAACAAGACAAAATCGTAAAGTTTTACGATCCCTTTTAAACATAATTTATAAAAAATAAAAAGAAAAACGAAATATGGAAGACGGAAGACACAGTCAGACTTTTATGCAAAGAATGAAAGGACGACGAATATACATAATTCGAAATATATTCAAAACAATGTTAGTAAATGTGTCCTGGTTTTGTATACCCCGTGTGCATTTAAGCATCTGCTGTGGAAATTCAATGTTTTCAAAGATTATTAGTTTATAATATCGAAGTAATGGTTATACAAGTACACAGTACAAGTACAAAAGTGTACGTAAAATAGTTTTGTCTTTCTTTAAAGAACTCAATTTTGTTTAGAAGAGCACAAACTTTAATCTTGGTTGAAATTAATATTCTGTAATTAATTGAACGTAACTGTAACGACTGAAAAGTTTACAAATAAATGTTTAAAAAAATTTGTACATACAAAGTTTGTGGTGTAGATATTTAATTTGAAATGAAAACTTTTTAAATTGTAAGTTGTTGAATTAATTATTTTAAGATTATTGATCACTTTGTTTTTTTTTTTTTTTTGACGCATTATTTTGATTAGCACAATTCTGTCCCCTTTTTGATTTGCACTGTTGTTTATAAATCGTCGTTCGAATTCAGCCGCCCCCAGTCAAACCAACAATTTTCAATCCTGTTTAATTGTGTATGATATTTAATGACCATTGCTGGTTTTTTTGAATATCTGTGTTCGATAATGCGAAAATATTTTTCAGCGAAAAATTGTTTTTGAAACAGACTTGACATGCCATTCCCGGTCCCGAAAAGTGCACTTCGGCCATCCCGATCTCGAATTTTTTTTTGCTATGTTGTGGAGTATATATTGAGGTAATTTTTTTGATCATGGAAGTATGCCTCTACAACAGAGGCCTCTACTAAGTTCTATAGGTCGGTTTTAAGATCGGACCAAGTACAAAACAAATTTTTTGTAAATTTTTTTTTGGAAAATTTGTGTGAAATTTTTTTTTTTCATTTTTTTTTTGTAATTTAGTGGGTTTTGT
>CM055403.1:4221416-4247020 GCA_029228625.1 Pseudolycoriella hygida | reverse complement strand
GCCTTTTTGACACCCGGCAGCCATTTTCTTATGAACCCAAAAAATTCTCCTGATCAAACTCTATAATCGCTCGGAACAAACCAACTCTCTAGGTATTGTCACTCCGGAGCTAAAATTCGAAAACTCCGAGCACTACGTGAAAAACCATGAAAATTGACCACTTTTCCACACTTTCCGACTTTTCCAGAGTTTTCCCGGAAAAGCGGCATATGAAATTTTTCATTTTGGACCGATTCTGACGTTCCCTGAAAATTTGATGCAAATCGGCTGTCTAGTTCTCGAGATCGAAAATTATTAATAGAACATAGATAGAACATAGATATATAGAAACCGACAGATCAGAAAAAAAGTTGTCATAATAATGAGAACAATGGATTTTGGTAAGATGTATGGAAAAGTACCATCTTCAAACCTCCACATCTCAGCCAATTTTCAACCGATTTTGATGAGTGAGCGCTTGTTGGAAAGCTGCTGCGACGTAGTTTTTTTTGAATAATTTGGAGGGGAGGGGGGAGGGTAAGGGGAAAAAGCTCAAAACTTCGCCTATACATGGTGTCTTGTCCCAAAGGTTTTTGTATGGAGGTTTTTGGGTTTGTGGACGTTTTTTTTGGGGTGTGGGGACTGCGTCACGCTCTCCGCTACCGCTCCGAGCATGATAAACCATGATAAATATATTGTGTTTCGCCTCAGCGTCTGATCAGGTAATACTGCCCAAGTTTCCAACGTTCCGTCGGTGACAAAACATTTGTATGGGAGAACATAGTTTTTTGCGATTTATTTATTATTCATTTTTAATTAAGTGGACCAAATGAGTAATGACAAGTTCATTTAATTTTACTTTATAATTACTGACTCGGTTGACACAAAACACGAACTGAATAATTCGCGAAAAACGAAGTTTCCCCATACAAATTTAACGTTTTGTCACCTACTTTTTTTAGCGCCATCTGCTGTTTTATGGTAAATTTTGTGAACTATAATATATTGGTCAAAAACTTTAAAAAAACATATATGCAAGAGACCCGTTCGCATCAGAATAGATGTTCCACAAAGACTCGAACGTATCTGAGTAAATATTGACTTAACTCTTAAGTATATGCAATTACGTCCATATTAAATTGGACTGGAAATTGCCGAAAGGCCAGTAATGAAAATCCCGTCCGAAGAAATAGTTTAGAAACCTCTCCGAATCCCTGCAAAACTTAAAAAAAAAATTTAAAGCAAATTTTCAAAAAAAAAATCCCAAATGTAAAAGAAAATTGAAAAACATTTTCTGCAGTTTTTTCTTCGTAATTTGCGACAGTTTTGACAGTTGTGCAGTTTTGAGTAGGTCTCTATCTATCTATAGATTAATGTCATTGGCAATCTTATCTTGAAGATTAGTACATTTAGAACAGCTTCGTTGCTCCTATTTGCATTCGCGCTAACTTCATGGATCAAGCGCCTATTTCACATATTGGCCACAAAATAGCTGAGGGCGCCCCGACTTTCAGCTGTTCCGTCGGTAACAAAACATTACACTTGTATGGAAGAAATTCGTTTTTTTGTAAATTATTCATTTTGTGTTTTGTATAAAGCGGAACAAGTGAGTTATTTTAAAGTAACAGTAAACGAACTTCCATTGTCATTCATTAGGTTCGCCTAATTAAATACAGAAAATGATTGATTCGCAAAAAAACGATGTTTCCGCATACAAATATAATGTTTTGTCCCCGACGAAACAGTTGAAACTTATGTAGCATTGCGTGTTCAGACATGACGCTTGACTTGATCCATTGTTATAATTGATCGTCCAAGATTCGCATCCGTAGATCAATACTGGACGAATAAGCGTTTTGTAAATATGGCACTTCGTTTTCTTTGATATTAGCTTAGATCGTAACTGTTTGTTTAGACTAAAATAGCATCTGCCTGCCGCCATGATACGTATGTGAATTTCAGGTGTGTTGTCACCATCTGACCGTATCAGCGCTACAAGATAAACGAATTCATCCAATATCTCGAGATTGAACTGTCCAATGCGTATTTTGTCTCCCTGAATCTTGAGTCTGAAGTGATCCGCAACAAATGGATGTATTTCCGAACAGGTGTTGAACCATTACTTTATGACAAAACCTACTCCCTACCGGCTCGGATTTTCTCTTCGCTTCACTGCGTTCAACAAGGAAAAAAAATGAAAAATGAAACCTTTCAATTTATTCAATGAATAAAATTATCGTCAGTTTTGAAATTACTCCTTTTGTGTAGATCCGTAAGGATCAGGGCCTATCTTTCAAAAACCATTTTTCTCAAAGTTTGAGAAACTGAAGAAATCTTGTAAAATATTGAGCATTATACTTCGCTGTAACATATTTTTATTGATTGGAATGACCGTTTAAAAGCCATTAACAATCCTTCATTCCGAATTGCTCAAAAATCTGAAGGACAAAAAATGTTGCGGTTGTCGTTTACGACATTTCAGTACACCTTGTCTTTAAAACCATGTGTATATCAGCCCAACTGGTTATAGAATGATTCCAACTATACAAGTTCATTTTTTTATATCATCCGAATCTTACGATCAGATTCTTTGCATGACAAAATACAGAGTTAAAGTTGTAAACCTCGAATTTTCGATGAAGGCAGTCGATTTTCAGTATGAAAAAATTATATCACTCTAAATCTACAAAAAATGCCTATATAATTTATTCAGACCGAGAATCGACTGGACTCCCTTCTTTAAAATTCAAGTTATCGTCAGTTACGACTATAACAAATTTGAACATTTTTAAAAATTCTTGCACGGAAATTGAACAATAACTTTGTCTTCAATTTTCGAAATAACTAAACTTTTGTTGTAATTACTCTATAGTACAGATTACTGGAAAAGTATAAAAAAAAATTGACATTTTGAAAATTCAAGAATTCCACTTCGGTTTTGATGAACTTTTCTATATATTGGACGCCATTCGGGATCTGCTAATTCCAAAACTTTACGTGTCAAAATTGCACTGAGCGAACATCTAATTAACACCAACCATGTAATCAGTATTGATGACGTTATAGTTTTACATAGAGAACGCAAACAGAAAAGCCGTGACGTCATGGAAATGATTTTAATAAAAACTACACCCAATACAATTAACAAACAGAACGAATGCAAATTTCTATCGAACACATACAATAACATAATGTGACGAATGAAATTAGTTATAAAAAATCTGTACAATTAATTGATGCTATCTACTCCTTTTTGTTTAATTTATTTGCATGTTGAATATTGTTAAGTTAAAGAAAATATTATAAACAACAAAAACCTTTTTAAAGGTAGAGTGTGACGCAGTCCGTAAGTCCGCTTCCAAAATTAATGATATCGCTTGAGGTGTCGCTATCGCAGATAAAACGCAGAAGTTTGCTTGAATGGAACCTTGTGTTAAAAGTTTTGATTTCCTGAAAAAATTAGAGCGCTTTCTTTGAAACAAAATTACGTTGTGTTAAAAAAATTGCGTCACCCACCCGCGGAATAATTTTTCAATACTTTCAGTTTTCGTTGTTTGTTGTTGTTGTTTTGTTGTGATATCAATCGTTTTGGAAGTTTTCAGTTGTTGAAAAAATTTCTATTTTTTGAAAAAAATTTTCTCAGAAAAGAAAATTTTCTTAGAAAAAAATTTCTCCGAAAAAAATTTCTCAAAAAAAAATTTTTCCGAAAAAATTTTTTTGGAGAAATGTTTCTCCGAAAAAAATTTTTCTACAAAAAAAATTTTCTCCAAAAAAAATTTTATACTAAAAAGTTTTTCTCCAAAAAAATTTTTCTCCGAAAAAATTTATTCTCCAACACCTTCCACCAACACCATCGGAACACTTCGTATCACCTTCGGAATACTTTGTGTCACCTTCCCTTCCTTCGGAACACTCCGTGTCACCTTCTGAACACTTCATGTCACCTTCGGCTACCTTCGAAACACTTCGTGTCACGAATTCTTCCCACTGATTCATATAACTTTCCTGAAGAAACCAACTATCTATGTTTTCTTATACAGAATTTAGCAAAAAATCCAAGATGGCGTCACTTTGACAGTTGGCAGCCATTTTCTAATGACACCAAAAAATTCTCCTGATGAAACTCTATAACTTTCTAGAAGAAACCATCCCTCTAAGTAGTGTCATTCCGGAGCTAAAATTCGAAAACCGTAGAAGCATAAAGGAAAATCCAAGATGGCACCGCTATGACAGCTGGCAGCCATTTTCTAATGATACCAAAAAATTCTTCCGATGAAACTCTATAACTTTTTAGAAGAAAACAACTAAGTGTTATCATTCCGGAGCTAAAAATCGAAAACCCAAAGAAGCATAATTTATACCTTACAAAAATCCAAGATGGCGTCACTTTGGCAGATTTCTGAAAATCCCAAAAAATTCTCCTGATCAAACTCTATGACTTCCCGAAAAACCAACTCTCTAAGTATTGTCATTCCGAAGCTAAAATTCGAAAACCAAAAAAAACCTAATTTATTGCTTGGGAAAATTCAAGATGGCGCCAGTTTGACCGCTGGCAGCCATTTTTTTAAGATCCCAAAAAATTCTCCTGATCAAACTCTATAACTTTCCCGAAGAAAATAACTCTCTAAGTATTGTCATTCCGAAGCTAAAATTCGAAAACCAAAAAAAAACCTAATTTATTGCTTGGGAAAATTCAAGATGGCGCCAGTTTGACCCCTGGCAGCCATTTTCTTAAGATCCCAAATCTCCTGACCAAACTCTATAACTTTCCCGAAGAAACCAACTCACTAGCTATCGTCACTTCGGAGCTAAAATTCGAAAACTCCGTGCATTACCACTCTGAACACTTTTCCACATGCCACGGCTTTTCCAGAATTTTCCAGGAAAAGCGGCATATGAAATTTTTCATTTGGGGCCGAGACTGACGTTCCCTGAAAATTTTAAGGAAATCGCTCGAGCGCTTCTCGAGAAAAAAAAGTAGATAGATAGATACATAGATAGATAGATACATAAATAGATAGATCATTGACACACCACACAGGAATAAAATTGTTATTAATTACAAAGGTAATTTGACCACTTTTCCATAGGAATTGGTTATCTTTGATTGGCGATATCTCAGCCAATTTTCAACCGATTTTGATGAGTAAGGGCTTGTTGGAAAGCTGCTGCAACGTAGTTTTTTAAAATAATTTGGAGGTGAAGGGGGGCGAGGGGAAAAAACTCAAAACTTCGCCTATACATCGTGTCTTGTCCCAAAGGTTTTTGTATGGAGGTTTTTGGGTTTGTGGACGTTTTTTTTTGGGGTGTGGGGACTGCGTCACGCTCTCCGCTTGTTTGAACCTTAATGACCAAGCATTCTTTGCAAATAAGGACGAATGTTAAATTGGAACGTTCGAAATCTAGGAGTTCCAAATAACATTTTCAATAGTATTTGGATTTTGAACGATTAACATTGCTGCTTATGGCGTTCCAACTTAAGATCGTTTACAATTTTTACTTATTTTTTTTCTAATGAAAGTATAGAATTTATTATCATTCCAATAATTTTTCAATCGCATGGAAGAAGCTGACGAAGAATTAAAATTTGGACATTAATAAGTAAGTAAAATGGATTGACAATTACATATAGAGTAAATCAAGGCAAATTCTTAGAATTCAAATTATTCTAGAATGAAAACAATTAACTTAAACGGACATTCTAAATCAACACAATGACAATGTAAATCAATAAGGTATAAATGTTTTAATGTTTTTGTAAATTTGTGACAACATTTGTATTCATAAATTTGATGGTTTCAGATACCATATACCATTGAAAATGATCACGAAATGTGATCGAAATATTTGGTGAAAAATAAAACTATTCCTGAGCTATTCCGATTTTGAAACCATATAGTCACATCTTTTGACTAGTTGATCCCGTCGGTTTTGCAGTTTCATTTAACTATTTGTTCAGCTGATTATTTGCATTAAATCGAGAAAATGAACAACTGTACGGTGTGTTATAACGGCTTCCGAAATGATAATCCAAATAAAATTATTTGTCGACAAGTTTATCACGCTGAACGCGTTAATTTCAACAAGGATGCACTGTAGTGCAATATAGGCAAATGCCGAATCTTCAATGGTTCTGTGACAGCTGTATTGTTCAACTTCGCTCGTCCAACGTTTTATCTCCTCAATTCCACAATGGTTGTTCCGACACAATCACCTTTTTATATCCAGCGTTCACTTCCTGATGCCAATCGTAAGCGCAAACCGAATCCTACTTCCAAAGCACCTGAAAGTTCCGTCTTTTTGGTAACGAAGTCTCCGACCGTCAAAAGTGACTTTAAAAATGCTGATAATTTGAGTCGCTTTCCGGAAACTATATTGATGCCTGAAATTCAGTCATGTGTCCGAGTGAACTGCACCCGATGATCACACCTGTAATCAAACAATCTGATGTCGCTCAAGCGGTGCCGAGTTATAATACCGCAGATCTTAAAGAAGCTTTCACTGAACCATTAGTAAATACATCAGTTAATTCCAGTTCCTTTGCCGAGGTGCTAACTTCACCGTCAATTACCGAACAAATGTCCGCTAGAGTCAATTCCTCGCTGATAAAATCTCCCGGAAAACCTCGAAAAGATTCTATTCCACAACGAACCGTTGTATCGTCGATCGAAACACATAAGATTGCTTATGTGTCCAACCTACATCCATCAGTTACCGAAAAAGAAGTTACAAATTATCTACTGCGGAATAACGTCGACTGAAGATGTGTCATGTAAGAAACTGGTTTCACCCAATGTAGATTTGGACACGGTTAGCTTTGTATCGTTTAAAGTAACCGTTAGATCAGAACAGTTTGACGCTGTAGTCAATAGTAAGCTCGGGCCAAGTAAGGTCATCGCTAAGAGAACTGGTGACTTTTTGATTTTTTTTATCGTATATTTCTCGTCGAGTAGCCTGTCGTGATTGTCGTAATCTTAATATATTTAACTTAAGTTTTGACGTTCAGTTGATTGCAGTGAACCAATGATTCTCACTCTAATCAGAATTTGAATAACGAACTCCAGGTCTATTCGACTTGTGCAAATATCTGCTAGTCTAGTCGACTGGTTATCGCTGATCATTTTTCTTTCAGGTGATCATTGGACACTCACATGCATACACAGTCAGTCAAACTAAACAACGAACAGAACTATTGTATTTCTCATCAACCTCATAATAAGAATATCGTCTTTGCTAATGAATTTGAATGAATGAATGAATGAATTTATTTAAAATGTAACGTAATATGTAGTGTAAGTTGTCAGGGGGCCAAGGCTATTGACGGAATAAATAAATAAATAAATAATTTTGAAAAATTACTCTGATGTAGCTACTGGAAAATAGACCCTCGTAATGAAAATGCAACAATAGTATAAATGAATTAGTTCTATACGAGACATTGCACGCTTCAATTCAGCATCACTTTGCCCTGTAAAGGTAATAATAAAAGAAATTCTTCTCGATAAGTTGTGTTTGAACGGAATTCATATACTCCCTAAGATGGAACCGTTCCTTGTGTTAAATGTGCACCACCTCAACGGAAAAAGATTTTTATTTAAAATTCTATGAATTATTTACTGCCATCACATCGCAATGTTTGCATGTCCAATATCAATTTCAAAGTCTTTTATATGGGGTTGCAGAAAATTGGAGCGTTTGATTCAGCATCCGAATACTTGCGTATCGCAACGTATTCTCATGGGAAAAATGAACTCAAATAAAAACTTTAAAAAACATAAATTGTTTGATCAAAGACTAAATTTCAATAAAGAACAAATGGCTAAAAATTATACACAAGTAACGATAAAAAAGGGGCTTTCACATGCCAGTATTACATTATTTCATGCGATTACAATTCGGTTGGTATTTTACCATTTTACCTTCTATTTGTAACAAATATGTATTTTGAGTCGGTGAAATCAATCAACTATTCAAGTTTTTGCTTAGCCAAAAAATAACAATGACGTGCTTGTGTAAATAATAAAGATAAAAATGATAATACCCAAGATAATCATTTCGACGACACAGACGAAATTTGTCAGATGCATTTAATTCGTATCAAAACAAAATCTAAATTATGTAACAACAAAAACCATGAAAAGTCCCCTATATCCTATTCATCACACCAAATAGCAACATTAGCCCATACATGGCAGATGCATGACACTTTAAATATACACCAAAAAAAGGGATTTTAAAAGTGTATCTACAGAGCACTTTTTATAGTACGTTCACCCCTATACTTAAGAGAATTAAATTGAATAAGTAGATATTAAATAATAATGGATAATAGAGTGCATTATGGATGTTTATAATGCGTAGAGAAAGGGATGTTGTTTAAAATTCTTATTGGAGAATTTTGGATAGACAGTTGGTTTCGCCAGTACATTTTCAATGGCCGAAGCTAATTTATGAGTTCATTAGTTTGTCCATTTATTGTATTAAAAGAAAAAAAGAATTGGCATCATAATGACCTGCTTGATGAGGGTTTAAAACGTTCTTGTGATATGACTGTATGTTGTTGTTCGTTCTTAAAGGGTACTGAAATTCCGAAGAAATTAATCTATTGAAACGACGGTTGAAGTAATAGTATATTACGCAACAATTCGAAACATCACGCGACTATTGTAGTAAGTTTGTTTCTGCGTTGCTTTGATTTTGGACAAATGAATCGGAAAGTTTGGCTTCGTAGTATTTTGGCCGTGATAATGTGATAAATTTTGAACAAAAAGAAAGAACGGTACAATTTCGCAGCTTTACAACTGAAAAAATGGAAAAGAAATTTCGTCGTCGGGTCTGACATTCGTAACGTAATTGTTTGAACACAACGTATTGCTTTGTTTTAAAAAGAAGTGATGCATTTTTTTTTAATTTTAACGTGTACGCACTCGGTACGTTGAGTATACGTTGCAGGTTCATTGCCATGTAGATGAAATATGCTAGGTAGTAATGATGCGACCTACGTAATGAGCCATTATGGTCCAGTTCATCCGGAACGAACTCTTCTAATGTATAGGCCTTATTTTCATAAAGAAAAAAAACTACGTCCATACCGCGATTTGAACCCGGCACATCCGCATCCCACGGATTCATATAACGAGCAACGATTAGAAGTCGGACAAATATCTTCAGAGTAATAAGGCTTTGAAAAGATGATATGATCAATTTGTAAAAAACGTTTTTAGTCTAACCGCAAGACATGGGTCAATATCGATGGAGAGTCTAGTTACTACATTTTTATAAAAGTTTTTGAATGAAAAATTAATAGACGCATTTGATGGAATGCACGCAACACAAAAAAAATGTACAAAAAATTGAGTGGCTACAAGGATTTGAACCTAAAATTCTGGAAAAAATGAGTTTTTAACACCGCAAGCACTGCTGACTGAGCTATATATGCCGTTCATTACTTGCATTATTATCACATCGACAAATGAAATAACAAAATGAACACAGCACATTGTTGAACTATAGTTCATTCGATAACTAGCCTACTCTTAGAACACAAATGGTGTACACTGTGTTTGAGGAGTTATTTTTTTTTTTTTTTTTCAAAATGTTTAAAGTTTAATGTTTGTTTGTTGTTTGTTTCAACGACCGAGTGCTACTACGTTAAAGCATAGTACAAGTGAGGTCATGTAAACAGCCTGTAACTTGATTTTGCAAACTTCGTCCTTATGTTACCGGCTGCTTACATGACCTCAATTGTAATCTACTATTACTGTGAACAATCTAGTATTCTAGTCAAACAAATTCCCTAAACTTTGCCTTTGGAAGAACTTCCTAACTGCTATACTTCTAGAGATGTGAGACATCCTTCCCAATTCCAGAAGTGGCTAAATCTCAGAATCGGGAATTCAATTTTCTAATACTTTGTCGTTGGAAGCATCTTTCTAACTGCCACAGTTACAGAGAAGTGAGGCATCCTTCCCAGTTCTAGAAGTTGATTGGGATGTTTTCCGGTGAAACCCTGAAACATCTTTTCGCTAAAATTCGATTCTCAAAAACTTGGCTTTAGTAGGTCTCTATATGTTATACTTAAATAAATACTCACGAATATTGACAATGAAACACCTTCTATAGTATGTGGACCAGTTGAATGAATTTCGTCCACTCCAAGGGCGCTAGTGCTGAGCCACTGAACCGATTTTCACAAAAAAGGTTTCAAAAGTTTCGTGACATCGAAAATTTTAATGAGACACCGACAAAAACAATGTCCATGAAATACTTGATATATCATGGGCGCGCGGTAGCAATGCGCCCGTGACGCAAGTCTTACACGTCAAAAAATTCACAAGAAATTTTTTCGTAGACTAAGGAACATATATACAGGAACTTTTTGACTTCCCCCCCCCCCGAGCGACGTACCCCCTGGAAAATATTTTTCCCGGATTCTACGGAAAATTTTAGGCCGAAGTGCCTTTTCACTCATTAAAATCGGTTCAGTCGTTCCGAAGATATGAATTAAACAATTTTGCTATTTTGTATGGAAATGGACTCAAATCGAATATTTTTAACTAGTCAATTTGGTAAACCTTTCTTTCTTTCTTTCTTTCTTTCTTTCTTTCTTCTTTCTTTCTTTCTTTCTTTGTTTGTGGCAATTTTTTTTGACGTTGTAAGGTTTTGAAAGTTTCATGAAATGTATTCCGTATCTCTAGAACTATGAGAGTTAGAAAGTTGGTTTCAAAGGCGAAGTTGTAGAGAATTAAATTTAAGCGAACACGTGTTTCGGGGTTTTGGGGAAATATGGCCCAATCCTGGTATATGGCCACTTCCATAATTAGGCAGGATGATGAACCAAATCTCTAGAACTATGAGAGTTAGAAAGTTGGTTCCAAAGGCGAAGTTGTAGAGAATTGAATTTAAGCGAACATGTGTTTCGGGGTTTTGGGGAAATATGGCCCAATCCTGGTATATGGTCACTTCCATAATTAGGCAGGATGACCCAAATCTCTAGAACCATGAGAGTTAGAAAGTCGGTTCCAAAGGCGAAGTTGTAGAGAATTAAATTTAAGCGATCACGTGTTTCAGGGTTTTGGGGAAATATGGCCCAATCCTGGTATATGGCCACTCCCATAATTGGGCAGGATGACCAGATCTCCAGAACTATGAGAGTTAGAAAGTCGGTTCCAAAGGCGAAGTTGTAGAGAATTAAATTTAAGCGAACACGTATTTCAGGGTTTTGGGGAAATATGGCCCAGTCCTGGTATATGGCCACTTCCATAATTAGGCAGGATGAACCAAATCTCTAGAACTATGATTGTTAGAAAGTTGGTTCCAAAGGCGAAATTATAGAGAATTGAATTTAAGCGAACACGTGTTTCAGGGTTTTGGGGAAACATAGCCCAATCCTGGTATATGGTCACTTCCATAATTAGGCAGGATGAACCAAATCTCTAGAACTATGAGAGTTAGAAAGTTGGTTCCAAAGGCGAAGTTGTAGAGAATTAAATTTAAGCGATCACGTGTTTCAGGGTTTTGGAGAAATATGGCCCAATCCTGGTATATGGTCACTTCCATAATTAGGCAGGATGAACCAAATCTCTAGAACTATGAGAGTTAGAAAGTTGGTTCCAAAGGCGAAGTTGTAGAGAATTAAATTTAAGCGAAAACGTGTTTCAGTGTTTTGGGGAAATATGGCCCAATCCTGGTATATGGTCACTTCCATAATTAGGCAGGATGAACCAAATCTCTAGAACTATGAGAGTTAGAAAGTTGGTTCCAAAGGCAAAGTAATAGAGAATTGAATTTAAGCGAACACGTTTTTCAGGGTTTTGGGGAAATATGGCCCAATCCTGGTATATGGCCACTTTCATAATTAGGCAGGATGACCCAGATCTCCAGAACTATGAGAGTTAAAAAGTTGGTTCCAAAGGCGAAGTTGTAGAGAATTAAATTTAAGCGAAAACGTGTTTCAGGGTTTTGGGGAAATATGGCCCAATCCTGGTATATGGTCACTTCCATAATTAGGCAGGATGAAGCAAATCTCTAGAACTATGAGATTTAGAAAGTTGGTTCCAAAGGCGAAGTTGTAGAGAATCAAATTTAAGCGTACACGTGTTTCATGGTTTTGGGAAAATGTGGCCTAATCCCGGGATAACGCCACTTCCAGATTCCAGAGGGATGATTCATACCTCTAGAACTATGGCAGCTAGAAAGTTGTTTACAAACTTACAAAAGTACTGATATCCGCAAAAAACCTCTTACAGAGGAGGTGTGACGCAAGTCTTTATGCCTGCTTACAAAAGCTGTGAAATCAGAAAAGTGTGACGCATTAATCAACTAAGGTAAAACTATTTTCTTCCAGTTACAAAAGTTCTGAAATCAGAGGGGGTGACGCATTAAGCTTCGATTCGCAACAAAAATTTTTAAACAAAATTATGTTGAGTTCAAAAAATTGCGTCACAAATGCCAGACCCACCAGCGGAATAATTTTTCAACACTCAGTTTTTAGACGCAAAAATTAAAATTTACCCTAAACGATGTAATAAGAAATAAAAGTCAAATTTTCGCAGCGTAAAAACTGAAAGTACAGAAAAATTGTTTCGTCGTTGGGTCTGGCATTTGTGACGCAATTTTTTGAACTCAACATAATTTTGTTTAAAATTTTTGTTGCGAATCGAAGCTTAATGCGTCACCCCCCTCTGATTTCAGAACTTTTGTAACTGGAAGAAAATAGTTTTACCTTAGTTGATTAATGCGTCACACTTTTCTGATTTCACAGCTTTTGTAAGCAGGCATAAAGACTTGCGTCACACCTCCTCTGTAAGAGTTTTTTTTGCGGATACTAGATATATGAGAAAAAGTTTCAGCGATCTTCAAAAAACCTCGTTTTTGGTCACTTCTTCGATGATATCTCAGGAACTACTCGACTGACGTGAATCATGGGATTTACATATGTTGGAAACTAAGTAAGTTTCCTTGTAAAATAAAACTCAAAACCTTTTCGTTGAAACATAAAAACAATAACTTATTTAATTTCAATGTCAATCGTTTCGTGTTATACCAAAGACTGACTCTTACAATGATGCGAGAACGATGCGTTCGATACTTCAATTCAATTTGCAACAATCGTAATAGAGAGTTTGACTTGTCCAGTTGCGTTGACTGTGCCGATGAAACCGATCCCACACATATACTTTTTAGGGAAAAGAAAGTTTGAGGTGATCGGTGCAGCCGCATAGAAGAAAAAGTGGACTTTTATTTATTTATGCGGATGGTTTACAACGATATCATGCTCGGAGCGGTAGCGGAGAGCGTGACGCAGTCCCCACACCTCAAAAAAACGTCCACAAACCCAAAAACCTCCATACAAAAACCCTTGGGACAAGGAGCCATATATAGGCGAACTTTTGAGTTTTTTCCCCTCGCTCCCTTCCCCTCCAAATTACTTAAAAAAAAACTACGTCGCAGCAGCTTTCCAACAAGCCCTCACTCATCAAAATCGGTTGAAAATTGGCTGAGATATCGCCAATCAAAGATGACCAATTCCTATGGAAAAGTGGTCAAATTACCTTTGTAATTAAAAACAATTTTATTCCTGTGTGGTGTGTCAACGATCTATGTAGGTATCTATGTATCTATCTACTTTTTTTTCTCGAGAAGCGCTCGAGCGATTTCCTTAAAATTTTCAGGGAACGTCAGTCTCGGCCCCAAATGAAAAATTTCATATGCCGATTTTCCGGGAAAATTCTGGAAAATCCGTGGCATGTGGAAAAATGGTCAATTTTGAGGGTTTTTTGGTAATGCTCGGAGTTTTCGAATTTTAGCTCTGGAGTGACAATAGCTAGAGAGTTGGCTTCTTTGGAAAAGTTATAGAGTTTGGTCAGGAGAATTTTTTGGGATCTTAAGAAAATGGCTGCCAGCAGTCAAACCGGCGCCATCTTGAATTTTACCAAGCAATAAATTAGGGTTTTTTTTGGTTTTCGAATTTTAGCTTCGGAATGACAATACTTAGAGAGTTGGTTTCTTCGGGAAAGTTATAGAGTTTGATCAGGAGAATTTTTTGGAATTTTCAGAAATCTGCCAAAGTGACGCCATCTTGGATTTTTGTTAGGTATAAATTAGGCTTCTTTGGGTTTTCGAATTTTAGCTCCGGAATGATAACACTTAGAGAGATGGTTTCTTCTAGACAGTTATAGAGTTTCATCAGGAGAATTTTTTGGGGTAATGAGAAAATGGCTGCTAGCTGTCATAGCGGCGCCATCTTGGATTTTCGTTTATGCTTTTTCGGTTTTCGAATTTTAGCTCCGCAATGACACTACTTAGAGAGATGGTTTCTCCAGGAAAGTTATAGAGCTTTATCAGGAGAATTTTTTGGGATCATAAGAAAATGGCTGCCATCTGTTATAGCGGCGCCATCTTGGATTTTCGTTTATGCTTCTACGGTTTTCGAATTTTAGCTCCGGATTGACACTACTTGGAGAGATGGTTTCTTCTACAGAGTTATAGAGTTTCATCAGGAAAATTTTTTGGTATCATTAGAAAATGGCTGCAAGCTGACATAGCGGTGCCATCTTGGATTTTTGTTTATGCTTCTACGGTTTTCGAATTTTAGCTCCGGAAGGACGCTACTTAGAGAGACGCTTTCTTCTACAAAGTTATAGAGTTTTATCAGGAGGATTTTTTGGGACCATAAGAAAATGGCTGCCATCTGTTATAGCGGCGCCATCTTGGATTTTCGTTTATGCTTCTACGGTTTTCGAATTTTCGCTCCGGAATAACACTACTTAGAGAGACGGTTTCTTCTACAATATTATAGAGTTTCATCAGGAGAATTTTTTTGGTATCATTAGAAAATGGCTGCTAACTGTCAAAGTGACGCCATCTTGGATTTTTTGCTAAACTCTGTTTCTTCAGGAAAGTTATATGAATCAGTGGGAAGAATTCGTGACACGAAGTGTTTCGAAGGTAGCCGAAGGTGACACGGAGTGTTCCGAAGGAAGGCGAAGGTGACACTAAGTATTCTGAAGGTGATACGAAGTGTTCCGATGGTAGCCGAAGGTGTTGGAGAACAAATTTTTTCGGAGAAAAATTTTTTTGGAGAAAAAACTTTTTAGTATAAATTTTTTTTTGGTGAAAATTTTTTTTAGAGAAACATTTTTTTCGGAGAAAAAATTTTTTGAGAAAATTTTTTTCGAGAAAAACTTTTTTTCGGAGAAAAATTTTGTTCGGAGAAATTTTTTTTCGGAGAAATTTTTTTTTTAAGAAAATTTTCTTTTCTGAGAAATTTTTTTTCAAAAAATAGAAATTTTTTCAACAACTGAAAACTTCCAAAACGACTGATATCACAGCAAAAACCTTTTTAAAGGTAGAGTGTGACGCAGTCCGTAAGTCCGCTTCCAAAATTAATGATATCGCTTGAGGTGACGCTATCGCAGATAATACGCAGAAGTTCGTTTGAATGGAACCTTGTGTTAAAAGTTTTGATTTCTTGAAAAAATTAGAGCGCTTTCTTTGAAACAAAATGACATTTTGTTAAAAAAAATTGCGTCACAAATGCCGCACCCACCAGCGGAATAATTTTTCATACTTTCAGTTTTTACAAAAATTTAAATATTACCTTAAACAATCTACACAATAAGTCAAATTTTTGCTACTACCCAATTTTAAAGCGTGGACAAGCTTAGGGATGTTCCTTTACACCATTACAATACAGAAAAATTCCATACGTCCCGGGGATCGAACCCGGATTTTCTGCGTGGTGCTTTGTTTTGTAGTTCATTAAGGTGGTTAGCAACCTGACGCGACCAAACTTTAATCGGGTTTGATCCGTTACCCGACAACATCAAAGAAAAACCGACTCGATGAAATCTCAACCCGACCCGACCCGACCCGTCAAATTATTTCGGGTTGGTTTCGGGTTCGGAACGGGTTTTTCGGGCGGCCCGCTCACATCGAACATTTAGTCGTTTGCTGACACTATTTGTTGCGTAGGGTGCAACACAAGTGCAAATACTGTCTTCATTTCCTACTTATTATATTTATTCCTTGTCACCAACGCATTTTCACAAATTGTATTTTATTGAATGATTTCACATTCTTCGAGATTTGAATATAACTGTATTTGGCAATTGAAATTCAGCAAAATTTTCAATTTACTTGCATTCTCAATGAATTGAAATATTTATAAAGATGCAATCCTTTCAATGGATTTGATTCGTAAAAGCAATTTTATGTTCTGAATATAAATTTTTGAACAACTGAACAAACAGTCCAATACAAAATTGGGAAGTAACTCACACTTTACCTTCCACTTTCTTTTTGAAACAGAAAAATCAACTTGCAATTCAACTTTCATTCGTATAACACAATGTTTTCGGGTGTGAAGAAGATACACAAGCATGGATGTATAAAAATTGTGTTTCGGAATTTTAAAGCTTTTTAAGACAAGACATATTACAACTTGCGGTGTATTGTGGAAAACTTTATTGTCTCAGCCGTTGCCTCACGTTATCTGTGGCCCTAAGGTAATTTATTTTGTTTGCGAATGTTGTACTTCAGCATAAATTGTGTTAGGCTTTGTTTCTGTATGGTTGATCTGTATTTTAATGTAAATTTCAGTTCACCAAGTTTCACACGATAGACATACCTATAATAAAATATTTTGCTTTTTAGCTTTAAAATCCATTCCATAGAGAAGGAGTTTTTGAAGCATTACTAAGCCGATCAAACAAGCCACATTTTATTTCTATAAGGAAATCAAATGAAACAAAGCAAGCTTCCATATTTGAAGTAAAAAATTAAGACCGACTTAACTTAAGTTGGATTAATGTTTACGGGTCTCCTGCTAATGACTGGAAAAGCTGTCAAAGAATGTGATGTGAAACAATTGTGTTGATTTCCATCAGGATTGTACTCGCTAGTTAATTATTCTAGCGACGCTAACGCTAGCCGATAATATCAAAAAATATGAGCGACGCTAGTCGCTACTAGCTCGGCATTTCAAAAATTAGCGCGCGAGAATAGCAGTCGCTAGTAGCGAACACTAATGGACGAAAATTTTCTTAATGTATCGGAAATTGTTCAATGCTTTCAACACACCCAAATATGTATAAAATTAATACCTTTCCAAGATGGAGCCTACATTTGTGCGAGAAAATAATATATATTTGATGCTAACTTAGAAATATAATCCTTTAATCCAATAATTGTCAAAATGTTTAAGTTTTTGAATGACAAATGAGATGAGACGGTCTTGTAAAAGAAAAACTGGCTTTTCGCGAAAATTTACATAAATAGGTGTTATTCTCCAAGAAGATTATCTGACCTCATGCCATTCGAAACTGGTCCATTTTGGACGTTGTTTTTCCAAAAAGGATTTTAGTTCGAAGTGGTCATCAAAAATATATTATTTTCTATTTTCTCGCACAAATATAGGCTAAATCTTTGATTCATCTTAATTTTTTGAATTGAATTGTTATAGAGGAAGGCCAATAAACGAATTTTTGTAGTGAAATTCATTTTCAAAACGACTTCGTATACGGGCCATTCCACGAAAACTCCGTTTCCACGCTTGAAATGCTCAGTAGTTACGAAGAGATATTCATAGAAAATTGTGTATCAGAAGGATTGATCCTTCAACTAGATGTTAGTAATTTTTCTATGACTATCATTTTCTACCTACTGAGTATTTCACGCGTGGAAACGAGGCGGACCGTGGAATTGCCCACATTCAAACGCGCAAAATCTTTCGATTTAACATAAATAAATGACAGTAATTGAAAATAGAAAGAGTTAAATGACATAATATATGCCACATACACTTTCCATGACGTTATTTGGCCATTTTTAATAGAAATATTTACTCATATATATAATTCGTATGATACTTAAAACGACTTCTAAGACATCGCAAAATGTTGTCGTTCATTTGCGACGAATTTTCGTCCACTGAATGTATGTACAGTGTACATGTTACAACATATGAAATTCGTTCATCGGCCTTCCTCTAAAATACATAATTCAATGGTCTGAGCTAAGCTGAACAATCCGTCATATACTGCACTCTGATACACAGTACTTTATGATTTCCGACATCTGAAAAATTAATCAAATTCTCTTTCGATGTTTCTGAAAGTTGACATTTAGCTCGCCCGTGTATTTCGTAGGTGCGAATTTTCACTCACGTCGCCGCCGTCTTGAAAGGAGTTCATTCGCATTTTGATAGATGACACTCGTTCAGTTCAGCTATATTTTTTCAAGCTAATGACAAAGCTATTTGTCGATTTGTCTATTTGCACATAATTTGAGTTCGTATGATAGGAAATTACGCACTAGCGACTAGTGAAAGTAGTCCGCTAGTTGGGTGGTTAGTTTACATACTTTACTTACTTACTTACTCCTCTTGAAGAAGTTCATTCCTTTAAATATCTGGGTATAATTCTTGACAAACACGCTACTTGGCGAAATCATATAAATTATCTTTGTTCAAAATTATCAGTTAGAGTGGGAATCTTAAAAAGCTCTCATTTTTTGCAAAAAAAAAATATTATTGTTATTGTATTATTCAATGATTCATTGTCACCTCATTTATCTATGTATATTAGGGTGGTCCAAACATGTGTGGAAAAATTAAAGGGTCGAAAAGTTTGGGGCACCAGCGTTAAAACGAATCTAAATGGGTCCCTGGTAAAAAGTGTCTATGGACGCAGCTCTATCTGGAGTGATCTAGGGGTTCCGTAAAATCAAAATAGTCAAAAAATCCCAAAAACAGTGAAAAACGTAGACTTTTGCGAAATTGCATGAAACTAGTATTAGGGTAGGAGTCATGTTCAGGCAAGTTTATTGAAATCCGTTCAGAATAGTCCGCAGAGAACGTTTTTTGACTTACTTCGAGTTCCCGCACGCTGTCGGAATCATGGGAGCCCATTGAAGAACAAAGTGTACCCAACTTTTCCTAGCGCCAGACCGCGACGACTACATCAGGTAGTGGCAAACTAATTTAAGGGAAATGTTAGGAATGAATAGTACTTTTAATATAAAAAATAACACTTGGGTTCAATTCACAAACTTGAAGTTTCCTGTGTCTTAAAAATTGACACATATTTCACGATAATGTTAGAACCGCAAGAAGTCATTTGTTCCTACGTTTGAAATTTTTCGACTCCGAATCTTTTTATTCCCTAAAAGATAATGGAAAATGGAAGCTCAAGTTCGAATATGAGCAAAATCGGTCCACGGAAACCGGAGTTATGACCAAAAAAGTGGTCAAAATCGGTGTTTTTTGAGGGTATCTGAAACTTTTTCGCATATATCTCTGCGAAACAAGCATGGTAATTGTATTCCATGGTTTTAAATGAAAGTTATGTACCTTAGGAAAGCAACCAAATAAATTTAGGGAAAATAGGTTGAGTGGTTTTAGCTGTAGGGTAAATAGAGTGGACCAAATTCGGGCTACTCGATCGTACATGAATCTTTGTGGATTTTCACGGATTTTTTTTAAATTGTTTTTTGAAATTTGAACATTATTCTTGAACTTTTTTCTATTAAGGCCAGGTTATACTTGTCTACGTAGTCAACTATGTATTTGACGACGTATACGGGTATAGCCTGACCTTAGATTGATAGATTGATTTCTATATTAAATTAAATTGTTTTACACAAGCGGAGGTTATCTTGCAATAGACCGATTCAAAGAAAGAAATTCGAACAGGTCCGAAAATTTCGATCATCTTGCCGTGCATTCGTCCATTCGAAAACTGCTCTCTTTTTTCGAACATTTCCGAATTCTCTCAAGTGAATCGATCTACATTTTATGCGAAATTTTATATTTTTTGTCATGTTGTAGACGGATATGTTGATTTTGCTGAACATGTTTTCAGCCTGGAAAATAACACATTGTTGTGTTGCTTAGGAGACGGTAATGAAAACTTTGCGGAACATGTTAGTTAGCTTAGTGTGTGAGTGGGTGTGAATGACGTCACGAAAACAAAATTATTCAATTGTTACGATATTGTTAATTCAACTATAATGTTAGGTAGCTTAGTGTTTGAGTGAGTGTGAATGACGTCACGAAAATAAAATTATTCAACAAACGATATTGTTATTTCGATAAATGTTATAGTTTTTTCAATAAACGATATTGTTGCTTATCATTTGGTGTCATATGATGTCCTAATATATCCACGATTTTTGGATTCAAAATTGATTTTGTTTACATAAATATTTAACGTAAAATTTATTACAAAATCTTTCTTTGGTGGTTTCAACGACCCCTTACTTCAACAAACGATATTGCTATTTCGATAAACGTCATTACTTGATTTTGTTTACATAAATATTTAATGTAAAATTTATTACAAAATGTAGATAGTTTGTTTTGGTGGTTTCAACGACCCATCTACAACATGACAAAATAGCATTCATGCTTACTAAGACAACTCGTTCAATACCTTGTTACGAATTGCATCGACTCGCCTGGCGGCTCGTCGTGCCACTATTCGTAACACGGTAATGACTCTTTTTCTTAGCAAGCATGAAATCTACTATTGTTCAATTCGTGGTGGTGTGAAGGGATTCTTTTTAAACTAGAAAAGCATTGACAAAAATAGACTTTCTGCAACCGATGGAAACGTTCAAAATATCAAGACAAGTTAGGAAATAAAATTTGTATGAGTTATATAGGCCTAATGCTGAAAAAATCAACATTCCAATACTAGTTGCACAATGTACTATTTCAACACTGCTTTCAAGTGACGAAAAGAGTATTTCCATTTTTTCTCGTCGGTATTTTTCCTAACTCATTCACAACATATGAAATAAGTGAAGAAACTATGACTCTAGAATGCCTATTTTCTCTCTTTATTGAAACTGGTCATTTCTGGCTTAGCCATCAATTCTTATTCTTATTTTCTTAGCCTAAAACATATTCATTATTTACAAATATCTATTGATGCCTTTGAAATTTATTATGTGCTTATTATTGTTGTTGTTGCAAATTATGCACATTATAGTTATTTCCATTTCTTTCTTATTAAACATGAAAGTAGGGTACCGAATTTTTATTTATGTTGATTTGCAGACTTTCAGAAATTCCCGAATAATAATGAGTTAAAAATCATTTTTTGGCTATCTCATCCGAAAGTAGAGTATTACATGTATGTTAACACTGTACGAAAACCATGCATTACATGTAATGCTCAACTTTCGGATGGATACGAAATAAACATTATACATACAGTGGACAAAATTCATTACTTCGCACACAATTTTGAGATCTCGCAATCCCACTCGTGTTACATTTTGGGCAACACGTTTTGAAAACTGATATTTTGACTCGTGACGCTCTACACTCGTCGAAAAAACGTTTTCAAAGCTTGTTGCTCAAAAAAACACTATAAAAAAATTGTGTCTCCATGTGATGAATTCAATAAGAATATATCATAGTTAACTCACAATAACTGAATGCTTAACACAATTATATTAGTGGAAGAAACAGACCCGTAGCCAGACAGGATTTCCAGAGCGGGCTCAGAGGCGGAAAAATAATTTATGTATGGATAAATTAAAGGAAAATCGGTTTCTTTTACAAACGGAGAAACCCTTCTCAAAGTGATATAAGTTTATTCAAAATCTTGTGATTCATTTTGTACATATTTAAGCCTAGAACATTATTCAAATGATAAATTGAATATTTAATTTTTTTAAAACATTTTTGTATCTTTCGCCCAAAATGTGCCATTTTTCGCACTGAAAACTAGACTTAATTTGACGTTTTTTGATCAAAATTCGAAGTCGACTAATAAAACCACATTAGTGCAGTTCGAAACGTTCGAACTGGACTAATAAGATTTTATTAGTCGAGTTTCATTCATAAGTTGACGTTTCTCAATGGTTGCTTCATGAACTCTTCAAGTTGTGCTTAGAATGGCTTTTTGTGCGAAAGATACGTATAATTATATATCCAACATGTACTACATGTCGTTCATATGTGCTCTATTGGTGAAAAGTCCACGGGCTGCCACCCTGGGACTTTTCACCAATCTCGCCCAATTTGATTGACATGTAGTATGTGGTGCATACATAACCATTATTCTAGTGTTTCTGATTGCGAATTAAAATTTCTAAGCAATTTTCTGATTTCCTAAATTTAAATCATAATTTGGAACGGAACAACTTTGAATTGGAACAAATAAAGTTTTTATCATTCTCGACTAATAATGGAAGATGTAAATTTAGAAAACAGAGTAACATATGACCACTGATTGGCGCCACACACACATTAAATGACAAATAATGACTGCTCCATATAAAATTACTTCATTTCGTAAATATTCTCGAATAAAATTATTTAAAATAAAACAATCAACAGAACTTTTTGTGCTGTCGGGTGTTGATATAAGTGAAGTGTAGTGTGAATAAAAAATATGTTAATCGATTTTAGCGTGTGGGGGCTCGCTGGAAAAAGGGAGACGAACTCTAGGATGTGGGATACTTGGTGAAGTTTTTGAAGCGATACAGCGCTAAGAATAGCGCTACAAAAAACGAAAATTAAATGGCTAAAATACACTCCGAAAGTGTGTAGAAAGTGTCCGAACTGTACGAAATTGGATTCATTAGAAAGGTTTCATTTAAGCCTATGGAATCCTACGAAATTCGAGGAAACTGAAAGGTCTTGTGTGAAAATTTGGTCAGCGTAAAAGTAAATTTTTCATTAAACTATGCTTTTATAGCCTAGCTTTAGCCGATTTAGGCGTGATATAGTTCGTTGGAAACAGGAAGAGGAGCTCTAAGATCTGGGATGCTCTGTAAAATGATTTTATAGCGTTACAGCGCTACAAATAATGCTACAAATATCGAAATATCGAAAATATCTTCAAATAGTATCGAACAAGTGTCCAAATTAGAAATCTCGTATACGCATATCAAATCCTATTGTAAACTTGAGGAACCTGCAAATATAGGTGAAAATTAAGGCAAAATAGTGCTGCAAACAGCCTTTTTGGTGTTTTTTGATGGTTTTTCCTCGAAACTTCGAATCAGTATATGGTTGGGCATTTTCGGTTTGTTCGAACTCCAACAAATTTGAAAAATCTAGAAAACTAAAAATGGATAAATGCCGACTTTTCTATCTTCTCCCATTTAGCATCATATAAAAATGGTTTTAACTCAATGAATTGACATTTTTTGAACATAATCCTGAAATTGTTAAGCCAAAGTATATATGTGTGACTCGCCGGAAAAAGATTTTTCAAAAATTGAAAGCTACTTATAAATATTTGAGCAAGTAGCGGTGTAAGTGACAATGAATAAAGTTAAAAAAAAATCGGAAGAATGTTTCCAACCGAGCACTGAAAAAAAAAATGTTTATCTGTTTCAGGAAGTTTTACGGGAATCTGTATCTGTACAAATCTTATCTTAGTAATAATTCAATGTGTTATGACTAGAAAGTATGTGTAGTCCAATTTCTAAAGGATTTTCTAAAGCGAAATTGAACCACAATATTAACGTTATTTGTGGGCGCAAAGAGAACGTAGCAAATTTTTGTATGTTTAAAGAAAAAGGCAAATATATAAAAGAGCTGTCATTGTCGAATGGACTCAAATAATCCAATTGTATAACTTGGAAGAATGAAGTCGCAATTATCAAAATGAGCCGAGTATAGGTGCTTTTATTAATAATTTTAAAAATTGTATAGAATTTCAATCGTTTCCCGCAGCTCCCAAATCAAAATTCGACACCCTATAGTGCGCAAGTATCTCCGGACTGTGAGCCATGGTCTGAGTGGTATTTACGCCTAAAAGTGCTTTATTCTGACTGGTGTTGTTATTACATTAATATACCAACTCGAACACCTGATGTCACTTGTTGGTTCAATATCACAATCGTAGCATGAATTTTTACCTGCTGAGTTAGCGATTTCGAATCAACGAACTTTCAACACAATAATTCATCTAACACGGGGATGTCACTTATTCATCCAATATTCATTATTGCCGAAGAAGAAACAATCGATTTGTAACTCGATTCGGCCATGCAACGCAAATTTGTTGATGTTGCCGAATCCTATAACAAACTGAAAATTAAAAAACGGAGTCTATAAAATGTAGACGAAATTCAAAAACTCCAAAAAATTTTGTAAATTCGATGTAGATTTTTATAGTAAGTGACACCCTCGTGAGCCTAACCCACTGCGCTATTGGTCGGGCTGAAGATTTCATTAAAGTAATCTGACAAAGACTGATCATCCGGAGGAATACCTGAGCCGCCGATAGTTTAATCATATTAGTATTAGTATTTTAGTATTTATATTAGTATTAGTATTTTATGCAACAAGAACTGTAAAGGATATTTTAACCGTAAACAGTTTTACATGTTGAGCGTGCGTACTTCATTTGATCGAAAAGAGAACACACATTCTGTTTGCATATATCATGTACGTATTTGTGCAATTTTACTGTAGAGCTCATGTTTTTAAAGTTCGAGCTTATTATGTTGGTGTAGGTAGTGATGGTTATAAACGAATTGCTCAAATAAGGTGTGTTTTACGCACACATACGCGAAACATATAAAAAATATGACTCAGAGCTTAATCATTAAAGTGTACACCTCATTATGATCGTCTCAATGGCTTAAATTTGGTTATTTAATTACCCGCTGTCTTGGATTTCTAAAAGTTTGGATTGACGTCAAGCAACAACTTATATGCATTAAGGTAAACACACACGTTCGTTAGTTAAAATCTAATAAACATTGAAAACGAAAAAAAAAAAACGTAAAAAAAATCATTTTTCATTATTAAAACTGATGATGAAAATTAATATTCATACTGTTTTTCCGTTACAGTTTTCCTTCATAATAATTTAACATTTGTCTATATTACATTTTATGAACTCTCCTTACCAACAACTATCATGGGCGCGCGGTAGCAATGCGCCCGTGACGCAAGTCCCCACGAGCAAAAAATTCAGAAAATTTTTTTTCGTAGACTTCGGAACCATATATACAGCTAAGTTTTGACTTCCCCCCCCCTTGCGACGTACCCCCCGGAAAATATTTTTCCTGGATTCTACGGAAAATTCTAAGGCGAAAGGCCTTTTCACTCATTAAAATCGGTCCAGTGGATCCGGAGATATGACCTTTAGAAAATCGTCATTTTCCATACAAAATGTGCACTTTCATAGAAACCAAAGTTAATGGAAATATCCTACGTTAGTTACTTAGTTACTTAGTTACTTAGTTACTTAGTTAGTCACTTAGTTCCAGAGCCATTTGTATGAAAACCCACTTTTTTGGAGTTTTCTCGAAAACGGCTCGATATCTTTTCTTGAAATTTTGCATGGACCTTCGGCTGGGCATTCTACGCCATATGAGATTTTAAAAAAGGGGGGGGGGTACCGGCCTCGTTTGGGCGCCAGGGCTCTTAGAAGGCGCCATATAAAGCCCATATGTATGTGTTTGTGTGTGTGTGTGTACGGAAACATTTTTTGTATAAGACATGGTTGGGTGTTCGAGATACAGGTTTGGTGTCAAAGGGAAAGATGTTGGGTTGGGTGTGTAGTGTATAGGGGTGACCGCCAAAATGGCGGAAAATGGACCGGGGGCTCAAAAAAAAAAAACTTTTGATATGTTGTAGAGTAAGTTGA
>CM055403.1:4206500-4220916 GCA_029228625.1 Pseudolycoriella hygida | reverse complement strand
TTTTAATCAAAAATGAGAACATTCCAAAAGAATTTTTGCGTTTCAAAGCTTTAAGCGTCACCCCAAATTGATATCAGTTGTTTTGGAAGGAGGAAGAAGGACTTGCGTCACATTTTCCTTTAAAAAGGGTTTTTGTTGTGATAACCTATTTCATTTAATTTCTCATATTTAACAAAGAACATTAATTACAAAGTTTCTGTATTTCGTTGTACAACATATTCAGTCTATGTCCCGAATGAAAAACTTTACATGAAATAGTGCTTTAGAATTTAGACAACCTTTTCATATATGTTTTCTGTTTCGCTTGGATTTGCTATATCTGTTGTTGGTGTTGTTTTACATCTAGATAGTTTGTTGGGAAACCTCTGAAACATTAGAAAACTTTTGGAGCTTTTTGAGTGAACATGAGTATGCTTAAGCTGTGTAACATTTAGTGCTAAACGAAACAGATAAACATTCCAAAAACATTCAGAATAGAGCTGTTGTCTATAGAAGAGGAATGAAATATGTATGGAAATCGCAGGGATTGAAGGTGTAGCGAGAATATTTTGTTTAGAAAACTTTTGAAATCATATCAAGCCATCTTTATGTACCACAAAATATAGTTTTCTTATACGATTTTCTTGTCATATATGAAATATTCTTATAATTTTTAAAAGAAACTTTCAAATGATACAAATCTTGACCAAATAATATTGAAACACTGACGAAGTTTTCCGTATATTTCAATTCCCAACTGACTTCGTATATCAGTATAGGAAAATCTATAGAAATAGTTTCTTTTTGTGATGAGGTCATTTAAGTTTTGGAAAATACGTAGTTTGATTTTTTAGGATTTGACATCGTATCCGGAGAGTTTGCACAAGTTTAAATGAGAGATAAACATTCGGTCGCCAAGAACTAAACCTATTCAACGAATTTAACATCCGAAAAGTGGTATTTGTGTGTAAGAAGGAGTAGCTATCCGAAATGTATACAATTCATGGAAATACACATCTGAGTCACTTATGAAACTAGATCGAAGATGAAGTTCTTCGTAAAGGGGTCTTATGCGTTTACCACGACAGACGTTTGTAACCAGTCGAATTTTGACCCGAGAATTGGTTAATTTTTCGTTTCGGTGTCTAAATAAGAGAAAAATGCAAAAAAATTGTCTGCACGTCCGTCCGCGTCCGTCCGTCTGTCACTGCGATAACTCGAGTAAAACTTGACAGATTTTCAAAATCATTTTTTCACTGAAAGGTGATCAAAATGGCTTTTATGGGATTGAAGGGTAGTGGAGCTGTAGTTCCTTCGTTCGTTTAAGTGGTTTTTGATATTTTATAACTAACTCGCGTAATTCTTTTCCGATTTCAATTTTTTTTTTGTTTGAAAGTCTAGCGTCTAGGCATCCTCGATAATTCAAGGAATTGTTTTTATTTTGAGCCTTTGGATTCAGCCAGGGCCTTTAAACTAAATAAATCTTATTCGATTTTTAAAATATTTTTTTCTGAAAGATAATTAAAAACATATGCAAGGGACCCGTACGCATCAGAATAGATGTAGCAAACAGAATAGATGTTACAAAAAGACTCGAACGTATCTGAATAAATATTGCCTTAACTCTTAAGGACATACAATTACGTCCACATTAAATTGGACTAGAAATTGCCGAATGAGCAATATTGAAAAACCCGTACGAAGCAACGGCGCTAAAAACCTCCCCAAATCCTTAAAATATTCAGAACCGACCTGGAGCACTTAGGAAAGGCCTCTCACCCCTCTGGCATTTAAGAAATACAGTCGATTCTCTCTGTAACGAATTCTGAAGGGAGTCAAAGTTCGTAATAGAGAATGTTCGTTATAGAGAATGTTTTCGTAGAAACCTCAAAATTAGTCTGTAAATTAATGAAGCTGAATGAAAATGAATAATTGTTTTCAAAAAAAAAGGTTTACTAGTTTATTCCATTTCATTTAAATTTCACTTAAACTACCTTACCTAAGCGTTTTCAGTTAAATTAATAGGACTACATTACCGTCAACAGATGTGTTTCCACAAGTGAAAAACACGTCATCACGTCTGTCGGCGTAAAGAAATTATCTGTTAATGCATTATAAATCTGTCGAAGACTATCTTTCACACCGTTTTGCACCACAGGAATTTTAGGATCAATGTCAGGGACGGAAGCATCGGATGAATCGGTCTCGTTATCGTTCTTGTTCATCGATAAGAAATTTAACAGTTCCTCATCAGAGGGAAGATCTTCTGTCGGAAGGCGTTCGTCGATTCCAATATAATCGTCGAAAGAGATGTTTTGGTTACATGAGTCTTTAATACGGTTCCAATTTTCAACGTATACTGTGGGGAGGCTTTCTGCTTCCTGAACATCAGTTATTGGTTCAGGTTGACATATTAAATTAATTAGAAGCGATAAAAGCACATCATCTTCAGCGTCCCATTGATTGGTGATTCGTACATGTTTGAAACCATGCGCAATTGTTTTCTGTTTTACTTCATTCCATGCTTGTGCCAAATACATAATAGCATCCAGCAGATTTACATCGCTGAATTGAGAGTCGGAATCCAGTTCGTCTATCACTTTCTTCAGTATCTTAGCTCTGTACTTCCCTTTAAGAACTTTTATGATACCGGCGTCCATCGCCTGCGTTTTTGATGTCTAGTTTGGCGGAAAGAAAACTAGCTTTATTGATTTTAACTGACGAACAAGTCTTTTGATGCGCACTGCAATTATCGACGAGAAACAACGCCGAGCGCTTCTGAGCCTTGAATTGTTCGTCTAAGGACTTCATATATTTCTCGAAAATGACCGAGGTCATCCAAGCTTTTTTGTTGGAGTCATAATGCACCGGTAATGTCTGATGTTTTACGAAGCAACGGGGACGATGAGATTTTCCGATTTCCAACAACTTTGATTTTTCGGTACCTGCACCGTTCGCACTGACTCGAATTTTACTATGTTTACCACATATATATGCAAGTATTTTCGTTGGCAGACATTTGAAGAAAAGCCCTGTTTCATCGACGTTCAAAATGTCATTCGCATCGTAGTCCTTTAAAATGTGAGGTAGCTGATGGAACCAATCATTGACTGCTTCGTCATCGTCGTCTGCGCTCTCACCAGACATTGTTTTGAGCTTAAAATTGTGTCTACGTGTAAACTTGGTTACCCAGCCGTCACTTGCTTTGAAATTCGTAATGTTCAAATATTTGGCAAGGACTCTAGCCTAAAATATATAAAAATCAATTAATTACTACTAGTTTCACAGGAGCATGAATGTAACATTTTACTTTAGCCTGAACAATTGCACCAGTCAATGGAATGTTAGCGTTCCGCTCCCTTGTAATGAAATACATAGGCTTTTTCTATGTCATAGTTAATGACGCTACGATTTTTTCGAAAGTTTCGTTTTCTAAAATTTGGTGGCGTGTTTAAAATCGTTTCTTTCATGTTCACTATGGCTGTTACTGTTGAACGTCCTATACGAAACTTCTTTGCGACTACACATTTTTTGACATCTTTCTCTACTAGATTAATCACTTTAATGTTATTCTTTACGGTCAAGTTATTTTTCGAAAACTTCATCGTCGTTAAAAACGGAAGCGAAACGATCATGGCTTGCAATACACTAAATAAATCGAACTTCACAAAACTTAACATAAAGCAGATTCCATTGTTTCAGTACAGCACAAATGTGTTTGTTACCATCTTATTTTGATTTTTATAATTTTTCACGCCATCGGTAGTATTTTTTGTTCGTTATAGAGAATGTTCAGAAACAGATTTTGACTAATTTCATTTTCGTGATTTTCTGATGTCTATATCTTTTATTTTACGGGCTGGCTAATCGGACGCGCGTACGAATAGCCACTTCCACTAGTCACTTCCATAAACTCATCGGACGCGCGTCCGAATAGCCACTTCCGCTAGTATTGACTATTCGGGCGCGCGTCCGAATAGTCAATTCTATAGTATTGACTATTCGGACGAAAATTCTTAAAAGAGGACTACGATTCCACATTTCAAAAGCGAAATTTATTTAAAAGCTACTTCAATTGCAACAAAATTATCGACCGTTGATGATGGGCTATTTCAAAGCGTCTCCACATGTCAGGCTGAAATCGAATCCTGTTTACAAAAGCTGAAAGTGCCTGGTGATACAACAAAAATACTGCGTGCTGCCTTACGTAATGAATCTTTCACCTCATGGTGCTGCCTGAAATATCAGGGCTCAGGAGCAATTCATTTCAAAAACCATACTGCTAGCAATGATTTCACATATAACAAAAACAGCTTATCATCATCAGAGTGGGTAGCAGCAATAAAGTTAAGCGTCAACTATGCAAACTTGAACGGTGCACCTTGTGTCGAAGCTTCTTCCAACCTCTGTCGCAAATGCAACCGAGAGAAAGAAACCATACCACATGTTACTGGAAATTGTCCTTCAAACAACCAACTTATCACCTCAAGACACCATAGTGTTAAATACTACCTGATGGATCTACTACGTAATAAAAGATTTGATTGTTTTGAAGAAGTCTACGCTGTTGACACAGATGGCAGATCACGGTTCAGCGACATTATTGCTTTTGATCCTAATTCGGTAAACGCATGCATTATAGATCCGACCGTAAGATACGAAACCAATGATGTCGAGCAAGACGAAAATATTAGTTACGAAAAACAACAAATATATCAAAAATGCATCCCTTTCTATGCCGAAAAATACGCTACATCATTTGGAAACAGAACATGGTCAGTCCGTGGTGTTTGGTTTGGTAGTCGTGGATGCTTTGGAGAAAGTGTGTTAGAATTTTTCAAAGACTTTAAAATTGATATGACTAAACTGAAAGATCTTTCAGAATTATTATTATCTAAGAGAATTCACATAATTAACAATCATGTTTATAACTAACCTTTTTTTTCTAAAATCTAACTTACTAGTAAAAGAAAAATCTAAAGTCAACGAAATGTTAGAAAAGAAAATGTCACTTGATAGATCAATATGTTGTGTATTTTGAGCAACCTTCAATATGAGGGCAACATCTTTATTGTAAATAAATGTATCATTCATTTACGTACTGGCGATCGAGTACCATACTACTGGATACTACTGCAAATACTTGGAACATTAGCCAGTTCCATTAGTGTGTACTATTCGGACGTTCAAAAAATGGAGGATTAAAATTTCGCGCGGCGCGAAATTTTATTCCTCCACTTTTTGAACGTCCGAATAGTCCCGAATAGTCCACACTAATGGAACTGGCTATTCGGCCGCGCGTCCGGATAGTCCACACTAAAGACGATGGCTATTCGGCCGCGCGTCCGAATAGTCCACACTACTGAGGACTGCTATTCGGACGCGGCGTGCGATTAGTCAATACTAGTGGAACTGGCTATTCGGACGCGGCGTCCGATTAGTCAATACTAGTGGAACTGGTTATTCGGACGCGCGTCCGAATAGCAGCAGCCTTTATTTTAAGTCGTCAAGAGCGATTTCCGTTCTAATTTTGCAGAGATATATGTGAAAAAGTTCCACTAACCTTCAAAAATCAGGTTTTTGACAACTTTTTCGACCATCACTTCGAAAGTTTAAGACCGATTTGGCTCAAATTGATTCCTGTTCTCAATTTTCTGATTATCTTTCAGGAAAAAGGAAGTTTTGAAAATCGGAGAAGATTTACCCGATTTATATAGAAAAAACACGTTGGACCTTAGCAGATATTCAGTTTTAGCCCTGGCTGAGTCCAAAAACTAAAAAAAAGTTTCTTCCATAAATTCTCAGGCATGCCCACGCATGCCCAGACCTTTCAAACAAAAACAAATTTTCCAAAATTGGAAAAGATTTACTCGAGTTATGTACAAAAGACCAACAAAAAATTTTACGCTGATTTAAAAGAATTGCACCACAAATGGCAGATGATTCGGCTTTAGGTCGAATTCTTCTCTTTTATTAAGCATTAACAATACTAAGTATTATCTGTTGGTCCATCGCCCGTAAGGAGTCATCTCCTCGGTATTGCAGAACACAACTTCTGTTTATGTCGTGTTGTAAAATTGTCATATGTCAAAGTCATTTTGTATAACTTTTTGGTCTAGTTTTCCTCATTATCTGCCACTTGTGACGCAATTTTTTTAAATCAACGTAAAATTTTTTGTTAGTAGGTCTGGCATTTGTGACGTATTTTTTTTTTTTGAAAACAAGGTAACATTGATGTGAAAGAAATGTTTGCGTATTTTCAGCGTAAGCGACACCTCTGACGATACCATTAGTTTGTGAAGTGGACTTAGAGACTGCGTCACACTTTACCTTTGAAAAAGTTTTTGTTTGCGATATCAGTCGTTTTAGAAGTTTGCAGTTCTTATAACTAAAATTCAAATTTTCTGTTCTTTGAAAAAAAAAAATTCCCGAAAAAAATTTTAATTCGAAATTTCGAAAATTCTTATTTGAAAAAAGTTTTCTTAAAAAATTTTTTTTCTCATTGCGCCAAAAAAATTTCTTCTACCTTCGGAACACTTTATGTGACCTTCGGCTACCTTCGAAACACTTTGGGTCACCTTCGGCCACATTCGGAACGCTTCGTGTCACCTTCGGCTACCTTTGAAATAATTCGTGTCATCTTCGGCTACCTTCGGAACATTTCGTGTCATCTTCGGCTGCCTTGAGAATACTTCAGGTAACAGGTAACAGGTGTCGATATGTGACAATGGATTACACCTGGCTCCATCACTACACACCTGAGTCCAATCGACAATCATCCGAGTGGACTGCAGTCGGCGAACCAAATTCAAAGCGAGGAAAGACGCAACAGTCGGCCGGCAAGGTTATGGCGTCCGTATTTTGGGATGCGCATGGAATCATTTTCATTGACTTCTCCAGAAGGGACAGAAGATCAACAGCCAAGATCACCAAGGCAATGCACCGTGTCACAAGTCGTTGAAAACGGTGGGGAAATTTCACGAATTGGGCTTCGAATTGCTTCCCCATTCACCGTATTCTCCAGATCTGGCCGCCAGCGACTATTTCCTGTTCGCAGACCTGAAGATAATGCTCGCTGGAAAGAAATTTAGGCCAATGAGGAAGTAATTGCCGAAACTGAGGAGAAACCGAAATCGTACTACAAAAGTGGTATCGAAAAATTGCAAGATCGCTATAATCGGTGTATCACCCTCGAAGGAAACTATGTTGAAAAAGAAAATCGAATTTTGGCAAAATAATTTATTTTTCTATGGTAGTCCACGGAATAATTGACCCACCTGGTACGTATTCTAATTCATAAGATAGCAAAAAATCCAAGATGGCGTCACTTTGACAGCTGGCAGCCATGTTCTTAGGATCCCATCAAATTCTCCTAACCAATCTCTATAACTCTGCCGAATAAACCAACTGTGTAGGTATTCTAATTCATATGATAGCAAAAAATCTAAGATGATGTCACTTTGACATCTGGCAGCCATTTTCTCAGTATATCATAAAATTCTCCTCAACAATCGCTACAATTTTGCTAAAACCAACTGACTAGGTATTCTATATTTAAGAAGATAGCAAAAAATCCAAGATGGCGCCGCTTTGACAGATGGCAGCCATTTTCTTAGGATTAAAAAAAATTCTTCTCACTGATCTCTATACTTTTCCGAAGAAACCAACTGTCTAGGTACTCTATTTTAGAAAGAAAAAAAATTCTTCTGACCAAACTCTATAACTTTCTAGAAGAAACCAACTATCTAGGAATTGTCATTCCGGAGCTAAAATTAGAAAACCCATTATTTATTCCCAACGAAAATCCAAGATGGCGTCACTTAGGCAGATTTCTGTACATGCAAAAAAATTCTCCTGATCAAACTCCATAACTTTGTAGAAGACACCAACTGTCCAAGTATTCTCATTCCGAAGCTAAAATTCGAAAACCCAAAGAAGCATAATATATTGCTTACAAAAATTGAAGATGGCGTCACTTTGGCAGGTGGTAGACACTTTCTTAAGATCCCAATTCTCCTGACCAAGCTCTACAACTTTTCCGAAGAAACCAACTCTCTACGTATTGCCACTCCGGAGCTAAAATTCTAAAATTCCGAGTATTACCTAAAAAATCCTCAAAATTGACCACTTTTCTCCATGTCACGACTTTTCCAGGATTTTCCCGGAAAAGCAACATATGAAATTTTTCATTTGGGGCCGAGGAAGATCGGCAGACTAGTCCTCGAGATCGTGATCCGTGAATAGATGATCACATACAGAGTAAGTTGAAGGATTTTTAAAGTTTGGAAAAACTTGTTTTGGTGCAATTCGTGTGGAAATTCGTGAACTTTGAAATGCCATATCTCAGCCAATTTCCAACCGATTTTTGTGAGTCTGGGCTTGTTTGAAAGCTGCCGCGACGTTCTTTTCTTAAGATTAATTTTAGGGGGGGGGGGGAGGGGGTAGAGGGGAAATTTCAAAAGTTCGCCTATATATAGTTCATGGTCCTTCAAAGGTTTCGTATGGGTTTGTTTGGTTTGTGGACTTCTTTTTTGTAGTAAGGGGTATTTCGTCACGCCCGCCGCGCCGCTACCGCTGTATAGTCAAATTTGTGTTGCTGGGGTTGATGTGGACATATACAAAACTTTGTTAGTCCATTTTGTTTAGTTTTTTAAATTGTACTTGGTGGAAAGTCTCTTATGTTTTTGTTGTAAATCGACATCTAAGATAAGACCAAGATATTGTATTTGTCTTTTAGAGACTCCACTAACAGCTTTTTATAGCCAATAACAAGTGATGTCTGGACCACCGGCTTAACGTGACTTCCGAACCACGTCTCAGAGTAATGCGAATGTAGCGTCTTATTCAATTACTCCAAGAGATGTGAGGCGTATGGTTATTTTCTCGCCTAAATGGAGGGTTAGATATTTCGTACACAGATTCATCGTATATGGGTTACGTTCAATAATTCATTCAGTGTGTACATCGTTATGGGCACCAAACACACCACAACTACGTAAATTTTGAAGCGCGAATCGATTTTTTTATATAAGTTGAACAATTTGACAGTTCTACTCTACCTGTGGATGGTCAACAAAATTTAATTACCACTGTAGCGGGGTTGACCTTCATTTTATAGCTTTGGAATAACAAGATCTTGCGATTTCAACAATAAAATGTACGTCCGACACCGCGTGGGAATTATTACCATAAATTTTGTTGACATTCACAGATGGAATAGAAGCGTCAAATTGTTTAACTTAAACAATCTGTTTAAGTTAAACAATCGGGGAAGTTCCTTAATGGAATTAACATACAGAAATATTTTTCATTTTGAATAAATTTTTACTAAATGAGTGTTCGGTTAGTGCATTCTATACGGTCATGGCAAAATAAATATGAACCATTTGCTTCTGCTCAGGTTTCTGCGGCGTTCATATTTATTTTGCCATGACAGTACATAAAAATAAAAAAGCTATAACGCAGGAAAAACTTGAGGGGCGGGACAGACAAGAAAAATCAGATGTGCTTCTACACAGAAAAGTATCAGAGGCTATTTCACTGGATTTAGTTTTCAACCATTTCCAATATTTCTCGCTACTTTGAAAATACTTCTCCGAAATACTTACAAATCTTGATTATTTGTTAATAAACAATTTCGAAAACTGCTAGAGAGAACCGAAAAAAATCATGAACCTACTCTGACGGAACGTTCGCTCAGGAAAATTACGCTCATATCTTTCGAACGATTTTCGATAACCCCCTCTTTCCTTTATGCGTACCTAAATACTAATTACCCTAATCTCAATAATGAGATCACACGTCAAATATTTCGAATCACATAATTATTGGATTCGAGTCTGTTAATATTTTATCTGGATCTAGTTGACTGATTTTACCCAACAAAATTCAATTCAAATCTATTTTTCTTATCGACTAAACATCAAGACATTTTCTGTTTCAAATTATTTACTTCTCGTGTTATTGCCACCCTTTTTTTTGAATATCATACATATTTATTTGTACATGGGTATACTTATATTTACGGTTTTTAAATTATCGCTGATGGAACTGTCTAATTTACATATTTGAAGTTAATGTAACAGTTAGAGGATTTCCGTGTTTTGAATAATAAGTTAATACTATAGGTACTGACGTTCGTATTGTACTTTTCGTCAAGAGTTTTGCCGGATTATGTACTCACGTTCAGTATATTTTCAAGCTCATTAAAGCTTATCTTAAAAGTAATGTCTCTGTTTGAAAATGCTTTTAAACAATTTGAAAGTACAAGCAAGAATTATTTGTTTTAATCAGGTATTCATAATTATACAGCGACGGATTTGTATTGAAATGAAAGGTAAAAGTTTTACGGATATTCTATCTATTATTTAATACGGAAAAAGTTTTTTACTATTCATTACATTGAAATACAATAGTTATTTTGAAAACTTCGAACATTCATTTAATAATTTCATATTGCTGTCCCTCCAATTTGAAAAATTAGTAGATTATTGAACAGGCCAGTAAGTGACGCGTTAAATATTTTTTTTGTGAATATACAGGAATAACATACAGTTGACCGGTTTCTGTCTTGCCAGCCGTCAATAAAGTTTTGGAAACCATCATTCAGCGTTCGATTTATGATTTTCTCCACGGGTGCAGTTTTTTTAATGATAGGCAATATGGCTTCAGGGAAGGGAGCGGCACTCATACCGCAGTTTATGACGAGTTAATATGATCAACGAAGAGAGTAAAAACGTTGTTTCTGGACTGTTCATTGACTTGTCTAAGGCCTGTTGTTTACGAACTGCTTCTAGAGATACGGAAGTATGCTGGCATTAGAGAAGTCGCCTTTGATTTGCTAAAGAGTTATTTGTCAAATGGAAAACAATTCAGAGAGTGTAATGGCATTAGTAGTAATCTTTTAGATGTGACTCTGGGTGTCCCCCAAGGAGGAGTTTTATCTCCATTGCTTTTTATTGTGTTTATCAATGACTTTTACGACATGCCAATTAAATCTGCTCCTTTTCCTCTTCAACGTCAATCTCAGATAATATTTTGAACCTTTCTGACGATTTGACTGTCATTTCTGAGTACTTTCGATTGAATAAATTGACTTTGAATCTGAAGAAGACCAAGGTGGTGCATTTTCGTAAACCTACTGTAAATATTTGTGGTGCCCCTTTGCTAAAGTTCAACGGGGTCATTATTAAGGCTGCGTGCACAGTCAAATGTCTCGGTTCGATATTGGACGAATTTGTTGATTGGGGACCGCATATTGAGAAGGTAGGTAGGGCTATATCTGGTCGTATTGGTGTTATTAGGAAATTGCGTTTTCTTCCAAAGAGGATTTTACGGTTAATTTACTTTTCAACGATTCATTGTCACTTGACATATTGTGTGGGTATTTGGGGATCAGCGGAGGATACTCTGATTGAGGAGCTACACGGTTTGCATAAGAAAGCCCTTAAGGTCACTCTTTAACTGCCTACAATTTATCCGACTTTACAGCTTTTTCAGGTTGAATTTCCTACGATGCTCACTGTGAGGAAATTATACAGGCTCGCGATATGCAAGTATGTATATTGCTGTATAAAATAATATAATAGTATAAGTACCACTCGTTAAACTTCACTAGTAACTGTCATCGTTATGAGACAAGGTACTCATATTTTTTAATTAAATTTGAAATCGCTTTCTCGGAATTGCTAAATAATTTATTTATCTTATACCAAATATTTCGGTGTACTATTCGAGACCATTATCAATGGTAAATCTGAAAACATTTAGTACATGCTTCAATTACAAATATTCGTCAAAACTTACATAGACTCATACATTACTCTTATTTGTTGAGAAGGCCTCAAATTTTTTCTAATTACGGTAAACGATGTTTGCGTTACTCGGGTCCAACGTTGTTTACCGTGCTGCCGATTCATGTTAGAAACTCAACACATCTTCAAAGTTTCATTCATTCATGTAAGGAATTTTTGTTGAACTTAGAATATCTTGATCAGTGTTTGGATACCACTTCCATTTTTTAAGATTTAAATCCTTTTTATTTTTGCGCCGTAATAGCCTTTCATCCCTCATTTTCTATATTCGAACTTAGTCGTTTTTTCTTTTTGTTTTCTTATTTTTCATTTTCTTGCTAAATGCCAATTGATACTAGAAGTTGTTTTAATGATTGGATTAACTTTAATTTTCTGTAGCTCCTTTGAATTGCTTGAATACTGGAGCTACGCTGACTTATGTGAATTCAGATGTTTTTTATTATAATTCTTATGTTTACTCTATTTTACGGATCTAGAATTTAGTTTTTTTTTTTGCCATTGCCTTAATACTGAATAAAGAAAAAAAAAGAAACATACAAACAAATAATTACGCATTGATTTTAAGCAAAAAGCTTTGAGAACTGTTTTTGGACGAGGGTAGTTTAGATTCCGAGCCGAAGGCGAGGAATATAACTACACGAGTCAAATGCTGGTTTATCTGAAAAAGCGGTCGGTATAGGTGAAACAATCACAATTTCGGATTCACATTACTTTTCATTTAAGATTTGAGATTTATTTCGGTGTGAAATGCATATTCGTGAATTTGTGAAAATTCATGAAAATGTTTTCACGAATATGATCAATGACTTGTTGAAAAATACAGCTTTGCAAAATTCATTCCTTTTTCACACCACTCAGTCATACACCACTGCATGAGTCGTTTTGCTATATTTTTGCACGGTGTTCCTTAATCAAAATAAAGTTCTATTGAAGAATCTACCAGAGTCATCTGATATCTGGTTTGAACTCATTGTGGATCGCTCTTTTCATTTCTAAAGCCTAATTTAAGTTCTTGAGAGTCCGTCTCTTCATTTCTTTAATCAGCTCGTCGCGTCGGTCGGAGCATTTTGACATTTTAATTCAGGAATACGTCATTCGTACAAAGCACGTTGTTGTCAGTATATAGTGAGTATAATGTCACCTGAAATTCAATTAATTCGTTGTTATTGGCTTCAGTAACAATAATTTCGTATTAAATTAAAGTAATTTATTTCTTCAAATAACGATGCATTTATCGGCCTATTTTGCGGCTGATAAATACACCATACCGGCCGCTTTCAGATAATAGTATATTACGTGTGTGCTTCCAAATTGGTTGTTTTTACTCGTAGGAAGGTTGCTGCATGAGCCGAAGGTGCATGCTGTAATCCTACGAGTAAAAACAACTATTTGGAAGCCCTTACGTACAATATTTACTATTTCTACAAGTTCTAAATGATGAATTCACATCTGATCTTTGAGTGATGAAGATCTGAAAACATAATATTCAATATTTTAGGAGAAATATGATTTCGTAACTTTGGTTTTGATAGGAAACTCGGTAAGTTACGGAAACTTTCCTACACAGTTACGGTAACTGTCGGTAACATTTATTATTTTTTACTTTCGTGCTTTTGTCGAGTGTATGCGTAAATTTCAATGGATGATTGAAGTCAATAATAAAAAATACTGAGGTAGATACTTTTTCGAGGGTGTTAAAAGACAAAATTTAAATGTAAGTGTCTTTTCTAATGCGTCGTGATATTCGGTGTATACTTTAACAGAAGAGCCTGAAGGAATGTAAAGGCAACAGATAAAAAGTGAATGACTTTGAAGCTGTACCTTCACTAAAACCATTTCGACGTTGTCGGTGCCAGGCACCAGAATACATTCGCTAGATATAGATGATCGGGCAGCGATCAGAACACCTCCATATCTCTGATGTACGCTATTTAATTCAGACCGATCAGTTCTATAGACTGAAAACTGCTTAAGATTGAATAATTCACTGTCAAAGAAGGACGAATTAAGCGATGTTTCAGACAGTGCTACAACATCGTAGTCACACGTGAAGGAGTTATTTGAGAAATCATCAGGTTTAGTTCTTAATCCGCGAACATTCTGATAATATAAACTGACATTACCTTTTAAAACCGAGAGATCAGACTTAATGGGATTAACGGGATCAAAATAAGTCCTAGCTGACATTATTGACTGCGAATGAGTTATAATATTAGCGTTACATCCGATTGCTTTATCTTTATGATCGAAGAAATCAGAAATTAGCGACTGAACCCGACCCTGACACATAGTGTTGCGAGCTAAGCCATTGGTGTGACGTCCATACGTTTCCTTTACCATTGGAGTTTGTTTCAGTACTGAAGTGATAGGAGAATTGCAATTCTCCTGTGTTGATGCTGTCGCTGGAGTTGTCGCAATTGGTAAAAAAGCATTTAAGGTTCTCTTCTTGTATTCATGAAATTCTCTAATTTGGACATGAGCGAGCCAAAAAGATGGTTCCATGAGTTTGTCAAAGAGTTCGACTGTGCAACTTAGCCGGTAAGAAATAAACGTAAGTTCGTCCAGCTTTTGATCTTTTTTCACCAAAAGTCTGAAACTAAAATCATTGTTATCGAGTTCGGGGA
>CM055403.1:4173736-4188191 GCA_029228625.1 Pseudolycoriella hygida | reverse complement strand
CAACACATTTATTTTGAAAAAATCTCTGCTCTCTCGCTCCAATTCTCGAGCTTGCGTGACACCAGCGTGACGGGGGGAAGGGGGGGGGGGTCCAAAAAAGCCAAAGATCATTGAGACATTTCTGTACGTTGATGTATTTCTTATTTTTATTTTTCTTCTAATTTTCTTACAAAATGCAACGAATAAACGATTTATTTTACCTTGGTTTGTATTTTTGTTGGCTAATTGGTCACTTTCAGCGACAATAAATTAAATTGGGAGCTACTAGAAGAAGACAAAATTTGGAACACTGAGAATTTTTCCAGGTTTTCGAACACTTGATAATCAATATCTCCAACAAACTTAGGTCGATTTTCAAATGACACGTTACCAGTAAAATTTGGATATTTATTTGTGCCCGAAACGACCTCAAACGACCAAAAAAAGTCATAGAAATGGACATTCGTGAAAACTTTTGCCCTACAAAAACGTGTAATTAAAGTAATTTCAACTCTTTTGTATTTTTTACACCTAAATTAGACCTAGCAGAGTGTTTTAAAAAGAAACTCCACTACAAAACATTATTAGTATCATTTTGGTGACACCGAATATGCAGACATTTTTGAAAACTCGTCATTTCGCATAAAATGTCAGGGCGCAAGCTTATTTCACTATAAAAAGACATTTTCATTTATAAATAATTTATCGTTACCGAGCACTGCATCGAACCAGGGGGGTTCAAAATATGACAAAAAATTTTTTTTTAAATCGACGCACCCTACTGGGCACTGTGGACTGAACAAGCATCTGCCTAAAATGGGACTCTAACGATCCAAATTGCACCTGTTGCCTCGGTGAGGAGACGGGCGCTGACGTTATATGATATGTGAATGATAATTGAATGAAATTTTAATGGTAAGACCAGAATTTCATAAACTGACAAACTTGAAAGCGAAAGCTCATTGCCAAATGGTTTAACTGTTCCAATGAAAATTGGTTCTCACTCTATCAATGCAAATTGGTTTGTAACCTAATCAAAGCCTGATTAGTCTCTGCTCACGCAGTCGATGTGACCGTAACACGTCACAGAAAACTAACCTTCACTTTCAGGTGGAACCATGAAAGACCGCTCCCACCCAAGAGGCGTAGATGGGTTTTAATTGGAACAGCGATGTCGTCATATGGGCAATTCCACGGTCCGCTTCGTTCCCACGCTTGAAATTCTCAGTAGTTACAAAATGAAAGCAATAGAAAAGTTACTAATCTCTAGTTAAGGGATCAATACGTCTGATGCACCATTTTCTATGAATATTTTTTCGTAACAACTGAGCATTTCGAGCGTGGGAACGAAGTTTTCGTGGAATGGCCCATATATGTACAGTACATTCAACAAGTTTTTAAATGTTTAAACACATCTTAAAAAAATGTTTTGTTTAATTGTTAAATTTTATTTATTGTACAACTTTTGTTTTTGAAACGATCGATTTTTTACTGACTGCGCCATTGTGAGTAGTCTTTTTTTTCGCTTTAAAATGTATGTAGTCAGGATTATTTGACGAAATAAATAAATAAATTAAATAAAGGTATTCCTCATTGAGGCTTAGGACTCAAGGAAGTCATGTTTTCCATCCCATCCCATCCCATGTGACCTGTCGCTCTAGACAGGTTTCTAGCCGGAACTAAGCGGTCATCAAGATGAACGGGTGAAGAAACAAAGGATCATTAGATCTGTGTTTTATGGACCAACAAAGGTCCGACCAAACCTGACAAATCTTAAATGGTAGGCAGACACTTTACACTATTTTGTTAGTGCTACAATTTGCGATTTTCTCTAAAATTTTCCCGGTAAATCTTTAATACGATTGTATGGTGTTAAATTAATTGTTGATTTCAAAGTTTTTGTTAATTTCGAGAAGGCATGAAAAGTTTCGAATCTGACACGTACATTGCATTTGCGTAGCATTGATACCATCAATTTCTTCTTTGTTTCGCTTTGATCTCATTACCAGCAGACATGTGAAGCGTATAAATTGAATTGGATTTTTGTGTCATTTAAAAATGACGAACATTAGATATACTAATGTTAATGGAAAATCTGCTAAAAAGATAATGGACGTTATGACAATACGAGAGAAAGCTGGAATAATTTCTTATGCTTTGTTTCCTATTCGCAGTGCTGCTACGGTTACAGAAACTACTTATGTGTGTAAATTATTCCATTTGTTACATAGATATAAACAGAAAGAAGCTTCTACGTCCACAAAGCGTCTCTTCATACTCCATTGAAACTTCGCTGTTGGTCGCTTTATAATGAAATTTCCACATCATACACGCAATTTAACACTCAATTCTTATTTTTGGTTTTCTGTGCTGCCTGACTAAACAATTGGTTAAGTCCAACTTAACGACGTCGTTATTCTCTTAGGTGACACACAAGCTTTATATTTGGCACCTTCCACGTTTACCAATCTAAATTTCGTAACAATAAATTTCTCAGAAGTGAACTGGAGAACGTAGAACCAACCAAAATTACATTCGGAAAATAATAATAGATAAATTGCAGATATAAAATTGAAACTCAGGGTCGAAAACACATTTTCAGAAATAAGATTTCGTAAATTGAAGATATCCCTTTGATTCCTCGGCTTTTTTTTTATTTTTTTCTAGAACTCCATTTATTTTTACCTTCTCTAGTATCCAACTAATGCATCGTAATAAATGAAACTTTTACATTTGCTACTTTTCTCCGTAAAACGCTAAGGTTTCACACACACTGTTTCAAGCGATTTTATAGTAGCGAATCTTGAGAAAGACTTCTGCTGCTCGGTTTTTTGGACATTTTGGTCTTTATTGTCAACTTTGACTTTTACCTTAACACTTCAAAGGATTGTTATCATTTTTCTTTGAATACTTACACTGGTCATTTATATCATGTTTTGTTACAAATATTAAATGTTTCGTAACGTATGTGACTGTCGGGGATTTTTAGCAATTATATGAAAATGATAAATGGTAATTGTCTAGACTGTGATACAAGTACCAAGTAGAAATTTTAGTTATCATCATGCAAGATTGCGCAGGAAAAACAATTTATTAAAAATGTCAGTCACATGTATACAAGAGAATGGGTAATGACGAGCCATGAAATTGTTTCTTTTAACATAAATTTGTTGTGAGTATCTCAGCTAAACGAGCATAAAATCAAAATTATAAGTATTCGTTCAACTATGTACAATTTTAATGGCAAGGGGATGTTCACAAATTGCGTCAGGAGAGAGCCATCTTAACGACAACTGAATATTGTGGGTTAGGAATTTGGAGTTTTTGAGCACTTTAATGCGACTGCGGATTGATAGGCAGGTATCCATATCATTTGTGAATGCCCTAAATTCGACAAACAAACAGTAACGAAGGATTACAAGATCGGAAAGATCAATCTAAAAAAGTCTGAGGTAATACAAAAGTTCATCTATTTTCGCAACGCTAGAGTATAGACAGTGTGCGATGTACTTTATTCACGTTAAAATTTAAAAAAATAGACATTTCTGAGTAACTCGAATCTGAGCGCCATTCTGGACTTGAATGTTTGTTCACACTTGAAAACCGATATTCAAAAGTCATGTGAATTTAATTGTCTCCTGTTGTTTGCTAACTGTACGTTGCCGAAAACACTTTGAGGCTTAGCCCGGAACAACCTATCTTATAGGTTTCTGATCTCAATGACAAAAACTGAAAAAATCAAGGTTTTGGCAGATTTGATATTCATCAGTGACCGTCAACTTGAGTGATTTGTTTGAAAAAAATTTATTTCGTATCGGAAGAAACTCGATTAGCATTAGAGCACTTTAACACTTTGTCGACTGACAATGACAGTGCACGGTATTGGTACATAGGTACACTCTGTTATTGTACACGCAAAGAAAAGTGCAATTGTGGCATTTAGAATGTTTTTTAATCATAATTGGGGTGAACATTGACTATATTTGAGGAAATGCAAAATCGTAAGTCGGCCATCATAAATATTTTATGATAACGGTGAGTAATATTCAGTACATTATAAGGAAGTGGCTCTCAGCACATTGTGCAAATAGTCTTTTCCATATACTTTGGCTATTTGCACATTGTGCAAATGGTCTCTTTATTTATTTTAGAAATCAAATAAACAAGATTTCTCCCAATAAGAAATAATCACAACAAAAATGATTCATTATTAATAACCAAATCGAACTTAATCTAAAATTTAAACTTATTTTTAACACAAGACTTAAACAAATAAGTCGAACTTGTAAATAAATTCAATTCGGAGAAGATCTTGTCATGATTTTGTTGGATCAGGCAGGTAGAAGGTTTGACGGTGAGATTGGCGATTCGTTCTCACTTGTTTGTTAAATGACAATGAGTGAATTAATGATGTATCGATGATATTGTGCATAATTTTGTGAAGCGTATAACATCATTCTACAACCGTCTTGATTCGAGAGAGTGTATTTTCATGTGTTCCAATCGATCTGAGTATTCTGATTTTAATAGTCCAAATTTTAAATAATACATCCTCGTAGAAAGGACTCCAAACTGTAAAGCAGTATTCCAATCAACTGCGAACAACTGAATTATATAGTATTACCATGCTAGGAGACTTCTTAAAAAAACGAAAAATGAAGTCCAACTTTGATAAGCTTTGCGGGTGGTGAAATGCACATGATCATTAAATGAGAGTTTGTCATCAATCCATACACCTAGATCACGTTTCAACTTGACTGTTTTTAAAATTATGTCACCGATCTTGTATTGATAGTTCAGTTTTTACTGATCAGTTTTATGCGTGAAGGTCATTATGGCGCACTTTTTTACGTTAGGATCCAATTTGTTTTTTTCACACCAATCATGCAATCGGCTAATTTCCAATTGAAACATAGAGCAATCAGTTTCGATGACAATTTTTCGTAGCAATTTCAGATCGTCCGCAAAGCCAAAGCAAGTTGAGACAATTGACAACAGATCATTTATGAAAATGGTAAATAATAATTTGTACAAGGATTAATTTCCTTTTTGTTCCATTAATGTAAATAAATTGAAAAAAATTGAAATAGAAATGGGCCGAGAATGGAACCCTGTGGAACTCCAGATGTTGGTTTGATCCTTTTTGAACTCAATTCACCAATACCGACATATTGTGAGCGATTCTCCAGATACGACTTGAACCATCGTACTAGAGACGAACCAAAACCAAAATTTTTTAGTTTCTTTAATAATAAGCCGTAATCAATCTGATCAAATGCTTTAGAAAAGTCCGTATATAATGCATCTACTTGACCCGCATTAGCCGTTGAACCAGATACAAAATGGACGAATTCCATCAGATTTGACTGGGTTGAACGTTTTTTAAAGAAACCATGTTTCGATTGATGGATCTTATGTTTGAACATTACAAATAATTTATTAAAAAGCAACCTCTCAATAATCTTAGATATAGAACAAATGATTGAGACAGCACGATAATTAGTAACGTCATGTTTATCAACATATACTTTGGCTATTTGCACATTGTGTAAATAGTTTCTTCCATATGATTTGGCTATTTGCACAGGATTATAAAGAGACTATTTGTACAATGTGCAGATAGCCAAAGTATATGGAAGAGACTATCTAGACAATGTGATGGAGTTCACACTTACCAGAAAAAAAGGATTTTTAATTATTATTACAAAGTGGCGGCTTACGAAACTAGCGAATTTGTGCTTTGATGAAAACCTAGGTGGCTAGCGAAGCTAAGGAACTTTTCCTTTTACGAAATGTCACGAAAACTAGGTTGCTAACAAAACTAACGAATTTGCGCTTCAAAGGAACGCCACATTTAACAACAATGGAAAATCAATTGAACTGATATTTCCAGAAAATTGTACTACAACGCCCGAACTGACAGTAATTGAATGAAGCTTCAAAAAGTACAGATCATACATTTTGAATTATATTTCATTTACGCCATGTTTTTTAAACAAAATCAGAGACGCACAAAGTGCAAATAGCCAAAGTATATAGAAGAGACTATTTAATGTGCTAATAACCAAAGTGTATGGAAGACACTATTTGCACGATCGATGTGCAAATAGTCAAATTGTGTGGAAGACACTATTTGCACGATGTGCAAATAGCATTTATCATATTATAATTGCAGTGAATATTACTTTATTGTTATATTCACAATGGTTATACAGAGCAATACTTGAAGCAATCATAATGCAAAATTTTACAATGTCAGGGAACAGGGTTGTAGTCGCTAACGTTTTTTAGCGACGCTAATGCTTTCGCTAAAATGAAATTTTATTGTATTGTTTTATTCAGGTGATCAATTGTTACATTTGGTTTTACATTGTTTAGATTAACATAGTTAGTGCTCAGCTAGTTTATGGTTTAGCTTTTCATACTAATGATATTTCAATTTGTCGTCTATTAGTGAATTATTTGGTCGAGTTTGGGCAGAAGAAAATTTTCAAAAAACTTCCAATGAATTTATTTTTAAATGTTTTTATGCTAATACTACTATTGCCTTCGTAAACATCTTCTAAGAGATATCAAGTACTTGGTAACGTCGTCTAGATTTGATTCAAATTTACGGTGCTCTAATAAGGGAACGGAAAGGTCTTCAGCCTTCTTGATGAGTGTTGAGAAGCCTACAATAGCTTCGTCTATTTTGTCCTTTGAATCAAGTTTGGATGCTGACAGAAGATCCAGATTTTCACTGATATAGTTTTTGTACAAATGCCAGTCCGCGTTTTCATAACATCTTCTGGAAGGGATAGGGGCTCTGAGCTTTGAAAAAAATTCGAGCCTGAAGGTGACAGGCAAATGGTCGGAAGGAAGGTAATTTTTTGCTTCTATGTTAGAAATGTCATTCAACCCATTAGTCAAAAGGATGTCGACTGTGGAGGGTGTGGTTCTGTTGGCCTAGGGTGGGAAGAATGTGTGAGTATCCGGGAAATGGACCGTGAAGTCTCTTTTGGACATTTCTTCATAGATAATTTGACCAGCTTTGTTTCTTTTTATGCAATTCCAGAGTCTATGTTTGGCATTGAAGTCCCCACCGATGAGAAATTTTTTGCGCAGTGAAGCGATCTTAATGATATCAGATTTGAATGACTTCAAACTTTGTTGATTCAATTTAAATGAAAAAATACTAGCGTCGCTAACTGAATTCGCTAATGAACTGCTAAATGCTAATGCTTGCTAAATAATATTTGAATGAAAAGCTCTGGGTGTATTGAGTTTATTTCAGCATTCGTACATATTGACAAAAATTGCTTTTTAATTTTTGATAAGTTTCGGAGAATTTTTTTTTTCATTTTCGTAACCTTAACCCTATTTATTAACTAAGTTTTTGGCGATTTTTCGACAGAAACAAGTTTTTCTTCGAAACGAATTCGTAAATGTTCGAAAATTTCAAAGTGCAATTGATCATTTTTAAAATGTTACACTTTCACGTTTTTCTTATTGTAGTCGTTTGAAATGCTTTGTCATTATTTATTGAATGAAAAAATAGCAGAAACAACCACAACATTGCCACAACAGTGTCTTGAATAAGAGTTACTTCGCAATGATTCACTCTAGGACGTGTTTGTTTGAATCCTGCCAACTCTAACAATTTTGATTGATAAATCTGATGTGACCATTGATTTTAACAAACTACACTAAACTTAACTGAAACAAGCTAAATACCAAAGTGTAACATTTTGAAATGATATCCATTGTCAAACGAAAGAGACTCATTTTTTTGGCCGAATAAAACTTTTACAATACATTTACAGATTAATATTAGCGAAAATATTAGCGAGTGACGAAAAAACTATTCGCAAATCGGATTTAGCGGGCGCTTGTCGCTAATAGCGAGGTGTTTTGCATTTTAGCTCGCTACTAGCGGCACTAATGATCAGCGTCGCTACCCCCAGGGAATTATAAGAGTGAAAATTGTGTTGGAAGGAAACACTAAATTCCTCGTTTATTCACCACTAACATAAAAAAGAGAATCACAAATTATAATTCCACCCAATATTATTTATGAAATCAATCCACCTAATATAATTTATGATTGCACTAAATATTACAGACATTTAAATCTTATATTCACTGAGATCATAATTTTGTATTATACAGTAACGGAAAAGTGAAAACCGACAAGTTTCTGATTTATCATACGAATTTACCATACAAATCAGAAACGGGTCTGTTTTCACTTTTCCGTTCCTGTACATTAAATACAATTATAAATTATATTTTAGTGTAGTTATAATTGCCTCAATCATAACTACTGTTCTTTCCGTGTAGGCATCTCTCGGATAATAGAAGTTTTACTAACTTAGTTGGTGTTGTTTTGAGCACACAAAAATACTTTTCACAACAAATTAAAAACAAATACTTGCAATGAATTTTATTTTAGCACTTGTGTAGAAAAAATATGTGAAAATCATTTTTTGAAAGGCCCTGTGGTCATTTTTATCATGAAACATATACTCACACCGTTCGATGTGATTTAGAGGGCGAACATATTTTAATCAACATCTTACGAGTTCATTCTGACCCGAGATAAGCAAACTTAAAACAAGAACTCTCAAAATGACGATAAATGAGCAATATGAAATCTGCAAGAATTTCGATTTTTCACAATATTCGTGTTTTTTTCACTATTTGTCATTGAGCGCCCTTTAAATTGCTTCAGATCACCTGCGTCCCATATAAATTGATTATCATGGAACTCTGTAGTAGGTCTGTTGTTACGGCTAAGCCATAAGTTTTCGACGACTTAATTTTTTGAGCCTCCTAATAGCCACACAGTTTTCATTTGAGGAAATTTTCCTGGCATATTCGGGACTTTTTTGTTGGCTCAATTTTTTAACTTTCACACAAAAAACGGCGAAAACCTTAATGCTTCGAGAAAGTATTTTCAAAACTTTCTAACGATATTCCAGTTATCTTTATATAATTTTTCCCAAAAAAAACTGCAGATTAAACTTGAAGCTTTCTTTGTACCAAGAAAATCATTAAATCAAATATTTCTTGGATTTTCGCAGGACAAAGATGCAACAGTCTCCGACAAGAATAACTTACCGTTAGGTCTATTTGTCTTCATTAATTAAGCAAAATTTATAAAATTTCTTTTGAAGAGAACAGATTCACAAATTGTATTTTATCACTTCGTCGTGGATACAACGTAAATTGTAATGTCCTAGAAAATGTATATAAATGACATAAATTTACAGAATTTATGCTCAACCAACCAAAATAATTTCAATTATTATTTTCTTATGGGAATAATATAAGTATATGCTCCTCATCAGAGGCATCCGTGTGCGAAGTTTAATTAAACGCCGTCTTATTATACGAAAATCAATTAAGAGATTTCAGCTATGAAATATTAAGGACATTAGGAAAATCCCTCGCAACGTGATAATCCGAATGCCTTTCTTATTTTTTTTAATTAACAAAGATCAGAGATGAACACGCTCCTTCAATAGAATAAATATTAAAAATATAAGAGACCTACCTCGGGACCAAAGTACATTTTTCAAGTTCATGGAACAACAAAAGAATATTTTTGTTTATATTTTATGACCAAAAAAATCGCAGCACTAACAATTAGACGTTAATAACCATCAATAAATTTACCTTTGATTAGCAGAAACCCAAAACACGCAACCAAAACGAAATTCATGATTAATCCGTTTCAATAACCGTTGAGAATCTTCTTGTAAAACAGTGTTTGTCACAAAATAAACAATTCTGACTGAAGCGAACGCTGAATTGTTATTCGTTCCAATAATAAATAATGTTTTTCTGGTGAACAGATAAAAGTTTCCCTCCGAATGTAAAACAAATTAATGCTCTCCAAACGATTATCCTTCGTTTAATTTTTTTTTCTTTTGACCGCCTATTTGCCTAACACATCACTTTTCATTGAACAACATAAATAATTGATTGTAATCAAAAAAGCCACTTTGACACCATGAAATATCGCACTTTTATTTTTTCTTTATATTCGTTTTCATCGACCAGACGAACAAAATAACGTTATCAAAAATATTACCACGCGACAATAATATTCTTCAGCGTAACATTAACACAGGACATGTTGATTTTAGCCCGACATCCCAAAGACTAAACTTATCCATATCAATGATACGTTTTTTTTTGTTTTTAGAGTCTGTTATCCTTTATGTTCCCAATAGAGAGACAAAACCGGCAATTTGTGTTTTGAAAGTGATTCGACATATTGAATGTACGAAAGAGAGTTTAAAGAAAACAGAATAAAGAGAATGGTTAGATCGAGAAATCATATACAAAATATTCTCCCTCACAACGATATTCTTGTCGGTGGTGCACGATTCATTTTGGTCTCTAGTTCATACAGCACATTGTGAGTGTGAGTTCACTGAAAAATGTGACTAATGTCGAACTATGTGAAATAAAAGTTGCGGCAAACAATCGAAAACGAGGAATGTTCGTTGAATGAGGTTTAATTTATGACTTGAGGAAAAGGCAATGTAAAAATGTCTTTATAAAAATAGTGACATTAGGACGTTACAGTCGCACGATTTTAACTTTGGATATTTCTTTTGTTCAAAACGGGTGTATTGATTTATTGATAATGTTCACCAAAAATTAGAGCTGCAACTTAGAAAATATGCCACACGCTGTGTCAGTGTTTTTTTTTCGGTGTAAGCTTATCTACTTTTTGCTTAATAATCGTAGCTGTTGGGCCAAACCAGTTAGTTTGTTTCTGGGTGTAGGTCTAAATTCAGGACAAAAATGGACAAGGATGATTGTCGTGTGATATATTCCCGACTGTAAAAAATATTGGCATGTATTGAGCAAGAGCTTGAAAGGTAATCATAATCGTTCAATTAAAGGTATAAGCATCAAAAAACCTCTTGATAGGTAAAGTGTGACGCAGTGTTGGTCTGGAATGTGAGCTGAAAACTGAGTGTTGGAAAGATGTTATGCTTTGAAAAACATTTTCTTCGAAAACAAATTTTCTTAGAAGAAACTAATATGCCGCCACTTTGACAGCTGACAGACATTTTCTTAGAGTCACACAAATTTTCTTCACCAATCTCTATAAATTTCCTGAAGGAACCATTTGTCTAGGTATTGTGGGGTTCAAAGAGGACCTCCACCAGCCTCTGCTTTAAAAACATACTTTTACGTTCATGTCGTGTGAATGTGAACGTGTGAATTGAAATGAGTAAATGTATTGAATAAATGTGGAGGGGGTAGTAGGGTTGACCGCCTGTCGCTAAAAAGGTGAAGATTCCGTAGATTTGTGAAGACACCTTAGTAGCCTTCATTAGTCTTAAACTGGGGAAGTTTTTGCATGGTCTTATAAACCATATATACCTACCTTTTCGATTCATTGATGCATCAGCAGCTAAGCGGCCCGAAGTTCTCACCTAGAATGACCAATAACTAAAGAGTGGGGAAGGCTTCTCCAAGGGGTCCAATAATGAAAAACCTTTGTAACATTGGGGCCTTCCACCTTATACAATTTCATTAGGTTTTACACGAGCTATATCCAAAAAACCAGTTTTACCTTCCCCTGATATGCGCTCACATAGACAGTCGTAACTGTCCAGAGATGTAAGATGTCCAGAGAAAAAAGGACATGTATGAAATGGTCGAAGTTTTCGCAAAATCACTCTTAACAGTCAGTCTCTTCGCAATGATATCAGTCAGTCAGATCAGTGAGTTGATGTAGTTTTGTTCTAAATTCCTCTACTTATTCAATCAAAAACGTTTTGGCTCCGTCTACTCATAATTTTGTCAAACCACAAACAAGGAGCAATTCGTAAGAATGATTTCTCATAAAACCCACCTTGATTTCTAGACATGGATAAGTTTGAAGTAACAACACCACAACTTCGTTTGCAGATGAAATGTTATATGCATACCAATAGAGCTAAAAGCAATGAAACACCTTAACATAATGCATTACATATTTTTGAAGTGAGAATAAAACTCAGAAGAGGATTTGAATTTGGGTAAATCACAACTCGAAATTATCTTTCTAATCCTTTTCGCGCAGTTTCTTTCATTACATTTTAAGTACCATATTCTATACACGATGTTGAATAGAGAAACGAGTGTTATGATGTGGAATGAAAATTGTATACATTAAGTGCCTACATATATTGATGTAGATGAAAGGTGTAATGTGAACGGAAAAGTAAATCAAAGCCAAATTGTTTCATTTCAGCTAATGTTTTGGGTTACAGTTTTATTATACCTCGAAGAAGAGATAGGGCGCATTAACTAAATTGTCTGAATCCGAATTTTTCTTTCCCTTAATTGTTTAATTTAGAATTTTACGAGTAATTGTGAATGGAAATTAGAGCCTCTCGGCGAACTTAATTCTAGGCTGTCATCAGTTGTGTTTGCGTGTCATTTGTTTGACAAATAAAAGCATTTTTATGTTTTAGTGGTGTAATATGTCAACGTCCAGTTGAAACTACAGTTAAAAAGGAACGCTACCTTTGCCAACACAGTTTCCAGGGTAAAATCAGTTGACTAACTTAATTAAATAGTGTCACAACATTCAACGATCGACCGTTCGTCTATTTCCCGTTCACTTTCCTAATGTTGACATTTCCTAAAATCTAACCAGAGAATTTAGCGATCACATGCTTATGGGTTTTTTTTTAGAAAAATAAACCAATAGTGGGATATGGCCACATCTACACACAACTATGGCCACATGCGCATGGATGACCTATATATCTTGAACTATATCAGAAAAAAGTTGTTAGAGGCAAAGTTGTAAATTTTATCAATTTTAGCGAACTTGTGTTTTGAGGGCTGCTAGGAATTTCGCGCCGTTTCCATTAGATATTTCGTATAAGGAAAATGTTCTATTGTGAATCGCGATGGCGCGTACTTCTCCGTTATCCTTCGAGTTTTTTGCAAGAATGACCAAAATCGGTTCAGCCGAGATATGAATTAAACAATATTGCTAAACCTTTTTTTCTTTCTTTGTGGCAATTTTTGTTTACATTTGTAAGGTTTTGTAAGGTTTCATGAAATGTATTTCGTATCTCCAGAACTAAGGCGAAGTTGTAGTAAATCAAATTTTAGCGAACAGAATTCGGAGGGATGACCTACTTTTCACTTGAACACCTTCAGATGTTTTTATATTTTTTGGTTTTTCTCGACATGAGTGAGATCATCCAATGGAGCTTTCTAGGTTTATGGGATAATCATCAGCACTTTTGGACTTCCATTACGTTTTTTGATATTTTTCGGTTTTTATGGACATGATAAAGATTATCCAATGAGGCTTCCTAGGTTTATGGGATTATTGTGGATTTCTCTAGCACTTTTCAACTTCCCTTGAGTTTTTTGATATTTTCGGTCAATCTCGACATGAGTGAGGTATTCAAATTGAGCAAAATTCTAAGCGGTTTTTGACGAGAGATAAACTGACTAAAATACTGATATCCGCAAAAAAACACCTTACAGAGGAGGTGTGATGCAAGTCTTTAAGTCTACATACAGACGATTTGAAATCAGAAAAGGGTGACGCATTAAGATTCTAGCGTAAAATGACTTTCTTCCAGTTACAAAAGTTTTGAAATCTGCAAAGTGACTCGAACGTACCTAAATAGACAAATAAGCAAACAATCCAACGTTTTCTGTTCTTTTATAACTGTAAGAATTTCAAAGATCCATAGAAATTACCCAAGGTAATGTCGAAGGCCCTACCGAAGTACGTCTCAGACCATTCAAATCTAGAAAAGCTTATATCCAAGGACTAGGTCGTTTTTCCCTAAAACCCAGAAACAAGTGTTGTCTAAAATTTTATTGTCTACAACTTTGTCCTTGGAAGCAACTTTCTACCTCTCATAGTTCTGGTTATCTGGGTCATCCTGCCCAATTATGGAAGTGGCCATATACCAGGATTGGACCATATCTCCCCAAAACCCCTGAAACACGTGTTCGCTTAAATTTAATTTTCTACAACTTCGCCTTTGGAACTAACTTTCTACCTCTTACAGTTCTGGAGATCCGAGTCATCCTGCCCAATTATGGAAGTGGCCATATACCAGGATTGGGCCATATTTCACCAAAACCCTGAAAACGTGCTCGCTTAAATATAATTCTCAACAACTTTGCCTTTGGAACCAGCTATCTAACTTTCACAGTTCTGGAGATCGGGGTCATCCTGCCCAATTATGGAAGTGGCCATATACCAGGATTGGGCCATATTTCACCAAAACCTTGAAACTAGTGTTCGCTTAAATATAATTCTCAACAATTTTGCCTTTGAAACCAACTTTCTAACTCTCACAGTTCTGGATATCCGGGTCATCCTGCCCAATTATGGAAGTCGCCATATTCCAGGATTGGGTCATATTTCCCCAAAACCCTGAAACACGTGTTCGCTTAAATTTAATTCTCTACAACTTTGCCTTTGACAGTAAATCTCCATATTGCA
>CM055403.1:4131161-4173236 GCA_029228625.1 Pseudolycoriella hygida | reverse complement strand
CTACAACTTTGCCTTTGACAGTAAATCTCCATATTGCATAGTTAAGGAAATATAGACGAAAAACTGTTTTCGTATATGGCCAAGAATCTCAATTTCGTCCATTCCATTGGTCCCAGTGCCCAGACCCCTCTACCGATTCCTACAAAAATTTTTTCAGGTTTAGGCTGATCGGTTGAGCCGTTTGGAAAAAAAAGTGGAGACGGACGGACGGACGGAAGGACAGACGGGCATTTTTTTTATTGCTGATTCGTCATCTCTAGACGATAATTTATGCATCCCCCCCTCCCACCTCGATCCACCCCATGTTACAATAAAATTGTTTGTAGTAAACGTATAGGACCTTTGTACTTCGTACGGGTCCAACAACGTAATTTTGCTTTACTTTTTTTGTGAATCGAAGCTGAATACGTCACCCTCCTCTGATTTTAGAAAAGACATACCACCTTTGTAACGAGCTTTTTTTGTGCTTCAGTATAACGTTACAATAAATTTATAGGCAAAATTAGGGTCATTGATGAGGACAGCTTCTGGGGAAGAGATTTCCTATTACAGAAGACTTCAGTTTTGATTCAAAGAGGCAATTCGGCATGCATTTTGGCAACATTAGGGAAAAGTAGAATAGATGACTTTTAGTTATTGAAAAGATCGTTTTTTTTTACCGGCTGCGCTTTTGTGAGCAGTTTTTTTTCGCTTAAATCAGTCACTCAAAAAAACGATGTCATTTGAAGTTCTGTAACATTACGTTTTTCTTTGTGAAAACGTTATTGAAAAACGAAATATTTTTCGTTGTGAACCGTAACGTTACAAGCTTAACGTTACAAGCGTATGTAGCGAAACGGTACAAGCTCAACATTTTCTTTTTCGTTATGAACCGTAACGTTACAAGTTTATCTTTAGGGTAGGTCGATTTTGCACTTTCTTTTTTTTTTCTTAACTGTTTTTCTTAACTTTTGAGCCAAAAAATATTTTTCAGAGATATTGTAATTTCTTTAAGCGTATCTTCTGGTTGTCCAAAGCCATTTTCTGAAAAATTCACGACGTTTGTAACCAGTCGAATTTCGACCCGGGAGGAAGGAGAACCAATCATGGATGACGAATCAGCAATAAAAAACATATGAAGGGACCCCTACGTATCAGAATAGATGCGGCAAACAGAGTTGATTTTACGAAAAGACTCGAACGTATCTAATTAAATATTGTCTTATGTCCACATTAAATTGTATTGGAAATTGCCGATAGGGCAATGTTAAAAAACCCGTCCGAAGCAACGGTGTAAAAGCCCCTTCTGAAAGCATAAAATTCATCCCCAAATAGACGAAAATGTTCACTTCAATTTTCTCTACAACATAGGAAAATACCGTTTTTTGGGCTAGTGCCGACCTTAGTCCGTCCTAGAGCGCTCAGAAGAGACCTCGTGCAAATACTTTCGTAGACAAAAATATTTCTTTCAGAGAAAAAAAAGTACAATTGTTTTGTACATGCAAGTATGGGTCCGAGGCCTCTTCTGAGAACCCTTCGTTTGCCCTAAGTTCTGATAGACCTAAGAGCATCCAAAAAGTTAAGGACTTACTGGCGAACAACGGGTACAAAGACGAATCGCAGAAAAAATGTACATACATAAAAATAAAACAGACTACACGGCTAACACACAGACAGATAAAGACGGTTTGCATGCATCATACGTCAACTTGATGAAACTACATAAGTCAGTGAGCACAACAGGAAATAATAGAAATATTAGAAATAATAGAATGACAATATTGCAACAAACTTAATGCCGACCCGTCAAAGAAGTCATGTCAATGTTTTTGAGATTCCATATAGTAGGCATACTACTCGGTTTGAGTGGTTGCGAATCAGGTGTGGTCGTGTTAAAAATCGTTTTGTGACGCCGTGATCGCCATTAACGGTGAAACGATATTCTTTTTTTTGTAATTTGACTGTTAATCGGTCTGAATATATTAACATTGATCTGGCCTTTAAACCTGTTGAACGATATTTATGTGAAATTGTATAAATTAAGTGTTTTTTGCGTAGTCATTTTGAAGATCTAACGAAAAAAAGAATTTTTTGTTGAATGGAGAAGAACAATAGAAAATACAAACCGCGTGTTCTGAAATAAGGAAGGGTATATGGAATGCAAAACCGGTTTCAAAAACGGTATCGATAACCGGTTTCCTTCAAAACCGAAACCGGTTTTTGAGTCCGGTTTCACGGTTTTTATAAGTTTTTTTTGTCACGTACATAACTAGAGATAAACAGATGGAAAGTCCACTTTTCATGTGAATTTTGTTGACCCGAAGCAAGACCGAGGTCAATAATCAATGGAAATTGGAACTTTTCATTCTTGTACCCAAATATGTACAGCATTCTATGAGCTGAGAGCGTGAAAGAAGTCCTTGATTCATGAATAGTATCATATTCTATTCTATTTTCTCAACTGAGTGACGGAAGATGGAACTTTTTAGGAAGCCTGTGTTCACAACTCTGTGATATATGATTTTGTAAGCGTATTGTCATAATCGACCTGCAATTCCAAGAAATACAGTGCTCAAAAAGCATCATCTCGGGTGATTTGACATTTTTTCAATGACTTTGAAAATTTGCACCTGAAAAACCTGGATTCTCTTGCTGAATGATGAAAGCAGGGAAATGATAAGAGGTGACTCTGCGCTAACTGAAATTTCAAAAATTTCAGAAGAATTTGAAGACGTTTTCAATTCTTTAACGTCTAAGTAATAAGTAACTAAAATAACTAATTTTTGGCTCGAGTTAAACGAAGTGAAAATATTTTTTATGCAACGCCGTTGTGAAAAGTGAACTTTTTCATGCGTCGTTTCAGTGACGTTAGAGAGGTCGTTTTATAACTCATTTGGGTGATAAAAAGTTTATTTTGGGATATTATATTCGACCGATAAATAAATTCAATATTACCGATAAAAAATAATAAATGATCGATAGGGAAATTCCCGAGTATCGATAAAAATATTCAAAAGTACCGATACATTTTTACCGATAAAAAGTAATAACGTACCGATATTTTTAGAATTTTTTGTAATTTTATCGATAATTTACAATTTTTTATCGGTAGTATATTACTTTCTATCGGTAGTTTATTATTTTCTATCGGTAGTTTATTATTTGGTATCGGTAGTTTATTATTTGCTATCGGTAGTTTATTATTTTTTATCGGTAGTTTATTATTTTTATCGATATTTCCGTTTTATCTATCGATTGTTTATTATATTTTATCGGTACTTCCGATTTTTTCTGTCGGTAATTTATTATCTTCTATTGGTACTTCTGTTTTTTTATTTATACTTTCGTTTTTTTCTATTCATGGGTTAAATGTTTGTTAGCCCAATCGAAAAATAGAAAAAATTCAACATGAATTTTTCATGTGGTCGGGCTCTTAGTCTACGTATAACATGTCTATTTGTAATGACAAAATAAATGGATTACAAAGAATGTTGCAACCGGTTGTATTGAAGTATTTAGATTCAGTATTCAGTTATCATTTCAACTGTTCAACAGGCTATCACGGTGAAATTAATACTTTTTTAAAAATTAGTGAAAATTTAACTATTAGTTATAAAATTAAAGTGATTAAAATCGACAAATTCGAATCAACACATTTTTCAGTGTTCCATGTAAGGCGAGGTAAAATAAATTTAGATGCAAATATAAATCGATATGTACATTTTTCGTATGAAGACCATGCGGTCTTTCCGTTTTCCTATGTTGAATATGTGCCGTACATTTCAATTCTTTTCATTCTGTTGGTAATTTTCGATAAATAAAATTGCAGATGTTCAAATTCGTTCCAAACGATAGCATTTCTAGTGCTAACTTGTCTCGTACAAAGCGAGTAACTATGTCCGACACACAAGAGGTGAGTAAAATATATTTCTCTTTCAATTTTCTTTGGAAAAAAATTATTTTTTTTTAATTTCGAATGAATCGCAGAAAGTTTTTCTCTGCAACTACTCAATGTGAAACGTCGACGGCAACAGGTTGTACCATTTTTGCTCAATTAAATTTTAACATGTCATCAACGAACTTTTCTGCACGCAGTAAAATGCCTTTTCTTCGGTCTCTCTGGTGCGTGCGCATTATTTGAGTGGCCCGTAATAAAACGTATAGGTGGAAATTAATTTTTTCAAATTTCGAATGAATTGCAGACTACCGTTGCAAATGAAAGCACTTCAAGTGTTAGCGTTGGCACATCTCATCCGAAGAGAGTGACCATGTCCGTTCCAGCGGGTGCTTTGAAGTCAAACTCATTGTGCCAAGGCGACTCGACACCAAAAACTATTTCGCAACCGTCTAACGTGAAACGTCGATGGCAACAGGTTACACTTTTCTCGCTCAATCGAATAATAATCTTTTCATCAACGAACGTTTCCCAATGTTATTCTTAGATGGCTACGTCTACGTCAAATGATGAGGAAACGAACAAGGTGAAAAAAATGCGAAAACTTTCAAAAGCCACCACAGGCGATTCCGATCCAAAGCCACCAACATATCAAATGCAGGAGACTGTTACAAGTGAAAGCACTTCAAGTGTTCTGCATTCAGACACATCTTCAAAGCGAGTTGGTTGTGTAAAGAAAAATCAAAAAGAACGAGAGCGGAAGGTAAGCAATTTGTCCTACTTGTCCTACTGTCCTACTTAGGACATCTTTTTTAAAAAAAAAAAATAAAAAATATAGAAATTTTACGCGTTTTTATAAGAGTTGGTAACAAAACAATACACTGGTCGTATGCACTGTATGAACCGTCGTCAAAAAAAACTGTCGGCCTGTCTGTCCGTCCGTCCCTCTGTCCGTTTGTCGAATAAATCTTGATTTATTTATTTATTTATTTATTTATTATTTATTTTCAAAACTTTAACTTTCCCCAGACGTTTTGAAGAAATTTTGTTTTTCAAATCTCTTCAAAGCCTGTATGGGATAGTGACAGTCAGACTGTTACGATGTTTAACGTTCCGACCTACGAATCATCAGAGGAGCATCATGAGCCACAGACAAAAACAAAATCGAAAAACAACGTAACGACGTTACTGGGCAGAAATTTTCAATTTAAATTAGATACAATGTTTCCGAGTTGTTTTAACACTATCAGAATTTTAAATGCCCAATGAAACCACAGAAATTACCCAAGGCACGCGTGTAGATGAGTAAACCGACAAAAGCAATACAGATACATCGGCATCGCCTCGGATCAGTAAAATTCACACGAAACCTTGACTTTTCAACTTTTCACCCCTCGTTATGTAAATAACTATTACATGCTTCTAGTATGAAGCATGTTAAACTTAATGCACCACGCGAAAATGAAATGTCCTTGAATAACTATTTTCGAAATTTCCTAAATTTCCTGGTCTTCGTAAAATAAAAAAATGTTGATATAAAAAAATGATATACAGGAAGAGAATCATAAGATTGTGCAACGATTCGTTCTAACCCTTTCAACCGAAAAACCGGTTTTACTTAAGAGAAATACAAGCGAATACGTGAAAAGAGCGATAAAAGAGAAATTAAAAAGGTGCACAAGCTTATGATTCCCTTTCTGTAGCAAAAAATAAATTACCGACAGAAAAAATCGGAAGTACCGATAAAATATAATAAACAATCGATAGATAAAACGGAAATATCGATAAAAAATAATGAACTACCGATAAAAAATAATAAATCACCGATAGAAAATAATAAACTACCGATAACAAATAATAAACTACCGATAGCAAATAATAAACTACCGATAGAAAATAATAAACTACCGATAGAAAGTAATATACTACCGATAAAAATTGTAAATTATCGATAAAATTACAAAAAATACTAAAAATATCGGTACGTTATTACTTTTTATCGGTAAAAAATTGTCGGTACTTTTGAATATTTTTATCGATACTCGGGAATTTCCCTATCGATCATTTATTATTTTTCTATCGGTAGCGATTTATCGATCATTTATTATTTTTTATCGGTAGTATTGAATTTATTTATCGGTCGTTTATTAGTATACGTTTATTTTTTGTCACTAGTTGTTGTATGAAGTCTTCTGTGAAACACGTTGCGAAATGGGTTGTTTTATCCAACTCGCTTCGCTTGTTTGATAATTTCACATCTAGTGACAGAAACAACTCCATTTCGCAACTAGTTGCGTAAATAACTATTTTAGATTGTCAAATCGATCGTAATACAGTTTTTCTACAAATTGAAACGATAGTTTAAAGTTTGAGAATTTTTCGAAAGAATTTCAAATGCTAATATCTCCAGCAATATCGGTCCGATTAGGGAAAGAAAACAGCTTACGATAAATTGAACTAGAAGCAAGAAAGATTTGCACTTTGTTTGACTTTAGTCCGTCGAGTCAAAAATTATATTATTTTATATACCTCTCTACTCTCGAATCAATGATTTGGACTGAAGCCTTAGGATGCTTTGTTTTAAAGAAATATCGAAGCTTTGACAAAAATTAGCAAAGATTTTAATGTGAGAATTAAACAAAGTTCAAAAGTTCCAGGGGTGCAGTCCCCCCCGCACCCAGCTGGCTAACGACCCTGAGATAAATAAAAAATATTTTCAAAATTCGAAAAATGTTATTGAAAACCGTAAAACCGGTTTTCGAAACCGGTTTCGGAAAACCGGTCGGTTTTGCATTCCCTAGAAATGAATAATTTTTGGATAAATGACCCAAATAAATAAGCACTTATTGAAATAAAGATGAGGTGAAAAGCAAAATGCCGGTTTCCCAGGTGTCTTTGAAAAGAAAACGTGCGGAATGAATTCAAGTTGGTTGCGCGGGTGGGGCAGGGAATAGTTTCTTGTGGCCAGCCCGGGCTAAATAGCTCGCCGGGGTGATCCAGTGGGGACACGGTTCCTACGGAGCCAGTCGGTTGGGGTGCCCTATGAATGGGTGGTCGTCAGTGGGTAGGTCGTAAGAAGCGCTTTGTTTTGGACGCCACCAGCTTGGTTGATTTTGGCGCAAAATGGAAGGAAGGCAGACATATAGTAGCGGCAAAGATAAAGTGAAAAACGCATTAGTAAATTTAATAAATACAATGAACAATGAATAACTAAGAAAAACTAGGCATGGGACTTTTCGAAAAATATCGATAATGATTATCAAAAGAAATATATCGATATATCGAAATATCGATATTTATTGGAATATCAAAATATCGGAAAATTAAAAAAGTGGAAAAAAACGCTTTTTTGACATGTCAGACTTAAGTTTTTCAACCGTTAGACCTAAAATTTTCGCGGACAATCTACAGACGGAAATTTTTCAACCGTTAGACCTAATTTTTTTGCGGAAAATCTGTTGCTTTTAAAAAATTGATCATTTTCAGCATTTGAAATTTCGATAATTATCATAGAATTTAAAATAACAAGGAATATTTTGAAGGAATACAATCATTTAAAGGTAGAAAATTTCACTTAAATTCTTAGAAGGCGGAATAGTTCCCAAAATAGAGGCTGCATTGCCTTTTTGAATGGCTATGCTGATGCGTTGAATTAAATATGATGTTGATCGCTTTTCATTTGTAACCTCTTTGATTTTGCTCCCAATTTTTTTAACCAAATTCAGACCGAGTTCTCCAAAAATACCAGAAGCTTCTGAAGCAATTGGTACAAAAATGAACTGATCTGCAAGCTCAGAGTAATGGTCGATTTTGTGATTTTCTGCTTTCTTTGCTGCGTATCCTGGATGTTTGCTTGTTGAGTTCAAATAGGAAGGTGCATATGTATCTCTACAGGTATAGTCCCATAGAAGTGACTTTCCATTTGCCCATGGTGTTAAAGTCAATCCATCTGGTTGTTTTCCGTCAGGCCTGGAACATCCTGGTGGCTCTAGGGTAGCGGGAATCTCGGCTGTTCTTAATGCTCTTTGAATAATATTGTTCACTGCCGCACGTCTAGGTCTCGTACCTTGCGACTTTGAGCAAGATAAACCATGTCTACCAAATATGTTGACTTTTTCTCCGCAAACACATAGATGGGGCCTTACAATGTTTGTACCAAGACGCAACGATATGGCAATTCTAAATTCATCGTTTGATAATTGCGTACCCAATTGAGGTGATGGTAAAACTTGAAGCCAAGCACCTGTTTCTTTAAGGCTGTGGTGGTTAAAAAAGGCTTCTGTTTGTTGCAAATTTGCTCCATGAAAATGTTCTACGAGACTATGAAATAAGGACAGTAGACTGGTCCTTTGTCTAGTGCATGAACTTCTTATGTCACCGTCGTGTAGAGCATTTTCATGGAGAAAAATTGCAACAAGTAGAGGTCTGCATATCAAGGTGGGCAGCCTGGTGCCAAAAAGTTTTCTATGGCAATGTTGGAGTGGGGAACGAGGACATTACTATGCATAATGTTCCAACTCGGCACCAGGCTGCCTACTTGGGACGTTTAAGTTGCCATAAAGAACGCAGCCTCGTGCCGAAAATCTGTTAATGTCATCGTAACGGCAGTAACAAATACTATACGTGATATAAATTTCAACACGGCACCAGGCTGCCTACTTAAGATATTCTACTGTGAATGTAGAGGGCAGCAGCAGTCTGGTGTCGAGTTGAAATTTATGTGACGCATAGTATTCGTAACTGCCGTTACATTGAGTTTAGCTGCTTTTCGGCACCAGGCTACCTTCTTAAAGGCTACTCATACTTTTCAAGTACGCAGCCTGGTGCCGAGTCGGGACCTAGTGCACATTAATGTACTCGTTTCGCCATCCAACATTACCATAGGAAGTTTTTTGGCACCAAGCTGCCTTCTGAAATCGAACAGTGCAACCCCACCTTAAAGGAATTTGCGAGAAATCTGGCTTTATCTTCTTTCGTAATGAATAATGATGTCAAACAACTTAACTTTCTCTGTATTGCATTAGATTCCCAGAACTTTTGGATTCCTCGTAACGCTTCTTCTGGAAGATCACCAAATTCTTCACACCAAAGTTCTTCTGCTTCAGATTTAGGAGGATCGAACTGTCGGTATTCTTCAGATAACAGACTATCCACCAAACTAGAAACTTCATAAATTGATGAGAGGAAGCATGGTAAAGCTACTTCCGTTGCGTGTCTAATCCCGATTCCTCCATCTTTGATAGGCAAGGCGGATTCCGACCAGGCTTCAGATGTTAATTTAACATTCAAGAGGCATTCCAATGATTCTTGCAAGACTTGATCGTAACGTTCTAAGCCAGCAAGGTTTCGCCACATCGGAGCCCCGCGAAGGAAGAAAATCAGATGTGGTGTTGTGATGGAAGTTCGTAATAGGAAGTATGCGCTGTGTGCGCTAATATTCTTTAATTTCTCTGAAAGCCGTTGCAAGTCAATGATTTTTTTATTAAGACAAACAACTGATGCCTTGTCTGTGAGTGGGCAGCCTAAAAGAAATTCTTCCCCCTCTTGTATTACTTTAATGCCAGGAGATATTATCTGGAACATTTTCATATATCCTTCACATTCGCCCTTTGAATTCTCACCCAGAAACGAAATTTCACATTTTTTGTGATTCAGAACTAGGCCAACTTCATGTGCTTTGTTAATTATCATTTTCAACGCAAGTACGACATCGTCTGGATGGCCTGCAATTGTACCATCGTCGAGGAACCACAAATTCAGATCTAAATTTATTGATTGAAGTGACGAAATTATTTTCTGGATCGTTAAGCAAAACAAGGCAGGTCCTAGAGGATCACCCTGTTGAACCCCTCGTTGTGAAAGTACCATGTGTTCTCCGTTATAAACATTCGAAGGGTTTCTATAACATTGTTCTACAAATTTGAAGATCTCTGGGATAGTTTTCTTAACTTCATGTAAGAGTTCGTCTCGCCGAATTTCATTAAATGCATTTTGAATGTCTATTTTCAGAAAAGCTCGAATGGATTTATGCTTATAATGCAGCATGTGAGCCAGCCTCAGCTCCATTTTTGATGCCAACACCGATTTGATTTGGTTTAAATACATTTGACAAGGTCGATGACACTCTGCGGCATGCTACTTTAGCAGTAATCCGCCTCCATGTATTGCCAACAGCAATCGGTCTAATGCCTCCACAGATTTTTTGCAAGGCGGTCAACATTGCGCCATATAGATAAGGGCATACAGATGGTGGTACTTCCCCTTGTAGAATGATTCCTGTAAGGTCAGTGATAGCTGATAATAATTGTTGCGATGCTTCTCCGTTCTTCAAATTTAGTATATCTTTCAAAATTTGTGGACGAAGACTATCTAGTCCCCCAGCACTACCATTTTTGAACGTCATAATTGATCGTCGAACTTCTTCCTCTGTTGGAAGTAATGTCGAAAATTACAGAGGTGTAGCTATTTTACCAACAATAGGAAAACTATTTGAAGCCATCGTCACCAGTATTTTATCCACAAAGCTCAATCGAATTATTTCAAAGTCGCAACATGGCTTTATGAAGCGCAGATCTACCGCAACAAATTTAGCTGAATTTGTTAGCTACGCTACTAAAGTTATGGAATCCAGGCATCAGTTAGACGTCATATACACCGATTTCCGAAAAGCATTTGATAGAGTCAAGCATTCGATTCTTTTGCACAAGTTGAACCAAATCGGTGTTCATTCGAACTTAATAGCATGGATTGCATCTTATCTGAATGGACGTTCACAATTCGTCAAACTAGGGAATTGCTCTTCTCGAACGTTTAACGTGACCTCTGGTGTTCCTCAGGGTAGCCATCTTGGCCCTCTCTTGTTCATATTATTCATGGACGACGCTACTAAAGTCTTCTCTACGTCAGTTTACCTAATGTATGCTGACGACTTGAAAATTTTCATGAGAATTAAAAATGTTCTTGACGCAAGTGCTGTTCAACGTGACTTGAACAGGTTTCTACAATGGTGTAAAATCAACCAACTTTATTTGAACGTTGATAAGTGTAAGGTAATCTCCTTCACACGAAGGAGATCCAAGATTGAGTTTGGTTACAATATCGATGATGTTACGTTGACTCGTGTTAAGGTAATTAAAGATTTGGGAGTCCTCCTGGACCAAAAACTGACGTTCAGTAAACACATCGAATATATAATTGCAAAAGCTTACTCAATGCTTGGCTTTGTTATGAGAACTTGTAAGCAATTTAAAAATATTAAAACTTTAAAAAATATATACTTTGCCTATGTCCGTTCTTACTTAGAATATGCTTCAGTTGTTTGGCATCCTTATCAAGACACATTTGTTGACAGAATTGAATCAATTCAGAAAAAAATTTTGATGTACGCACTGAGGCGGACGGGGAAGCGGGATGAAAACCACAAGCTTCCGCCATATATTGAGAGATGCGAATCGATCAATATCGAAACACTTGCCCGACGCAGAATCAACGCCTGCTCACTTTTCATATCCGATCTGATGAATGGAACCATCGACGCACCTAAAATCAAAAGCAAGATCATGCGAAATTCCTGGCCCACTTGTGCTGATGATTTTCTCGTAGTTGACAAACACGGGACTAAATATGGTCTTTATGAGCCTATCAATAACATGTGCATGGCATTTAATCGCTTTTCATTGCTGTGGTTTCAAAACATACCACGTGAATCGTTCAAGTTGACTATTAGGAAATTAAAAATCACATATAAACTAAATGGTAAGATCAGAATCTCATAAACTGAACCTTTGGTTCTCAATCTAATCAAAAGCTGATTAGTCAATTGGGTCTCACGACTCTCAAGTGTAACTCTCAGTCACGTCGACTTGTGCAAAAACAGCTAGTCTAGACGACTAGTTTCCGCTAATCCTTTTTATTTCAGGTGGCTACACGATATGGCGGTGCTTGATGCAACGACGGGCTTTTTTCATTTCCAATTTTCTATTTTCGTCTACTTGATGCTGTTTTAATTGTATAACAACTATAAATAAAGTAATTTTGACGATGGGCAGGGGTGACTGTTGACTCCGACGGGTCGACTGGGTCGGCAACTCACTTCCGGACCTGCTCTTCATTTATGTTTTTTTTTTTCTTGTGTTAAGCTAATTTATTGTCATTATCATAATTAATTGTATACAGTCAGGAGGCTTCGACCATTGATGCAGTAAATAAATAAAAAAAAAAAAAAAAATAAATAATTTGCCCAAATTCGATTACTGAATCTGGAAAATTTGAAGGATGCGGATGTTCTGGATGTTTTTGTTTTAAGGCATTCAAAGTTGTTTCAGTATTAGGAGCAATGCAATCGTCTGAAGAAATTAAACGTAAGGCGCCGCTTATGTCTCCGTCGGCTAACTTTGCTTCCGCTTTTTTGTAAAGCTCAGTTTCGACTTTTCTATTATTCTTGGCAATGATGATATTTTCTATTATGTTTACATTATTTTCATTCCAGTCCTTAATATTTTGCCGGACGAATGTGGTTAAATTCGTAACATTTTCATTCTTGTCTGGGATCCTCAAAACTGCATACGGAAAAATCATTAAATCATTCCATGAATTTTCATTGTTGTCATTAACTATCCTTCGAATCACTCTAGTTAATGTTACTGCCAAATCTTGCCGAGCGCCCTTCGGACACCTACGAAGTGTAGCAGTTGTTCTCTTAAAATTTGCAAGCTTCCGTCCAAATTCTGTAGTCTCGGTGTTTTCGTTAGTAATGTATATATATTCGATCTCATCTCGTTTGATTTTCTTTTTTCCTGGATGTATTTTCCCAATGTGGATGTTAAGACCCCTCAGATTTCGAAATGGTTTTTTTTTGAGTGCAATCATAAGGACAATAAAATACCTCTTCTTCGTCATCATCAACCAATTCTGATGTTCCATTGTTTAAATTTGATGTGAGAGTCGGAATATTACCTTGTGTTGCGGATTCTACAGTATTTGTTTCATTGATCAACTTGAAGAAATTGCCTAATTCATTTAGTTTGAATATATTTAAGTCTGGTTCATTTGCTAGTTGATTGTCTTTCGATAATGATTTCTCATATTGCTTGTTTACATCTGGGCGGATATTATGTTCGTTTCTTATATGGATCTTACATTGGAAAAGACTTTTCGCTTTTTCTAAACAAAATGGGCACGGCCAGCGTCTATCGCCTGCATGTAGAAATTGATATTTTTCTCTCGTTTTTTCCAGTAAGGAATTTAAGTTACTAATTCCTGATGGTCCCGGAGTTCCACCTGAACAATCTCCCATGTTTAAAGAGACACTTTCCTTTACGTTTGAAAAACTTTCCACAGTCTTCCTTTAACTTATGGTAAATCCAGCTTCAAATTTGTTCCGCGTCGCTTTTTATAGTTAAGTCGATAAATTCTTGCTGCGTTATCGACGACGAGTACTTCTGACAGACATATACTACAAGGTGGTGACAGGTTACACCAGTTGGCCCATGTCATGCAACAATGCACTTTATCATAAATTTTAGCTAGAATTTTTCTTGTGTATTATGATGATTTCCTCCTGCGGAATCTCGTCTACAACCACTTATTTGGACAGCACAGGTTCGTATTTACAAATTATTCCAAAAACACGCCTTAAAAGAGTTGTTTTACCACAGAAATAACGCCGACTTTTCGGACCAAAACAAAGACACAAGACCACAAGCTAATGTCGATAATTATCGATATTTCGATAATGATATTAAAATATCATTATCAAAAAGAAATATCTATAATCGATATTTATCGATATTTGATAATCAAAGTAAATATCTCCCATGCCTAAGAAAAACAATGAAAATTCAAAACCTTTCAGTTAAATGAGTGTCCGAGTTTTTAAATAGATGCCTCTTAAACCGCAACCTGATGTTGAGCACATCAATACGCTCGAAATACAGCCACGTCAATAATTAAATTATAAAATCTTTTCATTGATTGCCGCATCAGACCAAGAAATGCACAAAAACATTTACATCCTACGGCAAACAAACCCCAGTTCAAAAAATTTTTGTTATGTTGTGGAGTAAGTTAAGGGAACTTTTTTATCCGAGGAAGTACGGATATGAGTGGTCTAGGTCTATTCAAAGATCAACCGTAGTGCTGAAGGTTTTGTGGGGATTTGAAGAGGTTTTTACACCGTTTCTTCGGACGGGTTTTTCAATATTGCCTCTTCGGCGATTTCCAATCCAATTTAATGTGGATGTAATTTCATATACTTAATAGTGACAGCATACAGTGAACGCTCCCTATAATGAAATAGCTCCATAATGATAGTTCTCTATGATGATAGCTCTCTATAATGAAAAATTAGCCCCTTAAAAGAAGGACGCCTGTGGCTTGAAATGTGAATATTATCAGCAAGTTTGGTGGTGATTGCCTAGAAGGAACGAAGTTACACTGAAAACAATCAGAAACTTTTTCAATGACGTCAAAATAGTCGATATGCCTCTGTCAAACTTTTGGAATTTGTTCGCTGATCTGTATTCAACCAATTTACAAAACTCACTTGGTTGTGTGGACGATGAAGGAGAAACAGTGCCAACAAACTTAGAACAGTATTCAATTGAGTCGTAATTTGAATTTCGAATACCTTTTATCGGGTTTACGATTCGGGTTCGATAATAAAAAGAAATTTTAAAAATGATGCATCCTAAACATTGACTATGAAACAATGATGTATTGCAATATCAATGTCTGAAGTATATTTTGGTAATGATTTTAGACAAAAGAACTTCATACGCTTGTGAGACGTACGACTAGCAAATTTAAACATTTGAAGAGTTATTTTGTGTAAACGGTGTAATTAAAATTTACACAGAGATCACTCAGTGGCTAATGCGGCAATAAGTTTCGGAAGGTTTCACCGCAAATAAACAAGTGAGAATCTAGTTGAATGACTTTCGAAGCCAGTACAAACTTACTGCGCAAAGTATGAAAAAACCTACAGAAACTGTTTTTGTCGGTTTTTCACTGTATTTTCTACTTTCATACTTGAGTTTAACTCAATCAAACTCGATCCGAAATTTTACGGGAAGCGGAATTCGACCCGAATCACTTTCGGTCGGTCGGGTTTCAATTTCGGATCGGGTTCGGTTCCGGTCGGGCTGAGCTGCCAGCGTTTTCCGGGTGGTCGGGCTTCGGGTTTAAATTTCGAATCGGATTCGGTTCGGATCGGGCCGAGCTGCCAGCAGCTTCTGAACGGTCGGGCTTCGGGTTTCAATTTCGAATCGGATTCGTTTCGGGTCGAGTTTCCAAAAAAGGTCGGCCCGCGCATCTCTACACTAGACCACCTACCACAGATGTTTATGTTCCGTCGTCACAAAGTTCAGAGGACACGAAAGAAAGTCTACGGAAGATTCACAATATTCTCCGATCCCATCTTTTTACTCCAACCAATGTATTGTAGTGTTTCGCGGTAGTAGAACTAAAAAAAAGTGAATGATGGCAACCCAGTATACATTTACAAAATGGGTCTCCACGATGTCGAAAGACGAAATGTCATCTACCTTCGGTTGCCGAACCAGTTGGCAGGTCATCCTCCTGGCAGACATCAACACAACAATTAACTGTGGAAAGATTAACTCAGCCAGTATTAGATATAAGTCCTATGTATATGTAATATAAGAATTGTAGTAGATGTAAAAACACTATACGCTAAATAAATAAATGAGAACTATTATGGTAGTAGTTTAATTATTTTACTTTATATGCGACGGAACGTCTCACATTAAATGCCAATTTTTGAGACGGAAAATGAGAATTTATTGCATTATTCTCTGTATTTATCCGTCTAGAGGGATAAATTCCACTGTCTAGGGTGATAAATAACCAACTAGATTAGAAATATTAAATTAAAAAAAAACCGTTTGAGAATCGAACACATAACGCCCCGCATTCCAATCAACGATGCTAACCACTACGCCACATTATCTTATCAAATGCATGAGTTGCGAATTATATTATCGCAGCTAATGTGATTCAATTGAAAACTCTCATAAAATGTGTTTTCTATATGCGTAAATGAAATCTCACATGTGTGTGTGTTTAATTCGAAATTTCGTTTTCGAATGCACATGCACATTGTTCATTATAACATAATCTTCGGTTGTGTTTTATATAAATATTTATATGAAATGTGCATTTAGGTTCAAGCTTGCGCGAATTTTTTCTTATTTCAGTTTTCTTCTGTCTAGACGCAATAATTTGATAATTTGAATATTTTGTGCAAGAAACAAATATACAAAAAGTAAAAAAAATCAGAATTGAACCCCGTCACCTCATCTCAAACAATTAGCGCTACCGTACCCTAACTCCCTCGGCCATCAGTACTTGTGCTTAATGTTCGACGAATCGTCGCTATTAAAGTAAAATAATATACTTACACATTGTGGACACTCGAATAACCGTTCGCGTGTATACACTTGAACGGTTATTACTCGCTTTCCACAATGTATAAGTAATCTTATAATATGAGATTGAAAAAATCGGATGTTTTTAGCTTAGTTTTATGTGTAATTAAACGATTCGATTGTCATAAAATTTGATAAAATAAACCAAACTATTTTCTCATAATTTTATTTATTTATTTCGTCAATGGCCTTGGCCCCAGACTACTAACAATTACAATTTAAATAAATTCATTAACAAAGACGATATTCTTATTATGAGGTTGATGAGGACTATTGTATTCTGCTCGTTGTTTAGTTTGACTGAGCGTTGGTTAGAAAGAGACCAACTATATCTGTCTCTTTCTAACCAGCGATTTTAAATAGAAGAACAAAAGTCATCCGCGGCCGTCTAGACACAATTTTTTCGAAAAATGATCTTCGCAAACGTTGATCTTGACTCTATTATCTACCAGAAAAACAACTCCACAAGCCTAAAAAAGAACTCAATCTGAAATTAGAAGGGCTACTGTATGTATGTGAGTGTCCAATGATTACCTGAAAGAAAAATGATTAGCGATAACCAATCGACTAGACTAGCAGATATTTGCACAAGTCGAATAGACCTAGAGCTCGTTATTCAAAGTCGTGAGACTCGATTCGGCTAATCATATTCTGATTAGAGAGAGAGAACCATTGGTTCACTGCAATTAACTCAAAGTCAAAGTTTAAGTTAAACATATTAAGATTACGACAATCACGACGATTAGCCTCGACGAGAAAAATACGATAAAAAAATCAAAAGTAGAAAAAAATAAAAAACTCACCCATTCTCTAGCGCTTGACGAATTCCCTAGCAATGATCTTACTGGGCTAGAGCTTGCTACTACTTTAAACGAAACAAAGCTAACCGTGTCCAAATCTAAATTGGGTGAAACCAGTTTCTTACCTGACACATCTTCAGTAGACGACATTACGTTATTCCGCAATAGATAATTTGTAACTTTATCTTCTGTAACTGACGGATGTATGTTGGACACATAAGCAATCTTATGTGTTTCGATCGAATATACAATGGTTCGTAGTAGAATATTTTTGAGGTTTTCCCGGAGGTTTTATCGGCGAGGAATTGACTCTAGCGGACACTTGTTCGGTAATTGACGGTGAAGTTAGTTTTAAATTCATTACACAATTTCGCTCTCTGTGGTGAAACGCTCTTTGTAATGAAAGTGACTCACTTCAGATTTCATTATAGAGAGCGTTCCTGTATTTAATATTACTCGAATCTTTTAGCAACATCTATTCTGATGCGTACGGGTCCCTTGCATATGTTTTTTAGATAAATTTAATTAAAAACTACTCTTATCATGCACTGCAATTTAGGTCACTTCCCTTGTTATTGAAATTTAGGTTTTTAGTCCAATTCTGTTTTAAAATTTTAACATTTTTCAAAGAAGTAAATCATTTAGAAAAACAATTTTACCGAAATGCGTCCCTGTGGTCGTACAACATGAACCATAAATGGTTAACAAACTAAGCGGGATTATGGTCCAGATTATAGTCAACTTAATAAGTCTGATGTTTTTCAATGGATTTAGATTGATGCGGTTGCAAATCTACAAACATTTGCTAGTCATGAGAACGGTTACATCAATTTCCTAAAAAAATAAATGTTTCCGCAACATTTACTACGAATACCATTTAGGATTACGGACGTATCAAAGCACGTGCTAAAAAATAGTTGTGATCGCTTTAAATAATAATTACATTAATTGTGCAGCTACATCACATACAGCATAGGTGATACTCATCTTCATTATTTATCTTCTGACAAGAGAACACACAGCATTTAATTACATCGTATTCTATGCATAATGCATGTATAATATTCTATACACAATAATAAATATTAGACACTTCCCTCAAGCTATATTAATTGTTTAAAGAGGGTTGTATCACATCTTGAATCTCAATAATTTCTATTGTTAAAAATGATTTATTGAAGGTGACTTTTGTATTCAAATGTATATGTATAATTGATACCCTGGGGACGTTAAACGATATAATGAAAAATGGTTGAGAATATGGTATAACGCTAGAGTAGTGTGTTATGCTTCAAATGTAACATTCATATCTAACGGTTATTGTGCATTTTCCATCATTATTGAGGACGTTTAACTTGATTGGTTTAGGTTTCAGTTTCAGTTTTCAATAGATTCCGCGTTGTTAACAGCCTCACAAACATTTTATTTCAACAATGACATCCAAGTGTCTGGCATCAGTATATCAGAGACGTTGCCAGGGGTATCGTGGATTGAAACCTATTCGAAATAAATGACTCCACGGATTAAAGCCAAGCGCTCCCAATCTCCGATTCCCCACCACGCTCTACTAAGCTGCGTTCCGTTCGTCCGTCGGATGCCCTACGGTAGCGTAGCATACCCAACCGTTCGAAATCCATAACCTTCCCACGCCCACAACCACACACCACAGCCGGCATCGCTTACATCACAGCATCCACTGCTCAACGAAGGCAGGACGAGAAGAAAAACGGAACATAGAAGACTTAGACCGGGGCGCACCTACGCGCTCCGAGACTGAGACTAACTACGAACGGGAGTCAGTACTGCCAAGAAGGTAAGACACAAAAACACAGGCGAACACAAAACTGAAAAGAGCGCAGGGGGGGGGGACAAAGTGGTGTCGAAGAGATATGGAACAAAGAGGGGGAGGGAGTGAAACCAGAACAAGAAAACAGGATTCCAAGCATCAGCAACTTTAAAAAATAACCGTGCCTAACATAATGCTTCTGCAGAAAACGTATTTGGTCTAAGATGCGGAAATTTTTGTGGCATTCCCTACCCTGTAAAATTGATAATGACGGCGCTTTTGAAGCCGAAGAAGCGAATACATGAAAATTATGTTCCTTTTATAGTAAACTATTCACTATGGATGCTTTTCACGAAAATTCGCTGGTGCCGCCATCATACCCATGTTTTGGTCATCCCATCATCTAAAAGACAACAAGAAACACTTCTGCAGATCTAATAACTGATTAGCAACCAAAACATTGAGCAGAAAACTTAAACATTTGTAATCACAACAAAAACCTCTTTAAAGGTCGAGTGCGACGCAGTCCGTAAGTCCGCTTCCAAAATTAATGATATCGCTTGAGGTGACGCTATCGCGGATAATACTCAGAAGTTTGTTTGAATGGAACCTTGTGTTAAATGTTTTGATATCCTGAAAAAATTAGAGGGCTTTCTTCGAAACAAAATTACGTTGTGTTCAAAAAAATTGCGTCACAAATGCCGGATCCACCAGCGGAATAATTTTTCAATACTTTCAGTTTTTACACGCAAAAAATTAAATTTACCTTAAACAATCTACGCAATAACAAACAAAAGTCAAAAGAAATCATCTCTCTAACTAGTGTCATTCCGGAGCTAAAATTCGAAAACCGTAGAAGCATAAACGAAAATCCAAGATGGCGCCGCTGTGACAGATAACAGCCATTTTCTTATGATCCCAAAAAATTCTCCTGATGAAACTCTATAACTTTCTAGAAGAAACCATTTCTCTAAGTAGTGTCATTCCGGAGCTAAAATTCGAAAACCGAAAAGGCATAAACGAAAATCCAAGATGGCGCCGCTATGGCAGCTGGCAGGCATTTTCTAATGATACCAAAAAATTCTCCTGATAAAACTTTATAACTTCCTAGAAGAAACCGTCTCTCTAAGTAGCGTCCTTCCGGAGCTAAAATTCGAAAACCGTAGAAGCATAAACGAAAATCCAAGATGGCGCCGCTATGACAGCTGGCAGCCATTTTCTTACGATACCAAAAAATTCTCCGGATGAAACTCTATAACTGTATAGAAGAAACCAACTCTGCAAGTGTTATCATTCCGGAAAAATTCGAAAACCCAAAGAAGCATAATTTATACCTAACAAAAATCCAAGATGGTGTCACTTTGACAGATTTCTGAAAATGCCAAAAAATTCAGCTGATCAAACTCTATAACTTTCCCGAAGAAACCAACTCTCTAGCTATCGTCACTTCGGAGCTAAAATTCGAAAACTCCGTGCATTACCACTTTGACCACTTTTCCACATGCCACGGCTTTTCCAGAATTTTCCCGGAAAAGCGGCATATGAAATTTTTCATTTGGGGCCGAGACAAACGTTCCCTGAAAATTTTAAGGAAATCGCTCGGGCGGTTCTCGAGAAAAAAAGTAGATAGATAAATAGATATATAGATACATAGATATATAGAGACATAGAGATATAGATAGATATTGACACACAACACAGGAATAAAATTGTTATTACTTACAAAGATAATTTTACCATTTTCCCATAGAAATTGGTCATCTTTGATTGGCGATATCTCGGCTCGTTTTCAACCGATTTTGATGAGTGAGGGCTTGTTGGAAAGCTGCTGCGACGTGGTTTTTTTCTTAAAAATAATTTGGAGGGGGAGGGGGGCGAGGGAAAAAAACTCAAAAGTTCGCCTATACATCGTGTTTTGTCCCAAAGGTTTTTGGGTTTGTAAACGTTTTTTTTTGGGTGTGGGGACTGCGTCACGCTCTCCGCTACCGCTGCGAGCATGATATAAATTTTGGTTGAGGAGGATTTTTTCACCGTGTAATGAACTTTTCGACGTCGAAAAATTTTAGGTCGAGGTGGGAAGTTGTCACATTCTTTTTGAAAAATGCTCAGGATACTCCGAAAATGTTTTTAGGTGTCAAGCATACAAATTTCGCCGGGATCAACTCTTGCAGAAATTTTTGACTTTGAAAAATCATATCTAACGCAAAAAATGAATGAAATTGTGGTAGCTATATATTTTTGTAAAACTTGGAGTATATAGAACCTGGGGAAAAAAACTGCAAAAGAAAAATTTAAAAACTCAGATTTTCGTCGAACTGCTTACACCTAACCTCAATTTTTTCGGTTTTCGACAATTTTCTCAAAATGTTACGGGGTGATCGCTGGGGACTTTCATGATATTACGTAGATACTTTAGGTCGAACCACGTAGAATCCTGCTCGTTACTAATTTTTGCAAGGTCGTCCATATAAACATTTCAAATATTAAATAACTATCCTATTTGTAGAATTGAACTTGTTTATGAGAAAGTTGTTTAGCATAAGGAGCAGATGTTTGTTATTTAGGATCGGAATCAAGTCTTATCGGTGTTGTTTCATTAGTAGATCGATAAAAAGGCGGAGAAAGTAGAAAAAAAATTTATTGGCTATCCCATCCGAAAGTTGAGCATTACCTCCTATGGAAACCACATATAACATATAGGGTCTTTTTTACCTCACTAGTGAAAACAAAAGTTCCAGTTAGGTAACACTACTGAAAACGAGTTACCGTAGGCGGTAAACATACACGTAATGCTCAATTTTCGGATGGATGATGGATGGATGGATGATTGCGATCAACATTATACAGTAGACCCTGCAACATAATTCATTGCTTTGGACACAATTTTTAGAACTCGAAAACTCACTCGTGTTACTGATATTTTGACTCGTGAAATTGCATACCTCGCCTTTGGCTCGGACATGCAAGCTCTACACTCGTCAAAATAACGTTTTCAAAGCTTGTTGCTAAAAAACACTCGTGAGCTTAGCTCTTATCACAAAATTGTGTCCTCATGTAATGAATTACCTTCTCGGTAATACTGTATAATATATTATTGTCGGGAGGAGGTTTCGTCAACTTGAAGGTGAATAAAATACAGCTGTAATTGAATCCTTTTAATTGAAAGTTGATTAGCTACGGAGCAAGTCTTTGTTATTTAGGGTCGGGATCAACTCCGATCGGTGTTGTTTCATAAGTAGATCGATCAAAAGCTAGACAGACGGCAGAAAGGCTTGATATCCGAAATTGAATAGCCAATAAAATTGTTTTATTGGTTCATATTTTTTTAAATCGGCGCGGCCAGATCCACCAGTGTAATAATTTTTCAACACTTTCACTTTTCACGTGCGAAAGTTTTAATTTGCACAGTGTTATCTTCGCGAAAAGGAGTGAAAATATGAAAATGGAAGTATTTGTAAATATCAAGAAAGTGCTAGAGAAATCCACAATAATCCCATAAACCTACGAAGCCACATTGGATGACCTAATTCTTGTCGAGAATAACCGAAAAATTTCAAACAACCTGATGGAAGTTGAAAAGTGCTATAGAAATCCTCCTAATTCTAGAAGTGGCCATATCCCAGGGATAAGATCATATTTCCCAAAACTCTGAGACACGTGTTCGCTAAAATTCAATTCTCTACAACTTCGCCTTTGGAAGCAACTTTCTAACTCCGATAGTTCGAGAGATAAAGCTCATTTCTCATTTCTATCGTTGCTGACGCACTAATTCTAGAAGTAGCTACATCGCCGGTCATTTCTTGAAAAAATCCAAAAACCAGAAGTGACTAACTCCCAGAAATCCTCAGGAATGAACCCATTTTAATGAGTAAAAAGGTACTTCGGCCTAAAATTTTCCGTAGAATCCGGGAAAAATATTTTCCGGGGGCTACGTTGCAAGGGGAGAAGTCAAAAAGTTGCTGTATATATGCTCCTTAGTCTACGAAAAAAATTTCTTGTAATTTTTTGGCGTGTAAGACTTGCGTCACGGCTCCTTTCTTCCGTGGGGAATCTGAATCCGCATGAATCTGAAACGCAGTGACTAATTGCACCCGGGTGCAATTAGCCCCACAACACAGCAGATGCTAATGGTACCCGGGTACAAATAGCCGCACAACACAGCTGATGCTATTGGTACCCGGGTACAAATAGCCGCACAACACAGCCGATGCTATTGGTACCCGGGTACAAATAGCCGCACAACACAGCAGATGCTAATGGTACCCAAATCTATAAAATTGTTCTTCAAAAAAAAATTTTTTATTAACGCATCGCACATAATTTCTTTGGAAATAGTTTTACTTCGTAAACAACATTGAATAAAATCTATTCAACAAAAAATCTGAGAACTTTGATTAGGCGCTGTAGAGTTTTAGATAAATTAAAAGCTGTATTACCACACGGCACTTCACTTACTTTCTGATTCTAAAGCTGACGGCTCGGTAATTTGAAAGGCATTCAAAATCACGTTACTGACAGAGTTTCGATTACTCAGATCTAATGGGGCATCGAACGAAATGTCAATCGGAATCAAGTTGTCGTTTGATGGCAAATGTGAACCTAAGAAAGCAGGGTCTTGAAATAGCCAATTTTAGTAGACACATGTATTAGGGTTTCTGGCCTAATTATGGCATAGAGCCACTTCTAGAATTCTGAGGGATGTCTTATGGGTGAAAGGTGGATATCTATAACATTTTATAACTTTCATTAAGTTTTTTGCTATCTATCAGTTATTCTCGACATTGAGGTTGTCCAATGTCGCTTCCTAAGATTTTGAAATAAACGTGGATTTCATTCATTCATATTTATTTCTGGATAGAAAGTGTAAATAATAGAAAAAGTATCTCCAATTTGCTATTAATACAAGAAGCCACTGAAAATACAGTTGAAAATCATTAATTTCTCGTCAATTTCACTGCTAAAAACAGTGAAAGTGTCGAAAGTCATTTATCTTCAATAAGCTTTTTTAGAATATTTTGGTCATTTGTGAAATGAGTGAGATAATCCGATGTAAATTCATTTGATTTTGGGAAGAACGTGGACTTCTGTAGCACTTTTCCGCTTCCAGAAGTTTGTTCCTCAAACTATTTTTTAATCAAGTTTTTTTACCAAAATATTTAGTGGAGGAGCGGGTTCCAATCCGGGTACCAATAGCAGCCCGTTTGGGACAAATAGCATCGGCTGTGTTGTGCGGCTATTTGTACCCGGGTACCAATAGCATCAGCTGTGTTGTGCGGCTATTTGTACCCGGATACCATTAGCATCTGCCAATCTGAAAAGGTACAATTCTCAGCAAAAAAGTTTCTAGGTTAATTTTTTCGACTTAGTATACCAGGTATACCATAATAAAACTTTTGACGATTTTTCGGAATACTTGTTTGAAAATTCATTTTTCCCTCAAAAGCACGAAATGAGTAATTTGTTGAGCCTTGCAAAGAAATTTAAGATAAACTGAAATACTAATTTAACTATACGATTGTACTTCTTTATGCAATTGCCGTTATTTGAAACCGAGAGCGTAAGTACACTTTCTGTTAAAATAGATGAAAAATGGTTTTTTGTTTTTGAACATTGAAAGATAGGATATTCTTTATAATCCGTATTTTAAACTTCGCTCCAGTTCACCATTTATCACAAAATTAATTAAAAACTTTTACCGGCTAAATTTTCAAGTATCGTAATTAAAGACGATTTACATTATTATTTACCTTCTTCGTTCAGTATACGGACTGAAACACTCATTCAATTCTTCTTTTATCATTTTAATCCAACGTATTAAATGGATAAAAGATTTAGACCCGTACGAAATACACGGCGATTTTGCATTGACTATTGCATTTTTGTGGAATTGTATTTTTTTGGAAAACGCAATAGTTTGTTTGAGCAAGAGCCATTCTAAAAACGCGCTGCTTTTTTTTTAAAATGAAATGTTGCAGACTTTCAGGTTAATATTTTTGCCCAGAGAGCAATGGTTCCCCGCAAAATTCTTGGACGTATTAATCGCTGGTGGTGAACACGTAAAAGCTTACAAAACTATACAATTTGGAAGATATTATAAAAAAACCTAAGAAGCGTATTCGCCTAAAATTACATGACTTCAGTTTCCCAATGGCACAAACTGAACTGCTTTGCACTTATCCCTTTATCACTTCATAGGAACATAAGAAAAGACCACTGGAAAATATTTATGATTGCGGCAGGATGCCTCACAAAGAAATCTCTGAGAGACGACTTAGGGAGACATTTACTCTTATAGACCTATGGGTTCCGGAGTTCCATGTTAGAGTTCTTAAAGGCCATTCAGATAGGGCGTACGCTCTTTTGGCGTGAGGGGATTTAAGAAAAGCGGAGCGCATCGAATTTTTGTCCATGTATTTTTATTTTGATGTATTTATTGAAATCCTTCTTTTTTAGCGTGCGCACTATTTGAATGGCCCCTTTACCTTAAAAACTAAGTATGTGAGTCGGCACATTTTCACATAGGCAGCCAGACAGACAAAAAACTGTGAAAATACGCGAAAATCGATAATTTCCATGAATCTACATATGTAATTGTATTTAGTTAAGTTAAGTTTAGAAAACAGTTTCACCCGAAGCGTAGGTAACAGAGAACCATCCACAGCCCAATGTGAGCAGACCATCTAAAAAATGCACCAACATTTAACAATTTTTCTGAACAAATGCTACTAGTCTTACTACTTTCAAGGAAATAAACGATTGAATGAATGAAACTTTTATTTTCACATCATAAAATATTATAGGTTTTACAGGAAATATTGGCACTTCACTATCAAAGCTCATTTTTGAAGAAGTGTTAACCAATTGATTGATATACATTAACTTGAAATAAAAATTTAAATATACTCTAGTAGCAAAAAATTCACATCTTGAAATATTTCTGATTGAACAAAAGGAAAAAAGCATAATAAAGTAAATCTGATAAATTTTGCTAGAATCTTTACAATTTATGCGAAAAATTGTGAAAAAAAGGAAATTACTTGAAATCATGTGGAACACAAAATGTTTACAATTTTTACGAGTGACAAATTATGAATAATATTTATGAAATCAATGCCAAGAAATTATGTTGAGCATAATTGAATAGATTTATTGAGCGAACGAAGGTTACACGTTCAATTTAAAAAATTAAATTTACATTGACTTCATCTTCAAAATTGTTCCCACAACTCTGTGTAAACTAACTTTGTTTTGTATGGCAAGTGTTATTGTTCTTGCCGTCAGATGGGTTGGTAAACGTGAATTTCATTCGAAATGGCTTTTTTTAATTTAGTGATTTTAGTTTTTCTTTTGATTTTTGATTATTTTTTGTTTTTTTTTTATTTTTTTTCATTTTTTTTTTTTTTTAGTTTAATTCCTGAGTTTTGTTTTTTGTGGCTTTTTCAATTTTTTTAGTTTTTATTTATTTATTTCTTTTTTTCGCTTATATCGAACCTGTTTTTTTCTGTTTATCCGTCCCTCGTGGTACCTGCCACCTTGTTCCGATTTCTTTCTATAGTTTGTTTCCGAATTTCCCAAATACTGCCGAAGTTTTTGATGCCACAGACACAAAAATTGATTGCTCTTGTTTTATGTTAGACTTTGCTTCTTGGTTTTATGCGGCAAGTGTAAAATGTAAAAAATAAAGATTTGAGTTTTAGTTCTTCTTTTAGGCTATATTTCGGACATTGCTTTTGTCTATCATCAGGCTATATAATGGAAATGATAGTAAAATAAATTATTTAAAGGAATATTTGGTGGCTCAGTTTGTGTTTACTTTTTTTTGTAAACAAATGCGGTACGAAAAATAAATTAGGAAACAAATATCACAGCTATGTTCGCGACCTTAAAATGTAGAAAATATCTAATAAATTAGGACATGAAATTTTGGGACGGAATAAATTAAAATAAAAAAAATCGTTTTTTGCTCATTGCACGTTGGCGTTGTACTAGACAGATGTTGCAGTGCTGACTTGAGGGTCGGCTTCTGGGAATATTTTTGGTGGTATGTAATTTCATCAGATTTTTGTACGATGCGTGAAGTCCAGCTTTGTCAATTTGTGTGTTGACTGTATTTTCGGACTTGTGAATGTACATTTTTTCTGCTAGTTTGGGATCTGTTCTAGTATCGTAACATTGGTGAAGTCGAAGTTGTGGGACATTGTTACTGGATGTATGGTGAGTTCGGTTGTTTCTTTCTCTTTTTTCAAGTGTACATCAGTACAGTTGCTATATTTCACTTGGTATACTAATTTTGTCTTCTGGTCCTTTGGAATTGTATATTTAGTTCGGGTGTACAGGTTCCCAATTTTATTGGTTGTTTTGCAACTCAATGTCAAGCCATAGAAACTAAGTAGTTTCTTTCGGCGTAGGGATAAACCTGGGATGTACGGTGCTGCTATGTATTTTCTCGTTTGTGTATCTGCTTTTTTGACATTGTCATAAAATCTTTCGACTCTGTTTTTTATAATATTTGACACAAACGTTTTCGGATAACCATTGCTAGGCATACAGTAATGTTTTTACTTTGGTAAGGCTCTTGGGTCTGTCGAATGGGTATGTGAGAGCGATCGCTCTGTCACTTAACGACGTTGCAACGTTTCGTTTGTGTGCCATAGGGTTGTTTGGTTGTGTGATGCGAAATGTAAATAACGGCCCGATGCAACGGCGTTAAGTGACAGAGCGATCGCTCAAATTTTGCATAAGGGAAACCTTGACATAAATTTTTGATACGGTTAAACGTTTTTATTTTGTTACACAATTGATTCTGTCTAACAAACCTAAATTTTAGGTCCCACAAGTTATATTTTGTATAGTAAAATTTCGAATTTTAACGCGCAGTTCGGAACTTTTGTTTGCAGAATATAACTTGTGGGACCTGAAAATTGGATTTGTCTGAAGGAATGAAATTGTGTAACAAAATAAAATCGTTTAATTGTAATAAATGAATCAATGAATATTCTCCAAAGCTCATTAACTTGTGTGAAAGTGTGCTTTGAAATCGGATGATCACGAAAAATTTCGTTGCTCCAAAAATTTCAAAATTTTTTGAATTTTCGGAGTTTCTAACTGTTGTACGACAAATTCTGAAACTTACATTTCCCCAAAAGAAATTGTTTTTCGGATGTCAAAATAAAACCCATGAAGCCATGGCAAATAAACAAAACTTACAAGTCAAAATAATATGGCACACGGCCAAAATGACTTCATGCAAACGAATGCAAGGCAATTCAATTGAAGCGATTCATTGGTGTGATTTGCTTGGATCAAAAAACGACATATTGAGTGGCTTAAGGCTGGAGCGGTCGGTTCGTCTTCCCACTGCCAATTAGGGATGTAGGTCTGCTACTGCAGGCTTAATGTGGATTAAACAAGAATTGACTTTTGCAGTGGTGGTGGACGGAAAATTTTATTACTCCGTAAAAATGAATAACAACTCAAAATGAATAAAACCAAATGAAATAATATAAGGAGGAATCTTTCGGATTAATCCTCTTTCATCAACGGATGTCTCTGAACAAAACGAGTGGAGCCTCCAGCCTGTTGAATAGGCTTTCATTAGGAACGGCCAGAACCAGTCGACCAACTTATGTCAATAAATAATTCTCAACAACAGCGATATCCCTACACTAATGCGTAGCTGACAATACGACTGGAAATACACAGCCACGTCCGGACAGGGGACAAGTAACTGCAACGACAGGTGAAGGAAATCAATGTCACAAATGGATCCAGGATCGCACGCGGATGAATGTGTGTGGATTGTAACGTTACCCTGAAGGAATGTAGTGAAGACTGTGGATGGATGCAAACCAGCTGGAACCTCGAATCCGTTTATGGAAGCTGCAACCCTTACGTTGAACATTTGTATCAACACGCCATGACGACAGCGCGGGAGCGTATGTAAGCACTTTATATGAGAATGATGAGAGGATTATGACCCAAAATATATACACAGAATCCACAGGTTGACCGGTGTCAGTTAATTCACTATATTACAACCTTTTGAACCAAATTTAGCAGGTAGTCCGATCACTTGGTCGAGGGGCGGTGATGGTTGTTGGCATGGAAGTTCACTTCATCTCGAGTTGTGAGCCAGCGCTGTTATATTACATGTCGGTTTCAAATAAGCAGTGTGAAGAACTGTGCCTTCTCGGCTGTGAGTGAAGGGTTGAGATCTCACACATCATAAAACATGGGAGAGCTTGATACTGTACCAGTAGCTGGGAGGGAATGGTCTTCATGTTGCCTTTCCCGTACCATCATCGCGCGACTGATGTAATATGACTTGTGAGTGTATAAGTTTCAGCCCTGAAGTGGTCATACCACACTCAGGGCTTAGGCGTGCAATGCTCTCTGGGAATGTCCACAGGGGCCCGCTTGAATGTTGCAAGGTCAAGGTCTCCACAGTTCATTAAGTTTTATACGTAAGTTCCAGCAAAAATATCAGCTCTCTTGGTTCATAAGACTCAGCCTATTTTAAATGAGTACATATTCTACTAACCTATTTTACTCTATTGTTCAAGGAATGAAATTCTCAGAAAAAATTCTCTGTGCATCTTTTAACATTTTTGTGAGTTTGATTCATTAAGTTTTATATAGAATCGTACGGGTTTACATAGTTGTATGTTTCTATAAGAGGTCATAATGTGCATAGCGCTTTTATAACGAAACAAGAAAACAGAAATCTTAAGGAAAAAATAAATAAAATTGAAAATCTTCATTGAACAACAAAAAAGAGCAAACTCTTACTTTTAAAATCTAAAATGCAATCTGCACTTGCTTCAAGTAGAGACTGCATGCATTTTATCCTTTTAAGTGCACACTTGACTCGGAATTTTGCTGACACCTCCACTTCGTATATAATATGGTAGAATTCAAAGGTGAATGGTTAAGGATCAATAAATTTTATTGTGCTATGCTCCGCTATGTTTTCGCTCTGTTTGTTGCTGTTTCTCTTTTAAAAAATGCTTCCTTAATTTTTTGAGAGATCGAAACATGCCATTAACATTTGTGTTATAGATATTGAAGGGAAAAGAAAGATGACTAGCGATGCATGAAAGGTATCAGAACGAGTTAAATCGATGACACAAAGTGCAGTTTTCGTTAAGAGACTAATAAATACCTTGAATTAAGCGAAGACTTGTAGTATGTAAAATTTATTCAATCACCTTGTTTTCATTTTTAGCGCCAATTTTCCGATTCGGGAATGCAGAACCGGTTCTCACATTTTCAAATCGCGGTTCTTCGGTTTTGATAAAGTGAATTTACTACGTATTTGATGTTCTAAAAAATTAATTTTCTGAATATTTTGGGCTTGTTTAAATCCGAACATTCCAACCCCGATCAACCGACATTAAATTGTATTGGAAATTGCTGAAAAGTAATATTAAAAAACCCGTCCAAAGCAACTGTGAAAAAAAATTCCAAAAATTGTTTTTATACTTCATACATGAAAAGATGTCATGGAACACTGCTACTTTCCTATAACTCCAAATGTAATGCTTTGTTTGCCAAAATTTAGTGTATTTTTTAAGAGTTTCTTATGACATTAATTTATTGCGTAACATAAGAAGTTGAGGAAATGTGCTCAATTTGAGAAAAAATTGAAATAAAAATTTGCACAAAAAATATACAGATTTCAACAAAAGGCCCAGAGCTATGCTAAATGACTTTAGCAAAATCGTAGGCTGTGGTCTTACATTGCCCTAGAAACTAAAAAACGCAGTATGGAGAACAACAAACTTCTCCTAACACACGAAACAAAATTCTTAGCATCTGGAGCATTAGGTGTAATGTTCTAGCAGGATATTTGTGGTAAGTTTGGTAAGTGTGATGATAGGTATGAATGTCGCTGATTAACTCTCATCCACTACATTGTGTTATCGAGCTGAGCTAGCTACTTTTGGGAAGCAATGTACTGTTGTGTCAAAAAACATCCCATCCGTGAAACCGTCAATTTTACCCTGATACATATGGATGAAAGTACATCCTAACAAATGAAAACAGTACGACGCTTAATGTAAATAAATGTGCGGTGATGACAACCACACTAACGCTATATATTATATATAAGAATATATTAACGAACAATAGGGATGTGATAAATACTTCTCACGTCAGTCAAGTATGCGTACATTATACTTAACACTTGTAAGGAATAGACTAGAATACTGCTCGACTACGTGGAATTCTTTTTACCTAAACGCCTGTGATCACATTGAGAGAGTGCAAAAAAACTTTTCAAGATTGTTTTACCATAAATTCAAAATTGCTGATCCTCGACCTCCATACCTTGCAAAGCTAAATCATTTGAAGCTCCATTCTTTAGGCTAGAGCAAGACGAAAAGATGTTATACAAATTGATCCATGGTCAAACAAATTCCTCACTTCAACCCATATATTTTCATGACCGATGAACGAGACAACGCCGCACTTTCTATCTTCCAAGGATGCTCTGCTCACAAACTATCAATGGAATGCGCCTATCTATAGGATAGAATTCAGCGGAACCACGACATTTTCTTTACTCATATTGACATAATAAACACCGGGGATTTCGCGTTTACCAGAATGCTCAAATCTTCTCTTATCCGGTTAAGAACCTCAGGCCCCGGAGAGGGCCTCAGGAGAGGCCCCGGACCCACACTTTCATGGACAAAAAGTTTTTCTCTTTTTTTTCTACAACAATGCACAGAAAACCTCATAAGAGATATTCACGAAAATCCACCAAATATCGTGTAGTGTCACGTAACGTGAGTTGGGCCTGCATACCGGATCACTAAACCAATTTTCACTAATGTTGAGACCCGTACGAAGAACGAAGTTTTTCGAAAAGGGGTCTTATGCGTTTACCACGCACGGTTTAGGCATGCCTGACAATTTATGGAAGAAACTTTTTTAATTTTGAGCTTTTGGACTCAGCCAAGGCCCTAAAACTGAATTTCTACTAGGGCACAATGTGTTATTCTACGTAAATCGGGTAAATTATATCTTGAAAGATAATAAAAAATTGATTACGTGATTGAATTTGCGCAAAATTGGTCGAAAACTTTAGAAGTTACGGTCGAAAAAATGGTCAAAAACGTGGTTTTTGAAGGTTAGTGGAAAAGATTTACACGAGCTATGTACAAAATACCAAAAACCACTCAAATGGCCCAGATTCAATCTCATAAAAGATTTTTCGATTACCTTTCAGGGAAAAAAACGTTTTTGAAAATCGGTTGAGTTTTACTCGAGTTATCGTGTTGATAGTTGGACAGACACACAATTTTTTATGCATTTTTCTCTTATGTAGACCCTGAAACGAAAAAGTAACCAACTCCCGGGTCTAAATTCGACTGGTTACAAACACAATAGGCCCCTTTTCAAAGAAATTCGTATCTTCGTACGGGTCTAGAAAGCTTATTCTTTGTGGTTTATTTTAAAAGTATGAGGTTTATAAATATGTAAGAAAATGTATGCAAAGTTTTGCGTAACGTTCGAGTAAGTGTCGTACAGAGTTCGAACCACAAAGTTTTCAAAAAAAAATCTTTACTTACTCATAGAAATGCCGTATCTCAAAAAAAAGTTTCTTCTATGTATGGGCTCAAAGTATCGTTGTTTCAAAGAAGTTGTGCCATTTCCTTGGCCCATGTACTTATAATGTATGGATAAACATTAACGAACGGGTTAGTTCAGTGGTAACGTGCTGGCTTTCCACCAAGAATATGCGGGTTCAATTCTGGTGAGCGAAATTCTGTAAAGGATTTTACTTCAACTTGCAGCATGACAGTATCGTTTCTAAGCATACCTAAGCTTCAAATACTGGGTAGTTGTGGTGTTTAGGGTCCTCAACGAACCGTACATCTTGATTTCGAAAACGGTCGGATCACCAGGGTTGTAGCTAAAAAATATTGACTTTAGGGTAGCGGCTTATTCTCACAATGATGTATCGATGCCTAAAAAGACGTTACTTGAGTTAAAAAGTGGTGGGCACTTTGGGGTAAAGGAAGTCTAGTGGCAAAAACACCCTCTGAACTGTGGAAACATTCAAATTTTTCTAACAGTTTATAACAGTTTGGTGCCCCCACTTTTTATTCCGAATAACGTTTTTGTAGGCATACATCACTGTGAGAATAAACTACGACCCTAAAGTCAATATTTTCTAGCTACGGCCGTGGGGATCACTTCAAAGAAAACCGTATTCTATCACTGAAGAAGGTCCTACGCTGTCAAATACTCCCTATTTTCGTCTCTCTTTTTTTCAAATTATTACTCTGATAGTGCTAAGCAGTGTAAATTTGAAAAAAAAAATCGAAGCTGTGATCGGTATGAAATGATCGGCATAGAGGATTCGGGTGAGGCAGTTCGCGAATTCAGTCTTAAACGTACTTTGACGAAACAAGGATTTCATTCAGGAACAAATGAAGTGTGAAAGAGATAAAAACTTGAAAGATTTTGTTAAATTTAGAAAGTACTGAGAATCGGAAGCCGGCTCTCGCATAAAAGAACCGAGAAACGGTTCTGCATTCCCTAGTCGACATAAAGAAATTTTGCCATATATCTCAACATTTGTAATATTTAATAATTTGTAACAAATTCAATATCATTTATTTTTCCACTATATAAATGTCCTGTAAGATTACCTGTAAGATGGCTGATACTACTACTAAATCGCAAGAAAAAACAAAAGAAAAGAACTCGAGGAAACAGGGGTGGTAGCACTAAATGAACTCAGATGCTTTTGAAATATTTCAGGCATGCATTTTGTTAACCTGATTTTGCGATCGAAGCCTTTTTATACGAACTGGAATCGAGTTATAATCCGCAACAGTGCGAACAAAAAACGGACGATTATATTGTTCCGACTTGGGCTTTGGTGCAATCAAGTTACGATTTCACGTCATATTCTCAACAGTTATTTTCGTGTTGATATAACCCGGTGTTTGCGTCTCGATAAGTTTGGGTACCAAAGAACAGCGCCGTTGCTTGAGGTAGGTCAAAATTGGACACCCCAGCACTTTGTCGACATATTTGCGAGTACTGTCATAGCGTCTTAGTTTAAATATAAAGCGCACACAAGCGGAAAAAGCCCCTTCCAGTAAACGAACGTCAGTTGCAGACAGATTTGTGGAGTAGACCGAGTCACCACATGTGAATGCTGGCAAAATGAGCGACTAGACCAGCACTATTCTGGTCTTAACAGAAAATAGATTGCTGCTCGCCCATAGGCTAGGCAGCCTGGAAAATACTTTTGTGCATATTTCACTGACTTGGTCTTTAAACGTCATTTTCTTGTACATCACCAGCCCGAGATTCAGGACTTTATCCGCGTATGGAATTGCCACACTATTTAACAAAATAGGGGGAGTCGATTTCAACTCAGAAGCAAGTCATCCATATTGCTTGAGATTTCTTCGCGTTTAATCTAAGAAAGTTCTCACGTGCCAGCTATTCACAGCGTAAAGGTCCTGATTAACTCTAAAAACAGCCTCATTGATTTTGTTTATTGATTCCCAATATAGTAACTGCAGCACTCTTGAGACACCGAGGTAAGTCATTTATATACATTGAAATAAGCAAGAGGCCAAGCACCGAACCTTCGGGCATACCCAGTTAGATCTCGCTCAACTCCGAAAAATAACCATCGATACAAACACTTTAGAAACGTGTTTGTGATTCTAAAATAAATAGAAACATTTATATACAACATCTTTTTGAAACGGTTTTATGTTCTAAAATTCGTTTGCTGGTCGACGATAATACCCGCGTACATTTTGATCCCTTCTCCATTTGAGTCATTGAAGATGCGATTATTTCGACATATATTAGTCATTTCTTCACTACAATGACCTTGGTTTTGTAAAGAAAAAAATTGTCTCTTTCAAATTATGTTTACTTCCCTTTTTCGAATTCACATTCTATCAATTTTCGTCCGAATAAGTTTGTAAAATGTTGTTCTGATTTGATAAAAACACCACGAACAAGGAAGGACATTAGTCAACAATAAATTTGAAAATGTTTTTTATGCTTGAGTGAATCTTCATAAATCATTTTCTACGACTTCTATAATAAAAAGAATTAGGTTTGAATGCCTCCAATTCCAATTAGAACAGTTTCGGCAATACCGCAAAGCAATCACGATACGAAAGTATCCCTGAAATGTTCAATTCATTGGGTACAAAAGCGCCATATGTTTTGCCTTTGAACATGAACATACACATTTTATCATCACCAATTGTAACTAAATTTTAATCGTATTATGGTGTGTATTTGTTTAATGTTTGAGCTGCACATTTCAGCAGCATACATTTTTGTGTGGATCCAATATATTTACGCACCATGTTAAATTGATTTGGTTCGGACATTAAATTTCGAGTATTTGTCCCTTCTGTGTAGTGTGGAGGATGTTTGAAGAAATAGAGTGCTTAAAATATCTCGTAAATTTTCGTTGAAAAGGGGGAACGACACAGGATACGACCGATAAAATATAGAAGTACAAGAATTCCGATGATATTTTAGGGAGATACAGTTGATGCAGTTAGTTAGGAATTTTGTATGAAATTGTTTCCACGTTTAAGATGAATTCGAATCGACAAGCACAAGAGTATGTTATTACAAATTCAGTACGAAAATCAATTAATTAAATGCTTAGTCGTTTTACAAACTCTGAATATGAAATTCCAACTAAACATTTTCCAATTCGATTAAGTGACCCTCAAAACACGAAACTGTGATATAACTCACACATTTCAATGCAAAAACGTGGATTTAACAAAATCCATTTTAATCACATTTAATCCTAAATGCCATGTAATAAATACAAATTAACTCGTATTTTATTCAATAAAGGGCTGTTTGCAAAGTCCCTTTTAGCTACGGGTGTATAAATGTTATTTAGTTGAAATTATGATTTAATAAAATAATGTTTTTCAATGGCATCGTTGCACGTTCAATTAGTAAATCGGCAGTAGTTGAATTCAGAATCAGAACAAAAGCCCTGGAAGATGTGAAGCAAGGTCTTTTTTCTTCTTCCAAAAGTGTGACCCCAACTTTATGATTTGATACGCAAAAAGATCATTTGATATAATTTTATAATTATAAAAGCCAAAAATTTGTCTATTTGTCGATCACAAATTATCGGCGTGAACAACGTACGTCCTCCCCGCTTGAAGAGCTTCGAGGAACAAAGTAAAATGTAGCTTTGCATTACCCAAAAAAAAGCAACCTATTTTTCTTAATGAATATTACACGATGTTTATATTGTTCCACAAAAACGACTTTACCTTCACCATCCATTAAGAATCACTATCATAACTGAACCAAAATTATAAAAAAAAACAAAAACCAAGAAAACAATGAAGAAGAAAAGAACCAAACGTCCGACCTTCTTAAAGGGTGCCGATGAAATGAATTGAAATGTTGTTTGACACTTTCTTTTATAGCAAAAAAAAACAATGTGATACCGAGATTTTGGTTGAAGATAGACGTTTGGTGTCAAAGGGAGTGTGAGTAGAAGTGACTGACATTCATAAAATATGAGGCAGTTGCCAAAGTGATCAACTTTTATGTTCTCAGAGTTATCTGGGAAGGTATCTTTGGCAAAGTCTCACCGTTTTCTGAGTAGAAGTGACCAGTATTGGTGATCATGTCTAGCAGCACAGGAGAAACGGTAGTAAGTAAGTCGAAGATCCAGCAAAATTTGAGGAAAAGCCAAAAAACTCGTTTTTCATGCAAATGGCTCCTTAACTAACAAACAAACTATCCGAGTAACTAAAACAAGTAACAAAGTAACTAATTCGCTAACGCAAGAGATTTTCACTACTTTCGCTTCTATGAGATAACTCAGTACATTATCAACCCAAAGTTTATGAAAACAAAAAAAATTTTTAATTCGCATATTGACTTGCGTCACGGGCGGATTGCTAATGTGCGCCGCTGATATTTTAACAGATGTTCGAATAGTGTATGCACAGCACAGTACACTCAACGGTCACAGTAATGAATACGTTTCGTTTGTTCTAGAACATTTTTCTATATTATTTTAAAATCATTTCAAAATCTAATTTGTAATGAATAAGATGATGTTAAGGGATTCATGTTGTTGATTCCACGAATAATACTCAGAAGTAGTTGAATTGTTGGATGAACGTTGGTGCTATTCATCATTTCCGGCTAAGATTCACACAAAGGGAGTTGCCAGCAATTTTCCAAAAATATTATAAAAAATGTTCGGATGTCGACAGTAGCGAAATATTCTTGAACAGAGAAAACTACAAAATGAGTTTATAGTTACTTAGGTATCGGTTTTGGACGTTTGATTTTAGGCAATTTTGCGAATAGTAGCTCTAAGTTAGTGAAGGTAACAAGCGTCCCAAGTAGGTACTCGACGCCTACAACTTTTAATGCAACGAGAACAATTCCAAAATTACACTTATTTTAAATATAAGGGGCACCGACTTAAAATCGGTAGCGTTAAAGTCATAGCGCGTAGTTAAATAAAAATTATTGTAACCTTTCCAGGAAATAAATTATTGAAGGCATCAAATTCTAGTTTATTATAGTTATTAATGCAACTTGTACCACATATGGCTATTATAGTGCGAGGTTAGAGAAAAGTCCTCGGCAGCCCGTGGACTTTTCTCTAACCAAGCACTATAATAGACATATGTGGTACAAGATGGATATCTAATTTTTTATCATTCACGACTAATAATGGAAAAACAAAACAATTTAAGTAAAATATACTCTTCATGTGAATTATTAATTTTGATTCAAATACGCATCGGTTGATGAGTATGCTTTGCACTGAAATTTCAAGGTTCAAAAAAAGAATTGTTTTGCAATAGTTATTTGGATCACAAGGGACGAAAAGTAAAAATTTCAACCGTGTGCGAGAGTTGCTGCCCGCGCCGAAAGCAAGGGCTGCAATCGCACAGGTTGAAATTTTTACGTCGTCCCTTGTGATTCACGTAATTTTTCATTACAACAACTACGAATATTGTCATTTTCGCTTCCCAAACTAATAGAAAAACAAAAGCAAATTTAAACGTGAAAACATTTCAACCGTTATAAATATCAGTTTCTAATAGAGGTCTTAGGCAGCATCATAATCATCAAACTTTATGGACCATTAGTACCTTTCGGTGTGAAGTTTTTCTGTAGAAACCCCAGAATGGTGAGCTATCGTCCTCCATGCCCTTCCATCGCCCGTCATCGTACGATACAACTCATTACGTATTACTTTTACTATGAACGTTTAAGCTCTTATTTGAATTATTTTGTCATTGACATGAAGCTCAGACATTAACACGTCTAGATACTTAGAATAGATCAACATTTCGGCATCTAGTGCCAATATTCAGTCAGGTCATGCAACTTTATATGCTGATGGTCGTGATGGACAAAGTGTTGACGTATCTATTTGTCTCGGTTAGAGATATTGATTGGACCATCGATCTGTCACCGAAATGATTGCTGCTGCCAAAATGTTGATCTCTTCTAATGAACTCCATAACGCAACTGTTCTAGATGCGTTAATATCTAGTAAAAGTAATATGTAATGAATGGCATCGAACGATTGATTCCAGGTTTGTGGGCTTTAATCCGTAGAGATTTGCTAAGTATCGAATGACTTTCCACAGTTGGGTTTACTCTACAAAAAATTCTCTGAATTGCCAAGGAGATGGTTTGTTCGCTTCTCGAAAGTCGCCTGACTTCTACACCTAATTTAATTAATTCTATGAACCTTGGTCTACCACTTAGTCTAACACTCGGGACCTGTACTTCCAAATACTTTTTGGTAGCCTATTATTACCCATTCTAAAAAATCATATCGTTTCTGAATTGTTGTTCTTATAAACAAAAATTTCGGCGATATGCCTCTAAGAATTATCATTTTGGAATAAATTCAATTGAAAGTATACTTTGAAATAGCCCTTTCAATTAGATATTTAAAGCTATAAATGTTTCTGCAGTTTTTCTAACTGAAACTTACATCCTTATTTCGTAAAAAATCTAAGCAGCGGCGCATACGCTTCGATCAAAGTAAGCTCAAATTAAATTGAATTTAGAGAACCGAAAAAAAGTATTTTCGGTTCTCTGTTATTTTCGGCTCCCATTTAGAGAACCGAAAATATTTTTAGAGCTGAATTTTTTCATTTTCGGTTGTCATTTGGGAAGTGAAAATGACCATATTCGTGGTTGGTGTAATGAAAAATATTTTGAGTTTCTTCTGGCATTGAATAGCTTCTTAGAAACAATTTTTAGAGGATGAAAAACCCTAGAAGACAAACTCATTAACAAGAATATTCGGACACTTGCCGACGAAGATATTGATGCTCGGATGTCGGTCATTTTTCTCCTTTAACGCCATTGAGCATCTATTAAATCGCTCCGGATTTCATCGGATCAATAGAAACTTTTTTTCGGTGGACCATTTGACACCGTTTTCCGGGCGGGCCCCCTAACTTTTCGAAAACACAGAATTTTGGACAGGTCTATTTCCTAACCATCGAAAGAAACGACAAAAAAAAGTGGCGCCGATCGGATTTGAACCGCTGACGCCAGGTAGTCCAAGCGAACTTTCTCATATATTTCGTTGAAAGACATTTTTAGTCCTTCACTCGTATGAAAACCTAATGGGAACAACTGGCGCCGATCGGATTTGAACCGCTGACGCCAGGCAGCCCAAGCGAACTTTCTTATGTATCTCGTTGAAGAACATTTTTAGTCCTTCACTCGTATGGAAATCTAATATGAAGGAGAAATATGTCCTCATTTTGTCCTTTCCTAACCATCGAAAGAAACAAAAAGAAAGTGGCGCCGATCGGATTTGAACCGGTGACGCTAGGCAGCCCAAGCGAACTTTCTTATGAATCTCGTTGAAGAACAATTTTAGTCCTTCACTCGTATGAAAACCTAATGGGAAGCAGAAATATGTCCTCATTTTGTCCTTTCCTAGCCATCGAAAGAAACAACAAAAAAAAAGTGGTACCGATCGGATTTGAACCGCTGACGCCAGGCGGCCCAAGCAAACTTTCTTATGTATCTCGTTGAAGAACATTTTTAGTCCTTCACTCGTATGGAAACCTTATGGGAAGCAGAAATATGTCCTCATTTTGTCCTTTCCTAACCATCGAAAGAATCAAAAAAAAAAGTGGCGCCGATCGGATTTGAACCGGTAACGCTAAGCAGCCCAAGCAAACTCTCTCATGTATCTCGTTGAAGAACATTTTTATTCCTTCAATCGTATAAAAATTTAATGCGCAGCAGAAATATGTCCTCATTTTGTCCTTTCTTGATCATCGACAAAAACATTTAAAAAAAATTTCTGGGATCGGATTTGAGGCGATTTTCTAGTTTGGGAGCTTTCGAAGAGCTTTTATTATTTTTTTAGTACCCTCTATTTTCTAGTCATCTACGTCATTATACAATTTTCTGATTTCACATACGCAAAGGACAAATTGAGGACATATTTTTGAATTAGAAAATACAAGAGTCAGAACGTTCCTATAAATAATTTAAATAGAGGTTTTAGTACAAGTCCAAGAAAATAATACTTTATAGTCTTGTTTGAGGAAATGTTTTGAAAATTTTGAATGTATATTCTGAAAGGACAAATTGAGGACAAATTTTTACTGTACTTAACTTTTTAGTACAAAACACTTTAAAATCTAGTAATACACTTTTACACTATCGAAGTGTCAGTACACTAATTTGAAAGTGTCAAGAATTTAGGACAAATTGAGGACAAATTAATGGCATCACCAATTTTGCTCAAATTTTTATCGTTTTCAAAAAAGCGATTTTGAGCTTTTTGGCGTTTTAGTACACCTCTATATTTCGGACCCCAAAATAGGACAAATTTTTTTTGTGTCGGACGCATAGGACAAATTATTTGTGCAGATAAAATAAAAATTTGAGTCGTCGACTACACATTTGTAGCAGCACCTTTCGAAGGATCATCCATGATCCATGAATATCATCCAATTGTTTGTTAATAATTTCGTGAATTTTAGATATTGTTTGTTGATTGCCATAGACTCGAAATTTGAGAGTCTGAAAGAAATATATATAAAATAGTTCATTTCTGAGGTACCATTTTTGTCATTGTTATGTGTTCTCATATAAATTACAAAATTTGTTATTGTTTATTTCAGCCACTGAAGATGCCCTTAAAGTAAGGGAGAAATATTTGGCTATTTTGAATAAAATTATTTATTGAGCAATTGTCCGTAATTAATTAATTTCTACAATGCTTTTACAAATTTTGAAAAATTTATACTTTGTTATTATTTTCATATGAGAAATTTGTTCAGGGAGAATTTATTGTTGTGTGTGTGAGAACAAATGTAAAAAGTTTTAATTGTATTTTGACTTACGTCTGAGCATGAATCAATTTTTATTTTAATTAGAAATCGCTTTCTCGGAATTGCTCAATAATTTATTTATTTCATACCAAATATTTCGGTCTACTATTCGAGACCATTATCAATGGTAAATCTGAAAACATTTAATACATGTTTCAATTACAAATATTCATCAAAACTTACATAGACTTATACATTACCCTAAAAGTTACTATTAACATGAAACAATTATTATTTATGAATGAAGTTCTTATATGTCATGGCGGTAGTGATTTGATCTGTAATTTTTGTATACGTGTCAATGACTTAATTTGTGTAATTTTGATAATTAAAATTGATTTTATACCTTAATTGGTCTGTTAAAATATTTTAGAACTAATTTATGTTATTAAAATATCACGGTTTTATATCACAGATTCGTTTTACATCAACTTAGGATCAAATTCAAATAATTTATGTCTTACTCCAGCAATTCCGAGAAAGCGATTTCTAATTAAATTAAAAAATGTAAAAAGCAAGAAACGAAAAAACTATTTTATGCACGCGGCTTCATTCACTAATACTTTCAATGTATTTATGTGTTTACGCATTGTGAGGCGTATTCAAATATTTTTTTTAATTTGTATTAAATGAAATGAAATCATGTGGCGTATTCAAATATTTTCTTTGTAAGGAATTATTTGTATGCAACGAAATGATGCATTGATTTTCTTTATACATTTTTTTTGGTTGGTGAAAATGTCGGGCAGTTGGACATTGGGTCAATTTTTATGCTTTTAAA
>CM055403.1:4119041-4130661 GCA_029228625.1 Pseudolycoriella hygida | reverse complement strand
GATTTAGCGACCACTCTCGATGTAATTCCCTTCTTAACGTAAAGTGCTACACCCCCGTACCTTCTAATTTCTCTATCATTCCGGTGCAGCTTGTAGCCATTAATTTCGCAAGACTTGTCTGACATGTAACTCTTAAAGTGGGTTTCGGACACAGCAATACAGTGTAAATTGACCCCCTTCACAACAGTTCTGAACTCTAATTTAGGTCGCAAACCATCAGGATTTATATGGCAAATATTCAAGCTCGCATCTTTCGACGGAAATGCTGACTTCAGCACCACGTTCTGCATCGCCATCGAAACATTCACCTTAATGGTACCCGATCCCATAACGTTTGCGATATTGCGAGAATGAAAATGTAAAGTTATAGCAGCTCAGATTGGTTATGAATGTGGACGAGTGAGAATTAATGGAGAGTGAACATGAATATGAAAGATGACCATGAAAGGCTATCGTGCACTTACAATCGATCTCGGAGCTAATGAGCTAACGTTCATCCTACTTTCGAAAGTTCTAAGTTAAGCCAATATCGTTTTAAACGAAGTAGATCGGCAAGTCCTTCTTAATCCACTTGTTATCATGTATAAATGTCTCGTTCAAACTACGAGTCACCACTGTGTTGATGACGAAGCAATCCTCTGTTCAGTTAAAAAAATGATCCAAGATCTATGACTTATGCTCGAGAGGCGCCTAGCGTGGTCCCATGGATAAAAAAGCTCTCCAATAATTTTCAAGTTTGCACAAAATACGCTTCACAAAGGAATGCACCATACGAGCAATGGCGGAAACAGAATTTCTATGACCGAAAAGAAATTATGAATAAGGTACAAGTTGCCTCACCTATATTAATTTGGCTTGGCACAAGTCAGAACAATATCACTCCTAAATTCAGATAAGAGGATAAAATTCTGGCAAATGTACACTATGCAACACTACTTCACAGAAACTTTCAAACGCCGTTTTCTCACTATGATAGCACAACCAATGCAAATTGTAAATATTGATGCAACTTTGATCGTGTGATTGTCGATTTTATCTGTTTGATTGGCACCAATGATGTTTTCGTCGTTCTATTATAGTTGGTTAAATATTGCTAAAAAAATTCGAAAGCAGTTCCTACAAGCTTAAAAAAATCGAAAAATTACAAAATTTAAATTTTGTCTTTTAACACCCTCGAAAAAGTATTTACCTACAGTTAACGTTTTCGGCATAAAGTTATCACTTGTCAGAGCACCATTGTATTCAATATTCATAGAATTCTCTTGTTATGTTAAAGAGTTCGTTACGCCCTGATTCAATTGTTCCTGATTTATCTTGCAACTTGTGGATTTGTGTTCTATCATTTTTCAGATTGGATATCTTAACACCTTCATATTACAACTATAAGACCGGTGGTCCAGGGTTTACTAGAGGACATTTTATTAAGTAGCGGTAGTTACTTTATGTTTTCTCCCTAACTGTCCGTCCGTACAAAGGTTCACGTTTACTAGAAGACATTTTATTAAGTAGCGGTAGCTACTTTATGTTTTCTCCCTACCTGTCCGTCCGTCCCTCCGTCTGTACACCATCGATAATACGTTGCTCAAAATTATGTATGTAATTTCATACATAATTTTAAACATCATTTTCCTACGATCTTTTTTGACCAGTCGAAATTCGAACTTTGAGTTGGAGTTTTTCATTTTGAGAACGCGGCCGGCAACACGTTCATCGATTTTCAAAACCTGTGTCCTATTTGAAAGTTAAGCGACAAACTGGAGTCAAGTTCGAAGATGATCAAAACACGAATTCGGAAGGTTGAAGATTTGGCATTGCCAGCCTATTTATCATCTGTGTATTCTTCATCTGATCTCTCAAATAAGTTGTTAGAAAAATTTAATTTGCAAATAATCGATAATTACATTTTAGAGTTAGTTGAGGAAATTCCTCAAGATTTTATTCCAGGTTATGAGAAGAGAATGGAGCAGAAAAATTGGGATCTTCCGAGGATCAACAGCAAGTTTTCTAGGATGTTTGATTCTGGTGAACCTGCTGCTCGAGCCAGACTACTTGCGTCATCTACTAATGAATCTTCAAAGTGGCTGCAGGTGGTCCCATCGAGTAATACGGGTTTACTATTAGATAACAATTCCGCGAGAATTGCTGTTGGTCTTCGTTTAGGTTCTCAATTATGTGAAGAACATAAATGCATCTGTGGTGCTATGGTTAAAAAGGACGGCCTACATGGTTTGTCTTGCAAGCAGAAATCAGGGATAATTTTTAGGCACGATGAAGTTAATAAAATTATTTCTCACGCATTGTCTTCCGCAGGATTTCCAAATATAATACAACCACCAGGAATTTCTAGGGATGATGGTAAACGACCTGATGGCATGACTCTAATTCGGTGGAGTCATGGAAAGTCTCTTCTCTGGGACGTGACTGTTCGAGACACGTTAGCTCCTTCTTATGTCAATGAATCTTCCAAGAAAGCGCGTTCAATAGCCGATAAAGCGGAAAGATTTAAGCACAATCATTATATTCGTTTAAAAGAGAATTATTTATTAACTCCTGTTGCTTTCGAAACTCTAGGTTGTATGGGCCCAGAAACGAAAAAATTTATAGGCAAATTAGGGTCATTGATAAGGACAGCTTCTGGGGAATCACGCTCGAAAGATTTCCTATTACAGAAGATTTCAGTTGCAATTCAAAGAGGCAATGCGGCATGCATCCTGGCAACATTAAGGAAAAGTAGAGTAGATGAAATTTATTTATTGTAATTTGTTGTTGAAAAGATCGTTTTTTTACTGGCTGCGCCATTGTGAGCAGTCTTTTTTTCGCTTAAATAAAAACATTACGAATCAAAATAAAGTTCTATGAAAGGGTTCTCACAAAATAACTTCTGATCCGAATTATGAGACCTAAAAGGAAGTCAAAACCACTTTACTCGGTCTTCAGCTAGATCCTTCCCTATAGTCGATTATGAAGAGTTGTCTGAAAGTGATGAGAAAAAAGTATTGCTGAATGATGTTTTTAAATTTATTATATTTATGTTAATCACACTAAGTGATAATGCAATTGATAATGATTTGTCGAAGACACCTGCCTGTATTTTGAGCCGCTTTACAGTTTGCGCAACCTTGATTTGCACTATTACAGTAGCATAAATATTCAGCATAAAATATTTTGATTATTTTGTTATGCAATCTTCAATTTACAAGAATATAGGTATATGAACAGTCGTTCGTTAATAAATTTGATTCTTAAACAATCCACCATCATCTCCATATTCCGATACTACTCTCCTGGTCGCATCATTTGTTTTTAGATATGTTTGTTTACTAAGTTGAGTCTGCCAAAATTGATCTCCTAGGTATATCGCATGTGGTACATTGTACACATCAAACGATAACATAAAACGATACAACGGGACAAGGTCGGTTTATATAAGGGAAAAAACCCAAAATTTCAACCCAAATGAAAATCATGATTTTTTTTATTCGAACCAATATAATATCCACAATCCTTATGTTGAGTCGTAAAATAGAAAACACATAAGTAGAAGTTAAAGAAAGTATACTCGTACGTAGTGGAACACATTCTCTCCATAAACACTTGAATGTTTCCAATCTATTATCTTATAGAATTTATCTTTCACTATTTTCTATTTTTATCTACCGCAAAGAGATTACGAGCTTACATGCACACTAATCTTTCGTTGTTCTCTTTTCGGGGGTTTTGCATGTCTAACGCAAAAAAAAAATCGAGAAGATAAAAGTAAGTGAACAGAGTGAACGTCATGTATTGTACAGTACAGCACTTTGTTCCACATCCACGTTGCGTTGTATTAAAACCATAGATCTACTCAAACACATACCAACTCGGTAAAGTATTACAGTGAAAACATAGCGTCGGTCTAAATGCAATAGGGGCGGTTGATATTCCAACATATATCGCTTCGCTAACCATTAAGGGAGACACATAAATAGCTTTTAACCAAACAGATATAACACTAACAACCTTATTACATTGTTCCCTTGTTTGGCAATACCCAAAATCATTTTACTTTATGTTTGGGTTGAAGTTTTTGTTTGGCGGTGCAAATGTGACAAAGGAAGCTATCAATTGGGTTTCAATTTATTTTCCTTTTGTTTCAGTTTTGTCTATTGTGCTAAAAACGAGCAAATTATGTAAATAATTCGTTCTATACGCTTTATCAAAACTGATGCGGTTTAATTGTTCAAAAAATTTGAATTACCAAATTCATGCAATTTTCAGCTTTCATAATGAAGTCTTCCAACGATTCTGTCATTACAAGTAATTAATTTTATTTTTGATTGAGACGGACGATTCTGACGAAGCTTAACCAAGCTTTCAAAGAAACCAATTAAAGTTTTTAATGGCATTTTAGAGAAGCGTCTCTTTGAAATAGAAAAATAGCCAGTAACGATAAAAAGGCTCCTACAGTCGTAAAAAATCCGCAGCGAATCATTGTTAACATTACATAGAACTTCGTTCAAAAATAATGCAATGAATGAGACTATTGAAGTAACGGTATAGGTAGCGATAGAGTAGTCTTCTTGAAAAATCAAGTGATCCAATGATTTTCTGGTGAAAATTCTTTAGCGATTCATAGGTTAGGTGCACAGACTGACGACGGGCTACGACTGTTTTTTAAGTTTATGGAGGTTTATTGAGTTAACATGAATTTGACCGATTTATTGAGTACTGCTTCCTACTATGTTATTTACGAAATAATGTCAAAACTACTCCGCAAGCAAGTTAAAGTATAATGAGACCATTCTGCTCCCATTATTTTCGCGTCAGTTCAATCTTTCTAATCTCGAAAGTATACAATTATGTCTTTTGAGAATTATTTTTATGGGTTTAAAAAAACACAATGAATAAATTCCAATTCGGTGTTGCCGCTTTTGGAAAAATGTATGTAAACAAATTAGCCATGTCATGCCATTTGTCAACAAAAACACAAATCGGAAGATTACAAATTAAGCTAGAGCCTGAAAATATTTTTTATTCATTAAATGATGGGAGATGGCTTATTTATCCGTAATTTGAGTTCAAAATACAGTTTTGACTATTTGATTTAATTTTATAAAAGAAAAATTCTTGTTTAGGGATTTGCTGTAACAGTGCAATCGCACATGATCGCACCTTGTCAGTTTATTGTCTGAAGAAATGTTTGGAATTCATCGAATTTGGTTGGTACCAATGGCCAAGCAGTAAGTGAATATTCGCGCGAATTATTTGAATGCATAAAGGTGAAATTGAATTTAGAAACAAAATATACATTTTCAAGATGTGTCGTAGAATCTTAAATCACTCATTTTATCAAAATAAAATGAAAACTACCGAAATATTTTCATGCTCTAGGTTAATAATCTAGGTTTTTAGGAAAATTACAAAATTAAACAAAAAACTACATTTGCAAGAAAATTCAAAAATTATTAAAGCAATTTATAAATTCAAATTAAATTAAAAATAATGCGAAGAAACAAACGTCGAGCTATTCCGAAATTTCTTAAAAACAGAGTCATAAAACAAATGTGCAAAAAACCTAAATCAAAAACGTTTGAATTTTACAAAAAAATGCGCCAACTAACGAACTTAATGAAACTGCATATCGAAATACATTTTTGGCAAAAACCAAAAGCGGCAACACCAAAACTGGTTGTATTCAGTTTGTGGGTTTTAGATCTGAAAGAACTCGCAGAACCTACAAATCGCAAGTTTTTATAACTTAGAGAATGCATCGATTGTAATTAGCTCAAGTCAAGCATTGAAGAGGAATTAAAGATAAGTATTGATTGAATCGTATCAAAACATCAAGACAATTAAAGTTGATATTCAAACATCCTTATTCTGAAGAAATAAAGTTATACGCGCAAGTATTTTTCTCACAAAATTATTATCATTTCAAATATTTGAGCGCAATCGACTCACACCGCCTTCAGCAACGCATCCTGTGAACGTTAAAAATTCGAAACAAAGGATATCCGATGCTCCGCCCCCTTGCGAAACGTCCGAAAGAGAAGAAATTGCGCCAACAATTATACGATCCGTCCTGCGTGCATATATACCGGCAGAAGAATGGAGCTAGGTTTACTTACTTGCGCGTCAGATTCTTCTATTCATCTGACGAAGGACATCGAAATATTTTAGTGTATTTTTTATCAAATTGCGCATAATTTATTACTACTCAAGTTGTAATATATGAATTATTGGCATCGAAATTATATTTTACTCGTTGTCCCACCGAAAACTTGTCATTACATGTATATGTGCACCCCACGGAAATTATTCATCAAGATAGGTAACTTTTTTGAGCGTGGTATCGAAGGAGTGTGCGCGACTTCGTCTTACTGCACCATTCATTGGATCATTGAAGTAAGCATACTGAGGGGGTTTGGAGTCAATAAATACTTCGGGAGTGACGAACCGAGGGGTCCCCGCTCGGTATGGTAAACGGCCCTTTTCAGGGCCAATGGGATACACGTAAGCAGCCTCCTCGTGGCGTATCCTGGGTAAGTCCATACTTAGCGGATGCTTACAAAATGAAAGCGCTCAAATTCGAAATTATTTCATTCATACGGTCGTGTGCTTATAAATTTACTTGTTATCAATCAAGTTTCAAGGTCTGCCATAGAAAAAATACATTGAAAAAAGAGATTATGTCGATAATGTTGAAAACAGCATGACAAGTAAATTTAAATGCACGATATTTGCATAATTAAAGCGCTAAAATCTCCAATGTCTAATTACAAGTTTCCATCATAACTTCGCAATCAAAGCGCTAAAATTTAATTTCGAATTCCATGGTTACTTAACATTTCCACAGTTAAAGCGCTAAAATCCACTTTTGACCAATTGCAGGAATGTATTTGTGCTCTTCAACCGCCCAATAATGCATTTTTTGTTATACACTAATTCGACAAAAATTATTTAAAGAGATGGAAGCATTTTCTTTGCTGGAAATTGCAAAATTATATTTAATATTTTCGCCATGATTTCGTCATGGCCCCACTTTCTACGTCAAAAAGACATTTGAATAATTTTCCGCTACGCACGTGGGTTGACCCTTACACCCACACTTCCCCCCACCCCTTCCGCCACCAACCCCCTAAAGTAAAATTTTACCAAAAATTTTTTTGGAATATTTTCAATTTTGATTAAAAAATGCGTCACAAATGCCGGACCCGTGTTATAGTTTTTCTGTTCTTTCAGCTTTCACAACGCAAAAATTTTACTTTATGGGATGCATGACGTATTTTTGTACAGGAAATCAAATTTTTGCGTATGAAAGCTGAAAGCGCAGAAAAATTATTACATTGGTGGGTCCGGCATTTGTAACGCATTTTTTTAATCAAAAATGAAAACATTCCAAAAAAAATTTGTTGCGTTTCAAAGCTGTAAGCGTCACCCCAAATGATATCAGTTGTTTTGGAAGAAGGGACGAGGACTTGCGTCACGTTTCCCTTTTAAAAAGGGTTTTTGTTGTGATCATTAGAACGACGATATTTTATTATTGTAAAAGTAAATTCATAACTAAGTAAATATTTTCTGCTTTATGTATTTCTGAGCCCAAATCCTTGAATATTAAATCATTGGTAAAATTTTAATGTACAAATAAAATAATTTGAATATCACGGACGGACAAACAAACGGCTGATTTGGCATCTCTAGGCAACAAAAAAAGTTTTCCCCTTACTCACGGATTCGGATTCGCAACGTAACAAACGTGGTAATAAACGCATAAGACACGTACTTCGCTCGGGTCTAAAAATTTTATTGGACCGCAATTGACTTCGGAGATCTCCAAGGTTAATTGTTTCACTATTATTTTTGTTTCGGAAAATGGTTTACTAAGTTATTAAATGGGCTGGGGAAACTTTTTCGCTTACATCTCTCCGAACGGAAATCTTTCTTCAAGGTTTTGAATGAGAAATATGGACTAAAGAAAAATAAAAAAAAAAATGGTAAAAATCCAAGCGGGTACCGACTACAAAAAATCTCAAAAAAATCACGAAAAATTAAAAAAACCGCGAAAAATCTAAAAAATCACGAAAAATCAAAAAAATCACATTAAATCGAAAAAATCAAAAAAATCACAGAAAATCTCAGAAAATAGTCGAATGCACAATACTGTTGTCAAATTGAATAAGACAAAATTTTACGGCGCAACAACATGGGTGTTTGATATTTTCGCTAAAAAGAGAAACGATGCGTGACTTCGTTGTCGAGGAAGTATGTTTAGACCCGTACTCAGAACGAAGTTCTTCAGGAGTCTTATGCGTTTACCAAGACGTTTGTAACCAGTCGACTTGAGGGTGGTAGGGGGAGCATCGACCTTAGATGACGAATCTGCAAAACAAATTTTGTCCGTCCGTCTGTCTGTCCGTCATCACGATAACTCGAGTAGAACTTGACCGATTTAAAAAATTTCCGTCTGAAACATAATCGAAAAAGTGGTTATGGGATTGTTTTTGGGCATTTTCGGGTCAAGGGTCGCCAAGCTAGGGACGCTTAAGTGGTTTGGGTCTTTTGTACATAACTCGAGTAAACATTTTCCTTTTTTCATAAAATTTTTAGTTTATGCCCTTGGACTTAGCTAGGGCTCTAAAAATGAGCCGTTGAGTCGGGCCCTCCATGTTTTTCATGTATTAACCGAGTAAATTACATCCGATTTTCATGATTCTTTTTCTATTTAAGAAGGAAGCGAATGCCAAACCTTTCCCAAGACAAAAGTTACCAACCGTTCCGAATAACTTGCGTCTTTCAAGCAAATAAAAGCAGGAGATCTTCGAATAAACTGCAGGGAGGCTACTGCGGAAGATTTTTTTCCTTTCTTTACCAATACAATTCGAAATATCCACTACATCCAAAAATTAATTACTCGATTCGAACAATCAGCCTAAACTAACGAGGACCTCCAACAACGGCCACACAGAATGTTAAAATATGCAATCGAAGTGCAGTGCACTCAATATTCATTTATAAAATCTTAGTTCACACATTTTCTGTTCTGTTCTGTTCACACATAAAATGGTATATGGGCCATTCCACGAAAACTCCGTTCCAACGCTCCAAATGCTCAGTAGTTACGAAAAGATATTCATAGAAATTTGTGCATCGGAAGGATTGATCCTTCTACTAGAGGTTAGTTACTTTTTTTTTGACTATCATTTAGGGAATGCAATATCGCATCGTTTTTATAATACCGGTATTCGATATTCGAAATCTCAATACCGGTATTTTCGATATTGAGAAGACTATATGAAATCACATACAGTGAACTCTCTCTATAATGAAAACTATCTATAATGAAAACTATCTATAACGAAATATCTCTATATAATGAACAAAAAAAATTAAATTTAAAAAAAATCAAAAATATTTTTTGCCCCTTTGAAAAAGTGCCTCCTATGACGATGGATGCTGTAAAAATCAACAACAACAACTCACTTATTACTAATTATAAAAGTCAAAACTTTGTCTGTTTTGTCTGTCTGTCTGTCTGTAAATTGTCGGTCACAAATTTCCAGAGTGAACCAACATTCGTCCGACCTGCTTGAAGAGTTCCGAGGAACTAAAGCAAAAAGTCGTTTTGCATTGCCTTATATGAATCAAAAAAAGGCAATGCAAAAGAAGATTCCCATGCGAATCTATCTACGTCCGACCTGCTTGAAGAGTTCCGAGGAACTAAACCCTTTTGCATTGCATTTTTTAACCCAAAAAAGCAATGCAAACCAAACTTCGAAGGGGAAGAGAAAACCACAAGGGAAACCTAGAGGCAGAGAACGAGAGACGTTCCTTTTGTTAATTCTGGGACCGCAATGAAGCAGTCCCAACAAAAGTAAAGCGCTCTTATTATGGGTACAGTCTCCCATATAAGAACAGTATCGCCATCCGCACCTAACATCGTTTTGCAAGTAATTTCAGGGAGAATATATATGTTATGTGTGTGTGTAAATGTGGAATGGAATAAACGAAAAAACTATTTTATGCACGTGGCTTCATTCAGTAATATTCGCAATGTATTTATTACATGCATTGTGTGACAATACAAATTTTATGTTTGTTTATTAAGTGGCGTATTAAAATTTTTTTTTTATATGTATGAAGCGAAGTTATGTGGCGTATTCAAATATTTTCTTTGTAAGGAATTGTTTGTATGGAACGAAATGATGAATGGAACGAAATGGTAGAACGAAATGATGTATAGGTTTTCTTTGTATGTACATATTTTTGGTTGATGTTTAAAACTTTGGTTTCTTCGGCAAAGTCTTAGAGTTTTATTAGTAAAAGTCACCAGTATTGGTGAAAATGGTAGGCATTTGGGCATTGGGTCAATTTTTATGCTTTGAAAATTATTTTCGAATGTATGAGAGACAGACCATTGATTTCTTTGGCAAAGTCTCAGAGTTTTGTGAGTAGAAGTCACCAGTATTGGTGAAAATGTCGGGCAGTTGGACATTGGGTCAATTTTTGTGTTTTTAAAAATATCTTGGAATGTATGGGAGTTGGGCGATAGGTTTCTTTGGCAAAGTCTCAGAGTTTTGTTAGTGGAAGTCACCAGCATTGGTGAAAATGCCGGGCAGTTGGACATTGGGTCAATTTTTATGTTTTTAAAAGTGTTTTGGAAGGTATGAGAGACAGACCATTGGTTTCTTTGGCAAAGTCTCAGAGTTTTGTGAGTAGAAGTCACAAGTATTGGTGAAAGTGTCGGGCAGTTGAGCATTGGGTCAATTTTTATGCTTTTCAAAATATCTGGAAAGGTATGAGAGCCAGAGCATTGATTTCTTTAGCAAAGTCCGCGAGTTTGTTAGTAAAAGTCACCAGTATTGGTGAAAATGTCGGGCATTTGGGAATTGGGTCAATTTTTATGCTTTTGAAAGTATCTGGAAAGGTATGAGAGAGAGACCATTGGTTTCTTTGGCAAAGTCTCAGAGTTTTGTGAGTAGAAGTCACCAGTATTGGTGAAAATGTCGGGCAGTTGGACATTGGGTCAATTTTTATGTTTTTTAAAATATCTTGGAATGTATGGGAGTTGGGCGATAGGTTTCTTTGGCAAAGTCTCAGAGTTTTGTTAGTGGAAGTCACCAGCATTGGTGAAAATGTCGGGCAGTTGGACATTGGGTCAATTTTTATGTTCTTAAAAATATCTTGGAATGTATGGGAGTTGGGCGATAGGTTTCTTTGGCAAAGTCTCAGAGTTTTGTTAGTGGAAGTCACCAGCATTGGTGAAAATGGCGGGCAGTTGGACATTGGGTCAATTTTTATGTTTTTAAAAGTGTTTTGGAAGGTATGAGAGACAGACCATTGGTTTCTTTGGCAAAGTCTCAGAGTTTTGTGAGTAGAAGTCACAAGTATTGGTGAAAGTGTCGGGCAGTTGGGCATTGGGTCAATTTTTATGCTTTTCAAAATATCTGGAAAGGTATGAGAGCCAGAGCATTAGTTTCTTTTGCAAAGTCTTAGAGTTTGTTAGTAAAAGTCACCAGTATTGGTGAAAATGTCGGGCATTTGGGCATTGGGTCAATTTTTATGCTTTTGAAAGTATCTGGAAAGGTATGAGAGACAGACCATTGGTTTTTTTTTTGGCAAAGTCTCAGAGTTTTGTGAGTAG
>CM055403.1:4070875-4103727 GCA_029228625.1 Pseudolycoriella hygida | reverse complement strand
CCCCGTATTTTGTGCTTCCGCGCCTTGTCGGTTGCCCTATGACTTTTTTAATGGCCTCAATCGCCGATCTCCCTTTTCGAAATCCGAATTGTTCGTCCGACAGTCCGTGCTCGCCCTCCGTGTGTTTTCTTAGTCTATTCAGGATCACGGTTTCCAGTATTTTTCCCAACCCGTCCAACAAGCATATAGGTCTATATGATGATGGCTTGTCTGGCGGTTTCCCTGGTTTTGGTATTAAGACCAGCTTCTGTTTCTTCCATATTTGAGGAAAATATCCGTCGTCTAGGCAATTCTGCATTGTCAATCTGAGCATGTTAGGCTTTGCGCATGCTCTTGTCTTCAGAGCTATATTGGGGATTCCATCTGGTCCTGGCGCTTTGTTATTTTTTGGCTTTTGTGCAGTCATCTGGATCTCTTCTACAGTGATCGACCGTTCAAGTCTGTCTTCCGCTTCATCGTCATAAGGAGTGTGCGGCCATGTGATCTGTTCGTGCTGTGGGAAGAGCTCTCTCACTATGACACCTAGCCTATCCGGGCACTTTTCTTTTGGCCCCAATGTACCTTTCATCATCGTCATTACTGTTCTGAACACTTTGCCCCACGGGTTCGTGTCTGCCTCTTGGCACAGTTTCTTCCAACAATCCCTCTTACTCGCCCGGAATGCTCGCTTCAGTGCTAGTTTTGCATTACGATGTTCTTCGGACCTCTCTATTCTAACATTCTCGTTTCTGGCCCTTTGCATCCTCCTTCTTGTCTTAAAACAAGTTGTTCGCAAAAGTCTTATTTCGTCGTTCCACCAAAATGCCGGTTTTCGCCCATTCCTCTGTTCCATCCTTCTTGGCATCGCCGCGTCACATGCATTCACCATTTCTTTCGTCAATTCTTCTGCAGATTTCTCTTCGTGATCGTCTTTTGATTGGAGATATTCCTTAAAAACTTCTTGATCGAAATTTCCGGTTCTCCATCTTCGCTCTCCTCTATGAGTCATCTGTCTTGTTGCCTCTGTACACTTTTTCACGGTGTACCTCAATGCCTGGTGATCGCTGTGTGTGTAACTTTCGTCGACTCTTCAGTTCAGACTTGGAACTAGTACTGGACTGCAGAATGTCACGTCAATAATCGACTCTCGCCCATTCTTGCGGAATGTAGTTGCATTTCCCACGTTTGCCAGAACCACATTTAATCTAGCTAGCGCTTCTTGCAGACTGAAGCCTCTATCATTTGTGAATCTACTACCCCACTCAACTGCCCATGCGTTAAAATCACCTCCAATGTGAACTGGGTTGAGTCCCGTCAATTCTCCTGTGAGTAAATCTAGCATTCGTTCAAACTGCAGAATCGTCCATCTTGGTGGTGCATAGCAGCTGGCAATATACACTCCATCAATTTTCGCTATCACGAATCCTTCGTGAGCGTCTGATACAACTTCTTGTATGGGGTACTTGCCCGTTGTCAATATTGCGGCCATCTCGGTTTTGTCAGCAGCCCATTTACCGTTGTTTCTATATACACGGTACGGTTCTGAAATAATCGCTACGTCACATTTTTGTTCCGCTGAGGCTTGCCACAGAAGTTGTTGTGCCATGTCACAATGATTTAGATTTATTTGTATCACTTCCATTCTTGTCCTGTTTTAGATTTACGCGCCTGTTTAAAGACTGGACATCTCGCTCCACCAGTCACGTGGTCATTTTCTGACGTACACAGCAGACATTTCGGCGGGTTCGTGCAATCTTTGGCTAGGTGGTTCTCTCCCCCACATCTCCTGCACAGGTTGGATCTATCCTCTCCCCTACAATTCCTTGCCTGGTGTCCAAAATTCATGCACTTGAAACACCTTTCTAACTGCTGGGTTACCCTTATCGGGCATACGGTCCAGCCCACCTTTACCTTTCCGATTTTCAAAATCTTTATCGCTGCGTCCACCGGGAGTTTTATTTCCGCCGTTTGGAGTTCGTCTCTCGCTTTCCTCATACGGATCGTCATTGGCTCTATCTCGTCATTTATGTTACCTTGCTCTTTCAAAGCTTTTCGAAGGTCTTCGCTTGTCGTGATCTCGTCCATATATCTACATTCGATCGTGGCCATGTGGGACACCGCTCTCACTTTTGCTGACTCGCCCAGTGATCTCTTGACTAGATCTTTATAATCTGCACTTTTAATCTCTGGGCCCTTCTTAAGTTCAAACAACATTTCACCCTTCTGCGTTCGTTCGAGAGTTTGGTCGTCCTTTATTTTTTGGAGGATTTCAGCGTACGTTGTTCCTTCTTCCGCCGCCACTATCAGAGCATCAGCCTTCGGTCTCAGTTTTTTAAGCTTCGGCTTCTCTTTTTTTTTTCTCCTTCTTTTTGTTTCTCACCTCCCTCCACTCATTAGGACTAGGCTTCGGTGTTTGTGTATCTGGTCTCCTTGTGGTCCTTTCGTTATTTTTCTTGTCTTTTTTGCTCCTTTTCGCCGCGTTTGTTGCAGTGGGCGTAACCTTCGGCGTTTGTTTCTCTTTGAGGAGAGTGGGGTAGCTAGCACTTCGGCATCTCCGTCTGTTTTCTCCTTCTTGTCAGCTGTTTCCCGTTTCACATCATTTAAGCAGGCCCTAATATTGACCACCATCCTCTTTATGTCCTTATGCACGTTATTCTTATCTTGAATAAATTCATGCAACTCTTTCACCATTCTTTTGGCTTGCTCCAATTTTGTCATCTTCGATTCGCCGGTATCGCTGGTCTGAAGCGCATTTGTTCTTTCCTCGCTTGTTCTCACGGGCGACCTCGTTATCTTCGCGCTTCTTGCGAACACGTCGTATATCTTAACCTCCGATTGATTTATCCGCTGATCCTCTGATTTTGTCTGCTGATTTTTGCTGTCATTCTTATTCATTTCTTCCATTTTGTTGAGTCCCCCCTCCAAACCGCTATCTCCATCTCGTAGTGTAGTTACCTTCATGATCCCATGGTTACCTATGCAAGCAGTGAGGCCATGCTAGGGTTGATACGATCCTTCATGGGGCACCGTATTCAGAGCCAGATCGGTATTAGTCAGGAATGTTCATCTGAGCCTACACCTCCTATTTTCACAGGACGAGCTTTCGAACGTACTTGGAGGCCTGCCAAGGTTTTACCGGGACGGGGGCAACCATGGTATTAGCCCACTAGCCGTTTCGTGAAAGTGTCACCCTTCCTTAGTAAGGTAGTGGAATACAATAGTTGTCAGCCCTTGCCTACTCATCACAACCATTTAACCAAATTCATTGTCCGTGTTCGATGCTTTGCCAGTATGCCATAATTAAGACCTCACTGGCGTTGGCCTTAATGTGCCCGTAGCACTCCATCCGTGTTTGTTTGTTGGTTGATGGTAGTCCATGACCATGAGTCACCTCATGGTCAAGGTAATGTGGCCTCCATATGAAATAAAAGGGCAAGAGTGGATGACAACATTGGGACAGAGGGTCGACAGAAGCAGAAGACGCTGACGTCAACGCCCGGCAACACAAGGAGGTTGAGTTTTCATTTAGAAATGGGAGTGAAGTTGAAGTATTTGAAGCGGTATCTAGCATAAAATCCAACTCGGAAGGCCTGGACGGTATTCCAATTTCGTTCGTGAAACTTATACTGCCGATGATTCTATCTATTGTCACTTTCATCCTTAACGCTATAATTACCAGATATGAGTCCCTAACTCTTGGAAGGTCTCCAAAATTATACCACGCCACAAGAAATCTCGACTAAATTCGCTAGACGACTACAGACCGATAAGCATTCTTCCTGCACTGTCGAAGGCGCTGGAAAAGCTGATGAAGGTACAGATCAATGGATTCTTGTCTGTGAATTCAATCTCTTACACTGCTGTCAATCTGGTATTAGGATGAATCACAGTACGATTTCGGCTCTACTGAAAATTACGAATGATGTAAAAATCAATATGGATAAAAATTTAGCCACGGTTCTCCTCTTACTTGATTTCTCGAAGAGCTTTGATTCCGTAAACCATGATCAGGTATTGAGAAAGCTGACTAGTGAATTTGGTTTCTCCATTACGACACAGAGGTTGGTTGGGAGCTACCTAAGTTCTAGGAAGCAGAGAGTTATTGTGAATGGTTGCAATTGGGACCTTTTAGATGTCTCGAATGGGCTTTCACAAGGCGCAGTGTTGGGCCCCTTGCTCTTTTCGATTTTCATCAATGACCTACCTGATATAATTAAGTTTTCTAAGATTCACCTTTTCGCTGACGACATACAACTCTACATACCTATTCGTGAAGATTTCATTCGAGAGGACTTCAATAAGATTTCCAGTGATCTGAGGGCCGTGTAGTTCTGGGCTGCTGCGAATGGCCTTGTGCTTAATGATGGAAAGACTCAGGCAGTCAGAATCCTCGACAAGAGCTGGGTGCCTCGCATTCCCAAGCTGGTGTTGAACGGAATCGATATTGAGTACTCAGACAATGTTAAGGACCTGGGGATTCTCATTGACAATCGGTTGAACTGGCATGCTCATGCTCGTTCAGTTGCCTCAAAAGTGTTTGCGGGTCTACGCTGTTTATGGCCTCATGCGCACTACCTTCCTAGAGCTACGAAGCTGCTACTTGTGAAATCTCTCTTAATGCCACACTTTGGATACTGCTGTCAGGTCTTGGGAAAACTTTAAGCTTCGGCTAAAGAAATACTGATTAAACCCTTTAAGGCCTGCATCCGTTTCGTCTATGGGCTTAAAAGATTTGAGTCGACCGGCGATTACTTGCATATGCTTCTAGGCTGCGATCTCTTTTCATATTTTGACTATCTCTCTTGTGTCCTTATGCATAAGACGATATTGATCAAGGAGGCTGATTACTTATACTCTATCCTTGTAAGGACTATGAACATTAGGACGTTTAACTTAATGGGCTTTGGTGACATATTATCGCGGTCGTTCTTTGTGGGGGGGGGGGGGGGGGGTATCAACTTATAACTCGCTCCCACCAGACGTTAAACGTATCATTACGCCCACCTGCTTTAGGTTAGCTTGCAGAGACTACTTCAATAATAAATAAGGTTAACTGGCCGTCATCGTCTTTAGAGATCGTGCCAATGAATGGGAATCTGTTCATTTCATGATGCTCTGTGTAATTACGGTTACTATGTAATTTCAACTTTCGCGGTGTTTAGCTAATTTTGTTTGTATTGATTGATTGACTCTTTGTTTTCTCTATCCATCTTTTTATTTTTTTTCTGCTAAGGTTTTCTTTCTATATTTATTGGATAGTGATTTTATTGTGATTGCTCGCGATCTATATGTGACTTAAAAGGCTGAAAGGCCCTATACATATATGTTGGAAATAAATAAATAAATTTGCAAATATTTCCTGAGATCCCAGCATTGGAAAGCCTCATCTATAATTAAAACCCTTTGAAATTCTGACGGAACACATGCTCACTGAAATGTAATTCTCTTCAACTTTCTCTTTTGTGTTATTCCCCCTCAATTCTAGAAGAAGGTGAATGGAAAGTCCGGATTTCGGCGCCTTCGGATTTTAGTTGAACTCCAATTTTATTGTGTATAAATATGATTAATTTTTTGGAAAATTAGTTTTGCAAATTAAATTTTTAATTTTGTAAGAAGATACTTATCTATTTAATTTACTCTGAAAACATTGGGGAAAACTGTAAAAAATGGGCATCGGTAATCACAAAACTTGAAATGTTTTCAGGTTAATCAAATTAAATGTTTCGCGGGGGCTGCCGTTCCTCTACTCCACTTTCTTTTTTAGTTCTACCTACTTACATTCATCCAGACTCTATATGAATTTCATACTGATTTTATCCGGATTTTGACACCACCTGTTTTTTCGAATTCAAGCTTGTCAATTAAGGGTGACCGGATTTAACAGAACTGCCCAATTCCATATACTTCAACAGTTTTCTAAATATTCTTAAAAATCATCAACAATATACAAACATGTGCTTTTAAATTTACTTGTTATGCTGTTTTCAACATTATCGACATTATCTCTTTTTTCAGTGTATTTTTTGTATGGAAAACCTTGAAAACAGCTGAAACTTGATAACAAGTAAATTTATAAGCACACGACCGTACGGTCGAGCCACACTTGTGACTCTGAGCGTCAAACCTTTCAACCGATTTCCACAAATCTTTCCTTTTCCTGTTTTCTGAGATCAATATCTATCATTTGACACCCTAAGATGCCGTTTCCGTGTTATATTTGTCGAGATATATGCAAAAAATGTTCACTAACCCTCGAAAAACCAACTTTTCGGACATTTATTCCACAATATTTGCGGAACCACTCGACCGATTTTCCTCATCTTTGAACCTGAATCATCGAATACATTAACTTTTAGGGAAAAAAATTTGATATGGCAGGCGCAACCGTTTAGAAAAAAAAAGAAAGCGAACTTGGGGACCTTACAATCCTACTAATATTTTTTTGCGTATTCGTCATCTCTAGATAATATTGTCTGGTGGTGTCGCCAAGTCGGGGAAGTATCTAGTACATTACGGCGCAAAACTTTTTGATTTGGCACCAGACTGCCCTCTATGTGACCTTGAACAATGAAAAAGAAGGCAGCCTGGTGCCAAAAATTGAAGAATATCACTATGACGGTATTGACGAATGCTTCACAACGCATCAATTTTCATCTTGGCACCGGGCTGTCGCTGCCTTCTACATTTAAACGAGCATAGCTCAAGAAGGCAGCCTGGTGCCAAGATAAAAATTGATGCGTTGTGAATCATTCGTCAATGCCGTCATAGTGATATGCTTAAATTTTTGGCCAGGATGCCTACTATGTGCCGTCGAACCATGATAAAGCACGCAGCCTGGTGTCATATTGAAAATTATTTTTCCAAGGAGTACTTGCTATTAGCTTTAACATTACCTTAGAACATTTTTTGATCCCAGGCTTCCTAGCCGAAAATACAGTCTTCCACTTCTTGCAACTTTTTGAAGACAGCGTACTTCGGATTCAGGATCCAGTAGTTTGCATGAAAAAACTATAATTGCTGAATGTATTGGAGATTCTCAGTAAAACTGTAACAAAGTACGCCATCAATATGTGGACCTTCACCTTAAACGTAGAAATTTGACTTCGTGCGCCGTACTTTCTAAGAATTGTTTTACATGAAGACAAATTTTTGCTCGTGAAACCTGAAAGTATAGCAAAACCATAGATGTGTCTAGCATCCAGTTGAAGTGCGTGGATAAATTATTGAAATAAATCGAGATTTTTTCAGATAAATTTTTTGCTTTGAATGAACTGTTAGTGCCGCAGTGCAAGTGAAAGTCCGTAGAATTTTCGTTACGATATCGATTATACGGCTGTTCAAAATTCTCCAACCGATCATTAATTTATCATTTATCAGTAATTTACATCAAATTAGCGTATATAGTCTTGGTTTTCTTGCTAAAATAGACAATTTTGTGAATAGCACGTGCTAATTTTTCGAATATTCCGGAAATAATTATCGTGGACACATTACCGCTGAGGTGAAAAAAAAAAATCTATTGTGCGAAACTGTTTGTGAATTTTTTGGTGAAATAGTCGATTGTGAACTATACGCTGACAGTTTATCAAAGAACTTTTTTTGAAGTAAAATGTCAACAAACACCGAGAGTGATTTGAATCGAATCGAAAAATTGAATTCTACGGAAGGATGGAACATTTGGAAATTTCAGATACGAGCACTGCTGAATGATCTTGAATGCCTCGATATTGTAAACGGTACTCGAATAAATCCGGTTATTGGGGATAACAACGAGAACTCGAATTTGCTCAAGACGTTTTTGAAGCATGATGCCAAAGCACAAAAAGTCATTGTCACCACATTAGGGAAGCAGCCAATGCTTTACATTATGAATTGTGAAAGTTCACGCGATATGTGGGTCAAATTGAAGAGTATATATGAGCAAAAATCCAACACTTCAATTCACCTCCTTCAACAAAAATATTATAGTTTCAGTAAGTCCGAGGAGGACGACATGGCAACTCATATATCGAAACTTCAATCAATTGTACAAAAATTAAAGGATCTCGGGAAAAATATTTCCGATTCAATGGTTATAACCAAGATTCTAATGACTCTTCCATTAGAACTTTCTCATTTTGTCACGGCATGGGAATCTACGTCTGAGGAAGATCAGACGCTGGAGAAGCTCACTCAACGGTTACTAACAGAAGAATCCCGATCTGCTTCTAAAAACGTAGAAAGTACAGTTGCTCTTGTGACAAAGAGTTTTCACAGACGAAGTCAAAAAGGTGCAGAAGGAAAACCTGGAAAATGTTTTAATTGCAATCAGCATGGGCATTGGAGATCGAACTGTCCCAATCCTAAAGAAACAGAAAATCGTTCAAGTAGCTTCAATCAAGAGGAAGACAAACGTTCGACAAATCAATCAAATGGAAAACGAACAGCGTTTGTAGGAAGGGTCGTATCGAACCGACACGTGAACAGAAGAGGGACTGCTTTTGTTGGAGAAGTTGTATCAAAATTGAATTTAAGAAAACGAGACCTGGACTGGATTCTTAATACAGGCGCGAGTGACCACATGTCTTACAAACTGGAATGGTTTTCGAATTACTTTCGGTTTGACAATCCTATAATGGTCAAAATTGGAAATGGGAAACACATACCGGCTCTCGGCATCGGCGATGTCAACATACTAGCGTTCAACGGTGTCGAATGGTGTAACAGCTTCATGGAAGAAGTATTATATGTGCCTGATCTTCATATAAATTTGTTTGCAACCGTCAGTGCTTTGGATAAAGATGTGAAGCTGATGATAGACAAAGAAAAATGTATGCTCTTGAAAGACAACGTCACTGAAAGCCCATTTTTTTGTGAGTCCTGCGTTATGGGAAAACACCATCGGTCGCCGTTTTCGAAGAGTCAAAGCAAATCAGTTAGTGCAGGAGACCTGATTCACAGCGATGTTTGCGGGCCAATGCAAGAGAAATCTCTGGGTGGTGCAAGATACTTCGTTCTATTCAAGGACGATTTTTCGCATTTTCGGACGGTTTACTTCATAAAGCAAAAATCGGAAGTTGCCGAATTGATCAAGAGATATACAAAGACCATGAAATCTGACATGAGCTGTTCAGTTGTAGTATTTCGATCAGACAATGGTTTGAAGTATTTGAATAAGAACGTGAATTCGTTCTTCGAAAGTTTTGGCATCATACATCAGACTACCATTAGTTATACTCCTGAGCAAAACGGTAGGGCTGAAAGAGAAATGCGGACGATAGTCGAAGCTGCTAGAACCTTAATACATTCGAAAAATTTACCCATCAGTTTCTGGGCAGAGGCGGTGAACACTGCTGTTTACGCATCAAAAACAAAACTCCGTATGAATTGATGTTTAATAAGAGCCCGGCCATAGATCATCTATAAATTTTCGGCTCCAATGTATACACACACATTCCAAAGCAAAAGCGAAAGAAGTGGAATGTTAAAGCAAAGAAAGGAATTCTGGTTGTGAAAACTCGAAAGGATATCGAGTCTGGATTCCGGAAGAAAAGGCAATAGAAATCTCAAGAGATGTTATTATCAGAGAAAGTGAGTCGGATCTCACATCAACCGTCAGGAAATCCGATTCAACTTGTGTCACGAATAGTTTTGACCCACATGCATTCAGTGAAAATGACGATGACAACGACCTTGAGCATGAAGTATTCAACGAGAGCCAAGATTCTGAAGTTGAATCAATAACCGACTTGACCAACGGTGAATCGAATCCAAATTCGGCAAATAGTTCAAATCAGTCGTTCATGGACAGCAATATCTCTACATATCTATATATCTATATCTATATCTATATCTATATATCTATATCTACAGTTTATGGTGATCACGATTCGACTTGGACACCTGGTGATGAGAGCTTTGAAGATACCACAAATGATAGAAGCGACAGTTTTGGTAACTATGCAACGTCAAATTACTCGATTATGTTCGAGGCTCATGCATTTGTGGTTGGATACAACGAACCTTCTTCCTATGAAGATGCATTGAAATCACCGGAATGTACCGAATGAATAAAAGCAATGGATGGTTAATACGAGTCATTATGTACGAATCGCACATGGGATTTAGTTGCACTACCAAAAGATCGAAAGGTAATTAGTAACAAATGGGTCTATAAATTGAAACATAAACCTTCAGGTGAACTTGAGCGTTTCAAAGCAAGGCTGGTCATCCGTGGTTTCACGCAGAAATTTGGAGTGGACTATGACGAAACTTTTAGTCCGGTTGTCAAACTCTCCTCAATTCGTATGGTGCTGGCAATTGCAGCAGCAGAAAATTTGCAACTAAAAAAATTTGATGTGAAAACGGCATTTCTATATGGCGAGCTCATAGAGGAGATCTATATGAAACAGCCAAAAGGATACGAAGACGAGACAGGGAGAGTCTGTAAATTAAACAAAAGCATCTATGGTCTCAAACAGGCTTCTCGCGTTTGGAACCAAAAATTTTCAAATTTTTTGAGGAGATTTCGTCTTCAACCCTGCAATGCAGACAATTGTGTATTTGTCAACCTGACGAATCAAAGTAAAATGGTTGTGGCCATTTGGGTCGATGACGGTCTTATGGCAGCAAAAGATAGTGACAGCATAAATCAACTAATTCACTATCTGCGAGAGGACGTTGAGATTACGGAAGGAAATTTGGATTATTTTCTTGGCATGGAAGTTTCGCAAAATGAGAACGGATCCATCCATATCAACCAATTGTCTTACGTGAAGAAAATAATTGAAAAATTTCGACTCCATGATGCACATTCGATCTCAACTCCAGCGGATTCCACAATCCTCAGCACTGATCAATATGATTCACCTGTCGACTTTCCGTATCGTGAGGCGGTTGGTAGCCTTATGTACTTGGCAGTGGCAACTCGGCCAGACATTACATACGCTGTTGGAATGGTTAGTCGTCATCTAAATAACCCAAAATTGGTCCATGTCAATGCTGTAAAGCGTATCTTCAAATACTTAAAGGGCACCGAAGATTATGGTATTATTTTTGAAAGAAACGAAAATATGTCTTTTGTTTGTTATAGTGACTCAGACTTCGCTGGTGATCCTCAAACGAAACGATCAACCAGTGGTAACGTATTTCTATTTGGTTCAAGTGCCGTGTCATGGAACTCTCAGCGACAAAAATGTGTGGCTCTTTCGAGTACAGAAGCTGAATATGTGTCAGCATCCATGGCAGTCAAAGAAATGGTTTGGCTCAACCAACTGGTAAATGACATGTCGCTAAAATGTGGAAATCCAAAGTTGTATCTGGACAACCAAAGTGCAATACGTTTGATCAAAAACCCGGAGCATCATCAGAGAACGAAACACATCGACGTGATGTACCACTTCATCAGGGAAAGATACAAAGAGAATTTGTTCATTCTTTCCTATGTAAGCTCGGAAAATCAAGTTGCGGACATATTTACGAAACCTTTGCCAAAGGACAAATTTCAACGTTTACGTGCTAAGATGGGTATGTGCACGTGCAGTAATCAAATTTGCTCTTAAAACACTCAACTAGATTCAACTAGTAAATGATCACAAAAAACATTTCATCTTACCTCACACACTTTGTTGTGTATTATCACAAAGTAATCACTATGTAAATTTTAATTACACCTCTTCACAAAATAACTCTTCAATTGTTTACATTTCTTTTATCTAAAATCATGATTACATTTATTAATACAAAAATTATACTTTGGCCTTTAAATAGGCCTCAAAAGAAAAAAGGATAAATAAATACAGAACAGTTAAAAAAAAAAAAAAAACAAAATTAGGAAGAAAATTTAAATTCGTTATCACAAAATCTTAAATTTACTGAACATTCCAAAATAAAAAAAAAAGAAGAAAAATATCACAGTTACAAATTTCAAGATTGGAAGATGACAATGACAAAAGAAGAAAAACCAAAAGAAACGCAGTTCAAAAAAAGTTGTATCTAATCTAATTTTTCAGTGCCACGAGGTAAAGTTCCCAAAATAGAGGTGGCGTTTCGCCGTTGAATAGCGATGCTAATTCTTTGGTTCAAAAAATGTTTTGAGCGATGTTCCCCAGTAACCACAACAAATTTGTCGCCAACCATTCCAATCAGTTTTTGCCCGTCCGGACCCCAAGAGCCCAAGGATTCGATAGCGATAGGAACAAAAATGAAGCGGTCTTGCAATTCTTTGTACTTCAGACGTTTAACACTCTCTCTCATGGTCGCTGCTCTTCCCGCCCCTTTGCTGGTTGATTTCACATATGATTTGCAAAGAGTGTCTGCACATGTGAAATCCCAGACGAGAGATTTTCCGTACTTCCAAGGGATAAGTGTCAAGCCATCAGGTTTCTTACCGTCGGAGCGATTACAGCCTTCTGGCTCTCTGATTGCTGGTATTCAAAATGAAGTCAAAGCTCCTTGCACTAAATCATTCACCATCTCATGTCTAGCTTTTCTACCGGCACTTTTCTTGCAAGACAATCCGTGTATACCAGATTCATTGACTTATTGATTGACTTATTTGATTGACTTATTCATTGACACAAATGCACGTGTGTGGATGACACAATGGAGCTCCAAGTCTAAGAGATACTGCTATACGAAAGGACTGATCATCTAGCAGGTTACCTAGTGAAGCTGCTGAAAAGGCCGTGAGCCAGGCACCAGCTTCCTTAGATGATACCGCGAGAAGTCTAGCTGTTCCGACCTCAGTTGATTCACCTAGCAAGAGTTCCTCTTGTTGCTTTGCACAGATAGGGTCGTCCCAATTGCTTTGAAGTTTTCGAGATGGCAGCGGGATCAGTTCTGTTTGAGACTGGGATTGCCACAATTGTGATGCTTCTGACACTCCCGAATCTGGTGTTTGACTGACGACTGATGGTAGGATGGCATTCAATAAATCCTCAGTTTCGGAGATGATCCAAGAAAACTAGAGAAACAGAGTTTGGTGACGTCTCTCAGACCAAGTCCACCGTATTTGACGGAAATTGTTGTTTGCTTCCAGGCATTATCGTCCAGACTGCAGTTCATAATTCTCTCCAAAGCTGATTTCAACACATTATCATATTCGACTAGAACCTCACTCGATCGCCAACAAGGAGTAGTTCGAAGCAGGAACCTCATCTTTGGGATTGATAGCGAATGGCGGAGCAAGAAAAATGCTTGAGTTGAGTTCATGTCCTTGAGACGGGAAATCATCAACTTCAAACCAATCAGCTTAGATCCGATTTCCGCACTTATACCCGAATTCGTCAAAGGCGCTCCAAGCAAGTTGATTTCAGTTTCCCTCAAGATAAGTCCTGGTGCGATTCCGGCGAATGTGTTGTAGATCTCTTGCTGTTTTTCACTTCCAATGACCATCAATTCACATTTTTGAAAATTTAGTGTTAAGCCGATATCTACTGACTTTTGAATGATTTTCTGCATGTCGTTGAACACCACGTCTGGGTCACCTCCCAGTGACCCATCATCCAGATACCAAATATTTAGTTCTGATTGTAGCGAACGTACCATATGATGAATAGCCATACAAAAAAGTGGTGGAGCATGAGGGTCTCCTTGCTGGCATCCTCTCTGCGAAGAAATTACGTAGTCACCTCCGTACCATAAAATCGTCGGTATTGAATAACATTGCTCGCCATACGGATATAGTTCTGGGCACATATTGAGGCAAAAAAGAAGCATTGGGCCCCGTTCCAGTTCATTGAAAGCGTTTTTGTAGTCGAGTTTCAGAAATACTTTTGGAGATGAATGGTTGAAGTTTATGAAACGGCGCGCAGCATGTGCACCCGCTTCTGCGCCACCAGGAGTTCCAAACCCCAACTGAAGTGGGCGGAGTTCTGATCCCAGTTTCTCATAAATACGAGCTACAACGATTTTGGAAACTAATCTTCTTAAAGTGAAACCAATGGCGATGGGCCTTAGTGAAGTATCTTTTTTCCTTAATGCGCATAAAGTTGCCCCGTACAAAATTGGTTTAATGAACTCGGGAGTTTTGGCGTTGAGGAGATTTTCCGCGAAGACACTCAAAGCTCGAAGAAGCTTGTTAGCATGGTCCCAATTTTCTTTATTTAACATATCCTTTAGGTGCTGTGGTCGTAAGCTGTCGATACCCCCTGAGCTTCCATTCACAAAACGAAAAATTGCAACTTTAACCTCCGACTCCAGCACTGGTGAAATGTTTTGTTGCGGTGGTTTTGTCACGTTGAAAGGTATAGACGGTTCTGGGTGCTTTTCTAGTAGTCTTAAATATGTGTCTACTTTAAACGGAGCAATGGAATGATCTGACGATAGAATTCTTATTGCGCCTTTGAAGTCGCCCTCATTTAATTTGGACTGAACCTTTTTTATTCTCAGAGTGTCACTCGACAGGTCCTTCTTCACATTCTTCGGTCTGATTGAAGTCGGCAAGATTTCCTTCATGTAGTCGTTGTATTCGAGGTCTCGTATTCTGTTCAAAAATGCTACGTTCCTGTTCACGATCGTTGCCAGTGATACTTTAGAAGACGCTATGTCTGATTTATCAGGTCGTTTGAAAACTACATATGGAAATGTCAACAGCCTGGTCCAGTGAATGAGTGAGTTGAAATTATTATTGCACATATATAGGGCTCTGGAGAATTCTTGTGCTACTGACATGCGGGATGCCTTTGGTAATCTTTTGAAAATTCTGACGTTTGATTTCAAGAATTGTAGGTGCTCGGACAGCTTGTCATTTTGGATTGGAAGTGAACTGGAATGGATGGCTGGAGCCATTTATGGCTAACTCTACTTCTTCCGTTGTGTGGGCCTTCGTCATGTGGACTCGCATACCCATAACAGTTTTGAAACCTTTTCGGCACGAAGCTAACGGACAAAGGACGTTGGAAACAGGCACCATGATGACTTTATCTCCACAGGTTGGTTTCCTGTGGAGATGTCCGGAGAACGAAACCTTGTAAAAGTTTTATTGACCAAGTACGGTACCAACGAGCTCCTCTTTGACACCACTCGCCACTAGAAGTGCACGATGATGTTGTATTTAAATCTTCTTAAATCACAAAAAAATAAGCAGTGGCTATATGGTTGAAGACGGCTTTGGTATTCTCTGTCACCACTGGTCGAATTGACCGCATAGATTATTATTTGTTTATTAAATGTAAACAACTTTTCAAGAGTGAGGTGTCTGTTTTGCAATTTCCCCTTGTATCGTGTCGTGTCAATGATGTGAAAACGTTATCAAAAGTGATGTGATACTTTAGATAGTTTAGGATGCATCATTTTTGGACCCGTACGAAGTACAAAGGTCCTATACGTTTACTACAAACAATTTTATTGTAACATAAGGTAGATCGAGGTGGTAGGGGGGGGGGGGATGCATCTATTATCGTCTAGAGGTGACGAATCAGCAATAAAAAAAATGTCCGTCTGTTCGTCTCTAATTTTTTTTCCAAACGGCTGAAGCGATCAGCCTAAACTTTTTTTTCCCTGAAAGGTACATGCCTCCCATGCTTCAAGTTCGAAGATGAGCAAAATCGGCCAAGTAGTTCCGGAGGTATGGTCGAAGAAGTGGAGGCCGGACATGAAATCTTCGATGGTCGATGAAACTTTTTTGCAAATATCTCAGCAAGTATAGCACGGAAATTCGTCATTTTGGTGTCAAATGAAAGCATTTGATGTCATGAAACTGGGAAAAAAATTTTGTGGGAATCGGGTCAGGGGTATGGGCACTGGGACCAGTTAGTAGTAGTTCCTTAACTATGCAATATGGAGATTTAGTGTCAAAGGCAAAGTTGTAGAGAATTAAATTTAAGCGAACACGTGTTTCAGGGTTTCGGTGGTATATATGGTGGTATATAGTGGTATATGGTCACTTCCATAATTGGGCAGGATAACCCGGATCTCCAGAACTGTGAAAGTTAGAAAGTTGGTTCCACAGGCGAAGCTGTAGAGAATTAAATTCAAGCGAACACTTGTTTCAGGGTTTTGGTGAAATATGGCCCGTTGCTGGTATATGGCCGCTTCCATAATTTTGCAGGATGACTCAGACCTCCAGAACTATGAGATTTAGAAAGTTAGTTCCAAAGGCAATGTTGAAGGGAATTAAATTTAAGCTAACACTTGTTTCAGGATTTTGGGGAAATATGGCCCAATCCTGGGATATGGCCTCTTCCATAATCGGGCAGGATGACCCAGATCTCCAGAACTATGCGAGTTGGAAAGTTGATTCCAAAGGCGAAGTTGTAGAAAATTAAATTCAAGCGAACACGTGTTTCAGGGTTTTGGTGAAATATGGCCCAATCCTGGGATATGGCCTCTTCCATAATTGGGCAGGATGATCCGAATCTCCAGAATTATGAGAGATGGAAAGTTGGTTCCAAAGGCGAAGTTGTAGAGAATTAAATTTAAGTGAACACTTGTTTCAGGGTTTTGGGAAAATATGGCCCAATACTGGTATATGGCCACTTCCATAATTAGGCAGGATGACCAATATCTCCAGAACTATAAGATGTAGAAAGTTGCTTCCAAAGGCAAAATTGCAGAGAATTAAATTTCAGAGAATACATGCTTCAGGGTTTTAGGGAAAAAGACCTAGTCCTTGGATATAAGATTTTCTAGGTTTGAATGGTCTGAGACGTACTTCGGTAGAGCCTTTGACATTACCTTGGGTAATTTCTATGGATCTTTGAAATTCTTACAGTTATAAGAGAACAGAAAACGTTGGATTGTTTGTTTATTTGTATTTTAGATACGTTCGAGTCTCTTTGCCACCTATTCTGTTTGCCACATCTATTCTGATACGTACGGGTCTTTGGTTATGTTAAAAATTTCTTTTTGCAGCAATATTATCGAACCTGAAGTCGTAAACCTGATAAAAGGTATACTCGAAACCTGCTCGACCCGAAATTTTAAAACCCGAAACCCGACCGATCGGGATTTTCAAAACCCAAAAGCCCGACACCCAAACCCTTGAAAAGTAGTTCGTGTTCGGATCCGGCTCGGGCCAGATTCGGGCGTTTTTTTCCGAATTTCGGGCAACGCACTCACCTGTAGACATCACCAAGGTTTTATAAGCGTGAGTTTTTGATGCTTCCATATCGTTCTGCTTTTAGATATTTGGGAGATTCATGGTAAAAGTTCGGATGTTAAGCAGTTTTCCACTGATTCACTGTGTAATATTTTTTTTTCCAAAATTATCAGCGCACACATATAGTAACATTTGTATTTAACCTTTAACGTAACTGTCTAGTTCCTAATTCTCTTTTATGACGAAAACCGTTTTCCTTTACAGAGAAACACACACCATCGTAGCAAGGAAATGTGAAAGAGATACAGTGCTCTTAAAAATCATATCAGCAATGCTATTCGTGCTCATCTGCATGTACGTAATTTTACCGTTGTTCGAACTTATTACGGTAACCGATAGTGAAAGTAAACCCTTTCCATACAAAATGGTTTTCCCATACGATGCATACAATACATTCACCTACGTCATAACATATATTCTAACTTCGCTGGCTGGGTTTGGTGTCGTCACAACTTTATTTTCTGAAGACAGTTTATTCGGATTTTTTGTAGCTTATACCTGTGGACAGTTCACGATTCTTCATCAAAAAATCGATAAAATTATTTGCCGAAAATTTGGAAAGTCAAAGGATGGAGCCATAAAGTTACATGCTACCGAAAATAACTTAGAAGAAAGTAAGCTTCAAATGAAAGATATAATCGATCATCATAACAGAATCATAAAGTATGCAATGTCAATTGGTAAGGATCAAATTGTAATTTTCAATAAAGTAGAATATATTCAAGGTTCTGCGAACACATGGAAGAATTTTTCAGTCCGATATTACTCGTAAATTTTATGATAAGTTCGTTTTTAATATGTCTGGTGGGCTTTCAAATAGCTGCGGTATGTTGTCATTAAAAAATATAAACTCTTTACATTTTCAGCATACAGATGGATGTGAAGGTGTGAGGAGAGTCAAGTTTCGTAAATTTCGTAGTTGAAATTTTTTAGCTGTAATAAAGCGATTCATTGATTGCAATGCAACTTAATAAAAAAACATAACCAAAGACCCGTACGTATCAGAATAGATGTGACAAACAGAATAGATGTGGCAAAGTGACTCGGACGTACCTAAATATACAAATAAGCAAACAATCCAACGTTTTCTGTTCTTTTATAACTGTAAGAATTTCAAAAATCCATAGAAATTACCCAAGGTAATGTCAAAGGCCCTACCGAAGTACGTCTCTAGAAAATCTAGAAAAGCTTATATCCAAGGACTAAATCGTTTTTCCCTAAAACCCAGAAACAAGTGTTATCTCAAATTTTATTCTCTACAACTTTGTCTTTGGAAGCAACTTTCTACCCCTCATAGTTCTGGAGATTCGGGTCATCCTGCCCAATTATGGAAGTGGCCATATACCAGGATTGGGCCATATTTCCCCAAAACCCTGAAACACGTGTTCGCTTAAATTTAATTCTCTATAACTTCGCCTTTGGAACCAACTTTCTAACTCTCATAGTTCTGGAGATCCGGGTCATCCTGCCCATTTATGTAAGTGGCCATATACCAGGATTGTGTCACATTTCCCCAAAACCCTGAAACCCGTGTTCGCTTAAATTTAATTCTCTACAACTTTGCCTTTTAAAGTAAATCTCTGTATTGCGTATTTAAGCAAATACTGAAAAAAAAACTATCTCTTATCATTTTGGGCAGAGAAATTTATTTTCGCCCATTCCATGGCTCCCAGTGCTCAGACCCCTGACCCGATTCCAACAAAAAAAATTCCTCAGTTTTTTGGCATCAAATGTTTTCATTGCTGAGATATTTGCGAAAAAGTTTCACCGACCCTCGAAAGACCATGTTTTTGGTCACTTCCTCGACCATATCTCCGGAACCACTTCATCGATTTTGCTCATCTTCGAACTTGAATCATGGGAGGCATGTACCTTTCAGGGAAAAAAAAGATTAGGCTGATCGGTTGAGTCGTTTTGAAAAAAAAGTGGAGGCGGACGGACGGACGGACATTTTTTTTATTGCTGATTCGTCATCTCTAGACGATAATAGATGCATCCCCCCACTCCCACCTCGATCTACCCCATGTTACAATAAAATTGTTTGTAGTAAACGTATAGGACCTCTTGTACTTCGTACGGGTCCAAAAATTCGTCAAGTTGTATTTTCATACATCGCAGCCAATATAATCATCGCTTTGTATTGGACGCGATAAAATCGCTGGCGTTGAAAGAGAAAACAAACGAGGCTTTTGCGTTGTAGATCCTAGCAATTTCGTGACATCAGAATCATCGAAAAATAACGAGTTTACGAGATTGATGAAAATACGTATGTGTATTCATTTTCTCAGTTATGATTTTCTGCGCAGTATGACAAAACAACACAAATTTCTGGAAATTTTATTTTAATTAATTTAATTAAATGTCCTCAATATGTCCTATTTTGTCATGTGAATATTGGAATATGTCCTGTTAATGGTGTCCGTGCAGTCGTTGTCGTAGGGCATTAAATTATTCCACCTTGTGACTTTTGAAAACTAATTTTCCCGATGAAAGTAACCACACTAAAGAAATGTCCCCAATTTGTCCTTTCAAGAACAATTTTCATCACCATGACAATTGCTAAATGATCCCCACAATCGAAATGTACTTAATTATCCCAGTTTACGACTTTTCAAAATTGGTTTTCCAAATGAACGAACTCGTACTAAAAAAATGTCCCCAATGTTGTACGACTCAATGGAAAAAAGTCAAAACTTAGCTGTATATACGGTTCCGCCGTCTACGAAAAAAAAATTTCTTAATTTTTTGATTTTATAGGGACTTGTGTCACGGGCGCATTGCTACCGTGCGCCTATGATTTGATGGTTTCAGATACCATCGAAAATGATCACGGGATGTGATCGAAATATTTGGTGAAAGTTCAAACCTACTATTAGTTCTCTCACTCTGCGAGGCTATGAGTGAAAAAGAAAACATCTAGGACTTTTGAACGTTCATATGAAAACCCCGGATATTCCTGAGCTATTCCGATTTTGAAACTATACTTTATTAACAAAGCTCATCAAACAACTCTAGAATAAATTCAAGGTTCTGCGAACACATGGAAGTACTTTTAGTCGATTACTCCTAAATTATACGACAAGCTCGTTTTTAAAATGTCTGGTTCTGGTAGGCTTTCAACTGCGGTATGTTGTTATTAAAAATACATAAACTCTTAACATTTTCAGCATTCAACCCATGCAAGCTCAATCACTCAGCACATTTGAGCTTTTACAACGTGGTAAAGTATTTTAATGGATGTGAAAGTGTTTCTTTATTTTTTAAACAGGTAAAGATGACACTAGGAAATTTGGCTAAGCTTCTAATTTACATAGTATCAGCACTGTCACAGTTGTTCATTTTGTGTTGGAAAGGAGACAGATTGATTGAATGCGTAAGCATTAACTTATTGTTATTACGACATTATTAGCACCTGGTGTTCATTTATATTTTATATATTTCGTTATTCTCTGTGATACCGGGTTATACAACTCATGTTTATGGAAACATATTTTTCTGATAATAAATCTTAGTAACGTTGTAAGAAAAATTTCAGGCTTTTCGAGAAGAAATAATAACATTTCATCAATGAAATATTGTTTTTCATGAATTCAAAACTCTCTACGTTGTTTAAATTATGTGTGAGATTTCAACTGGAATTATTTGCGGTGACTAATGATACTTGAAGTTTATTTTTTTCTGACACAATATTAACACATCTCGACTTTGGTTTACAACAAGCATTGAATGTCAGCCGTTATCGCTCATTCATAACCTTGAAAAGTGATTTCCGCGCTAATTTCGCAAAGCTAAACAGAATAGATGTTGCAAAAAGAGTCGAACGTATATAAATAAAATAGAGAGTTTGGGAAAGAAGCTTCATCTTAAGATTAATAAATTATCTCTCATTTTTATAACGTTTGTCTGATAAACGATAAAAGATAAGTAAGGTTGGTACCAAAAATAACATACAAAACGTAAGCATCTTGCTCTATGGTACTTTTTTTCGAAGTCTTTTTATGCTGCCGTACGTCGATATTGATAAAACACCCTTCTAGCAAAGCTTTTTATAACTTTTAGCATATTGAAAATGAAAGAAATGAAATCAAAACTGAATATAAAATCACAACAAAAAACCTCTTCAAAGGTAAAGTGTGACGCAGTTCAGAAGTCCGCTTTTAAAATTTATGATATCGTTTGAGGCGAGGGGTGGCACACTTCATTTATTCTTTTATTCCATTTATTCCCAAAATTTTTTTTGTTGTTTTTGCGAAATATCTGAATCAAACACATCACAAGTTAGACAAATAAGTTCAAAAAAAGGTTTGCACAAATTATAAAGCATTTAAACCGTCTTGAGATTAAATTTTATTTTTTTGGGCATATGGAATAATTTATTTATTCCATTTATTCCATTTTTCAACAAAAATTCTTTTAAGTTTTCAAAAGAGGGTTTTTTCACTTTTTGACACATTACTATGGTTTGTTGTGTGCGTTGCCATCAAAATCAAGTCTATTTGAGGTTTTGACGAATTTGAAAAAATTACCATTTATTCCAATATTTATTCCATTTATTCCATTTATTCCCATTTATTCCATTTATTTCATAAACCGCAGAAGTGCGTCACCCCTCGGTTTGAGGTGACGCTATCGCTGATAATACGCAACAAATTTTTTGAATTTAATATCAAAGTTTTATTCTCTAAAACAAATTGCTTCATGTGTCAAAAATTTCAGACCCAACGCGAAGATTGTTTTGCGTAAATTTCAATTATTGCGCGTGATAACTGAATGTGTTGAAAAATTATTACGCTGGTGGGTCTGGCATTTGTGACGTAATTTTTTGAACACACCGTAATTTTGTTTTAAAAAATGTGGTGCGATTCTTTTTAAAGAATAGAAGCTATTCAAACAAACTTTTGCGTATTATCAGCAATAGCGTCACCTCTAACGATATCATTAATTTTGGAAGAGTACTAACGGACCGCATCACACTTTAACTTTCGTGTCACCTTCGTTTACCTTCATAACACTTCGTGTCACCTTCAATTGCCTTTATAACACTTCGTGTCACCTTCGCCTACCTTCGGAACACTTCGTATGAACTTCGGCTACCTTCATAAACCTTCGTGTTGGGAATTGACGACCAAGAAGGATAGTTTCTAAATTTGATAGATTGCCAACGAAATTGCAATTGAATTGAATAATATTTTTCAAATGTTCAACTGTTTATTTTTCGTATTGAGAGTAAAACTTTAAATTTTCTAAAAAGAATAAATTTACATTATGAAATGAAAGGCTAGTAACACTTCTTGCCTTTCAGTATCTTTCTTTCCACTTAATTCTAACCTAGCAGTTTTTGACACTTACTTTGTAGCTAAAGTTGTGCGCCGGTTGAAAAATTTCGGCGGCGGCGGCGCACTTTTTTGCACTTTTTCGGCTGGCGTCGGCGTAATTCTAAAATTGTTAACATTTTTTGAAACAAATTAAATTTTACTTTGAATGAATTCAATCGGCCTAGCTTTAATTCAAAACATTTCTTTACCAGAAGAACATCATAATTAGCGAAATATTCATAAAAAAACCACCAACTATTGTGTATTTTACAGTAGCCCGAGTTAGGTCTACTCTATGGAACGTACGGTCCGAACACTCAACTGATTTGCACCAAATTTCTTCTTTATTTCGTGAAGATCCATATCTTCCATTTAAAACATCGGAGAGCAGGTTCCGTGAGGTATACGAAAAAATCACGTTTTGGCTTCTTTTTCGACCGTATATTCGGAAGTTCTTGACCGATTTTGCTCATCTTCGAACGCTTCCTCACTTTTTCGAATAACTTTATGGTGAAGAAAGTAGACTCTTCCAAACGGGTGCAAAAATTCACAACATAATGACGGCAATGAGAATGAGAACGGCAGGTGAATTTTTGGATGACGTGACTTTTCTTCATGTGGAATACCTCCCTGACAAAACTATCATTCCCCGGCTGTCGATATTATACCGTAAGCAGTATTTTTCTACGGCATCGTTTTGGATAAATAAGAATGTCCCCCGGCTAGGGTGTAATATCGCCCTCCGGAGAATAATCGTTTTAACCGGTGGAAAATATCCCCTGCCGAAGGAAATTATCCTGTAGAAAATATCTCCCGCCAATAGAGAATGACGCCCTGAGGAAATTAAAGTCCGACGTGTTATACTTTTTGCGGCGGTGGTAATTTTCGCCCGAATAATTTCCGATGGGTGGAAAATATGACCCGTGACAAATATCGCACGCGGCGTTGTTTTCCCATGGCGGGAGATATTTTCCCCTAGACAAAGTGATTATTCCCCGGCGGGCTATATTACACTCTAGTCGGGGGATATTCTCATTAATGTCCACGGGGGGAAAATATCCCCCGCCTAGAAAGTGAAATATCGCCCGCCAGGGAATAATCATTTTATAGTTGAATCATCGTAACCATAAACTATCAGAACTATCGAGAGATAATTGAACTGTCGTGCGATAATTGAACTATCGTGCGATAATTGAACTATCGTAAGATAGTTGAACTATGACAACTCTTATGCGATAGTTACACTATCGTGAGATATTTGAACTATCAAGCCATAGATAGAAAAAACTTTTTAATTCTTTGTTCAAAAAAATTAAAACTTTTTTGTGGAATAACCGTGAACTCTTCGAAATCGACTTTTTTCAAGCCATAGTTGAACTATCGCACAATAGTTGAACTTTCGTGCAATAGTCAAATTATCGTACGATAGTTGAACTATAGTGGTTGAGGTTGAGGAAATCTTCATAGACATCCGGTCCGTGCTCCGCAGTCTCTTCTTCTCCCTTGCATGTCGTCTCCAACATCTCCAAACAGTCTGGTATAAGTCTATAGTCCACCTTCCCTTGTCCGTGGAATTCCCACTCTTGCTGCCACTGTCTTAATTGCATCCTAACTGTTTTGGTAGTTTGACCCTCCCTTCTCTTCTTTCTATGTCTTCCATCAGCGTTATGCATATAGGCATCGTCCCGTCTATAACACATACCGCTCGCTACTCTTATACTTGCCAGTCTTTGGGCTCTATAAAGCCTCCTACGATTCCTCTTCGTATCTAGCACTGTATCCACGCACGGACAACGTGAGGATCAAATCTTCGGCAAAAGCAATCGTTGTTGCAAATGGAAATTTTTCTTCACTAGTTTTGATAGCAAATCCATGAAAACGAACTTTCAGACAATTTCATTTATTGAACAAAGATGAAATAAGCTTCAAAATCTAAAATTAAGATAAATACAAACGTTAGCAGTTAATTCATTATTAAATTTAACATTTCTCATACTTCTAGTGCGCTTAACGTAAAATATCCATCACAACTATTGATCAACTATTCGGTTGCATTTAGAATCCTGAATATAAACAACAAATAAAAAAAGCGAATGTATGGAAATGGGTGGAATGAACAATACATTCTAAACCCAAAATAAAATATTTTCTAGAAAACAAATTTTGCTTACTCGTCATATAAACAATCCAAAACGATATGTACGTTACGTACAAATAGAAAATGACTAAATTCACATTGAGTTCTGCAAAAAATTTAAGAATTCAAATAAGAAAATAATAATTCCCATTCTCATAACTTCATCTTACTTCACAGCAAAATTTTATATCAAATTACAAAATCACACCGAATAGAGCAACCTTTATCTGAACTATTTAATTCTTTAACACGATATCGACTAAAAATGAACGATTAATTCGACATTTACGAATTCAAAAAACAAAAGTCCATATCGATCGTCAGATAAACTTATAAAATGTAAAGAGAAATAAAACCTTCCGGTAGTCCTAAAATCGGGTAATCAAAACTTGGTATTGAATCTGGCAACTAAATCATTGTTGCCCAACAATCGTCTTAGCGCATCTTAGCAGTTTTAGCCGCAGCGCTGTGTCGTACATTACATTCCACAGCGTTGGTTCTAATATGAATCGTTGTGGTACTCCAGCTGTGATGTCTACTGCCTTTTTCACTTCCATAGTAACTTACGTTAGTACTCGTCGCTCGAAATAGCTTTTCATCATCCTGTAGAGGGACTCTCATGGCATGCCACGTCTTGGCTATCTCCATCCACTTTACGCTATTAAAGGCATTTTTAACGTCTATTGTCGTTACAGCACAGAAGCGGTTACCCCGTATTTTTTGCTTCCGCCCCTTGTCGGCAATCATAGTGAGATAGTTGAACTATCGTAACTATCGTGAAGTATCGTAACTATCATGCGATAGTTGAACTATAGTGGCGATAGTTGAACTATAGTGGCGATAGTTGAACTCTAGTGGCCAGGGCCGTATCTAGGTAACAGCCTCTTAAATCTAAAACAGGACAAGAATGGAAGTGATACAAATAAATCTAAATCATTGTGACATGGCACAACAACTTCTATGGCAAGCCTCAGCGGAACAAAAATGTGACGTAGCGAATATTTCAGAACCGTACCGTGTATATAGAAACAACGGTAAATGGGCTGCTGACAGGGCCGAGATGGCCGCAATATTGACAACGGGCAAGTACCCCATACAAGAAGTTGTATCAGACGCTCACGAAGGATTCGTGATAGCGAAAATTGATGGAGTGTATATTGCCAGGTGCTATGCACCACCAAGATGGACGATTCTGCAGTTTGAACCAATGTTAGATTTATTCACAGGAGAACTGACGGGACTCAACCCAGTTCATATTGGAGGTGATTTTAACGCATGGGAAGTTGAGTGGGGTAGTAGATTCACAAATGATAGAGGCTTCAGTCTGCAAGAAGCGCTTAATACCAAAACCAGGGAAACCGCCAGACAAGCCATCATCATATAGACCTATATGCTTGTTGGACAGGTTGGGAAAAATGCTGGAAACCGCGATCTTGAATAGACTAAGAAAACACACGGAGGGCGAGCACGGACTGTCGGACGAACAATTCGGATTTCGAAAAGGGAGATCGGCGATTGAGGCCATTAAAAAAGTCATAGAGACCACCGACAAGGCGCGGAAGCAAAAAATACGGGGTAACCGCTTCTGTGCTATAACGACGATAGACGTTAGAAATGCCTTTAATAGCGCAAGCTGGATAGAGATAGCCAAGGCGCTACATGTCATGAGAGTCCCCGATTACCTCTGTAGGATACTGAAAAGCTATTTCGAGCGACGAGTACTAACGTACGATACTAAGGAAGGGAAAAAGACAGTCGACATCACAGCTGGAGTACCACAGGGATCCATATTAGGACCAACGCTGTGGAATGTTATGTATGACACAGCGCTGAGGCTGAAACTGCCAAGATGTGCTAAGACGATTGCTTTTGCCGACGACTTGATCCTCACGGTATCCGGAACGTCGAAGATGGAGGTAGATGGAGACGCTAGAAACTGTCGAAAACTGGATGACAACGGCGGGGCTGAGGCTGGCCCACCAAAAAACTGAGAGCATGCTAGTAAGTAACTGCAGAAAAACCGAACGAATCATTTTGAACATTGACGGGGAAGAAATAACATCCACTCGCCAATTAAAATACCTTGGAGTTGTGCTGGACGACCGCAGAAATTTTAATAGCCATGTGGACTACACGTGCGAAAAGGTAATGAAAGCCACCGCAGCATTGGCCAGAATAATGCCAAACGTCTTTGGACCGCGCAGCAGCAAAAGGAGGCTCCTTGCAAGTGTCACCCTATCGATATTGCGCTACGGAGCACCAGCGTGGATACAGGCGCTAGATACGAAGAAGAATCGGAGAAGGCTTAATAGAGCCCAGAGGCTGACAAGCATAAGAGTAGCAAGCGCATATCGAACAATATCCTTAGAAGCGGTATGTGTTATAGCCGGGACGATGCCCATATGCATAACGCTGACAGAAGACAGTGAATGTCATAGAAAGAAGAGAATGGAGGGTCAAACTACCAAAACAGTTAGGACGAAATTAAGAGCCGAATCACTGAGACAGTGGCAGCAAGAGTGGGACTCCTCGGACAAGGGAAGGTGGACCCATAGACTCATACCAAAAATAACGACATGGGTACAGAGAAAACATGGAGAGGTTAATTTCCACCTGACACAGTTTCTGTCTGGTCACGGATGCTTCAGGAAGTACCTGCACAGGTTTGGATTCACGGAGTCACCTTTCGCACGACATGCGATAGGCAGGAAGAGACTGCGGAGCACGTGTTATTCGTCTGCCCCCGCTTCGAACAAGAACGAGGAGAGCTGTTGACTGTGAGTAGGCCAGATGTAAGTGCCGAAAACATAATATCGGAGATGTGCCGCGATGAGGAGGTGTGGATAGTGGCGGATAATGTAGTTGCGAAAATAATGACGAAGCTGCAAATTGCATGGAGAGACGATCAAAGAAGACTGGCAGTTGATCTAAGAGAGTAGGTGCGAAAGCACAGCTCCTCCCCGAAGTAATGCTGTGAGGCGGGTTCCGGGGAGAAGAGAGCACGAAGACTAAGGAAGGAGGTTTTAGTTGGTAGGTCATTAAAGTTAATGGAATCCAACACTACCTTGGTTCAGAAAGACCGGGTGTCTATGAAGATTTCCTCACCCTTATAAAAAAAAAAACACACTGAGCAACCAGCCAAAATTCATATTATTTTATTCTATTACTTTTCTATTTTATAATTATATCGTTCTACTACTTTTCACCTACTCTTCGAACTTAGCCTCAGGAATTTGAGTCAGCGTCGATTAAAAAAATAATTTTGAAAATCGATTAAGAATTACTCAATTTATCGTGCGCACAACGAAAAATGGTAACAGACATTTAACGTTTTTCATAACATTTCATTCATACACATACACATAGTGGTGTGGTAACAGACATTTTTTGGTATTTTCTGGTGTAAGACCCTTAACTTTCAGTCAAGGGAATAAAAATTTTCTCGATGTTGATGGTGGGAGATCGCTGATGTACAAGTAGAAGAGTAGGCACGACAATACAGAACCTTGAGCCAGGTCGTTGTTGAGTTTCTTGAACCGTGAACATTGGTCGTTAAGGAAAACTTGGAACAGGCGGTCACTAAGCATATTGCACATTTGCAAATATGGCACAGCTTTGATAAATTTGTACAGTAAACCTTTCTTCCAGACTGAGTCATATGTAGCTGTCAAGTCGATGAAAACTACGCCCGTCTTCAGATTATGCTGGAATCCGTTTTCGATGTGATTTGTAAGTGTAAGTACTTGTTCAGCACAGCTGCCGTCTTTCCTGAAACCCGCTTGTTCGTCCGGATTCAGCTTTTCCATATCTGGGGCGATTCGGTTATAGATTAAGCGTTCGAACAACTTGAGCGTAACCGATAGCAATGAATTTGGACGGTAGCTATTCGGCACGTCTTCTAGTTTGGCAGGCATCAGTAGCGCTATTATCTCGGCTTTCTTGAAAGCTGGTGGCAGTCTGTTCGCTGCAAGCGCATTTGAGAAGAATCGTACTAATTAAAACCTGTTGAGCAGGGGTGGACACCGCTGGTTGAACGGTCTACGGACCAATTGCAGCAGGACCATTGGGCATTTCGCAACGCCCCTCACCCGAGCGGACCTAAGAGTGTCAGGGTTGTAAGGCCCTAACTGTAATCGGTTTAGCAGAACTGGTGAAAACTCCCACCGAGGGTTAAATCGGTACTTCGGGGTTTGGGAAAGCCACTAGATGGTAACATCTGTGCCCAAACATTGGTTGCGGTGCCTATGGCGCTGAAACGAACGCATGGTCCGCTGCACCCATCGTCCTCTTGAGGACATAATTGCAGGAGAGGCAGCTAGTAGTCTCGGTCCCCAACTTGGATGAAGGACGGTACTTACATATTGGAATTCTAAAGTTAGAGCCTCGGTTCGCGCTAATTGGGCGTATCGCAATTCCTCGCCCATGGGGTCCGTGCGGTTAAAGCTTAGGCCAGGTACGCACGTAAATCTGAGTGTCTTCTAACCAAAACCTGGTTCTTGGGTCGCTACAGATAAGAAATTCGGAATATACAGCGTCGAAGCCGCTTGCTTTCCCTTTCTTCAAATACAATAAAACATTGCATTGCAAGCAAATACATTGACTTTTTTGGCGGTGAATTGTCTTGAATATTCGCTGCTGCTCGAAGTTGTTTTCCGTAGGTAAGCCAAATTGATTTTCCTTGAAAAAGATATACAAAAAATTGATTATGGGATTGAATTTGGACAAAATCGGTCGAAAACTTTCGAAGCTACAGTCGATAAAGTTGTAAAAAACGTGGTTTTTTAAAGGTTGGTGGAACCTTTTCACTTATATCTCTGCGAAATTAGAACGGAAATCGCTCTTCAAAGTTTTGTTTGATGTTAGATATGTGGAGGTGGACATTAGTACATCACGAAAATTAAATTAGTGAAAATATGTTGAGTCACTCAGGCTGTAGTATCCTTAATGTGGGCCAAACTCACGCTACGTGACCCTACACGATATTTGGTGGTTTTTCGTGAATATTCCTTTAATGACTAGGTTTTTTGTGCAGTGTTGTAGAGAAAAAAGAGAAGAACTTTTTCGTCCATGGAAGTATAGGTCAGAAACCTCTCCTAAGTTCTCTAGGTATTATCTAAATGCTGGGCCTATTTTGAGGGTTTGGAGAGGTTGCCCTTTCGGCAATTTCCAGTCCAACTTATTGTGGACGTAATTTCATACAGTAAGAGTTAAGGCAATATTCACTCAGGTCTCAGGTACGTTCGAGTCTTTTTGTAACATCTATTCTGTTTACCACATCTATTCTGATGCAAACGGGTCCCTTGCATATGGTTTAATAATTGAAAACTGATATTCGTTTGCCTGCTAGCTTGACAATGATTGCACACTTTGAGAGATTATAGTATTTATAAGAAATCGTAAGGCTACACAGGCTACCTAGCTTTTCTGGTAAGTTGGATGTTAATGCCCACAAAGTGCTGAGCAGGTCTGGAATTGTAACACCATACCTCTAGCAAGACGTAGGTATCACAGGTATAAGAGAGCGCTGAAGACGTCGGCACCATCGTTGTACAACAACTTCGCTTTTAGCTCACCGGTTTATGTCAAAGTATACAAAATATCATGAAGAAACTCTTAATGAGCATTTTTTCACTACGAAATTTCGTATACTTTGACAGAAGCTGACGTCGCAATAAACTAGTGGATTTGTAAGGAACAGTACAAACTGATTGGACAAGCGAAACAAACGACATTCGATAATCTAACTGAGAGTACACAATCAAAAACCTAAAATGTTTATTTTTATTGCATTGCTTTTTATCTGAAATTCATTTAATTAAATGGAAACAAATCTTAGGTTTCTCTTTATACCTTTTGTGTGTACAGCATATAACAAATCTTAAACTCTATTGTCAGCACAGCAGAATAAAAGGATATGAAATGAAGCAAGAAAAGCAGCGACATTTTTTTATGGTTTCCTTTTCTTGCAAAAATGTCATATGAAAATGGAATAATAAAAATAACGTGAATTGAATATGCACATGATGATGCCGATAAATCACCCGAGAATTTCTAATGTGTCACCGTCGAAACAGAAGTGCAGAAACCGTGTAGATATACAGAAAAAGTTTATCCGTGGAAAATACGAAGAAAATTCAACGATAATAGTTCCATAGCGACACTAAATCGTAAAGCTTTTAACGGTCTTGTTAATAAGTTTACACAACGCCATAATGACAGAGAGAGTGTAATCAATTAACACAATCTCACAATTCCGTTTCATTTTTTACCGTCGTCGTCGTTCGTTTACACTTTCTTTTTTGCTTTTTGCTTTTTAAAATGTGGTTGCAGGTCGTATCGATTTTTGTTATTGTAGCCACAGAAATTCAAATGCTTTAGATCTTCCTACATGAGAACGGTGTGTTCCTAAAGAGAAATTATGACATCGTATATTGGGAGTTTTGTCGCTCGAAGAGGCATCAAAGGTTATCTGACTACGGAGTTGGGATGGGTGTTCGTCCAAGAGTTAGGTCGACTAGTGGAGTTAATTAAATTACAAGTTAGGATCTACCATTGACTGCTGAAATAAAGACGTATACTTTGAATGCTTTCAATAACTTTTAATATTCGTAATTGTTGTAGTTGTTTACTTGAAGCGACCGTGGGTATCGTAGTCATTAAAACATCGGATGCGAATTTTTACTTTCGCTTATCGGTGGAATTTCTTGTATCACATCCCAGTGTTCAACGATTTTATCATCCTCAACTCGAAAAATGTCAACTAAACCCCAAGGTTCTCCTTTAAAACCAGTGGTTTTGACATGCAGCCAAACGATGTCTCCTCTGACTGCTACGTGTCGGATATCAACTGGACCTTTTTTCTTGTTGGCATTAAATGGAACCAGAAAATCCTTTAATCCCTGAGGACCATCCGGAGCTTGTGGATTATGCTGAATGTAATCCGGACTGATGTATCTGTCAACCGCAGAAATATCGTGTTGTCCAAAGGCTTCATTGTAGAACTTCAAGACAAGATCCAAGTTCTTTTTCTCTACCTGTTCGCGTTTTAGGCATTTAGGCTCTTTAATCAAATTGTGTCCACATGATTCCGCAGTGACCGTTTTCGCAGATATTACCAACACTAATAACATGAGATTGAAAGCCTTCTACTAAGTGCAAAGCAAACTCCATTTACTCACCTACTCCGACAATGATTGTAGCTCCGATATTCATGGTTCGGTGATTTTAAATTTAGTGAAATGAACTAGTTGCTAGTAGCTGTTTTATTGTATCGCAAGAATGCAATTAATGAACTAAAAATACATTTCGATATAACGAATTGTTGTTAAACGTGTTTTTACTTGTATTGTTGCTGTTAATGTCACAACGTTTCTGAATGGCCTAATCTCAATAGGGGAAGCAGGGGTACTGCGGAGAAGGCATTTTTTTTAATTAAGTGTAGTTGGACCGAGGGGTGACGCACTTCTTCGGTTTATGGAATAAATGGAATAAATGGGAATAAATGGGAATAAATGGGAATAAATGGAATCAATGGGAATAAATGGAATAAATATTGGACTAAATGATAATTTTTTCAAATTCGTCAAAACCTCAAATAGACTTGATTTTGATGGCAACGCACATAACAAACCATACTAATGTGTCTAGAAAAGTGAAAAAACCTCACTTTTTTGAAAAACTTAAAAGAATTTTTGTTGAAAAATGGAATAAATGGAATAAATAAGTTTATTCCATTTATTCCCAAAAAAATAAAATTTAAACTCAAAATGGTTTAAATGCTTTATAATTTGTGCAAACCTTTGTTTGAACTTATTTGTCTAACTTGTAATATTTTTGGTTAAGATATTTCACAAAAACAACAAAAAAATTTTGGGAATATATGGAATAAAAGAATAAATGGAATAAATGAAGTGCGTCACCCCTCGATTTGGACTCTCCAATAAAAGATTCGCTCATCTCTTCTATAACCACAGGATTTGTTAAAAATTCGGCGGTTAGGACTATCTGAAAGAAGCCTAGAGGCTAGGCAGTGACTAAAATAAGGAACATTCGTGTCGCCAAATGGCGACACTGGCCCTCAGAGTGGCGACACAGCAATTGATCTTTTCCACCAGACAAACATTTTACAAAGAAAGTTTTGAAAAAACACGCTAAAAATTTTAGTTCGTAATATTTGTTATCAAACGCACTCATTCTATTCGATTTCGAAAATCTGATTTTTTGAACAATACCACCAATACCACTTTTTGAAACAATGCTTTCGTGATTTGCCTTTTTTGTTTCTGTGTTTTATCTCCGTCGCCTGAGAACTGTGGTCCACCAGTAGAAATTAAATCGGAAA
>CM055403.1:4035963-4054222 GCA_029228625.1 Pseudolycoriella hygida | reverse complement strand
GATGCAGGCGAGAATACCAGATTTTCTCCCCATTCAATTTCGCCTGTCGTTTGTTCAATTTGGCAGCGGAGCATGTTGATCCAACCCTACCCTCACGTAAATTTTGTACAAGAACTTGACGATTCAGTGTTTGACTCATTTGCAACTTGTTGATATACCCGCATGGACGCTTAAATTGTTGACAACAGATACCTTTAGTGCTCGACTTTGCTTTACCTTGGACCAAACTTTCGACGAGGCTTTTTGCTTAATTTTCATTTATTTATTTTATTCCTTGCGACGACGCTTTTTGCTTAACTCTCATTTATTTATTTTTTTTTACGACGACGCATTTTGCTAAATTTTCATTTAATTAATTTTTTTTTGACATATGGTTTTGCTTCTTTTTTTTATTTACAATTTTGACTCTAAGTTTTATTTTTTTTTTCTTTCGACTCGAATTCGATTGTAATTCATGCAATATTTTGACATGCTCACGCTATATTTGGTTTTTTTACTTTATGTATTTGAATATTTGAATTTTGTGTTAGATATACTACTTTAAGTTGTATGATTTGTAACGTTTTCATGGTTTTTTAAGGAGGGTTATGACAGCAGTCATAACTACTCTTTTTCCATGTCGGCTTGAAAAAAGTAGACAATAAAATTAATATCAATCAATCAATCAATCAACCGCAGAAGTGAGTCACCCCTCGAGTCAAACTGTGGAGTTCGATGAAGCAAAGCAGTAAGTTATTTGGTAGGTCTCCTCTGATGACTAATAATTTCAGCATAAAAGTTGATAGCGCTCGTTACGAAGTCTGTAAGAGCGTCGAAAATTTTGCCCCGCTCTGAGATTTTTTAACTGCCGTAATTTTATAGATAAGTGTCATCCCTCCCAATTCTAGAAGTTGCTTCATACCGGGATTTGGTAATTTTTCTCTAAAACCCTGAAATACTGTTTCATGTGTGTCATCCTGCCCAATTCTAGAAGTAGTCACCTTCGAAAAATTTGCGAAAAGGTTTCACCGACCGTCGAAAAGCCATGTTTGGTCACTTTTCCGATCATAGCTCTGAAACCACTGGACCGATTTTGCTCATCTTTGAACTGTAATCGTCGGACATATATAACTTTCAGGAAAAAAAGTTAAAGGTGATCGGTGCAGCCGTTTAGAAAAAAATGACGTGACGGGCGGGCGGACAGACACCTTTTTTTCGCTGATTCGTCATCTTTAGACGGTATTAAATGCATCCACCTCACTCCCGCATCGATCTATCCCATGTTACAATAAAATATCTTGTAGTAAACGTATAGCACCTTTGTACTTTGTACAGGAACAATCAGCTTTTTCCATTGAAGAACAATGGTAAAATTTGGTTAGTGCATAAAGGCGTTGATAATATCAGTTGCACAATTCATTTAACAACTGAATTTCTTCATTCAAAATTTATTTTAATAATAAAGTCATAGCCAGGGTCCAATAATTCTCAGTGAGATTTTTAATGGATTGCAATGTCGATGCAGTTTCTGAAGGTTTGCGTAGGGTTGGGGTTGAAGCACGCATCGGGAGCTAGTAAGTGATAAATGTTGGATTAGTGGACGAATAATTAGAACAATTCACAAAGGAGTTTATCTCACCTGGTGGATATGAAGTTCTGTAAGTCCAACGGAGAGTACATCTGCTACATCTCACATTAGCTGGGAGTTGAATACGTACACCGGTTGGTCCGTTTTGGTGGTCGCCACCGGAGCAAGCCCAGTTTGAGTCACGAACTGGTCTATCTGAACTAGGGATTTGTAGACGTTGGAAGCAATTGTTATTCTCAGTTACTTGTGGACAAAGTTCGAACATGTAGCCACCACGGTGATTTGCGTTGAAATCAACAGTAGCCCAAATTACCTTTTTGAAATGAAACATGTGAGGTACAAAAAAACACAAAACGATGTAATCAATAAGGTGGGCACTTACAGTTCCGGCCATGTAATTTCCAGTGATGATACGCTTGTCGTATCTACCGCCTTGGTTGGCGTGGGTATTTCCAGGAGCATCTCCGCAACGGCCGCAAGTAGAGTATTGTTGATCCTGTTGTACGTTTCCGCACCATACACCATTGTCATCCCACCAGAAAGGTTGTTGGGCGCCGGGGAATTCTTGTGGTCTTCGAAAGATTGATGTTCTAGCAAGTGGAACTGAAACATGGCCGTGTGGCTCAACTAGGGCAAGCCCTGCTACGAAAATGATCAAAGCAATCTTCATTTTGCTCAATTTACTAAATTCAGCAACCTAATGCACGATAAGATGTGTTCCTCGTCTTATATAGTAAATAAATGCATCTACTGGTTGATAAGACTGTAGTAATTTTATTGATAAATTTTGACATTGATTGATTGCTGAATGTTTGTGGCCAACAATTGAAGATGACGATCTGAGGTTTTTTTACTGATAAATTGACTTATTTTAGGATTATGATTGTTCACCTACCACCCATATCGAAAGTGCCATTTTGATTTTTTATTAGACCCGTACGAAGTACAGGGTCCTATACGTTTACTACAAGACATTTTATTGTAACATGGAGTACATCGAGGCTGGAGTGGGTGGTTTGCATTTAATATCGTGTAAAGACGACGAATCAGCGAAAAAAAAATGTCCATCCGTCCGTCCTGTTCAAGACGGCTGAACCGATCATCCTAAACATTTTTCTCCCTGAAAGGTTTTTGTTTATAAGAGTGAGGAAATCTTCATAGACATCCGGTCCTTCTGGACTAAGGTAGAGCTGGATTCCATTCTTCAACGACCTACCTACTAAAACCTCCTTCCTTACTCTCCATGCTCTCTTATACCCGGAACCGCCTCACAGCATTACTTCGGGGAGGGGCTGTGCTTTTGCACCTACTGGCAGTCTTCTTTGATCGTCTCTTGTCATTCGACATTTACCTCTGAACGACTCACCGTCAGAATTGCTGCCTCTAGCATTTTTCCCAATTCATCCAACAAACATACAGGTCTATAAAATGATTGCTTTTCTGGCGGTTTTCTTGGTTTTGATAATCAATCTGAGCATGTTAGGCTTCGCGCATGCTGCTACGTTGGGGATTCCATCTGGTCCTGGCTCCTTGATATTCTTTGACTTTTTTGCAGCCATCTGGATCTGGGTCATAAGGAGTTTCCGGCCATGTGATCTGTTCGTGCTGTGGGAAGAGCTCTCTCACAATGGCACCTAGCTTCTCTGGGCACTTTACTTTTGGCCCTGATATACTTTTCATCATCGTCGTTACTCTCATTCTCAAAACTTTGCCCCACGGAAGAGTTCACGTCTGCCTCCTGCGAAAGTTGCTTTCAACAATCCCTCTTACTCGCCCGGATTGCTCGCTTCAGTGCTAATTTTGCATTACGATGTTTCTGGCTCTTTGTATCCTCCTTCTTGTCTCAAAAGAAGTCGCTCGCAAAAGTCTTATTTCGTCGTTCCACCAAAATGCCGGTTTTCGTCTTTTCCTCGGCTCCATCCTTCTTGGCCTCGCAGAGTCACATGCATTCACCATTTCTTTCGTTAATTCTTCTGCCGATTTTTCTTCATAGTCGTCTTTTGATTGGATTCCTTGAAAACTTCTTAATCGAAATTTCCAGTCCTTCATCTTCGCTCTCTCTTCTATCTGTTTTGTCGCCTCCGTACTCTTTTTCACAGTGTATACCTCAATGCCTGGTGTGTGTAACTTTCGTCCACTCTCCAGTTCAGACTTGGTACTAGTACTGGACTGCAGATTGCCACGTCAATAATCGACTTTCCCCCTTTCTTGCGGAATGTAGTTGCGTATCCCACGTTTGCCGGAACCACACTCAATCTAGTTAGCGCTTCTTATAGGCTAAAGCCTCTATCTTTTGTAAGTCTACTGCGCCACTCAACTGTCCATGCGTTAAAGTCACATAACTACCACCTTGGTGGTGCATAGCAGCTGGCAGTACTCGCTACTATACTATATTCACTATATTATTACGCCGTTTGGAGTTCGTCTCTCGTTTTCCTCATACGTATCGTCATTGACTCTATCTCGTCATTTATATTACCTTGCTCTTTCAGAGCTTTTCGAAGGTTTTCGCTTGTCGTGATCTCGTCCATATACCTACATTCAATCGTGGTCATGTGGGACATCGCTCTCACTTTTGCTGATTCGCGCAGTGAACTCTTGACTAGATCTTTATAATCTGCCCTTTTAATCTCTGGGCCTTTCTTAAGTTCAAACAACATTTCGCCTTTTTGCGTTCGTCTTATTCTCGGGACGTTTTCGACTAGGTTCTTGAGAGTTCGGTCGTCTCTTATTTTTTTGAGGATTTCAGCGTATACGTTATTCCTTCTTCCGCCGCCACTATCAAAGCATCAGCTTTCGATTTCAGCCTATTAAGCTTCGGCTTTTCGTTCTTCTCCTTCTTTTTGTTTCTCACCTCTCTCAATTCATTAAGACTAAGCTTCGGTGTTTGTGTATCTGGTCTCCTTTTGGTCTTTTCGTTATTTTTTTGTCGTTTTTGCTCCTCTTTGCCGCGTTTCTTGGTGTGGGCGTAACATCCGGCGTTTGTACTTCGACCGCTTCGTCTGCTTTCTCCTTCTTGTCAGCTGTTTCTGCTTTCCGCGTCCACGACTTGAGGTCCTGTTGAAATTCGTTTAACCAGGCTTTAACGTTAAATACCATCCCCTTTATGTCCTTATGCACGTGATATGAATAAATTCGTGCAGTAGTAGCTGCCTTCGTGATCTCATGATTACCTAAGCAAGCAGTGAGGTTACGCTAGGGTTGACAAGGTACTTCATGGGGCACCGTATTCAGAGTAAGATTGGTATTAGTCAGGAATGTTCATCTGAGCCAGCACCTTCTTTTTTCATAGGACAAGCTTTCGAAAGAACTTAGAGGCCTGCTAAGGTTTTACCGGGAGGGGGTCAAGGTTATTCTTCAATCGTTTTGGTGCACGTCAAAGCAATTGTAGAGGGTTGCCATGTAATTACTCAGGAGAATATTGAGAGCCAAAATGTATCAATCTGCTCGGACAGCTTAGAAGCAATGAAGGCACTCGGATTATTTTGTTTCAAATCTGCCCTAACTTTAGAACATTGGGAACTTCTGCGTGACTACTTCGAACCACATGAACTTGATTTGGGTACCCGGGCATCAACGTATTGAAGGTAAAGAAATGGCAGACAAACTAGCCAGGACAGGGGCATTGAGAACACCGTATGGCCGGAACCTATAATAGGTACACCTCATTCATACTCTAAACGTTTTGTGAACACAATAAAACACAGCGGGCTTCAAAATCATTGGAACACCACCAATGGACAACCAGGAATGTCGACAAGCCAAAAATTGCATACGTATTTGCGGAAAAAACTCAAAAGTCCTTCTAAATGTAAGCAGGACAAGATTGATTGACTGATTTATTTGAAAAGTATCTTTCACAATTATTTACTTAAAAGAAGAAAATAGAAAAATAAAGTGAAAAATGACTCTGAGGCCTTCTTTTTGGGCCCATCGTGTCGCGCTCTTCGATTTTTTTGGGGTATTGTCGTCGTTGCTGGTGAGGTGGTGATGATATTTAAAAATGATGGCGACTTCTACTGTTCAGTTGGTGATGTTTTGTGGGTTGTGATCTGAATGATGCTGATTCGCTCCATTTATGGTGGCGCATTCAGCCACTTGCTATCTATTAAGAAAGATAACACGTCGTGTAGTTGTAATTTTCCAAAGTCCTCAAGAGTGATGTAAAAATCTCCTAGAAGCTTCTCCCTAAGTCTATAAAGCGCTGGTCAGTGACATATAGAAAATGCTTTACCGTTTCCGGTACGTCTCCGCACATTCTGCAGTTGGGGTCTTCGCTAAGTCCCATCTTATTTAAGTGGTATCTTAGACTATTATGACCCGTAAGCATTCTTATCATCATCCTATCATCACCTCTTCTTTTCTAATCCAAGGAGAAATTTAGTAGTGCTCCACCTGTATCCTACCAAAAATTCCTTAGATTGAAGGCAGGTTTGATTGTTTTCCCACAATATCTGGTGTTCCTTCTCAGTTTTTCTTTTAAGAAGATTCGCTATATATTTGGTCTGTACACCGATCGTCGGTTCTGGCCCTATCATTCCCGTCTGGCTTCCTTTCCTTGCTAATTCGTCAGCCTTTTTGTTGCCTTCGATGTTCGAATGACCTGGTACCCAGACCAGTATTGGGCCGACAGGTTACAGTGAAGGGAATTTAATTTCGATAGCAAAAAACCAGTTAAATTCAATCGGTATAATTCGTAACGTGGTATGTTTAGCTTCAAAATTCCTAAAATTACAATAATTTCATTAAGAGCTATACGTTTCATTAACTTAACTACTTTTTCTTACATTTAGTCTCATCACTATGCCGTCGAAAATTTGATCTTTTCGCGTATCTAATCTAACGATCGCAAGGGATGTACGTGTCCTGAAACTGGTATAACCTCAATAAGCAAACATCCTTTATTTCTACCCAAATTACACAATTCACTTAGTCTTTGCTGTGGTCTCGCAATCCGATAGACCGTTGTTACAGCAATTTTATATAACAAGAATCGAACTAAAATTATTAAATATTTTATGAGAGAACACGAGCTCGTCGATTATGAATAAATTCTACCTTTTCTCAGCTTATCTCCGAGTAAACGACTAGACTCAATGACACCGTACACCTTCTCGTTAGTTATCTTTACAATTTAAAACAGATATTTCACGCGATGATCAAAAACTAATCAAATTAATCAAATCTCCAACTTTTATTATATTTTACGTTGTCGAACGGCTTTTTAGACATGACCTACTTAATTTCCGGGAATCCTTTGACGTTTGATTGAATGAATTAATTAGCTGACGACGCATCCTAATTTGAACAAATAGTAGATTTCAGCTTTCGCTGAGATAGTGGCGCGTCACAGTTTGATTTACATACAGTCGCGCTAACAACCAGAAAAACTTCGTTGTTTTCTGAAAGAGTCTTCAGGTCATCGCTACATCTGAGCACTGATTTAGCAGACAATTTACACGAGGATAAGGCTTCAATTGCTATTTTCTCATTTGTCAGCCCTTTTCCCAAAAAAAGCGGCAACATTCGCTAATACCTACTACCTCAGAATGGAAAACTGTAGCAACGATTCCCAGAGGAACAGAGACTTGAATGTCTTGCTCTTCGTAGTATATTTCTGATCCAGTTCCTTCTTCAGTTTTAGATCCGTCTGTAAACACGGTTACACTTCCAACCTTCCCAGTGTCCGTTTCTGTATAGCCTCACTACTATCAAGGCAGCTGGTTTTTTTATAAACAAGCTTATCGGACTCAGCGACAGCAATACTTCCAGTGCTGCCGTTGGTGTCGACGTCATGACTCCCGTTATGCTAAGACACGCCAGTCTTTGCACTTTCGTCAATTTCTTACTTACAGAAGGTGTTGCAGCGCAATGAGACCATAACATGCTACCGTAGCATAGTATTGGTCTCACTATCGCTCTATACATCCAGTATACAACTGATGGCTTTAGACCCCAGTTTTTTCCGAATGTCTTCCGGCATTGCCAGAACACCTTCATCGCTTTATTTACTTTTTCCTGGATGTGGTCTGTCCAGGCTAGACTCTCGTCCAAAATTACTCCTAGGCATTTAACCTTTTTCGTTCGTATAAGTCGCTTCCCGAAAAGCTTTGGTTCGCTGATTTGGATATTTCGTTTCCTGGTGAAGAGTACCAGGCCAGTCTTGTCTGGGTTAAGACAATCTGGCCCTCGCGCACCACTCCTCCACCATCTTGAATATTCTTTGCAAACGCCGTCAAGGTGAGCTTTTCATGTGCCATATTCTTCTCCAAGTTATGTACGACTTGGTGAAGAGCCGTGTCCTTTGATTTGCCCGATAGATATACGTGCTGGTTCTTATGCAACGGCTTCGATTTCAAAATCACATCTCTGATGTACCGGTCACACAACCTTTCTAACGTTTTCAAGACAAAGGATGTGAGGCTGATTGGTCTGTACGAGCCAGGCTGGTCATAACTGATTTTACCTGTCTTCGGAATAAACAGAACCAAAACAACTCTCCATGCTCTTGGTACGTAGTCCAAGGCAAGGACGGCTTTCATAATCCCCTTTAATGGTTTTAGAATCACCCGAGATGCTTTCTGAAGAACTATCGGATAGATTCCATCTTTTCCCGGTGATTTATATGGCTTGAAGGTATCTTTTGCCCATTCTAGCCTTCTGTTCGTTACAATCACATCAGCCAGATTCCAGTCAGTCGAACTCGGAGTTCGATCTGTCTGTTGTGGCGTTTCCGGAATAGGCATCGTTCCCGGAAAATGCGTTTCCAAGAGAAGGTCCACTACTTCCTCATTAGTGTTGGTGTATGTCCCATCTTCGTACTTCAACATTTCCGGGTACAATGGGTCTTTTGCTAGAGCTTTGTTGAGTTTCGCTGCGGCCTTCAGATTTCTGACTTCGTCACAGAATTGAAGCCACGACGTCCTCTTCGCTGCTCTCAAATTACTCTTATAAATCCTTAGAGCTTCTTTGTATTTATTCCAACCTTCATCATTCCTCGTATGACTTGCCCTTTTGTAAAGTCGACGCGTCATCTTCTGGTGTCTCTCTAACCGTTTTGTCCAGTAGCGAGTTCCTCGGGTGAACGTCTTCTTCAGCGGGCAAGCCAATTGGAATGACTTCAAAAGATTTGATTCAAAATGTTCTAATGCTACCTCCACTTCTTCGCGCGTCTTTGGTTCTTTGATACTGAAACCCAGGTTCTCATTTAAACAACTCAGAAATTTTTCCCAATCTGTTTTTCGTGGATCCCTGTAAAACTTCGGTTCGACCTCACCTGCGCGCAGCTTAAAATTTATCCATCTATGGTCCGACGGGGAAAATTCTGATGAAACTTTCCACCCCTTAATCTGATTCGAAATTCCCTCTGATGATATCGTTATATCTATCACCTTTTTTTTTTAATTTTTTTTTAATTTTTATTTTTTATTTGCTTTTCTGGTTAAAAACGTTATAAAACTTAAAGGGTATACAGCTAAATTTACAGCCCGTAGGCTTTTCCAAATTTGTTGGGTAACTCTTAGTGCTAATTGGGAATTCTCAAATTATAGTTTTAAAATTAATTGCATGGTACCTCACATACTATAAGACAGAAAAAGACATTTAAAAAAAAAAACTATTTGGACGCTCATTACATTTTTTGACTTAAAATTTAGATACTTAAAATAAGGCAGGAACGGCAGGGACATAGAAGGAAGAAGAGAGGAAGGCATTGGGGGCTCAGGAGTAGATTACGATAACAGCTTTGAACGATAACAATCATCGAATAATAGCGCGTGTGGCGGTTTATGAACCTTGCTTCTTATGTAGTCGGGTGAGAAGATTCCCAAGCTCGTTGTCGCTCCATCTGGTGCGTTTCAAGAAATTATAGGATAACTTATGCATGAAACTGTTGATCCGTGGTACTCCAGTGGATTGATGTAGAATTTTGTTTGAAATAAATTTGTATTCTGTTGGCGTTCTCCGGAAATTTATTGCTTGCCGGAGACATCTGTTTTCGAAAACCTTTAGCTCATTTATCAAGTACTTTGGAATATTATTCCATGCGGGTATGGCGTACGTCAGTGCTGGGCGAATGATCGAACTGTATATCTTGGTTTTGACCTCAGCGCAGATTCCGTTATTCACTTTCAAAATCGGGTACAACATTCTCAATGCAATGGTTGCTTTAGTTTTAGAGTGTTTTACATGCTCGTTGTGTTTAAAGTTAGGTTGAAAACGATAACCGAGATGTTTGACACAGTTACTGAACTCAATTTTCGTTCCGTCTAATGTCAGAATAAGATCGTCATCTACTTTCCTAATCTTTCCTTTCCTGAAGAGCATAGCCTCGGACTTGTCTGCGTTGACCTTAATTTTCCATTTTTTGTAATATACCTCCAATGTGTTCAGTTGTTCTTGAATTTTTTTGCAGGCCTGCCTAGAAAAATTCGCCGATTTGTATGCACTTGTGTCGTCAGCGAATAATGTCAAGTTCAATTCAGTTAGCAGTGGAATGTCTGATATATAAATTAGGAATAAGAGTGGTCCGAGCACCGATCCTTGGGGAATCCCCTCCAATATTTCATTACTTTTAGAGAGCAGACTAATCGGCCTGAAATTTTTAGGGTCGTTCGGGTCTTTATTAGCCTTCAATACAGGTAGTACATGAGCCAACTTCCACTGCTCTGGGTAGTATCGATTTCTGAGACACACGTTGCAAATCTTCGTTAGAAGTTGAATACACTTCGGTGGCAGCTTCCTAAGGATCAGATTCGGTATGGAGTCTGGTCCCTTCGAATTTTTATTTTTCAGCGATTTCAAGATAATTCTGACCTCTTCCGCGATGGTGGGAATATATTCTTATGTCTCAAGGCCGGTGTCAGCAAATGTGTTAACGGTTTCTCGGACGTGGTCAGTAAACAAGGGATCGCCAAGATGTCTATTTTGTCCGTGAATTTGGTGGAATACGTCAGCAAAAATATTCGCTTGGTCCTTCAGGTTACTTATGACGCTACCGTCATCCTTAATTAGTGGCGGCTTCTGGAATGTTTTGTTCAACAGCTTTCCGATATTGTCATACATTTTGCCATTGGGGCGAATGTTTTTCAGCTTTCGATTGTATATTTGCGAACGGTATTTACCAATTTTTTCTTCGATTAGTGAGTTTAGGCGGTTTATCAATGGGTTCAGCTTGCGTCCCTTTCGGTGATTACTACGTCGAAGTTTATTTTTGTACTCGACAAGGAGTTTAATGTCATTCGGAAAATCATTGCTGCCGCTAAAGCTTTTCTTTGGAATCGACTCATTCATGGCGTTGAGCACCTCTTGGGAAAATATTTTCAGATAATCGTCAATGTCGTCATTCGAATTGAGATCAGTTTCGTCGTCTGGTAAGTTCGAGTTTAGTAGATTACTGAACTTTTTCCAATCAGCCTGTTTATACATGAAATGTTCCACTGGCGATTCATACATGACATCGTTGCTCAGATTTACGATGTATTCAACTGCATCGTGGTCAGAATCGTATAGAATAACTTTGGGTTTCAAAACTTTCACATTCCTTGTCACGGCTATGTCAATCGTACTGGGATTACTCTCACTCCTCTTGCACGTGTAATCGTCTGGGTAATGCAGTTGAAGGTTACCCGTTTTCAACAGGTACTCATTTAGCACGTTACCATTTGCGTTGTTATTGAGATTATGCCAACTCACATGCTTTGCGTTGAAGTCACCGCCAACAAAAACATTACGGTCCGCATCCGCATGTAGGAGACGGTTTACGTCTTCGCTTAGCAGCTTTTTAGCAGTGTAAAATGAGGCAACCACTAGCGAAGACCCATTTAGAGGAAGCCTAACAACAGACGCTTCCGCTTTACTTAGTGTCGGGGTGTTCAAAATCTCATGTTTAATATCATTTCTGATAAGGATTGCCGTGCCGCCACCGTTGTCCGTTAGCCTGTCGTTTCTGTAAATGTAGTATGATGGGAAGCAGACTTTGTTTTTCGGGTTGAGCTTCGTTTCGCTGAGGAGCAAAATGTCAGGATCTATCTATCACCTCTTTTCTGTTTCGCGTTACGAATGTGGGTTCGTTTCAGCGATTCAGCAAGTTTAGGTCAATTGAGCTCAGATAATCTAATAAGGACTCACCTCGTTGATTTGTGTCGGTGCTCCCCCATACTATGTGGTGAGCGTTCGCGTCCATGCCAACGATTAACTGTATTTTTAGACCCGTACGAAGAACGAAGTTCTTCGAAAAGGGGTCTTATGCGTTTACCACGACGTTTGTAACCAGTCGAATTTCGACCCGGGAGTAGGGGGTGAGGACCGATCATGGTCCTTAGATGACGAATCAATAATAAAAAAAATGTACGTCCGTCTGTCAACACGATAACTCGAGTAAAACTCAACCGATTTTCAAAAACTTTTTTTTCCCTGAAAGGTAATCGAAAAATCTTTTATGGGATTGAAGCTAGGGCCGTTTAAGTAATTTTTGGCCTTTTGTACATAACTCGAGTAAATCTTTTCTGACAATTTTTGGAAGAAAATTTTTTGAATTTGAGGCCTTGGACTTAGCTAGGGCACTAAAATCGAGTCTTTGCTAGGGCTCTATGTGTCTTTTGTCCATAATTCGGGCAAATCTTTTCAGATTTTCATAAATTTTTTTTTGTTTGAAAGATCTAGGCATGACCGACAGTTTGTAAAAGAAACTTTTGCCTGTGCTTAGGGCTCAAGTGGCCACGTTCTCGGTATTTCATCTTTAGTTCCCATGAAAATGGTTCCTATTGAAGAATTAATACCTTTTACCTTATTCTTACTTGAAGTATATGGTTCTTGGATGAGTGCGATATCAGACTTACCGGTTGTCAGATGGCGATTCAAATTAGCCGTTGCAACTATGCCGTGCTGTATGTTTCTCTGTACCATCCGAATACAGGAGGTGGTATTTTTTTGCGATCGGATCATTGTGTTGTTGTTTCCAACCGCCGCTTTATTCTGAACGTCAGCATTCACATGCTCTTCGGGTATACCAAATGCGACAATATGTCCTCCTTGCCTTTCATTGATGCCGAATTTTGTCCATTCAGTCGCTTTCAATGTCGGATGCAATGCTTGAATCCTTCGCATGAGTATCTCAAAATTTACCTCATCTGTGCCCGGGACCCAAGCCGTTACTCTTCGAAGAGTCGGTTTCGGTTTCTTAACTTTCTTCGAAAAGAGACATTGAGCCTGCACAACTGCGGAAAATCCGTTCGGGTTGAAACTAGGTTTCAATATCAGTTCTTTGACCCATTTTATCGCGGTTAGATCAATGCAGTCGATTCGTAGAACGCCCTTACGATTCATTCACTTCAGAATATACTCGGTGGCTTTTGTCCTGCTGTCACCTTATCAAGATACGCGTCCAATTTAACCAAGAAATTCCTTCGTAAGTCGTTGAGGACATCGTCCGTCATGACTTTTGCCTGATCGTCGGAGTAGACTATTGCTAGTCTTTGGTCTACCGGTAATTTTTCCTCTTGGCTTTTTCGTTTTCCGGTTTCTTTAGCGGCTTTATTTTGCTCAGTCAATTTCTCGTTTGAGCGTTGGCCGCCATCTTCCGGTACTATTTGAAAATTCTCGGTTGGCTTGGCGTTTATGGGTCCCTTAACAACATCACGGAAACTCTGATTCAACTCCATATGGCTCTTCTTGGTATCAACTGTTACTGTTCCCGAGTTCGGTTCCTGAACAGTTCCCGTAGAAGTAAATTCCATTGGTGTCGACTCAGAATCTCCTGTAACTTTTGCTTCGGTTCCAGCATTTGGTGCTTTACCCTTCCTTCGAGCCTTTTTTTTGACGTTTCGCAACTTGTATTCGGTTCATTCCCGATTGTAGTGGCTGCTCCAGTCGACTGTGTGATTATTGTCTGAACCAAAGCCCCAGCACTGGGTACGATTACGTTGCTCAGCTCGGATTCCCCAATGTTCCCGTTTCCAGGTACATTTGGTACAATCACCGCTGCTGCTTGAGAATCTTTACCCACTACCGGTTCTTTTAGCGTAACAGTCAGTAATCTCTTTTTTCAGATATGGAACTAGTCCTAGTTGCTGGCGGAACTGAAGCGCCGCCTGCCTCTGGTGTCACAGTTTCTTCTGTCTTCGAACTCACCAACTCCTTTTCCGCCTTTTCCAATTCCATGTAGAGTCTTTTTACTTTGCGTCTGCTAGCTCCCGTTCTTTTCTTCCGCTTATTCGATATTTCCGACAAAATCACTGAATCATCTGTTTGTTCCATTGTTGTGTCATTGACCACCGATGCGATTTCCAGCTCTGATGGCAATTCCGATGTGATCATTTGGTTGTTAGATTCAACGTTCGTTCATCTTGCAGGAGCTTGTTCTCTTGCGAAAGCGTTAGTTGCTGTTCTTCCATAATTTCATCTCTTATTTCACATTCCTTTTCAGTTACTGCCTTCATAATTTGCACTTCCGATGAACAGTTTCACACAAAAATATGAATATATCTTTATACGGTTTCGTTGACTAATGCGCTGTCCGGCACTTATATGTACATGATATGTTGGTTGGTTTTTTTCGGGGTCGGGTCAGGAATTGAGTTCTTCCAATGTCTACGTGGTACGGGGGGAAAAAATTTTAGACACGTATTTTTTTATAGACTTTAGACAAAATTTATTTTGGGGCAGGGAAACATAAATTCATTCAAATATACGAGAGCGCTGAAAAGAGCGAGACAGATGTAGTACACAATATATCTGTCTCGCTCTAACCAACGTGTTTGCATATTTGAATGAATTTATGTTTCCCTTACCCAAAATAAATTTTAGAATTCTATAAATTCACGTAGACATTGGAAGAACTGAATTCCTGACCCGACCCGAAAAGAAAACCTACCTGTCGTAAAGAAACTTTTGCCTGTGCTTAGGGCTCAAGTGGGCCATGCCAGTGACTGTCTGTCAACACGATAACTTGAGCAAAACTCAACCGATTTTCAAAAATGCCTGTCAATTTATGGAAGATTTTTTTAAATTAAGCTTCTGAACTCAGCCAGGGCCCCAAAACCGAATCTCTAGTATTGCCGAACGTGTTTTTTTATGCATAAATCGGGTTTATCTTATCCAATTTTCAAAAACTTTTTTTTTCTGAAAGATAATCAAAAAATTGATTACAGGGTTGAATTTGGTCATAATCGGTCCAAAAATTTCGAAGTTATGGTCGAAAAAGTGGTCAATAAGCTGGTTTTTTGAAGGTTTGTGGAACGTTTTCACTTATATCTTTGCGAAATAAGAATCGCTATGGAAGGTTTTAAATTCCGGACGGACAGACGGACATTTTTTTTATTGCTGATTCGTCATCTCTAGACGATAATAGATGCATCTCCCCCCCACTCCCACCTCGATCTACCCCATGTTACAATAAAATTGTTTGTAGTAAACGTATAGGACCTTTGTACTTCGTACGGGTCCAATGATTTTATACGATCTAGATCGTTAGGAATTCATTCTTTTTAAGTCTATCAACCATTAAAGACGTTATTTTCTAAGTGTGATACTTTCATTGAATTAACCGAAATACCGGAAACCAAAAATTCTGGCATATGGCCACTTCCATAATGGGAAGGATGACCCGAATCTCCAGAACTGTGAGAGTTAGAAAGTTGGTTCCAAAGGCGAAGTTGTATAGAATAAAATTTTAGAGAACACGTGTTTCAGGGTTTTAGGGGAAAATGACTTAGTCCTTGGATATAAGCTTTTCTAGATTTGAATGGTCTGAGACGTACTTCGGTAGGGCCTTTGGTATTACCTTGAGTAATTTCTATGGATCTTTGCCACGTTCGAGTCTCTTTGCCACACGTATTCTGTTTGCCACACGTATTCTGTTTGCCACATCTATTCTGATACGTACGGGTCTTTGGTTATGTTTTTTTTATAAAATCTCTGAACTTGAATTTATGAAATTACATTTCTATTTATTTTTCTGATATAATTTCTACTAAAGTAGCTCCTTCAAACTGTTTTGTAAGCAGACTGGAGTTACGCAGTGTTCGTTATGTTTGTAATTGAAATAAATTGAAATTAACTGCCCTGAAAATTGTAAATTATAAAACATGAAATGAGTAAATTCAATCGTGTTAGTTGGTTGTGAATCGTTTCTTCGTGAGTATTTATGCCTGACCTTACACAATTCAATCAATTCTTCATCGATGAAAAAAATGAAATATTTCTTACGCAATAAGAGGTTTGGATGAAATTTTTTGCATAATTTTAAAACGTTAATTTTATTACAAAGAACGTTATTTCCATCCCTATGCTATTCTCATACACAAATACAAATTGCTAAATTGAACGTTTCCATTTTCGAAAAGGATTACTTATATGCTAAATGCTTTCACCATGAAATACAGTATGATCAGAGCTTTTGTAAGCTTATATGCATTGACACACTGTTACAAATTAGTGTAGATGCTGTAGCACTCCTTTTTAATGAACTTATTACCTTTGTTGATACTAAAGGAGTTTTTTACTTCATTTACAATATTTTTTAAACGAATTAAAAGATTTGGTCGATTTCTGACCTCTTTAAAATTTGTACGTGTGTGTATGATCTTCTGTGCTAGTCTATAAACGTAAGTGAAATTCTTCATATATTTGAAAAATCGTTCGCAAGCTTTGAGCTTAAAATTAACAAAAATTTTGTCACTTAGGTTATTATAGGCTAGCACCCAAGAATGTGTTTTAAAATTGCAGTAACATTTCCGAATACATACATCACTTGAAGAGTGTCGTATACATGAGTAATAGAGTTAGAATCTTTTTCTCCACAATAAATTTGTTTTTGGTGTCACACAAAAGCATTAATTATAATTACTCAGGGAGAGACCGTGTGAATGTTTGATTTGTCAATGCGATGGTGTGGAAGTCACCTTTCCGCACATCAAGTGGAAGATTAGCTTATAAAATTTCTGAGAGTAAAGTGTTGAAAAAGGCAGAAACATTAATTTTTATTTTTAAGTATAACGCAAAACGTCTTGCTGTATGAATTTTTACTAATAAGAATATTTCGTCACAGTTACGATTTCTGGCATTATGATTTGTATATGCTTGGTTTTCAATAAAAAAAGTTCCTGCTCGCCTCTAAAAAAATGTAAAAAACTGGTTGGACAAATTTACGTCTTTTATGAGTCTTTTATTAAAATACTAGTAAATACCTCCGCCCCTAGGGGCTACGCAGACTTTATCATTTTCGCTTTAACATTACAGGGTAGGTTACGTAGTCGAAAACCCCGCCCCTAGGGGCTACGCAGGCTTTATCATTTTCGCGTGTTGTCTATTCAGAGAGCCATATTTTTTTCATTTTAAATAATGATGCGTAATGTTTCAACTTCCCCCGTACTCCACTTCCTCCGTGGAACGTATGCAACGTTCCCCGTATTCCACTTCCCCCGTGAATAAGCTGTGCTTGCCCGTGCCCATTGACAACACCGATTTTAATATAAAATAACTAATTTTATTTGCGAATGATTATAATGATTTGGTTTGGCGACCGCGGTGGACGGTGCGTCCGCCGGGTACGGGTTTTGCCAGCTCACTAACTTCTCCGATGATCCGTTCTCTATCGTCCACTCGTTCCCTTTCTCTCGTTCCGTTTACCGTTTGCATGGACTTGATGATTCGTTTACGTCAGAGACGTAACACCCCGTATTCCACTTCCCCCGTATTCCACTTCCCCCGTATACCACTTCCCCCTTATTCAACGTTCACCGTATTCCACTTACCCCGTATTCAACGTTCCCCGTAGTCAACTTTCCCCGTACTCCAAGTTCCCCGTATTCCACTTTCCTTGCATTCCACGTTCACCGTATGCAACGTTCACCGTATGCAACGTTCACCGTATGCAACGTCCACCGTATGCAACGTTCACCGTATGCAACGTCCACCGTATGCAACGTCCACCGTATGCAACGTTCACCGTATTTCCGTATTCCACTTCCCCCGTATTCCACTTCCCCCGTTTTCAACGTTCCCCGTATTTCAAGTTCCCCGTATTCAGCGTTGCACTTGCTATGTATTCTACTCTGACACTTCCCCGACCAAATCTCTAAGACGACATCTTGACTGATTTTTAGCCGATTTTCAATTATGACCCGTTTTTTACCCATAACTCCCTTATTTCAGAACAATATCCCAGCCCGGAAAATGTTTTCTCGACGTTTTGCACCATACCCGACAACATATCAAAAAAAAATTTTCAATAATTTTCGGGCAGCGGAGCAAATTTTTGTCCATTTTTGCCTCCTTTGATTGACCCTGAACACCGAACCGCTCAACCGATTTTCTTAAAATCGGTTCCGCTACCTTCACACTGTCGAAACCTTTCATGCGACACCTCACTGGCCTCATTCCGGCAACTACCGGCCGAGATATTGGTTAATAAGTGCTCCAGCTCTGGATAAAATCGCCAAATAATGACCTATAGCTTGGTAGTATGAAACTTTTTCACCCAACATTGTTCAGCAATTTTGTTGCCCCAAGCCTCCACTATCGACTGGCACTCAAAAATTATCTGTACTTTGTCCAGCTTTGTTCTACTCATCAACATCAACAACTTTCCCGAAGAAACCAAACGCGTAACTATTCTAATTCAGAAGATAGCAAAAATCCAAGATGGCGTCACTTTCACAGGTGGCAGCCATTTTCTTAGGATCCATAAAGATT
>CM055403.1:4018453-4035463 GCA_029228625.1 Pseudolycoriella hygida | reverse complement strand
GGCTAAACGGACAAAGCGGGACAGGGGGGAGGGGGGGGGTGTCGAAAAAGTCGTTAAAAATGCGGCCGTCCTTTATGGACGGCCCCCAACCAAACATTTAATTCAAACAAATTTTTTCGTATTATCAGCTATAGCGTCACCTGATGAATAACAATATAATCTAAGTAGTGAGGACTGAATTTTGTTTCAGGGACAAGGAAGTGAGTGTAAATACTAGGAAGTGGATGAGCTTATGAGTCCAGGGCTCAGTTTTCATTTCAGAAAGGTTGAAATAAGTTCGTTGGAAGTATTTGGCTAGGACTGTGAAGACTGATTTTATGTTAAATTCAGAAGACAGGGCTTAGCTGGTTAAATTTGTTCTGGTCTGAATTTACAATATAAACTTATAAGAACCGAACTAAAAAAACCGGTTTCGGCTGTAAAGGAAACTGACTATCAATGCCGGTATTGAAACCGCCATCTGGTAGTCAACTAGTTGAGGTCATACGTATAGAACAAGAAGGTAGCTACCTAGCTAACTTAGTGTCGCTATTTTGCCCGCAACAGTAGCAGAGAGCGTGACGCAATCCCCACACCACAAAAAGAAGTCCACAAACTCAAAAAATTTCATACCAAAACCGTATATGATGAATTGCATTTTATTGTCTTCTATCTTATAGATGACATGGAAAAAGAGTGTCTATGACTGCTGTCATAGACCTCATTAAAAAACCATCAAAACGTTACAATACAATAAATCAAGCGTTTCTGTACAAATGTCTAAATCAAAAAGTAAAAAATCAAAACACGTCAAAAAGCGACAAAGATAAGAAAAAATCAAATTCAATAAACAACAAACAACAAACAACAAATAGTTAAGATCGAGTAAATCTAAGTCAAAAATCTTAAGAAAAAAAATCCGTCAAATGGGAAAAAGCAAATTCAACTAAAGCGTATCGTCAAAAATCGTATATCGTCGCACATCGTATCAAATAAATCAGTCGTCATAGCATACGTCGTCGTGTTATCATCGAAGTGGAGCCAGAATGTAGTAACGGCCAGCCAATTACAGTCACTCTGGCGAAAAGTAAACTGTGCAATCAGAAAATAAACTTAATTTTTTGGAAAACATCAGATAAATGAAAAAAGTTAATCACCAGGTAATGGTGACATTTGTGAAAAGAAAGTACCAAAACAAACACATCATCCAACAAGGCCGAAGGTACCGAACACCGAGTCATCAAGCTTGAGGACTTCTCTTCTGAATTCACGTGACGGAAGGGTCGGATCGATGTGGTTGGCAGCTATATTGAATAGTCGACATGCGAAGTTTAGTGCTGAGAAGTGTGAATACTCGTGGGCACTACCAGTGATTCTAATCAGTGAAGATCTACGTAGAATTCGCGAGCCATCGTTCAGTATGATTTTATCACGGATAAACTGACAGTTTAGTTTCCCTGTGAGAACATCATGAATGAAAAATATCGCTGCATCAGTCCGACGTCTCAAAAGTGAGCTGAAGTTCTTCACATCTTTCAGCATATGGACGAATACGATATGGATTAGCGTCGCCTTCGACTCGACGATCACGGTTTGCATATAAAACGAACTGTCTTTGGACACTTTCTATGGATTGGATGTGGACCAAGTGGTGTGGTGGCCAAATCGTACTGGCAAAGTCTAGATGCGAACGGACTATGGCTGAATATAGCATCTTGGCTGTATCGACGTTGAACCTAGCGTAGCATTGGCGTTTCACAAACGAAAGCATTGACATGGCTTTCTTGACTGCCAAATCAATGTGTCAATTGAAAGCATAGTCGTCGTCATACGTTACACCGATGCCTTTCGTACAGTTTACACGTTCAATCACATCACCATTTATATGATTGTTCGCCAGGACTGGAGAACGTTTTCGGTGGATGGTGATAACTTTACATTTGCTGACATTGAGCTCAAGATCGTTGTCGGAACACCATTTTATAAAGCTGTTTACGGTTTTTTGCATTCAGTGAGTATCGTCGAGCGTTGATATGCTGTTATGAACTATTTTCTTGTCGTCAGCAAAGTTGATTTCTCTAGTAGGGTAGGGTAGTAGGTGAACAATCCGAAACAAAAAGGATAACGAACAATAGAGCTGCCAGAACATATCCTTGACCAATCCCAGAGAGTACGTCGATCGTATCGGATTTACAAGAATTTATCTTCACCTTTTGTTTTCTGCCTGACAGGAAGGAACAGAACCACAGAAGAATCGAATTGCATAGCTGGCATTTGACGATTAACATAACATAACATTAACATAACTAATCGGACTGAACGAATAACGTCGAATGCTTTGTGTATGTCAGCAAGGAAGATATCGGTTTGTTGGTTGTTGTCAAAGGATTCGTGAACCAATATCGATAGCGCCATCAGGTTAGATTCAACCCTTTCAAACACTTTGGCACAGTTAGGAGCGAGGCATACACCACGGTAATTAGTGATATCACTCTTCTTGCCTGACTTAAACACAGGAGTTAAGTGACCCATTTTGCAGCGATCACGGTAGTGACATTCCATTAATGACTTCGAGTAAATCATCACTAGTGGATGGGACACTTCATCTGCACATTCACGGAGGAACAGGGGAGCCATCTTATCTGGGCTAACACCTTTGCTTAAGTCCATACTCAAAAGGATTTTCTTCACGATATCGTGGGTTATCGTGATGCTTGTGAACCCAATATCGTCTCTACTGTTAATGAACGAGATCAGTTCAACCATCTCTTTGTCATCATCGGGGTATCGCTTGTATACGGAAGCAAAATATTTGGCAAACAGTGTCATTCGCCAAGTGTCATTTTACTAGGTAGGATGCTTTTCTTGTATTTTGAATTGATGTAGTTGTAGAACTTTTTTGGCTGTTTCTTATGCGAGATCACGCAGAAAGGTGTTATACAGATCGTCACGGTATCTTTCAAATTCATTCTTAACGGCAATGAATGAAGAGTTGTCTGCATTTTTCGGGTCAATGGCAGATCGGTTGAGGAAGTTTTTATACTCACGGTTACGCCTGTTCTTCAGATTAATCAGTTTGCCATCAAACCATATCGGATGATTCGACAAACGAAGCGTTGCCTTTGGTACAAGGAGATCAAGGATCCGGTAGCACTCGTCATAGAAAGCATTCAACATCTCGCCTGAATTCTTTCCATCAAACAGGGCGTCGAAATCAATTTTTGCAAGTTCTTCACGGATTAAGCCGTATGGAGCCTTCTTGAAGCAATAGATCTGCTCAGAGGATGGTGAGGCAGAATAAACAGCCGGTTCACATTCGATCAAACATTGAGTTTGCACGTGCGCAACGTCCTGTGATGAACCTGGGATCAGTGGACTGACAAGGAACAGCTCAGGCTTGTTGGTGTAGACGAGGTCGAGAACATTTCGTGATGAGTTCTGTAAGTCGGACATTTGAAATAGACCGCAGCTCAGAAGAGTTGAAGTCATTTCTCTCGCAATGTTAGCTTGAATCGATGTAGAGTCTCCAATCAGCGGCAAAAAATCAAATCCATCTTCGTTGGCGTACCATTTAACTGAAGACATGTTAAAATCACCGATGGCAAGAAAGATGTCGCCATGATTAATCATCGAATGTGCAGCTTTAATTGCTCTCAAATGGGATGAATAAACTTCTTCAGAGGATCCGTATTGAATGTATAATCCATATACGTAGAATTTGGAGTTAGTTGACCGAAGATGAATCCTTATGCAAATGGCTTCGAGTAGTTTTAGTTCCGGGACATCAACAATTAAACTGTCATATTTAGAATCAACAGCGATCAGCACACTTCCAGCTTTACTAGCACTAATGTTCGAGTCTTCTCTATCTTTACGGTAAACGATGAAACGCTGATGAAAGAACTCAGCACTAAATTTGTTCTTATCTAACCATGTCTCAGACAGGACGACCAGATCATAGTCGCATGTTGTTGATGACAGCAGAATATCGTCTTTCTTGCTACTCATCCCTTGAATGTTATTGTAATATAGAGACATACGAGAATTCGACAAAACAGGATTCATTTCAACCGAATCAGAGGGTTCAATTACGTTAGTTTGTTGGCTAAAAAAGGCATAGATGAACTTCTAGATGAGGTTCGGTCTATCCACGGTTTTATAGTCACATGATCTGGCCAAAAAGTGGCTTTCGAAATGATTTTGGAGATAGCGTCATCGGTCTCTATCTTGAAGTTAATGTGTCTCAGCGCCGAAATGTCCTGTCCGCGTTTCGTCAGCCTGCGTATCTTTATACGCTTCCTTTCAATGAGAGGATTTGCAGCTATGTAGTCAGTAATCCTTGCGGGCGTGACACTTATATCGAACGGCGAGATATGGAACGCTTTGTCGAGACTAGTTCGTCGAATATTTCCTCCAAGCAAGTGTAAACTGTTCATAATTGAATTGTTGGTGTTGGATGGTTGATCCATGTCATTCGTTAAATGGCGGTTGAATGCCAAAAGACCACTAGTAATAGAATCGTGAGGACAGTCTATGGAATCAATGACAACTGGATGGGATTCTATCACCGAGGAATCGGTTCCATTTGTATTTGCATCGATAATTTCTAAATGTCGATTACGTAGAATTTGAGCGGACCGGTCATTATCATCCTTGGTTTTCGATAAACGTTGAACTGGAGGGCAATAGGTATTCAAGTCGATTGTACACAGCTTGTTCTCGATGGATTCACATTTATCGTTGATCTGTTGTAATGTGTTGAATGCAATTGAATCCACTACCGGAGAGCTGATTTGCTGGTGAACATTTTTCGAATTTAAAATACGAGAAACGGACTCGATATTGTGTATTTATTGCTGATAATTCAACCCGGATGTCATTGTGATAAGTCTCATTAGTGCTGACCATCTGCTGTCTCATTTCATTGTCATTCAAATTCAATCGTAAGATATTCTCATTCATCTTGTTCAATGAAGACATAATTGATGGTACAGTGAGATTATCATTTCTGTTAGCTGGAGCATTAGTCGTACTGGTTGATGTGCTATCGTTTTCTTTGGAAAATGTCGGTAATAAGTTTCGTTCTGTCGACTTCCGTTGATTTTGCCTGATTTTGGAAATGCGTTCGATGCATTTGTAGCACATGAATACCGTGTTGTTAGATGATTATAATAGCTTATTTTGCGATGATAAATCGAAACACTTTAAATTGCATTTCTTATCACATAGAAAGCAATTTAGAGTGTACTTGTCCGATGTCCTAGCTGTGAAACATCTATCCGTTCATAAATGGTTGATCACCATATCGCTGATAGGGTGTGCTAGCGTACGCCGTTGGTGATGTTCGAAAGAGCGAATACAAACGAAATCCAAATCCGGAGCCGCAGGGTTCACATACGCAGAGCTTTCTCCAATGATTTCGATTACTCCTCCAGTCGAATTTTCACTGAATAGCTCTGGACTATGCACACTCCCAACACTGAACTATGATTCCGTAGTTCTGGACTATGTACACTCCCAACACCGAACTATAAGTTATTCCCTTTTCGAAAGTTCCAAATATTATTTAATTCAAAGTTTCCACTAGCAGTTTGGCGGCTCGTTAGCTACGACGGCTGTGCTGTAAAACTGTGTGACAGCTGACGAAACTATAATTTTTTGAGTTATATCAAAACAACACTCCAAAAACGAATTTTCTACGAATAGGCAACAAAAAACTTCTCTGGACCTTGACCAATTGTGAAACTCAGGAATCACTGATTCAAGAGACAACACAAACAAGAGACTCAGGCGAGTGGTTTTGGTGTCAACTCACAAGTATTCATCTGTTTACATTCAAGTCAATTGATGCGTTGATCCGGTCAATGAACCGTTAATTCAAAAATATAATTTTGCAATATATTCTTGAAAAATTCGTTCAAACAACAATAAAATATCACTCAATCGCTATGTTAGCATGTGTGTGGAACATTCTACATTTAACAAATTTAAAATCTACTCACGGGACAACGATTTGGCTAGAATTTATATCAAAATTAGTAAGAACGATTTAATATACGTCTTTACTTCAGAAAATCTTACGTCAACTTCTTTATAGGTTAACATTTTGAGTTTTTCCACCCTCCTTTAAATTACTTAAAAAAAAAGTATTTCGCAGGTAGCCGAAGATGATGCGAAGTGTTCCGAATGTAGCCGAACCCTGAGCCGAGCATGATTTTCAGAAAATATCTGCCAGCTGCCAAAGTAGCGCCATTTTGAATTTTCGTACGCAATAAATTATGCTGCTTTGGGTTTTCGAATTTTATCACCGGAATGGCAATACCAAGAGAGTTGGTTTCTTCCAGAAAGTTATTTCACACTTCCAAAACGGCGTTATCAGTCAGATATCAAATTTTTACGTATTATCCGCGAAAGTGTCAGCTCAAATAATATCAATAATCTTGGAAGGGCCGTGAGTCACTCTTTACATTTTAAGAAGTTTTTGTATGCTTCATTCTTGTTCTATCTGAACTAAAAATCGAACAAAAATAACAAAAGTCGATAATTTAACAATAAACAAACACATTTGTCACAGCTAAATGCTTTTCTTATAAAGGAAAGACATTATAATTTGTTAGCATTCTTTGCAAATGGATATATGGAAGTTCATCGTTTCACTGTTTTCTTTCCTGTCTATACAAAAATGTATGTGTATAAATATAGCAACATGGAACATGCAAATATGGGAAAGAAAAATTACATGAGGCTTACGTGCATGATTAAGGAAGGATGAATCTTTATTTCTTTAAGCGAATATGGTATCTAAAATGTTCGTCGCACTTAGTCATTCGTTTTTTTTATACAAATCGTGTGAGAACATAGCCGTTTATTTTATGTTTGTACATAAGCTGTTCATGTGGAAATGTAAGATTGGATTTTACAAAAATTGATTTTTACTATTCAAAGCTGTATCAAAGATTTGATATAATCGAATTTAAATTGAAAGAAAAGCGTGCCTGTTGCGTATATTTAAGATATTCGAACATTGTACAGTACATGTACCACAAACATATTTACATTCTAAAAAGCCACTTTCTTCACAAAGAAAGAACATTGGCGGGATATAAGAATGTGTGGTTTGAATTTGCTTCCACACAAATTAGGTACTGTAATTAGTGAGATAGCAACTCGAGCTCCACGCATATATTACTTTAATTATGGAGGAAATTGTTGGTTGTTGAGTTGATCTTTTGCGAAAGGAAATTTACATTACAATTTCAAAAGAAGCTAGAATCATAATATCAAATTTAAGCGATATTTGACTCATATAATTTTGATTCATTTTTCGATTAACAGTAAAAAAATCAACTGATAAAATTTAATCAGGGCCGCAACTAGGAACTCATAGGAAGATAAAATTTTGCTGTATATAAAAGAATATGTTGCGTTACGTTAATGTTCGGGTTCTACCATACAATGTGCTAGACTTTATTTGATTAGGGGCCGTTCATAAATTACGTAAAGCTGAGAAGGGGTCAGAGCGTAGCGTTATTCAACGTTACAGGTGGGGAGGGGATAAGGCAGTAGTGTTACGTAACGCCACATATTTAAGGCTTTTGACCAAGTTCGACACAGTATGCTGATGAGAAAGTTGTGTGAGCTAGGTGTGCATTCATCGTTACTGCAATGGATTCAGTCTTATTTGAGCGGTCGTAGCCAGTATGTTAAGTTGATGGGCTGGAGATCACAGTCGTTCCATACTACCTCAGGCGTCCCGCAAGGAAGTCACCTCGGCCCCCTGTTGTTTCTAATTTACTTTAATGACGTTGTTACAATTTTCAAAACGGTCAAGTGTTCATTGTATGCAGATGACTTGAAGATGTACAGCAAGGTGACCTCCTTGCGTGACTGCATTTCGATGCAGCGTGATTTGGATGCGCTCGAAATTTGGTGTCGAGATAACGCTTTGTCGGTGAATATTGCTAAGTGTAATGTTATGTCGTTTTTTCGTAAACGTGACCCAATGTGTACTCAATTCGTGCCGTTACTCTTGAGAGGATCGTGGAGAAGAAAGATCTGGGGGTGTTCTTCATCCAAGACATGAGCTTCAACAAACATGTAGAGTACATTGTTGCCAAGGCGTATTCGATGCTTGGCTTTGTCAAGAGGATCTGTAAAGATTTTAGGAATGTTGATGCCCTTAGAAGTATATATCTGGCTCACGTCCGGGCGCACTTGGAGTACGCTTTTCTCGTTTGGTCGCCCTATTATCAGGTGCACTGCAACCAGATTGAGTCCATTCAGAAGAAGTTTCTGATGTATGCACTTAGACGCACGGTAAAGAGAGACGAAAATTACCGGCTTCCGCCTGATGACGACAGGTGCCGATCTATTAGTCTCGAAAGTCTTTCGCGTCGAAGACTGAACTTGTGTTCAGTTTTCGTTTTTGACGTTTTGAGAGGTCGCGTTGATGCGCCTTCCATAGCGGCCAAGTTAACAGTGAACGTGAATATCATGCCTTTGAGGAGTGACCTTTTCTTTCTTGTGGATGCACATCGTACCTATTACGGGTCGTTCGAACAAGTAAATAATATGGCGAGGACTTTCAATATGTTCGCTCACCTCTATGACCCTGTAGTCTCTCGTTACAAATTCCGATCGCAGGTCAGATCGGCGATTCTCACTGATGAAACTATGAGCAGGCACGGTTTCAGGATCCAGCCAAATTGACTTGAATTTTTGCTTAGAATTTTTGTCAGTGATCTATAATCGGACTTTTCTTTTTTGTTTTCGGAATCTGGCGGACTGCACAATTACGATGCACACGGCGCGGCACGGCATGCCATATATACATTATAGGCGGATGGAAGCAAAGAGTGGTTTGGGCTTCGACGGGTCGACTGGGCCACGTAATCACTTCCGGATTTGCTTCCAGTAATGACAATACTTTGGTGAAAAGCCAGTTAGTTATTTGTAACCATTGACTAAATAAATGTATAAATAACTAAAATTTCATACAAAGTCGGAAGAAAAATTTTTTTTTGCCAAGTAAAATATTTTGCCGCATATTTCTCAGAATTCCATTGTTGTACAATGGCATTTTATTACCTTCAAAAAACCCACAAAACTAAATGAAAAAGATTGTATATGCAAAGAAAACTCAAATTGTTAGGTGTTCAAATTAATGTTTTATCTTCAAGTTTTTGGAATATCAATTTCATCAAGGAGAGAGAAAATGATAGTTTGGTCATCACGCAATGCGTGAGTGATGATAACTTTTTTTTGTATTAGTGAAAAAATTGTCACGACTTCTCTACACGACCTTCATGAAGAATGTTGTGTTAACCATACCCATTCGTCGAAACACTAAAAAATGTTATACCAGCAGTCGACATTAACAAAAAACATATGAAGGGACCCGTACGTATCAGAATAGATGCGGCAAACAGAGTTGATGTTACGAAAAGACTGGAACATATTTAAGTAAATATTGCGTTTGAATAGTTTGAAAGTTTGAATGACTCATAAAAATTACCCAAGGTAATGTTGAAAGCCCTCCTGAAGTACGTTTAAAATTTAATTCTCTACAACTTTGTCTTTGGAAGCAACTTTCTAACTGCCATAGTTCTAGAGATAGGAGTCATCCCTCTGAACTCTAGAAGTGTCTGAATCCCAGGATTGGGACATTTCTCGGGGAAACCCTGAAACACGTGTTCGCTAAAATTCAATTCTCTACAACTTTGTCTTTGGGAGCAACTTTCTAACTGCCATAGTTCTAGATATAGGAGTCATCCCTCTGAACTCTAGAAGTGTCTGAATCCCAGTTCCGTTCCGCACATATTTTTAAATTAAAATACTCGTCCCTTGAAATTCTTTGTTTTGAATTCTCGTAGTTAGTAGAAAAATCTTCTTGACCCGGTGTGGATTGATTTGATCGTAACCGGTTCGTATACTTTTGATATACATTGTATGCAATTTCAAATGGTAACTTGGTAACATGGCTCGCTTTTCTTGAAAAAACCTCACATTTTCAGGAAAATTTTGAAATTGAAGGTTCCCTATCAAAATACTGACGCACAAAACCCGGACACTCAAAATCCGGACGAAAAAATCCGAAATGATTCAAAATCAGGATGCTTCAAAATACGGACATTTTTCCTGATTTTGAATCATCCGGAATTTGAGCCATCTGGATTTTGTGTCGTCCAGGTTTTGAAGCATCCGGATTTTGTTTTACCTGGAGTTTTACGGGATTCTATGGGATTTTATGGGATTTTATGGGATTCATGAGGATTCTCTAGCACTTTTCAACTTCCATCAGGTTTTTTGATATTTTTCTGTTATTCTCAACATGAGACAGGTCATCCAATGGAGCTTCTGAGATTTAAGGGATTATTAAGGATTTTTGACGATTTTTCTAGCACTTTTCAACTTCCATCAGGTTTTTTGATATTTTTCTGTTATTTTCGACATGAGACAGGTCATCCAATGGAGCTTCCTAGGTTTAAGGGATTATTAAGGATTTTTGTGGATTTTTTGGATTTGTCTAGCACTTTTCAACTTCCATCAGGTTTTTTGATATTTTTCTGTTATTCTCGACATGAGACAAGTCATCCAATGGAGCTTCCTAGGTTTGAGGGATTATTAAGGATTTTGGTGGATTCTGATAAATGGAGTAGTTATACCCTATGCAAACAAAGTTACGAACCTAGGGGTTGTTATGGATGAGAAGTTTTCTTTCAATTTGCAGGTCAATGAGGTATGCTCTAAGGATTTTTCCAGACTTCGTAGTCTCTGGACAAATAGCCGCATTCTCTCGGTAAAAGCTCAGCTGATGTTGGTGAAGACGCTTATTATTCCAGTGTTTGAATACGTTTCTTCGATGTATATAACAAACCTTATTGCTGCTGATGTTAAATCTTTAGAGAAATCTTTCACGGCATGTGTGCGCTTTGTGTATGGGCTCAGACGTTATGACAAGATTAGTAAGTACATGAATAAAGTTCTCGGTTGCCCGCTCATGACATATCTTCGGTATCGCCGCTGCGCTTTGTTGCATAGTTTTTCAAAGACGAAGAGGCATGCTTACTTGTATGAGAAACTCTGTAGAGGGAACTCATCAAGGAACGATATTTTTATAATCCCTCATCACTCGTCTTTGCAGTACAATCGTTCATACTTTGTCTCGTCCTGTACAAAAATGCTAAGTACATTCCTACATACAAGTCAAATTTTTGCGGTGTGAAAGCCGAAAGAACAGAAAAACTATAACACTGGTGGGTCCGGCATTTGTGACGCATTTTTTAATCAAATGTGAAAATATTTTGAAAGATTTTTTGCGTTCGAACCGTTAAATTGATATCAGTTGTTTTGGAAGAAGGGACAAGGACTTGCGTCACATTTCCCTTTTAAAAGGGTTTTCGTTGTGATTTAATATACTGATATGAATAATTTGCCTACCAACTAAAATTCATTACCTTGATATTAATTCGAGTATGAGTTACTAATTTCTACATGGGGGGTCGAGGTATATTATGTATATATATTCTTTAATGTAAGGTGTGAGAGAAAATTCCAAGGAGATCGGGGGGCTCAGAGGGGGGGGGGGAAATTTCAAAAAATTATTTTTCAACTAATGATTGCCAAATGTTTCTACTTATTCAAAAACATGTTTACAGTGGACGGGAGTTGAAAAAAATTGTTTCTACATTTTTCGTAGAACAAAAACTTTATTTTTTTCATATTTTACATATCTTCTATGAAAATGTTGTGTTCAACTATCATTTATCAATAGGTTTTTCATTACAAAGCTGTATTACAATGAAAACTATTAAATAAAGTTGATTTTTGGAAAATACATATTGTTCACGTCGGTGAGCCCTTTTCGATTGCTGTTTCAATTCAGTGGCGCAGAAACATTTCTCATATGAATTGAAGCGTTTAATGTGATCTTTCCGACCACACCTCATTTGTTGAGTTACGATGTATACTTCCGGTGTGGCGAGTGCTCAAAGTCGTTTTTTTTTGCTCCGACGCCGCTAAGGAAAATTGTCGCTACTCAAAAACGGCACGTTACATTTTCACAAGTCAGGTACCGTTGCAAAGGTGTTGAAGAGTATTATCGACGACGTGGCAATTAAAAAAAATCTTTGTATTTTCTTTTTGTTAACAATTGAAATTAGAACCCCCACTACACGAACCAACCAAATCACTCTCAATCTCACCGCCACAAACAAACAAACAAACAAACAAACAAACAAACACACACACACACACACACACACACACACTTCTGCAGTCCAGTACTAGTTTCTGCAGTCCAGTACTAGTTCCAAGTCTGAACTGGAGAGTCGACGAAAGTTACACACACAGCGATCACCAGGCATTGAGGTACACCGTGAAAAAGTGTACAGAGGCAACAAGACAGATGACTCATAGAGGAGAGCGAAGATGGAGAACCGGAAATTTCGATCAAGAAGTTTTTAAGGAATATCTCCAATCAAAAGACGATCACGAAGAGAAATCTGCAGAAAAATTGACGAAAGAAATGGTGAATGCATGTGACGCGGCGATGCCAAGAAGGATGGAACCGAGGAATGGGCGAAAACCGGCATTTTGGTGGAACGACGAAATAAGACTTTTGCGAACAACTTGTTTTAAGACAAGAAGGAGGATGCAAAGGGCCAGAAACGAGAATGTTAGAATAGAGAGGTCCGAAGAACATCGTAATGCAAAACTAGCACTGAAGCGAGCAATCCGGGCGAGTAAGAGGGATTGTTGGAAGAAACTGTGCCAAGAGGCAGACACGAACCCGTGGGGCAAAGTGTTCAGAACAGTAATGACGATGATGAAAGGTACATTGGGGCCAAAAGAAAAGTGCCCGGATAGGCTAGGTGTCATAGTGAGAGAGCTCTTCCCACAGCACGAACAGATCACATGGCCGCAAACTCCTTATGACGATGAAGCGGAAGACAGACTTGAACGGTCGATCACTGTAGAAGAGATCCAGATGGCTGCACAAAAGCCAAAAAATAACAAAGCGCCAGGACCAGATGGAATCCCCAATATAGCTCTGAAGACAGCAGCATGCGCAAAGCCTAACATGCTCAGATTGACAATGCAGAAGTGCCTAGACGACGGATATTTTCCTCAAATATGGAAGAAACAGAAGCTGGTCTTAATACCAAAACCAGGGAAACCGCCAGACAAGCCATCATCATATAGACCTATATGCTTGTTGGACGGGTTGGGAAAAATACTGGAAACCGCGATCCTGAATAGACTAAGAAAACACACGGAGGGCGAGCACGGACTGTCGGACGAACAATTCGGATTTCGAAAAGGGAGATCGGCGATTGAGGCCATTAAAAAAGTCATAGAGACCACCGACAAGGCGCGGAAGCAAAAAATACGGGGTAACCGCTTCTGTGCTATAACGACGATAGACGTTAGAAATGCCTTTAATAGCGCAAGCTGGATAGAGATAGCCAAGGCGCTACATGTCATGAGAGTCCCCGATTACCTCTGTAGGATACTGAAAAGCTATTTCGAGCGACGAGTACTAACGTACGATACTAATGAAGGGAAAAAGACAGTCGACATCACAGCTGGAGTATCACAGGGATCCATATTAGGACCAACGCTGTGGAATGTTATGTATGACACAGCGCTGAGGCTGAAACTGCCAAGATGTGCTAAGACGATTGCTTTTGCCGACGACTTGATCCTCACGGTATCCGGAACGTCGAAGATGGAGGTAGAGGTGGTTACGATGGAGACGCTAGAAACTGTCGAAAACTGGATGACAACGGCGGGGCTGAGGCTGGCCCACCAAAAAACTGAGATCATGCTAGTAAGTAACTGCAGAAAAATCGAACGAATCATTTTGAACATTGACGGGGAAGAAATAACATCCACTCGCCAATTAAAATACCTTGGAGTTGTGCTGGACGACCGCAGAAATTTTAATAGCCATGTGGACTACACGTGCGAAAAGGCAATGAAAGCCACCGCAGCATTGGCCAGAATAATGCCAAACGGCTTTGGACCGCGCAGCAGCAAAAGGAGGCGCCTTGCAAGTGTCACCCTATCGATATTGCGCTACGGGGCACCAGCGTGGATACAGGCGCTAGATACGAAGAGGAATCGGAGAAGGCTTAATAGAGCCCAGAGGCTGGCAAGCATAAGAGTAGCAAGCGCATATCGAACAATATCCTTAGAAGCGGTATGTGTTATAGCCGGGACGATGCCCATATGCAGAACGCTGACAGAAGACAGTGAATGTCATAGAAAGAAGAGAATGGAGGGTCAAACTACCAAAACAGTTAGGACGAAATTAAGAGCCGAATCACTGAGACAGTGGCAGCAAGAGTGGGACTCCTCGGACAAGGGAAGGTGGACCCATAGACTCATACCAAAAATAACGACATGGGTACAGAGAAAACATGGAGAGGTTAATTTCCACCTGACACAGTTTCTGTCTGGTCACGGATGCTTCAGGAAGTACCTGCACAGGTTTGGATTCACGGAGTCACCTTTCTGCACGACATGCGATAGGCAGGAAGAGACTGCGGAGCACGTGTTATTCGTCTGCCCCCGCTTCGAACAAGAACGAGGAGAGCTGTTGACTGTGAGTAGGCCAGATGTAAGTGCCGAAAACATAATATCGGAGATGTGCCGCGATGAGGAGGTGTGGATAGTGGCGGATAATGTAGTTGCGAAAATAATGACGAAGCTGCAAATTGCATGGAGAGACGATCAAAGAAGATTGGCAGTTGGTGCGAAAGCACAGCTCCTCCCCGAAGTAATGCTGTGAGGCGGTTCCGGGTAGAAGAGAGCACGAAGACTAAGGAAGGAGGTTTTAGTTGGTAGGTCATTGAAGAATGGAATCCAACACTACCTTGGTTCAGAAAGACCGGGTGTCTATGAAGATTTCCTCACCCTTATAAAAAAAAAAAAAAAACTTCCCCGAGATATCAAATTTTCCAAAAATGAGAAATTACTTTTCTTACTATAGAACAAGGAATCGAATGACACATTCATCGGGAAAAAGCAGGACATGTTGTCACAAAAGCGTACGAAATCGTTCGAACTTTTAGCAAAATCACTCTTAAAATGAACTTTTATTTCACAATTAGCTTGAACAAAATGAAATCTTATTTATAATTATAAAATTCAAAAGTTTGTCTGTTTGTCTGTCTGTTTGCCGGTTTGTCGGTCACAAATTTCCAGAAAAGCAATGCAAACCTAATTTCGAGGGGAAAGAGAAAACCATAAGGGAAACCTAGAGACAGAGAACGAAATTAGTCCCTTTTGACCGCAATGAAGCAGTCTAACAAAAATAATGCGCTCTTATTATGGGAGCGGTCTCCCATATAAGAACAGTACCGCCATCCGCACCTAGCATCGTTTTGCAACGACGCTTAGCGCTGGACATCACCAACCGGCGATACTTTCAAGCGAATTGAATAGTAGTATTTATACATTTAAAACCGTGTACTTCCTGTGAAGTATAACATTTCTACAATGCTTTTACAAATTTTGAAAAATTTATACTTCGTTATTATTTTCATATGAGAATTTCAGGGAGAATTTATTGTTGTGTGTGTGAGAACAAATGTAAAAAGCAAGAAACGAAAAAACTATTTTATGCACGTGGCTTCATTCACTAATACTTTCAATGTATTTATGTGTTTACGCATTGTGAGGCGTATTCAAATATTTTTTTTAATTTGTATTAAATGAAATGAAATCATGTGGCGTATTCAAATATTTTCTTTGTAAGGAATTATTTGTATGCAACGAAATGATGCATTGATTTTCTTTATACATTTTTTTGGTTGGTGAAAATGTCGGGCAGTTCGACATTGGGTCAATTTTTATGCTTTTAAAAATATCTTGGAATGTATGGGAGTTGGGCGATAGGTTTCTTCGGCAGAGTCTTAGAGTTTTGTGAGTAGCATCTTTATGAATCCTAAGAAAATGGCTGCCACCTGTGAAAGTGACGCCATCTTGGATTTTTGGTATTTTCGGAATGAGAATAGTTACGCCTTCGGTTTCTTCGGGAAAGTTGTTGATGTTGATGAGTAGCATCTTTATGAATCCTAAGAAAATGGCTGCCACCTGTGAAAGTGACGCCATCTTGGATTTTTGGTATTTCCTGAATGAGAATAGTTACGCCTTTGGTTTCTTCGGGAAAGTTGTTGATGTTGATGAGTAGAACAAAGTAGAACAAAGCTGGACAAAGTAGAGATAATTTTTGAGTACCAGTCGATAGTGGAGGCTTGGGGCAACAAATTTGCTGAACAATGTTGGGTGAAAAAGTTTCATACTACCGAGCTATACGTCGTTCTTTGGCGATTTTATACAGAGCTGGAGCAATTATTAACCAATATCTCAGCCGGTAGTTGCCGGAATGAGGTCAGTGAGGTGTCAGATGAAAGGTTTCGGAAGTGTGAAGAAACCGATTTAAAGAAAATCGGTTGAGCGGTTCGGTGCCCAGGGTCGATCAAAGGAGGCAAAAATGGACAAAAATTTGCTCCGCTGCCCGAAAATTATTGAAAATTTTTTTTTGATATGTTGTCGGGTATGGTGCAAAACGGCGAGAAAACATGTTCCGGGGTGGGATATTGTTCTGAAATAAGGGAGTTATGGGTCAAGAAAGGGTGAAAATTGAAAATCGTCCAAAAGTCAGTTAAGATGACGTCTTAGAGATTTGGTCGGGTAAGTGTCAGAGTAGAATACATAGCAAGTGCAGCGCTGAATACGGGGAACTTGGAATACGAGGAGAGTTGAATACGGGGAACGTTTCATACGGTGAACGTGGAACATGGGGGAAATGGTATACGGGGAAATGGTATACGGGGAACTTGGAATACGGGGAACATTGCATACGGTGAACGTGGAACAGGGGGGAAATGGTATACGGGGAACTTGGAATACGGGGAACTTGGAATACGGGGAAAGTTGAATACAGGGAACGTTGCATACGGTGAACATGGAACAGGGGGGAAATGGTATACGAGGAACTTGGAATACGGGGAAAGTTGAATA
>CM055403.1:3998299-4013100 GCA_029228625.1 Pseudolycoriella hygida | reverse complement strand
AATCAAGATTCGACTCACCTGATTTCTTGTTGATATTATCCTTGTTTGCATTCTTTTTTACCTTTTTTACCTTAATTCCCTTAGCCTTTTTCTCATTCCCATTCCTATTAGAATTAGAACCCGATTTAGTGTTATTGCCCTTATAAGAAACAGCAGAATGTGGATTATTAGCCCGGATTTCCGTTTCAATGTTGTTATGTCGTGCAATCGACGGAGCAGTGTTCACACGTGGATCATTTTTTTATTATTTATTTTGGCAGCAGTACCCGTAGTATGAACATTTGAGGCAACTGGAGGCGATTTACGATTTCCATTATTGACGAACTTTTGATGAAGCTTGGTGAAATTAGATTGAAAATAACCACAAGCTGATAAATCGTTTGCCGTGTGGTTGCTGTTCTTGAAGCCACCCAAATGACAATTTACACATTGGATAGGCAAATTAGAATCATTTCGTCGTGGACACAAGCCGCGTGCATGCGTTACCACACACTGTACACATCGGTAAGTGAATGAGCAGTGGTTGGACGTATGTTGGAACCGCTGGCAATTGTGACACTGGATGATTGACGACTTCTTTTGATGTTTTTAATTGACTGTAACAACTGTCCATTCGAACTGGCATTGATGATGATACGATAAAGCATTGTTGTTGATTGTTCTGGATTTCTTTTCATAAATGGAGTGATATATAATGAAACGTCAACACCCTCAGCGATGCCAACAGCCAACACTGCTGCATGAATATTTCGAATGTTGTTGTCTATCTCGCCGTAATTAAGGCCGCGCAAAATGTATGCAACCTTTTTGCTACCTTTCTCCGAAAATGAACAAAATTCAGCTCCATACTGTAGCAACCATTTAGAAATATTTTCCTTAATTTCAGCAGTGGCGGGATAGATCTTGACTGGGGATTTAGAATTCAACTGAATTACCTCATATTCGTTCGATTTGAACTGCAATCCCAAATCTCGAAGAATCAAATTGCAATGTTCACGCGTATATGAATTCAATTGAATAGGCATTGGTTTTGTTGTAGAAGCCGGCTTAGTCGAAACAAGCTGTGCGAACGTTGGATTGATAATTGATTTATTTTTGGGAGTAACATCTTCATTTCCCGTTGAATCAGATTCCAATAGAGGGAAGAAATCATGGATGGTTGAACCATTCTGCGTTTTGCCCGACGAACTGCCTGCACGAAATCGCTTTGACGGCGGTGCACCACATGAAGAAGTATTTGCGGCATTCAATTGTGAAATTAGATTCTTTAACGAACTAATTTCGGCAATAAGTGCAGCAATTTGACCTGATTGTTCCTTGATTTGAATAGATTGACTATCCAATTGAGCCATTAACTGTTGATTTGCTGCATTAGCAAGAGATAACTGTTCGGCGTAATTCACCGTACCATTGTCGTCATGCATTGTGTGTGATGAAATGACGATAACATTTAAATAAAATGAAAAATCACCTTAATCGGTGAACCCTGCCACCAGGCAGTTTAGTCAAATGTGTAATAAATTTTGCAAATAACGTGTCACACGAAGACAACACTTTGTTTGATCGTTGATAAAACAATCACGTCAATAAAAAACAATTGCGATTGCGATAATTTAAGAAAATTGACAAATACGTCCGCACTCGTCAAACGGCTGCAGAGAACTCTAAAAAAAAAAAAATATATTGGAATGTATGCAAGTTGGGCGATAGGTTTCTTTGGCAAAGTCTTAGAGTTTAGTGGGTAGAAGTCACCAGCATTGGTGAAAATGTCGGGCAGTTGGACATTGGGCCAATTTTTATGTTTTTAAAAATATCTGGGAATGTATGCGAGTAGAATCTTTATGAATCCTAAGAAAATGACTGCCACCTGTGAAAGTGACGCCATATTGGATTTTTGGTATTTTCTGAATTAGAATAGTTACGCGTTTGGTTTCTTCGGGAAAGTTGTTGATGTTGATTTGTAGAACAAAGTAGAACAAAGCTGGACAAAGTAGAAATAATTTTTTAGTGCCAATCGATAGTGGAGGCTTGGGGCAACAAATTTACTGAACAATGTTGGGTGAAAAAGTTTCATACTACCGATCTATAGGTCATTATTTGGCGATTTTATCTAGAGCTGGAGCAGTTATTAACCAATATCTCGGCCGGTAGTTGCTGGAATGAGGGCAGTGAGGTGTCAAATAAAAGGTTTCGACAGTGTGAAGGTAGCGGAACCGATTTTAAGAAAATCGGTTGAGCGGTTCGGTGTCCAGGGTCGGTCAAAGGAGGCAAAAATGGGCAAAAATTTGCTCCGCTGCCCGAAAATTACTGAAAAAACAATTTTTGATATGTTGTCGGGTATGGTGCAAAACGTCGAGAAAGCATGTTCCGGGTGGGATATTGTTCTGAAATAAGGGAGTTATGGGTCAAGAAAGGGTGAAAATTGAAAATCGTCCAAAAGTCAGTTAAGATGACGTCTTAGAGATTTGGTCGGGGAAGTGTCAGAGTAGAATGCGTAGCAAGTGCAACGCTGACTACGGGGAACTTGAAATACGGGGAACGTTGAATACGGGGTAAGTGGAATACGGGGAAAGTGGAATACGGGGAACTTGGAATACGGTAAACGTTGCATACGGTAAACGTTGCATACGGTGAACGTTGCATACGGTGAACGTTGCATACGGTGAACGTTGCATACGGTGAACGTTGCATACGGTGAACGTGGAATACAGGGAAAGTGGAATACGGGGAACTTGGAATACGAGGAGAGTTGAATACGGGGAACGTTGAATGCGGGGTAAGTGGAATACGGTAAACGTTGAATATGGGGGAAGTGGAATACGGGGAAGTGGCATACGGTGAACGTTGCATACGGTGAACGTTGCATACGGTAAACGTTGCATACGGTGAATGTGGAATACGGGGGAAGTGGAATACGGGGGAATCGGAATACGGGGGAAGTAGAATACTGGGGGAAGTGGAATACGAAGAAATAAAATTCGGGGAAAGTTGAATACGGCGAACTTGGAATGCGGTGAACGTTGAATACGGGGTAAGTGGAATACGGGGGAAGTGGAATACGGGGGAAGTGGAATACGGGTGAAGTGGAATACGGGGAACGTTGCAAACGTTCCACGGAGGAAGTGGAGTACGGGGGAAGTTGGAACATTACGCATCATTATTTAAAACGAAAAAAAATATGGCTCTCTGAATAGACAGCACGCGAAAATGATAAAGCCTGCGTAGGGGCGGGGGTATTTACTAGTTTTAAAGATCCATAGAAATTACCCAAGGTAATGTCAAAGGCCCTACCGAAGTACGTCTCAGACCATTTAAATCTAGAAAAGCTTATATCCAAGCACTAGTCATTTTCCCCTAAACACCTGAAACACGTGTTATCTAAAATTTTATTCTCTACAAGTTTGCCTTTGGAAGCAACTTTCTAACTCTCATAGTTCTTGAGATTCGGGTCATTCTGCCCAATAATGGAAGTGGCCTCATACCAGGATTGGACCATATCTCCCCAAAACCCTGAAACACGTGTTCGCTTAAATTTAATTTTCTACAACTTCGCCTTCGAAACTAACTTTCTTACTCTCATGGTTGTGGAGATCTGGGTCATCCTGCCCAATTACGGAAGTGGCCATATAACAGGATTGGGCCATGTTTCACCAAAACCCTGAAACACGTGTTCGCTTAAATTTAATTCTCTAGAACTTCGCCTTTGGAACAAACTTTCTAGCTCTCATAGTTCTAGAGATCTGGGTCATCCTGCCCAATTATGGAAGTGGCCATGTACCAGGATTGGACCATATCTCCCCAAAACCCTGAAACACGTGTTCGCTTAAACTTAATTCTCTACAACTTTGCCTTTGACAGTACATCTCCATATTGCATAGTTAAGGAAATATAGACGAAAAACTGTTTTAGTATATGGCCAAGAATCTCCATTTCGTCCATTCCATTGGTGCCAGTGCCCATACCCCTGACCCGATTCCCACAAAAATTTTTTCCCGGTTTCGTGACATCAAATGCTTTCATTTGACACCAAAATGGCACCAAAGGCAAAGTTGTAGAGAATTAAATTTAAGCGAACACGTGTTTCAAAGTTTTGGGGAAATATGGCCCAATCCTGGTATATGGCGACTTCCAGAATTGGGCAGAATGACCCATTATATCTAGAACTATGAGAGTTAGAAAGTTGGTTCCAAAGAAAAAATTGTAGAGAATTAAATTTAAGTGAACACGTGTTTCAGGGTTTTGGGGAAATATGGTCCAATCCTGGTATATGACCACTTCCAGAATTGGGCAGGATGACCCATTATATCTAGAACTAGGAGAGTTAGAAAGTTGGTTCCAAAGGCGAAGTTGTAGAGAATTAAATTTAAGTGAACACGTGTTTCAGGGTTTTGGGGAAATATGGCCCAATCCTGGTATATGGCCACTTCCAGAATTGGGCAGGATGACCCATTATCTCTAGAAATATGAGAGTTAGAAAGTTACTTCCAAAAGAGAAGTTGTAGAGAATTAAATTTAAGTGAATACATGTTTCAGGGTTTTGTGGAAATTTAAGTGAACACATGTTTCAGGGTTTTGTGGAAATATGGCCCAATCCTAGTATATGGCCACTTCCAGAATTGGGCAGGATGACCCGGATCTCCAGAACTGTGAAAGTTAGAAAGTTGATCCCAAAGGCAAAGTTGTTGAGAATTATATTTAAGCGAACACGTGTTTCAGGGTTTTGGGGCAGGATGACCCGGATCTCCAGAACTATGAAAGTTAGAAAGTTGGTTCCAAAGGCGAAGTTATAGAGAATTAAATTTAAGCGAACACGTGTTTTAGGATTTTGGGGAGATATGGTCCAATCCGGGTATATGGCCACTTCCATAATTGGGCAGGATGACCCAGATCTCCAGAACTATGAGAGGTAGAAAGTTGCTTCGAAGGACAAAGTTGTAGACAATAAAATTTTAGATAACACGTGTTTCTGGGTGTTAGGGAAAAACGAGTTAGTCCTTGGATATAAGCTTTTCTAGATTTGAATGGTCTGAGACGTACTTCGGTAGGGCCTTTGACATTACCTTGGGTAATTTCTATGGATCTTTGAAACTCTTATAGTTATAAAAGAACATAAAACGTTGGATTGTTTGCTTATTTGTATCTTTGGATACGTTCGAGTCTTTTTGTAACATCTATTCTCTTTGCCATATCTATTCTGTTTGCCACATCTATTCTGATACGTACGGGTCTTTGGTTATGTTTATTTACTAGTTTCGCTACTTTTTGTGGTTCTACTATTTGAGATCCTTTCATTACCAGAAAATTTTTACTGTGCCAGTGGTAAGCTGTGCGACAAACCCAGTGCCATCCATGAGATGTACTCTAGGAACGACCAAGTTATGTAAGTGAACCTTATTACCTTGACACTAACAAGACACAGAAGAAAATATCTCTATTAAAAATTAAGAAAAATAAGAATAAATAAATTACTAGAAATAAACAAAAGATCATGTCCGCAGCGGTAGCGGAGGGCGTGACGCAGTCCCCACACCCCAAAAAAGAAGTCCACAAACTCAAAAAACGCCATACAAAAATCAAAACCTTTGGGACGAGGAGCCATATATGCGCGAACTTTTGAGTTTTATCCCCACGCCCTCCTCGCAGCAGCTTTCTAACGAGCCCAGACTCATCATAATCGGTTGGAAATTGGCTGAGATATCGAGGTTTAAAAATGACGTTTTCCGATGGACCGTCGATTTTGCTATTGTTCTTATGATTGTATGTATTATGAAAAAATCTGATCCGTCGGTTTCAATCTATCTACGTATGTATGTATGTATCTTTCTATTTATTAATAATTTTCTATCTCGGGAACCGGTTCAACGATTTTCATGAAATTTTCAGTGAACGTCAGAATCGGCTTCAAATGAAAAAATTTATCAGCCGATTTTCCGGGAAATTTTGTGAAAAATCATGGCATATGGAAAATTGGTCAAAGTGTTTTTCAGATAATGCTCGGAGTTTTCGAATATTAGCTCCGGAGTTACAACAGCCAGAGAACTGGTTTCTTCGGCAAAGTTATAGAGTTTTATCAGGAGAATTTTTTCTGCCAGCTGTCAAGGCGACACCGTTTTGGATTTTGTTGAGCAATAAATTACATTTTTCTTTGGTTTTCGAATCTTAGCTCCGAAATGACAACACTTAGAGAGTTGATTTCATCGGGAAAGTTATAGAGATTGGTGAGAAGAATTTTTTAGGATCTTAAGAAAATCGCTACCAGCTGTCAAAGTGGCGTCATCTTGGGTTTATGAAGGCATTTTTGAATTTTAAATTCGAAATGACAATACTTACCGAGTTGGTTTCTTCGGGAAAGTTATATAGATTGGTAAGGAAAATTTTTCAGAATCCTAAGATAATGGCCACCAGCTGTTAAAGTGATGCCATCTTGGATTTTTTGCTATCTTCTGAATTAGAATAGCTAAACTATCCCTTAACGTGACTAAAACAAAAGCAATGCACTTCCGTAGAAAAGCAAATTATCAGCCTAAAACGCAGGCGGTCATGCTTAACGGGCAAGAGCTGGAAGTTGTTTCAGTTTACAAGTACTTGGGCCTCATGATAGATGAAAACCTAAAATGGGGTCCACATATTTCGAAGATATGCAAAAAGCTAGCTTCGGTTAGTGGAGTACTTAATAAGCTGAAACGAGTCCTACCAAAACCAATTTTATTGAAAATCTATTTCGCCCCAGCATATTCGCATCTGGCATACCTCAATGGCATATAGGGGGGGAGCTAGCAAAAGTTGCATTGACCAGCTACAAACACTACAGAAAAGATGCCTAAAAAATGCATGTAATCTAAGACAGCGGCACTCCACTATTGAGTTGTTTAAAGTTCAGTGTCCCGGCGCGGCGTCCTCAACATTAGCAGTCTTTATAAACTGAACGTCTGTATTTTCTTGCACAGCGCAATTCTTGGACGGTCGCGTAGTAACATCTCGTTTAAAAAAACCTACCACAAGTATGAAACTAGAAACCGTAAGTTGCTGTATTGCAATGCAACGCATACGAAGTTAGGAGAAGGCGCTCTATCTTTCGTCGGCAGTGTCTTATATAACTCTCTCCCTACAGCTATCATGGTTTCCAGTGAATATCGGTTCAAGAAAAAACTTAAGGAATAGCTATAGGAACAGCAGTACCCAGGCTAACCGCCCTACTTTCACGTTGCTCGCGAAATTGACTCATTACGCTGATTCATGGTGAAGGTATCTAGTGTAAGGGATGAAGTGAGGGTGAGGTATCCGCCCGAAGATGTCTTTGGCTCGGCGCGGCGGGTGGATGTGAAAAATTCGCACTCATCAGCCGACTGGGAATGTCCCGGGACGGAGGCTCTTATCAACATTTTGTCTCTTGACTTACAGGTCGAATGAGATTATGGAGGTGCAATCATGCTCCCGCGTTGGTATGCCTGCTACTGGCATCCGCCCGTCTGTCCAAATCCTATCTCCAGTTTTGAAAAGTCTTGATGATTTAGATTTTTCTACATTTTTTTGTTTTCCCTTTTCCCTTTCTTGAAAATAATATGAAATCTTTGAGCCATTCCTGATCCATTTTATGTAATGATTCACAGAATATATTATTGAAGTTTTTACATTGAAAAATGTTATAAAAATTTCTTTTTTTTTTACTACATAGAGACTATGAGTCTCAAAGCATATTAATTTTCAAACTTTAAAGTAAAAAAAAAAGGAAATTAACATTTAAATAAACAAAAAACTTAAACTAAAATCACCGTTAAAAACAGTTGGTTTCTTCGGGAAAGTTATACAGATTGGTGAGGAGAACTTTTTGGATCCAGAAAGTTGTCAGCAATTGTAAAAAAGTTGTCAGTAAGTGTCAGCAAGCTGTCAGCAATTTGTCAGCAAGTTTTAGAAAGTTGTCAGCAAGTGTCCGAAAGTTGTCAGCAAATGTCGGAAAGTCTTGGAAAGTTATCAGCAAGTGGAACGTTGTCAGCAAGTGTCAGAAAGTTGTCAGCAAGTGTCAGAAAGTTGTCAGCAAGTGTCAGAAAGTTGTCAGCAAATCTTAGAAAAATGACAGCAAGTCTCAGCAAGTCTCAACAAGTTGTCAGTAAGTGTCAAACAGTCTCAAAAAATTGTCACAAAATTATGAGACAGTTTTAGAAAGTTGTCAGGAAGCCTCAGAAAGTTGTTAGCAAGCGTCAGAAAATCAAAAAATTATAGAAGTGTTGTTGCTTTGCTGGTCTATTAAAATCATCCGAACTTGTGTTGTTTTGCTTGGAATAGACACATTAAAAATCTCTTTAGTTGATGTTGTCTTGCATTTATTTTCCTTGCATTCGGCTAGTCATTTTTAGGGCTAAAAAGACAAGAATTTAACATAAACAATGAGAAGTTTAGATAAGAGATTACTTAGGAATTAACTTACAATTTACTATCACAAGAGACAACGAATAAACTAATTAAATTCCGGTGATCAACCTCCGGATTCTTTTTTGTTTACAAAATATTTTTCAAATTTCTCTGGTTATGCGCGATATCTTGTTGTTGATGTAGGTGTCAAGACGTGTCATTGCTGAATAGGTTGGCCAGTGTTGACTGATGAGAGGGTGGTGGTTTGTGTACATTCCTTCGTTTTTTAATCACACTTTTTTTAATCAAATTATAGAAGAGTGGTGTTACATGTGCCGAGTGTTTTTTGTAATTCACGGCATTATGTTCATTCATGATAATTTGATTTGCTTCGTGGATTTTTAACGTACGCCCGGAAAAGCAACAAAAAAAATTGGAAACTTTGGGGTGCTCGCACTGGAAGTGGATAAATGAATCCGAGAATCAGCACTTATCTTGAGTCATAAATTTTTCGAACAAAATGTTAGAAGTCCGGCAAGTTTTTTGGACGTTCTAGCTTTTTGGTCGAAAGGAAAGTGTGTTGAGTTTATTTCAGCATTCGTACATATTGACAAATTTACAAACAAGAGAGATTATAAAAAAAAAAATCACGAATTTATAAATAAAAAATCTCCTCCATTTTCTCAGACTCTTGAAATGTACCCATGACTGATGCAGCGTTGCCTCTCTGTATCGCCATACTGATTCTTTGGTTTAAAAAGGACTTTGACCTCGGTTCATGTGTCTTCAACGAAATTTGTTTAGATAGTTGATTGATAAAATCTTTGGCATTTTTGCTCCAAGGGCCCATAGTCTCAACCGCAAACGGAACGAAATGATAGTTTTGGCTGAGTAATTGCGCGTATTTGTGTTCTTTTACTCTAACCACGTTCAATGCTGCTTGTCCAGCTTCTTTACAGGTGAGTCTCAAGATGCTAGGTGCAAAGGTGTCAGCGCATGTGGCGTCCCATATGAGAGTTTTTCCTTTTGACCACGGAACTAAGCTCATCCCATCCACTCTCTTTCCATCGGTGCGAATTAGACCCACTGGCTCCAATTTAGCAGGTACGTCTGCTGACGCTAGAGCTCTTTGGATTATTTGGTTCAACTCCGCGTGTCTAGACCACCGACCAGCACTGTAACGGCAATGTAAGCCATGTCGACCTTTTCTATCCACGAGAGCTCCACAAACACAGGTGTGAGGTTTGCAAATGTCACTTCCAAGTCTCAGTCCGACGCTTATTCGAAAAAAGTTGTTGTCTAAAAGCGTACCGATTGCTCTGGATGGTAGTGCATGTAGCCATGTCCCGGATTCGGGTTCGCAGATTGCCAACCTTCTGGATTTATCGGCGGTCAAGTCATCGTCATTTTGCAGGCACTGCATCAACCTTTGTACGTTTATTGCATCCCAATCTTTTTGTGATGACGGCGTGGCTTGTTGGTTGGAATGAGGATTTATGCAATTCCAAGCGGTTAAACCATCTGCGTAATCAGCTATGTCCATAATATCGAGCGTGGGTGATTGTAACATGATACTCATTAATGGAAAAAGACTGTTTACTGATGATAAAAATGCAGGTAATGCAATGTCCTGAATTCTCCTTAAGCCAAGACCTCCCAGTCGAACTGGCAATGATGACGAAATGTACGTGTCGTTGTCCAAGTGTGTGTTGCCTGGTGACATATCATCGAAACGGCGAACCGTATCCGGGTCGATTTGTGAACAAAAATACAATTCACACTTCATTGGGTTGATTTCCAGGCCGACTTTTTTGCATTCTTCGATTACAAATGCGAAATCGCGAAGAACGGTGTCGGGATCGCCGGCGACAGTTCCATCATCCAGGTAAAATATCACAAATTCTGAGATTAGCGACATTATCACAGATTGAATTGCCAGGCAAAAAAGAAGAGGCCCACACGGATCTCCCTGTTGGGCTCCGTTCTGCGACAAAATTATGTTATCACCATAGAATAAAAATGATGTCGTAGAATAACATTGCCAGAGGAACGGGTATATCGATGGGTGGTTGACTTTGATCTCATTTAGGAACTTCGCCCTTTGAACCTCGTTGAATGCATTCCTGAAGTCTATCTTAAGGACGACATATTTACTGTGCCTATGTTTCTTAATAACTGTTGTTCTCAAAACTGATGCAGACGCACCCCACGATGAACCGGCAAGTTTTTTGACCAAATTATTTCTTGTTGCCTGCTTGAGCGTGAGTTTGTTGATGTGTTTGCCATAGGTTAGCGATCGGTCTAGTTTTACTCCCAAATAAACTGGTTCGAAATCGTGTTCCAGCAGTGTGCCGTCAAACCTAACACGCAACTTCATTGAAGCGAGTCTGTTGTTTAGGTGGAAGCATGTAACCACCGTTTTCGGTAAGTTTGGAACCAGTCGCCATTTTTTGCAAAAGCTGGCGAATTTAACCATATCTTTGGTCAGTGCGTCATTTATTTATTTAAAGGAACAGTGTTGGTGAGCGTAAGCCATGTTGTCAGCGTACAGGAATTTTCAGGCGATGGAACTGGGCAAGTCGTGAATGTACAAGTTGAAGAAGAGGCAGATAGGATTGAGCCTTGAACTAATCCATTGTTGAGCTTCTTGAAACGTGTGCATTGGTTGTTCAGTATGATTTGAAACAATCTGTCGCTGAGCGTATTGGCAATTATGTCGACGATTCGAAGGAATCCAATCGTTTTGAGAAGTTTGTATAAAAGTCCTTTCTTCCACACAGTGTCGTAAGCCGAGGTCAGATCAATGAAAATGACGCCAGTTTTCAATTTCCTTTGAAATCCTGCCTCGATGTGGTTGGTCAAAGTCAAAACTTGCTCTTCACAGCTGCGTGTGGGTCGAAAACCAGCTTGCTCTTTGGGGACCAATTTGTCTATTTCCATGACGATTCGGTTGTTTAGTAGCCGTTCGAACAACTTGAACGTTACAGATAATAAAGCGATTGGTCTATAGCTTCCTGGTTGATCGTCTGGTTTCTCCGGTTTCAGTAGCGCGATGATTTTCGATCTTTTGAATGATGCCGGCAGGTAATTCAAAGCCAAAACGTTAGTGAAAAACCGTCCGCGCTTCGGTTTTGCGGCGGCGGCTCAAAAAAAACTTTTGATATGTTGTAGAGGAAGTTGAGGGGATCATTTTCGCCCATAGAAATAGTAGCCGCCGCGCTTCGGTTCGGCGGCGGCGGCTCAAAAAAAACTAGAGGAAGTTGAGGGGATAAATTTTTTACGCCGGAATTTTTTTTCACCGGAAATTTTTTTCGCCGGAAATTTTTTTACGCCGAAAATTTTTTTGCTGGCAATTTTTTTTCAACGGAAATTTTTTTCGCCGCAAATTTTTGCCGCCGGAAATTTTTTCTCTGAAATTTGTTTCCTGTTTTCTTCCAAAACTTTTGATATCACAACAAAACCCCTTTTAAAAAGGGAAATGTCACGCAAGTCCTCGTCCCTTCTTCCAAAAAAACTGATATCAATTGGGGTGATGCTTACAGCTTTGAAACGCAAAAAAATTTTTTGGAATTTTTTCATTTTTTATTAAAAAAGTGCGCGATATATCCCATAAAGTCAAACTTTTGCGTTGTGAAAACATTCCAAAAAAAAATTTTGCGTTTCAAAGCTGTAAGCGTCACCCCAGTTGATACAGCACTGCCTAACACCAGTAGTTCCTCAGGGATCAATTCTTGGTCCTTTATTGTTCATCATATTCATTAATGACGTGATCGAATCACTATTATCTTGCTCCGCTTTCACAGATGACCTTAAACTATGCAAGTCTATCAGTAATACATGCGACTGTGAATTGCTTCAGGAAGATTTAGCGTAGGTTGTGGATTGGTACAAAAACATAACATAACATGACATAAAGCTCTATAACTATGAAAGTTAAAAAGTTGGCTCTAAAGGCGAAGTTGTAGAGAATTAAATTTAAGCGAACACATGTATCAGGGTTTTGGCGAAATATGGCCCAATACTGGTATAAAAAAGTTTTCATAATGATGAGAACAATAGAGAAATTACGAAAAACAAATAGAGAAATGTCATTTTCAAACCTCAATATCTCAGCCAATTTCCAACCGATTTTGATGAGCCTGGGCTCGTTGGAAAGCTGCTGCGACCTAGTTTTAAATAATTTTCCGCCAACCGCAACCGCTGCGGGCATGATTGTTATATTATTTTTCTACAATTTTTACACTATCTTAACACCAATTTAACACAAGTTTTATATAACGGTCCATCATTTACACAGAAGATTTATTTTCTTTGGTGTATGAGTAAAAACAATTTCACACAGCCTCGGACGAGTGTTGGTCACGGGGTACGACCAACGCGGGACATGACAGGTACCCCATCGTTGACGATCAGGCAATGCAAAATGGTTGATGGTTTGTTTATTGGAAGTCTAAACGTTAATGGGGGTTTTCGGGATCGCAGGGAGGAATTGGTGGATCTGGCTAAGAACTACGGTATAGACATATTGGCGCTGAGTGACGTTAGGAGGAAAGGACAGACTGAAGAATACGTGGGCGCCTATAAGGTGTTTTTGTCCGGGGTTCAGTCTGGTAGGGCAAATTGGGGGGTTGGAATCGCAATCAGGAAGGAATTGATCAAATTTGTCCTAAATGTTCGTTTCGTAAATGAAAGGCTGATGTGGGTCTCTGTAAAGTTAGCGGGGGGAATTTATCGCTTGGTTAGCGTATATAGCCCTTGCAATGGCAGTGATGCTACTGACTTGGACACCTTTTACGAACAATTGGGGGACGTGGTTAGCAAGAAGGGAAATGAATCCTTGATTTTGCTGGGGGATTTTAATGCAAGAATAGGGAACTTTAAAAACAACTCAGGTTATGGGAGTGTAGTGGGTAGATTTGGGGAAGGAACTCTGAATTCAAATGGTAAACGGTTGTTAGATTTTTGTGATTTCAATGGGTTAGCAATAACCAACTCTTTCTATAGGCACAAGTGGATCCATCGGTATACGTACGTCAATGAGGGTTTGGGTCACAAATCCATTATTGATTACATGGTTATAGAGCAGGACAGGAGACAGGTAGTCAGGGACACACGTGTTTTCAGGGGTTTCACTTTCGGTTCTGACCACTACTTTTTGGGTACCCATCTGTCGGTTGGTAAACTCTGTCAGACTAAAAGGAAGAAGGTGGTAAGTCGCAAATTTCGTGTGGGCAAATTTAGGGAAGAGGCAGTTAGGTCTCGTTTTATGGCAAGATTCGCCGAAGGATTTGAGGGGCTTCCAGCTGACTGCGGGGACATTGAGGCTGAGTGGGCGAATTTTAAGAAATTTGTCTTGGATCTGGCTGAGGAATGTCTGGGCAGTGTCGCTAGCGGGGGTCGAAACAAAAAGACGGGTTGGTGGAACGCCGATATCAGGGGGGCTGTATTGGAGAAAAGGAAACTATACTTGGTTTGGTTACAGGACAGGACGGTGACGAAGTGGGAGGCTTATAAGGCTTGTAGGCAACTGGTTAAGGATCTAGTCAGGGAAGCGAAGGACCGGGAGGGGAAAAAGTTTGGGGAGGATTTGGAAAGGGCAGGTCAAGGCAGGGGTAAGAAATTTTGGTCGATGATTAAGGACATTAGGCGCGGTGGCGTGAAAGAGGGATGTAGTAGTATTTTAGATAAAGACGGCGAGTTAATTACAGATAGGGGTGAAGTCTTGAAGACTTGGCGGCATTACTTTAAGGATTTATTTACATCTGTCAATCAGGTAGAAGAAAATGGGAGGGAGGCAGGTCCTAGCTCGGAGGTGGAGGAGGAAATTACACTGGATGAGGTGTCCCGGAAGGTCGGCAGATTAAGGGAAGGAAAATCCGCAGGGGTGGATGAAATTAGGACGGAATTTATTAAGTATAGCGGATCAGGTGGGATCCAATGGCTTTGTAGGATTTTCAATTTGGCCATGAGGTCTTCAACAGTACCTGCTGACTGGAGCGTCGGTGTTATTGCTCCAATTTATAAGAAGGGCAACCGTAAGGTTTGCAGTAACTACAGGGGGATATCGCTCTTGAGCGTGGTAGGTAAGGTGTACACGGGTGTACTTGTTGACCGGGTTAGGAACATAGTGGAAGGTGTACTGGATGAGGTTCAAGGTTGTTTCAGGCCTCTGAGGGGATGTCAGGATCAGATTTTCTGCCTCAGACAGACTATCGAAAAGCTTTATGAAAAGAACAGGACTTATACTTATGCTTCATCGACTTGGAGAAGGCATTCGACCGGGTACCAAGGCAGAAGCTATTCGGGATTCTTAGCGAGTACGGTATCAATGGGGGTTTACTGCGTGCCATTAAGAGTATTTACTCAGAAAGCAGGGCCGCGGTGAGAATAGAGGGCGAAATTAGCGAGTCTTTCGAGGTTAAAGAGGGCGTTCGTCAGGGTTGTTGTCTTTC
>CM055403.1:3977334-3990412 GCA_029228625.1 Pseudolycoriella hygida | reverse complement strand
AACTTTTACGACTATAAGCTAAAACAATGAGACAATTCAAGATGAACAGAATGCTTTGATAGCGCTCTGAACTCATGCACAGAATATAAAGTTTGAAAGTTTTATCTAAGTGTAAAAAGCAGTATACGTGAGTAGAATATGGTTCGTCCGTAAACGACGTCCGTTATCTTTGAGCTGTACGTAAACTGTACAGAAAGCAACAGGAGATAGCAGGTTTGTTCATTAGACTTAAACTAAATACAATAACATGACGCGCTCGAAGGAGAATGCCATATTATCAACAAAATATGTAAGACGTCAATTATTTGTTATTTCGTTAGACCAAAGAAAAATAATTGTTTCTTGATCGATTAACAAAAACGATAAGTCCAATTTTCATGTTTTTGGATCCGTACGAAGGTCCTATACGTTTACTACAAACAACTTTATTGTAACATGGGGTAGATCGATGTGGGAGGTGGATGATGTATTTATTAACGTCTAGTAGCGACGAATCAGCAATAACAAACATGCAAAGGACACGCATCAGAATAGATGGAAAAAAAATTCATACTTCATATAGACAAAAAAGCTCCTCTCAATTTACTCCACTATATTTAGCAAAAGAAATTTTTTGGGCTGGGGACGAACTTAGGACCAGCCAAAAGCCCTTAGGAGAGGCTTCGGACCGATGCTGTCATAAACAAAAAAGTTTGGATCTTTTAAATATCTTCAAAAAAAATTTTCTCCACTAATTTGTGTCATTCATGTCACCTTCGGCTACCTTCGGAACACTTCGGGTAACCTTCTGCTGCATTCGAAACATTTCTTGTCACCTTCGGCTACCTTGGAAGCACTTCGTGTCATCTTCGGTTACCTTTGGAACACTTCGTGTCATCTTCTGGATACCTTCGCAATACTTTGGGTCGTGTGAAACTAACTGTCTAGGTTTTCTGATTAAGAAGATTGCAATTCCGCTATACACAAAAAATCCAAGATAGCGCCACTCTGACTAGCTAGCAGCCTTTTTCTCAGAATACCAAAAAATTCCCCTCTATAACTTTCCCGAAGAAACCTACTCTCTAGCTTTTGTCACTCCGGAGCTTAGGTTCGAAAACTCTGAGCATTACGTGACAACCCCTCAAAATTGAAAAGCTAATAGGTGCTTAAAAGTTAATTTCTTAAGTTTTTGACATTCCAAATAACTCTGTCAAAACCATTGAAAAACTATTTTTTTAATCATTTTTAGCTGAAAATTAGCATTGGACCCAAATATTATTAATGAGATCCGTAGATCTGATGCTTGCGAAGCGATTGACAAATAGCTGGAAAAAATTGAATGTGCTTCTTAGGCACAATTCAAAGACAAACATGAATTGATAGACTTTTAGGTTAAATCCGTCAAAGCAAGTGTTTGTTGATCAAATGTGGTTCAGAATCATAAACAATTTTTTCCAACTATCTGCCAATCGTTTGGCAAACATCCGATCTACGGATTTCATTAATAATATTCAATTCAAGCGGCGTCATTCATACATTTAGATTTATAGATTTATCAGTTTGGATCGGACCTTGATAAGTCCATGAAACACAGATCTAGCGATCCTCTGTTTCGTTACCCGATCATCATGTAAATCTCGGAAACCTCCCAGTCCCAGTCCCAGTTAGGAACCTATCTAGAGCGGCAGGTCCCATATTGGTCACTGTTGCGGGTTGAACCACATTACCTCCTAGAGTCCTGAGCCTCAATAAGGAAAACTTTGGGCATTCTTTCCTTAAAGTCCTGAAACCCGTTTTCTCTAAAATTTTATTCTCTACAACTTTGCCTTTGACATTAAATCTCCATATTGCGTAGTTGAGCAAATATAGACGAAAAACCATCTGCTTTCGTATATGGCCAAGAAACTCAATTTCCACAAAACAAATTTCACAGTTTTGTGAGACCAAATGCTTTCATTTCACATTTCATCAAATAAACAATTTTCGTGCTATACTTGCTGAGATATTTGCGAAAAAGTTTCTCCCGCCCTCGAAAAACCATGTTTTTGGTCACTTTTTCGACCATATCTCCGGAAATACTCGACCGATTTTGCCCATCTTCGAGCTTGAATCATGGGACATATGTACCTTTCAGGGAAAAAATAATGTGACGTACAAACGGACACTTTTTAGATGATTCGATCTCTAGACGATATTAAATGAATCGCCTTCAGTCCCGCTTCGATCTACCCCATAAAATTGTTTGTAGTAAACGTATAGGACAATTGTACTTCGTACGGGTCCAAAAACTAGCGCATCATTTCTACATGTCGTGGAACAATGTTAGTCAGTTCGTCTCAGAAAAACGAAATTTATTGAAACAAAATAAATAAAAAAATAATCTTAGGCGAATTTCTAATTGTTAAACTTAAATATTGTATTGCACCGCAGGCAAATTTTTTTAAACATGTGTGCTAGTGTCTTAAGGATTTCAATACTCGAACCGACATTCCCTAATTACTTAAAACTTGAGAATAATTGATTAGGTCAGTTCTCTAGCTTACAGAATTAAGAATCGTGCTCGGAGCGGTAGCGGAGAGCGTGACGCAGTCCCCTACCCCAAAAAAACGTCCACAAACCCAAAAAACTCCATACAAAAACCTTTGGGACAAGGAGCCATATATAGGCGAAGCTTTGAGTTTTTTCCACTCGCCCCCCTTCCCCTCCAAATTATTTAAAAAAAACTACGTCGCAGCAGCTTTCCAACAAGCCCTCACTCATCAAAATCGGTTGAAAATTGGCTGAGATATCGCCAATCAAAGATGACCAGTTCCTATGGAAAAGTGGTCAAATTACCTTTGTAATTAATAACAATTTTATTCCTGTGTGGTGTGTCAACGATCTATGTATCTATCTATCTATCTACTTTTTTTTCTCGAGAACCGTTCGAGCGATTTCCTTAAAATTTTCAGGGAACGTCAGTCTCGGCCCCAAATGAAAAATTTCATATGCCGCTTTTCCGGGAAAATTCTGGAAAAGCCGTGGCATGTGGAAAAGTGTTCAAAGTGGTAATGCACGGAGTTTTAGAATTTTAGCTCCGAAGTGACGATAGCTAGAGAGTTGGTTTCTTCGGGAAAGTTATAGAGTTTGGTCAGGAGAATTTTTTGGGATCTTAAGAAAATGGCTTCCAGCGGTCAAACTGGCGACATCTTGAATTTTCCCAAGCAATAAATTAGGTTTTTTTTGGTTTTCGAATTTTATCTTCGGAATGACAATATTTGGAGAGTTGGTTTCTTCGGGAAAGTTATAGAGCTTGATCAGGAGAATTTTTTGGGATCTTAAGAAATTGGCTGCTAGCGGTCAAACTGGCGCCATCCTGAATTTTCCCAAGCAATAAATTAGGTTTTTTTTGGTTTTCGAATTTTAGCTTCGGAATGACAATACTTAGAGAGTTGGTTTCTTCGGAAAAGTTATAGAGTTTGATCAGGGAAATTTTTTGAGGTTTTCAGAAATCTGCCAAAGTGACGCCATCTTGGATTTTTGTAAGGTATAAATTATGCTTTTTCGGTTTTCGATTTTTAGCTCCGGAATGATAACACTTAGAGAGTTGGTTTCTTCTAGAAAGTTATAGAGTTTCATCAGGAGAATTTTTTGGTATCATTAGAAAATGGCTGCCAGCTGTCATAACGGCGCCATCTTGGATTTCCGTTTATGCTTCTACGGTTTTCGAATTTTAGCTCCGGAAGGACGCTACTTAGATAGACGGTTTCTTCTACAAAGTTATAGAGTTTTATCAGGAGAATTTTTTGGGATCATAAGAAAATGGCTGCCATCTGTTATAGCGGCGCCATCTTGGATTTTCATTTATGCTTTTTCGGTTTTCGAATTGTCGCTCCGGAATGACGCTACTTAGAGAGACGGCTTCTTCTACAAAATTATAGAGTTTCATCAGGAGAATTTTTTTGTATCATTAGAAAATGGCTGCCAGCTGCCATAGCGACGCCATCTTGGATTTTCGTTTATGCTTTTTCGGTTTTCGAATTTTAGCTCAGTAATGACACTACTTAGAAGGAAAGTTATAGGGTTTCATCAGGAGAATTTTTTGGATCATAAGAAAACGGCTGCCAACTGTCACAGTGGCACCGTCTTGGATTTTTTGCTAAATTCTGAATAAGAGTACCTAGGTAGTTGTTTTCTTCAGGAAAGTTATATAAATCACTGAGAAGAATTGGTGACACGAAGTGTTCCGAAGGCAGCCGAAGGCGACACGAAGTGTTCCGAAGGCAGCCGAAGGTGACACGAAGTGTTCCGAAGGTAGCCGAAGGTGACACGAAGTGTTCCGATGGTAGCCGAAGGTGTTGGAAAACAAATTTTTTCGGAGAAAAATTTTTTTGGAGAAAAACTTTTTAGTATAAAATTTTTTTTGGAGAAAAGTTCTTTTGGAAAAAAAATTTTTTCGGAGAAAAATTTTTTTTGAGAGAAAACTTTTTTTTTAAAGAAAATTTTTTTCGAGAAATTTTGTTTTTTTTGAGAAATTTTTTTTCGGAGAAATTTTTTTTCTAAGAAAATTTTCTTTTCTGAGAAAATTGTTTTCAAAAAATAGAAATTTTTTTAACAACTGAAAACTTCCAAAACGACTGATATCACAACAAAAACCTTTTTAAAGGTAGAGTGTGACGCAGTCCGTAAGTCCGCTGCAAAAATTTGACTTTTGTTTCTTATTGCGTAGATTTTTTAGAGTAAATTTAAATTTTTGCGTGTAAAAACTGAAAGTATTGAAAAATTATTCCCCTGGTGGGTCCGGCATTTGTGACGCAATTTTTTTTAACAAAACGTAATTTTGTTTCAATGAAAGCGCTCTAATTTTTTCAGGAAATCAAAACTTTTAACACAAGATTCCATTCAAACGAACTTCTGCGTATTATCTGCGATAGCGTCACCTCAAGCGATATCATTAATTTTGGAAGCGGACTTACGGACTGCGTCACACTCTACATTTAAAAAGGTTTTTGTTGTGATTATTACTATCATAAGCTTGCAAACCTGTTAAAAAACGATCGATACGGTCTTTATCGGTAATATATACACATGCATAATATAGCATGTGCTTCCTTTTGGATGTGCGGGGACTTCATGAATTCTCTGTATTTACGTCTACTAAGCCTTAACATTGTTCAGAAATTTTATGTAAAGTGTACGAAATTTTTTGCATCTTGCAAGTAGTAATCTATGGCTAGAAGAACGCCATAATTTGTGTTTTGAGGAAGTTGGAACTTTTGAACCGCGCCGACGCTAGCCGAAAAAGTTGGTAAAAAATACACCGCCGCCACCGAATTTACGAGCGCCGATTTACGCCGTCGCCGAGACCCCCTTACGACGATTTTCGCCGCCGTTGAGAAAATTCGAAAAGTGCTTTCCACGCCGCCGATCTTTTTCGACCGCCGCCGCTCGGCTCTACCTTGCCCGACAATGTCCAGATTCAATTCCATAAAATATTTTTTCGATTACCCTTCAAGGAAAAAAGTTTTTGAAAATCGGTCAAGATCTCGAGTTATCGTGTTGACGGAAGGACAAAATTTTCTTTGCAGATTCTGCATCTCATGGCCATGATCGATATGCTCCCCGTACTCACCCCTCAAATAGACTGGTTTCAAACGTTGCGTCGTGGTAAACGCAATAGACTTCTTTTTGAAGAATTTCGTATCTTCGAACGGGTCTAAAAGCGTAAAAATCTACTTGACGGTTTTTGTTAACTTACTTTATATTGCATGGGACTATAAATCAACTAGTATTTATACAAAACTATAAGAACACACACAAGCATTAATTTTGCTTCACTTATCCATTATCAATCTCAATTTTCAATGTTTCAAACATTAGGCTTTAGTGTTGTAAGAGCTGCAATCGCAATGATCAATTACATAACAGGCACATGACTCTTGCATGTCTCCTCGCATAAACAAATCCAAAATATTTATAAATTGTAACAAATCAATTTAAACTAATTATTTAAATTAGGTTTTTTACATTGAAGAGGAAGATCAATGGAAAAGAAAAAGAAATAATATAATCGTTAAATGAAACGATATTTTTAACCAACTAAACAAATAAGTTTGAATTTTAGTGTGACTAAATTAACCAAGAAAGAAAAAAACAAAAGTTCGCAGACTTGTTAGAAGCAACGAAGTAAAAAAAACCCCAACCTAATCCTCTACAACCCGAAGTTGTAATGTTGCATTCACTGTTAGCGTAAAATTCTGGGAACTGCGGGAAAACAGACTTTTTTGTAATTCCTCAGAAAAATTGGATTATGTTTATTTCATATATACTGTAGTTAAAACACACAAGAACAGCCCGTTTTGCTCATATCGTGTACCCTACCTTCATATAATTATTCCAAACTTTAAAAATCTTTTGTCTACGTAGTCGGTCTCTTTGAGACCTCTCATTTCGTGTATCCTTCAATGAGTTTGAGAAGATATTTCCTGATATATGCGTAAAAAACTGAAGATAAAGCTCGAAACAGGCAACTGATTCTCAAACAGAATTTTCAATAAATTTTGATATTCTGATTCGTCTCGTCAATACCTTTCATTTGACGCATCACACGTCGATTTTGAGCGTAAACTTCCAAAGTTATACGCTAAAAACTTTGCAAAACTGGAGAAACAAAACAAAACAGTGTTCCAGCAATTGTACTCCGAGTTTCGGAACGTGTTTTGAATCGCTGAAATACATTTTTCTACCACCTGATGTTGTTGCAAACGACTCGGAGGTTAAACGAACAGTGATTTGTTATAAATTAATGAAGTACAAAATAGAGACAGAAATGACGTTTCAGAAGGAAACTGTGGTACACACATCAACCTAAATGCTTCAGTCTCTGAAATGGTCTATGGAGCAAACATCCAACTTCCATATCATTTCTTTCACAAAACTGAAACAAATACAACAAAAGACGCATTCACTTTTGTTGAAAAATTAAAAAGAATCATGGATGATATTCAGTCTATTCCAAGCTCCAATCACCATAATCAAAAAATTTTTATATTTAAAAATCTCCAAGACTGCTCCCATGTTTTCGTCCGTAAAGATGGTTTTAAAAAACCACTACAACCCAATTACAACGGACCATATGAAGTCTAAAAACGAGACGCAAAATTCTTTACCTTAAAAATCAAAGGAAAAGAAAAAGTCATCAGCATTGACCGTCTCAAACCTTGCTTTGAAATTCCAGAAACACCTTCTGTTAATTCAATTAAGCAAACCAAAAAAGTTACTTTCAATTTAGAAAATAACTTAATTTTCGAACCATGTTTTGAAATAACTTCACTTGACAATCAAAACGTAAATAATAATAATAATAATCTGCCTTACAACCCATGAAGGGTTAGAGGCTAAATCATTATTTACTAGTTTCGCTGTTTGTGGTTCTATTTTTTGAGATCCTTTCATTACCGGAAAGTTTTACTGTGCCAGTGGTAAGCTGTGCGACAATCAAAACATGGTAACTCAAATTTAGATCAAATTTAGATATTCAAAATTTTCGTCAAAATTCCATTTAAGCAACGCATTTTGTAGAACATTTAGCATTCAAATATATGGATTCAAACTGGTAACATGAATTTGTTTTCATCAGTTCCCATAAAACGACATCTGTTATTAATGATTATAAATAATTCGAATGTAGTGTACATTCGAATGTATTTGAATATTGGCGGTTTCATCATGCTCTTAACAGAACATCCTGGGGCCTCTCGAACCAAACAGGAGACAAAAAACAAAAGAAAGAACCAAACAATTATAGAAATTTACAAACAAAGTAGTGACTCACAAAGTTTCCTGGCGATCAACGCTGGCTTTAGCTTGACGATCAATAAACACAATTAAACTACCAGTGTACATCCCTTAAACCTTGAATGTGAAGCAAACCATAACAAAAACTCGAAGATCATAAACGCTCGTTGTTAAGTTGTATTCTTCAGCAACGTTTGATCGGAACCCAGATCGGTTAACCAAAAACAAATCTTTCGAACACCTCTTTCGGACCTGGTTTTCATCCTAACAACTCGAACCTTCGAGTCATTATCCAAAATCGTCTCGACGATCCTCCCCCTCCCCCCTCCCCCAACGAAGTGGAGAAAGTCTAATTCGACCATCCTTTCGTGAGACGCCGTGTGTATCTAGGAACGCGTCTAACCTAGTCAAAGACGAGCTCATGTTTCGTCCTGTTTTCAATGCCCCAGCTTCACCCTTGAGGCAACCCTGCCGCAAGAGCATTAAAGATCGTTTCAGTTCGTTCACTGACAATTCGCCTTCCAACAACTTTTTGGAAGTTCTCCACCGCATGATCCATGCTAGGACCCTCGCAGCCTTTCCAAAAGAAGAACATCTTTCTTCCAAACTAAAATTGTCAGCACCTTTTAACAAAACTGTAGACTCTAAGAAACGATTGACTTTTACAAACGCTTCCTCGCGACAACCATGCATCGTTGATTCGTGACTGTCTTGAATAATCAATTTAGTCAGGTCTTTAGGTCGTACGACGGGATGTTTCTCATTATACGACCAATGAGAATGCATAATTCCGTGCACGTTCAAGGACGGTTCTAACATAGCCGAAGATGAGCCCATGCTTCAGTGAGCTCATACTCTCCACAAGATGACAACGCTGCGTCATCTTAATCAACACTGTTAAGTAACGCTTCAGTTCCTTCACTGAAAACGTACCTCCCGACCAACAATTAGGAACCATATACCGCCCGATCCAACAATTAGGAGCCATACACCGACCGATCCAACAATTAGGAACCATACACCGACCGATCCAACAATTAGGAACCTTAGGAACCATTCACCGACCGATCCAAACTAGGACACGAGTGGTTCCACTCAACAAAGAAAACTTTTCAACAAAGTCAAAGCTGTCAACCTGCTTTGTAAATGACCCTGCAGTCGCTCCTCCTTCAACGTCAGTGTCGAACTGCTCTTGATCCCTAAGCCATTCACTCTTTACTTTGTTCAGCCACGGAGGACCTGTCCACCGCAGTTTATGGTTGACCGATTCTTGAGGCAAAATTCCTCCGGACCCCCAGTCAACCACCCTAAAATGTTTTGCAACTACTAAATCCTCACAAAACACATCACAAAATAAAGATGAAATAAGATCCAAGGCTTCCTTCGTTCCACTAGAAAAACGCCTATTTTATAATAGGTCAGGTAAGAGGTCGAGAGCAGCGATTCATGTAGCACCAAGAGAGCTAAATCAGCTAGTTACCGATGATGTGGTGCCAGTGAGAGTAAGCAGAAAGAAAGAAGACGGGGTGACCTCGTAGTAGCATCGGTGTATATGCTTTTCGACTCACCTGTTTCACCTCCAGGCCCTGCTATGGAAAAGGTGGCAGAATTTTGTAGAAATAGACAAATACAACTCATAATAGGCTCAGACACAAACTCACATCGAAAATATGGAACAGCACTAACAGAAATCCTAGAGGGGAAATCCTAATTCAATATTTGATGCAGACAGATCTTGTGGTAGCGAAGAAAGGGGACCGACCCACTTTTGTGTATTATAACAGGAAAGAAATAGCTGTTCCCTTAGGAAAATTTATCACTATATTCCTGAGATTACAGGTATTATCGCATGTGTCAACGAAATGCTTTCTGTTCTAGAAAACTTACCAGTAAATCAAGGTATATTTATATGCTCCGACAGCCAATCGGCAATCAAATCTTTAGAAGGATACAAATTCACCTCATCGCTAGTCTTAGAGTGTAGAGACCGGTAAGAATTACTCTCCACACATCGTCAAGTTGGGTACCAGGCCATTATGGTATCGCTGGTATTGAACAATCAGACGCTCTTGCAAAAATAGCCTCTTCTTCTCCTTTCATAGGTCCTGAACCGAGTGTGCCCGTATCGGCTTCTACTCTATTCAGAATAATTACTCGTCGGAAAGTTATTACCTTCTCAAAACACTGGCAATCTCTAAACAATGCAAGTCATGCCAAAAACTGTATCCGAATCAATGAAGGCTTTTCTAAGGAACTTCTTTCATTCTCTAAGAGAGACGTAACAAGAATAACTGACATTCTGATAGGGCACTGCTCCCTTAACAAGCACTTGTGCACCATGGGACTGGTCAACATCCCACTTTGCAATCGCTGCGGCGACATTGAAACCGCCGAACACCTTCTTTGTCACTGCCCTGCCTACATTATGGCTAGAGCTAGATTTTTTGGTTCCTATATAGTAAATCCCAAATCTATAAAGAATCACTTTCCTAAAACTGTACTAAACTACTTAAATCGGATCAAAGACAATTAAAATAAATAAAAAAGAAATTATAATAAAGAATATCCTCTAAGTTCTGTGGGTATGCACAACAGGCCCATTGGTGGCTTAGGTGCAAAGAATTACGATTTAGCGTGTTCCTACCCACTTTATCCTATCCTATCCTATCCACCTGACTGCCAAGTCATCAACTTCTCTATCCTTCGCGGCTTTAGTGATGACTTCGAAGTCGGTGTTGTCAAAGGCTCCTTCTACATCCATAAAGTAACCGAGCGCGACTCAACCGTTACTGAGCATAGTTTCAATCTTGTGGGTCATTTGGTGTAGGGCTGTGTCCATCGATTTACCTATCTGATAGGCATGCTGATGCAATGGAAACTTCCTCAGCACTTCGCTTCTGATATACGTATCCAGGAGTCTTTCCACTGTTTTCAGCAGAAAAGACGTGAGGCTAATCCGACGGTAATCTTTTGGTCCGCAGTGGGAAACCTTACCCGGCTTAGGAATTAAAGCTACTCTAACTTTTTCTCAAGCTTCTGGCATATAACCCAGGGCTAAAGAACTTTTGAAAATACATCTCAGTCTGTCCAGAAGAATATCTATGCCTTCTTTAAGCAATGCTGGAAAGACACCGTCAAGGCCCGCAGACTTAAACGAATGGAACTTGAAGATTGCCCATTTAACCTTACCTCTTTTCGTAAGCCTCTCGGCAAATTGCCAATCTTTTCGGGTGGGAGGCAGGTATGAACTTTCCTGTGGAGCACTTCCGGGGAAATGAGTATGCAGTACAAGTTCCGCTGTCACTTTGCTGTCCCGAGTGTAAGTGCCATTGTGCTTCAACAGTGAGCCTACTTGTGCTTACCTATTTTTAGCGAGGAGCTTATGAATACGTGCGTAAGAGGGGATGGAATTAGCCTCTTCGAAAAATTTTTGTTTGCTTTTTTCTTTCAGATCCTCTTGCGCTTGCTTGTAATCTTGCTATAATGTATTAATGATGCGGAGAATTGAATGTAGATGCGTGTCGTTTAGTGGTAAGATGAACAATGAATTTATTTGTACTAATTATACAAGTTATTGGTATATGTGTTCTAAGGTGTAGCAATTCTGGCGGCTATACATAGTACTAGAACATGAATCTACTACACGCTCCTCCATCTATTGTAATCCATGATTGTAATCTATTTTACTTTAAATTTTTTTTTTTCTAATTTATAATGAATGATAAAATTAATAACTTTAATTGTAATGATGTAATCAATAAGCCAGAAAGTAAAGTGAGAATGAAATTCGAATTAATTATAGATTTCAATCAAAATCTAAAGGTAGTCGTGAGTCTCTACTAGCTTTTGCTTTTCTTGGTGGACGCATCTTTCTCCCTTTCTTATATTTAAGTTCTATATCCAAATTTTCTTCAGTATTTAAATTATCTTCTACTTTACTATCATTGGTATCAGCTTCAGAGTTCATGTGAGCTGCATTCTCATTGACATTTGGATTATTGGGAATTTTCAGAGATGATTGTTGATTGTTTTCTGAATTTTCATCGCTGAAAATTTCTATCACATCTTTATTTTGCAAACTAACTTCGCTTGTTTCGTTTGTATCAATATTATGATCGCGCATTTGATCAATATGACGATTTATTTCTTTATTGTTGTGTGCAAAAATACAAGTATACATACGTGGACCGATTTTTTGTTTAACTGTTGCTTTTGCCCATGAAGGATTGTTAGGATTTTTATAATTTCTAATCATGACGCTTTGACCTTCATTGAATGCAATGTCTCTTTTTCCTTTATGATAAAATTGTTGCTTTACTTGACTATGAGAAATTACTTCGGCAATCGCAGGCGGTCTCAAATTGCTAAATCGTGTTCGTAAAGAACGACCAAAAAATAATTTTGCAGGGGTTTCACCTGTAGTGCAATGCACTGTGTTTCTGTAATCAATTAAAATTCGGTCAATGATGGTGTCAATGTCACCCGCTTTTACTTTACTATTGACGCTGGCAATGAACGATTTTTTGAAAGTTTTTACAAAATTTTCAGCCTGCCCATTAGTGGCTGGATGACCTGGAGCTGTGAAAATATGTTTAACTTTATTTCGCTCTGTGAATTGTGAAAATTCTTTAGACGAAAATTGTGTTCCATTATCACTTACGATAATTTCACGAATCCCATAGCGACTAAATAAACTGCGCAATCGATTTGTTGTAAACGACGCTGTTATTGTTTTTGTTTTGAAAACTTCCACCCACTTAGTGTGTGAATCAATAACAATCAAATAGTAAAAACCAAATTTTGGACCAGCAAAATCAATGTGGATTCGACTCCAAACTGAATCAGTCGGCTTCCACGGAATTAACTCTGCTAAAGGTGGGCTAGCTTGTAGCTCTTGACATGCATTACATAATTTAACTAATTTTTCTATGTCAGCGTCTATTTTGGGCCACCAGACATATGAACGTGCAAGAGATTTCGTTTTCACAACACCCATGTGCGAAGCGTGCAATTCGTTAAGAACATACTGACGAAACTTCAATGGAATAATTGTCCTATAGCCCCACATTACGCATCCGTATTGGACTGTTAGTTCATTTGATTTATTTTTAAAAGAATCAAAATTAGAATCTAATTCTAGAACAGTACCTTTTTCTATAGCTTCTGAAAGTTTGCTAAGTATTGGATCACGTCGTGTTTCGATAGCTATATTTTTGAAATCAATTCGCAATGTATTGTCTTGTTCAACTAAATTAATATAATTTGCTTCATCATCTTTATAGATGTACGATAGTTGAGGAATTCTTGACAAATTGTCAGCTTC
>CM055403.1:3946506-3976834 GCA_029228625.1 Pseudolycoriella hygida | reverse complement strand
ATTAACGGCAATGGATACTTTACGTCGACTAGATATTTGTTAATGGTAACTTTATAATCACCACAACATCGTAAAGTACCATCGGGTTTAGGTACTGGGACTATGGGAGAGCCCCAGTTGGAATGATCGACTTGTTCCAAAACACCTTTTTCAACTAAATCCCGAATATTTTTTTCAACTTTTTCTTTCCATGCGTATGGAATCGGTCTAGGTTTAAAGAAAATTGGCTTAGCATTTTTATCTATGGGCAAAGAGATTTTGCAGACCTAATTTGCCTAATTTACCGTCAAAAAGTTCAGAAAATTGTGTTTTAATTTGATTTATCAAGTATGTAGAGTTCGAAAACCCTACTGAATCAATCAAATTTACATTTTTGTTCTGAATAAAATCAAAATTAAATGCACGTAAAAAATTTCGGCCTGACAACGGTGGTGCTTCGACATCAGCAACTACAACAGTTATTCGTTTTTCAGTTCCATCATATGAAATATTTGCTTTGCACTCACCGATAAGTTTGACTCGTTCTCCTCCATACGAACGGTACGGGATACTGCATTTATCGATTGGATAATGTGATAAAAACTTCCTGTGAAAAGATCCAGAAACGAATGTGCTTGGTGCACCGGAATCACACGTGACGGTCATCAATTTTCTTCCAAATCTAACTTGCAATTGATACAGCTCACGCGACTCATCATCTGCTATGCTAAACAACGAAAAATCGAAAGAATTTCTATCTAAATTGAAATCATTAGAATTTGAATCTGAATTAATAAAATTAACTTTTTTGTTCTTATTCTTTGAATTACGGCAAACAGAACTCAAATGTCCAACTTTAGAACAGGTATTGCAAGTGGCATCTTTGAATTTACAGGTTGAGGCATCATGCGTCTTCCATCCACATCGTGTACATTGCAATGAACTCTGCTTCTGTGCGTTCTTGTTGTTGCCTTTCTTGCGGTTCTTCTGATTCGATGATGTGCGAACGAAATTAACATCGGAATCCGTGTTATCATTTCTAACTGCAAATTTTGTCTCGAAAATTAACGCTTTCTTCAATGCATTTTGTAGCGTTAGTTTTTCATCTTCTTCACAAAGTCGATTGAAAATCTTCTCGGACAACTGCGTGATGAACTTGTCTTTGACCATAATCTCCAAATTTGTTCCAAATTTGCAGTTTAAAGCTAACTTTTTTATGCGTGCGTACCATGTTGAAACGCTCTCGCTTTCCTCTCGTACTGCTTCATGGAAAATTTTGCGTTCGTGATAAACTATCGTAGGCGGTGTGTAATGCTCATCTAAAATTTCAATCAATTCTTGATATTTTTTGCTTATTGGCTGTTGTGGATCACATAAACTTCGTAGTAACTCGTATGCTGATGAGCCAATCGATTTCAACAAAATCGCTTTTTGTGCCGCTTCAGATGTACATTCGATTTCACTATAGTGAATATCGAGACGCTCTTTCCATATTATCCATTTGTCTTCCAATGGATTAAATTCTGCTATGTTTGTTGACTGTACAAGCTGTGTTGATTTCTCATTTACCATTTTCACTTTTCTACTTCAAAAACTTTAGTTTAAATAAAACTACTTAAAAAAAATACTTCCTTTAGTTTAAATAAAACTTTGCAAATTCGTAAATCCTCGTCGCCAATATAATGTATTAATGATGCGGAGAATTGAATGTAAATGCGTGTCGTTTAGTGGTAAGATGAACAATGAATTTATTTGTACTAATTATACAAGTTATTGGTATATGTGTTCTAAGGTGTAGCAATTCTGGCGGCTATACATAGTACTAGAACATGAATCTACTACACTTGCTATTTAGAAATCGTCGCGCCTGTATTAGAGGAATATTCACGTAAAACAACCAAATGTCGTGTAGGGTCGCGTGAATTAGACTCACATAAAGGAGCCTTTTGCTCGAACCACCCAACGGATTTTCAATAATTTTAATTTCGTGATTTCCTATCTTTCATTCAAAATCTTCAAGAACGATTTCCGTGCTGAGTTTCAACGACCTTAAAAAAACACGTTTTCGACCGTAATTTCTTAACCGATTTTGCCCAAATTCAATTTCGTAATCAGTTTTTCAATTATCTTTAAAAAAAGATTTTGAAAATCAGATAAGATTTACCAGATTTATGTACAAAAAACGTCGTGGTAAACGCAAAGATCTCGTACTTCGTACGGGTCCAAACAGCGGATATTAAACCGAAAGTGTAGCTAGTAACGAGTAGCCGGTGTTTTTATGGAATTAAAAATATACATCCGTTATTAAGCGTTAAGCGGTTATTAATACGCCTTATACCAATAATTTAGCACTTAAAAATACAGTCATTTTCATTTAATAATAAATAGCAAATTACGTAATAAATCGATTAAAATTGTCATGAAAGGCTCTGGTGAACTTTTAATGTGATTTAAGACATCTTTTTGGGAAGTAGTGTTTCTCTCTATACAGTAACAAAATATCGAAACCACATTTTTCTTTGAATAAGATTATTTTACTTAGTGCTTCCTCTGTGTATTCCCACATAATTTAATACGATTGTATATTTTTTTTATGTTAGATTCTGTAAATTTGACACAATTCAGACGAATTTCGGTTTGTTGTTTGAATGGAACAGGAATTTAGAGCTATTTTCACCCCCATCAGCTCTTTTATGTTAGCTTCAGAAATATTTTAAGATAGAAATGATTTTCTGACAATCCTCTTTGTTGAAAAACGACCAACATCGGTAAATTGTACACCGATTCAAAGGTGAAAATGTAGGCTGACGCTTAATGAAATGAACATAATTTTGCTTACCAATTTTTTATTTGATTTGAAATAAAATGCTTTTGACAGAAAATTATGAAATTCCATTAAAAACAAAACTTCATCGTGGAGAGGTTTCACGAATATTAATATAAACGACCGACGGCTGTACTCCCGTGATCACAATGAAAAATTATGAAACAGAATTATATTATATGGATTTTATTCTATTAAATGATTTGTCATTCTGTTGTTACAAGAAGCGAAAGGCAAATGTTTTCTGTAATATTTCGATTGTTTTTCCCTTTTACGTAATGTGAAAAATATTCATTTGGCCAACGTTTTTTGTAGGCATTTTTTGTTCCTTAGTTCATATGAAAAGAAAAGTACGAAAAACCCGTACGTAACAGAAAAGCATAGTCAGTTGTGTACTAAGTGAAACATAATGAATTTTTGTGAGAGATCCTAATCGGAATGATGCAGTACCGAGTAGAACACGTTTCTTTTACATAAATCGGGTAAATCTTATCTGATTTTCAAAATCTTTCTTTTTTCTGAAAATTGATTACAGGTTTAAAATTTGACAAAATCGTTACGGTCAAAAAAGTGGCCAAAAACGCGGTTTTTTGAAGGTAGGTGACACATTTTGACTTATATATCTGCGAAATTAACACGTAAATCGCTCTTCAAGGTTTTGAATGAAAGATATAAACTTCCAGAAATCACGAAAAATTAGTGAACATTGGTTGAGTGATCCGGCTGTAGGGCCCTTAGCGGGGCTATTTTCAAGAATTCAATTTCCAGAAAATTACTAAAAATTCCTGGAAATTTCTAAAGATTCCGGAAAATCTCTAAAAATTCCCGAAAATTCCTAAAAATTGCCGAGATCTCACAAATAATTCTACAAATAAGCGAATTAATGAATTTTTTTTTGAAGATTGATAGCTTACAGCAGGAGACCGCGGGAAAAGTTACTTCACCTCATTCATCTATTAAATTCTCGGTTGAAGACCTTTCTCAATCTTTACCGTCGAATGTAAGACACTTGAATCATTTTTCCACTTTAATACTTTGTACCTCGAACGAGCGATGCGTTAATAAACAAATTTTTATTTTCACAAAGGCAAAAGAAACGAAACTCCCTTTTTTTAATTGCAGAACGCAATCACAACACAAACTAAATATGCACTACTGATAGTCGAAATGAATAAAAATATAGTAAAAATCTTCAAATTATCGTTATTACCTTTTCATTTAACATCAATCTCATCAAATAAGTGTCATACTTTCATACGCACAATATATACTGCCATAGTTCTAGAGGTAAGAATCATCCCTCTGGAATCTGGAAGTGGCGTTATCCCGGAATTAGGCCATATTTTCCCAAACCATGAAACACGTGTACGCTAACTGATCAAACTCTATAACTTTCCCGAAGAAACCAACTCTCTAAGTATTGTCATTCCGAAGCTAAAATTCGAAAACCAAAAAAACCTAATTTATTGCTTGGGAAAATTCAAGATGGCGCCAGTTTGACCGCTGGCAGCCATTTTCTTAAGATCCCAAAAAATTCTCCTGACCAAACTCTATAACTTTAACTTTACACATGCCACGACTTTTCCAGAATTTTCCCGGAAAAGCGGCATATGAAATTTTTCATTTGGGGCCGAGACTGACGTTCCCTGAAAATTTTAAGGAAATCGCTCGAGCGGTTCTCGAGAAAAAAAGTAGATAGATACATAGATACATAGAGACATAGAGACATAGATAGATCGTTGACGCACCATACAGCACAGGAATAAAACTGTTATTATTTGCAAAGCAGATTTGACCATCAATGTATGGAAATTGCTCATCTCTGATTGGCGATATCTTAGCCAATTTTCAACCGATTTTGATGAGTGAGGGCTTGTTTGAAAGCTGCTGCGACGTAGTTTTTTTAAAATTAATTTGAAGGGGGAGGGGGGCGAGGGGAAAAAACTCAAAAGTTCGCCTATATATGGCTCCTTGTCCCAAAGGTTTTTGTATGGAGTTTTTTGGGTTTGTGGTCGTTTTTTTTTGGGTGTGGGGACTGCGTCACGCCCTCCGCTACCGCTGCGGGCATGATAACAATTGAACGAGCATTCAACAAAATCTCGCATTGTTTCTTCTGCATACCGAATTTTATTTTGAACAATGGCATCAAAGTGCAACACGTGCTACAATGCGATTTTGAATGCTGATTTTATTACTTGTTCAGACTTTTGTGACGGATTCTTCCATATTAAATGTTGTGTCGCCGTAAATAAGTCTATGCCCAACATGTGAACTCATGTAGTAATAGGTGGATAGAGGCTAAGGTACATAAGAAGTACTATATTGCGCATAACACACCATTTGACACCCAGGCAGTTGAGTGTTGAAAACAGGCAAATTTTCCAAATTCGGCAAATTCGCCGAAATGTGACTGGCAAATGTGACCACTTCCCTAAGCTGTATGTGTCGTTCTCGAGCACATCTCGGCACATTTACTGTCAAAGTTTTCAGATGTGCATTGACCCATGGCAAATGTGCGACGGGAACGACAAATGTGCCACTTGCAAAAAAAAAAATTTCACATTTGCGAGGCAAATGTGACTCACATATGTGAAAACAAATGTCGAAATGTGAAAACACATGTCCACATTTCTCGACTCAGAACGACTTTTTCGATAAAAAAAAGCAGACTGACACAACAAATGTGGCAAATGTGCAAGAAATACAGCTCAGTACTTAAAAAAATATATAAAAGGCTATTTCCACGAGTTTTTGGAACAATTGTGCCGTGGACATTACACTTTTCGCGTTTCCCGTTGAAAATACAGCTTTTTTGTATTCTGGGAAAATGTTTACAATGTCTTTGTTATAAGGAATCGGTGTATTTGTTATTTTTCTGGGTGCTATATTTTCTGAGATATCTTAAAATATATAATGAAAATGTAACGTGGACAGTATGGAAACACCCAAAAACGTACGTAAATTTGAAAAAAAAACACAAAAAAATACGGATCACATAATACGTCGACGAAATTCTTTTCGAGCCTACACGCATCCTAAACGGCCTCACGTAGAATACACGAAACATAAATTTGGAAATGTATGTGAGAGGTTGGGTTCAGCTACAGGCTGTAACTTACAGCGACTTGCATAAATTTACAGGGCATACGACGAGTTGCGTATTAGACACTGAATAATACAGTTTCATACTATTAAATATTGTAGACATTATTATTCGTAATATTTCTGCATTGATCCATTGTACGGATTGCAGACACATCGCTGTGTTAATTTTTCAAAATTCCCGCAACTCCCCGTTAAAAGTTTTGAAATAGACAACAATAATCTTTGACCAATGACATACTTAATATAAACTGGCAGTCTTTAACAACAAATTAACACAAACTGAATCAAAAATGAATTACGAAATGTTTAGTAGTGTTGGTACGTGGATAACATATTTTCAGCAGAACAAATCAGTGTGAATTGTGTATGGGTAGGTGTGGAATGTGCTCACTATACTCAAATTACTCGCTTTCATTTTTGCTTTAGCTGATAGTTACTTAAACCCACTCTATATGTATTATGGCATCGTCTTCGACGAAACAAAATTTTGTATTACTACTTGTAGCCGTTCATAGATTACGTCACGGTACTTTTGTGGAACTCACACTTCTACGGGCTTGGAAAAGAACACCTTTATTTTCTTGAATTTCCAAAAACTTCTCATCGTTACTTTCTGAGTTGAACAAGTACATGAAGTATTGTTTTTCGGAAAATTTGTTCGTTTTTAAGAAATCCTACACAAGCCGTTCGGGAAAAAATCCTCCAGTCATGTTTGCACAGCTGTATTTGGTGTGGAACCTCGGGAAATCTCAAAATAGGGCAAAATTTTTGATGCACCTCCAGACTACATTAGAAGCGCTAGCAACTTCTACGCTGGAATGCAGTAATCATCCAAATAACTTACTGCCTTGCTTCGTCGAACTCCATAGTTTGATTAACTTGAAAATGTCATTTTGTATGGGAATCCTGAGGTTACCCTATTTTCAAGCCTGTCGTGGCGTGGCGGGGTTGGACAAAATTTTACAACCAGATCATCTCAAACTTCTTGAAAAATTTCAAACCTTTCGACTGGCATGACGATTTTCATCAAAAACATCAGAAGTGCGTTTAGTTTAAAACTTTTCTTTGTGCCCCTCGTAAAGTAAAAGTGCCTCCGACGTTTGGTTGAATATTAACATGATTATCACAAAGGATACATATCAAAGCAGCTCATATTTTATGCTCGAATCAAAACTAAATGCGCCAATTTTGTCTTGTGCAACAAGTTTTCTTTGTTTTTCCTCTGTTTAGTTTAAAAAGAAAATACATGGTTAGTAAAAACTGAAACTTGCATTATGAGTGAGCATAGTACATTTAAAGCCAAAATTTCACGATCACATTTGTATCGGTTATAGGAATTATAAGACTTATTATAATTCTTTCCAAACAGACGAGAAACAATCAAATATCCAACGTTAAATTCCGACGTTAGCATAAAACAAAACATACACTAAAAAAGCATCGAAATGCATTGTGCACATGAGTACGCATGTTCTGAATTATACCAACACGATATTTCTTTCTGGCCAAAACACATTTTCTATTCGCCGGATTTCGCTATTTCCCCTCTTCTCACTGATAAAAACCAATAAATAATTCACGACGAAAAATGCTATGAAAAATTTTGGCTTGATGAAAAGCAAGTGTGTTGCATGTGTAACCGTTAGTACTATCTCGAACGCCTTGCGATACGCGTTGCTTCCATCAGCTACCGGCACTAATTTCATATCTCATATTAAAATTCTTCATCACTGAGGATAATTCAATTTACTCCAAAAGGTTTAGAAAATGTGAAAATTCTGTTGGTGTTAAAAGAGAACATTGAAGGATCACAAAGGATAACTAAATAAACAGATTATTTGTGTCGGTTGGATTTCTTTTTGGAAATTTGTGAGTTTTTTTTTTTTTTAATTTATTGTTATTTTTAGTGTGAAAAGGGTGCTTTTGAACATAAGGGACGATAAAAAATTTTATTTTCTGTTTTATTTTGTGTGGTGGCCGTTATATTTACCCAAAATACAGACATTCTCTGTGTAAACTTTTATTTTTATTAAATCAAATCAAAAGGTGTAAAACGAACTCTAGAGGCTTTTAGGAAATAATGGATATTGAAAATGAGTTAAACAGCAAAGCTAAAAATACATTTTGTATGAGATCCTGTTAGTTACGTGCCAATGAATTTTCATTAAAAATCAAAAATTTTCTGTTTTCATTGAAAGCCAACTGTAGTCTTCAATAAGATTTTTCTGCCGTTGGCAATCACAAACAATCGAAATTTTATTATTTTTGCGTATGCTAATAAACTGTCGTTGATGTATAAGATCGGTTAAATTATTCATTAGGGCAAAGTTGAGAAGAAATCAAAGAATCAAAGGATGTTTATTTGTTTAAGTTAGGAAAGATGATAAAATAATCGAATCTTTAGAAGGAAATGTTGGTTGCCTCCTGAAGAAAAAACTCCTTTCAACACGAGATAAAATTATTTAATTTATGTAAAAATAGGCGCCTTATAGACCCACTCCAGACCCGTTTTCATCATCAGAAAACTATCCTGATTTCAAATTCGTGTGCTATACTGTTCAATTTATTTCGGTCTGCAAACGTTTAATCGCATGCTGTATTCTTTTTCTGAGGCACCCGTAAATGAAGAAAGAAATGTACATTATAACCTCCATTATGCGGTCTAGACTTGAACAATGGAATTCTATTGTAGAAGTACAGACTGAGTAATAAGACTTTTGAATTTAAATTTTTTGCATTGCATTGATTACAAATTTTCAAGTTAAAGTTGGGTAGGGCAGGGTTACGGAAAAATGTCAATCCGCTCAGTTCTAGTTGGAGTTACCTAAGCGGATTATTAAGGATTCAACTTGCTAAAATATATTTATAACTACTTTAGTCCAAGCAAGTTGTCTCATCAAAAAAATTTAAATATGAAATTCATTGATCCCAAACTTGGTGTTATTAACGCCCAAATGGTGCTATTAACGTCCACTTGGTGTTATTAACATTCACTTGGTGTTATTAACACCCACTTGGTGTTACTAACGCCTTCGTGGAGCTATTTACGCCGACTTGATGTTATTAAAGCCGACTTTTTGGTATTAACGCCCACTTTTTGGTATTAACGCCAACTTGGTGTTATTAACGCCCACGTGATGTTATTAGCGCCTACTTGATCTTATTAATTCTCTCTTGGTGTTATTAACGCTCACTTGGTGGTGTTTATAACTCTGAAAATGATAATAATGCCCAAAAGCCGTAAATAACACACGGAATTTTAAGTCTTTTTAAAGCCATTAACAATAAAAATGCTTACAAAATGTTCAAAAAATCTGAACAACAAAAATGGGATATATGTTTTTGAAAGAAATTTTGATGGTTTTAAACGTTGATTCGAGGTGTAGACTCTACAGAGCCATAAAAAAAATTTTATTCTATGGGTGCTATAATACCAAAATGGGAATGTTCTCACATTTTGACCACTGATTTTATGTTTAATAACACGCATTGGGCGATATTTAAAGTGTAGTGGGGGTCTGCCCTAATTTTCATAGGAAACTTAGTATGAAAGATGCAAAAACTTTATATGGGTGGCAGGACATTTCTCCGCCGCAAATAACGCCCGGGGTGTTATTAACGCCCGGCGCCCAGCTGAATAATTGGATAAACGCTACAAAATGGCGCTTTAACAAATAACTTTAATTATAGAGCTAACTGTAACTAAAAGAAGTTGACTAAGAGGAAAATTTTCCTTATACAGAACGTCAATAGAAGGAGTTGAATAGAGGAAAATTTTAAAATGCGGTGAAGGTTTATTTTCTCAATTTTTGTGTAATAAGTTTTTTAAAAATGTTGATAGTTACAGCCTTATCCTTTTAGAGGTGTACAATGTGAAATATATAGATGACATTTGTACAATGATTTCTAACAGCTTTAAAAAAACATGATGCAGTTTCATAGGCCGAAAATTTCAACTAGAAAATGGTGACTGTTGGTGTCTTTCCAAAAAGTGGAAAATAAACCTTGGCCGCACTTTACTTATACAGAATGTTGACTAAGGGGAAAATTTTCCTTATACAGAATGTAACTAGAAAGAGTTGACTACAGGAAAATCTTCCTTATACAGAATGTCACTAGAAGGAGTTGATTAAGAGGAACATTTTCCTTATACAGAATGTCACTAGAAGGAGTTGACTAGAGGAAAATCTTCCTTATACAGAATGTCACTAGAAGGAGTTTAGTAAGAGGAACATTTTCCTTATACAGAATGTCACTAGAAAGAGTTGACTAAGGGGAAAGTACAGAACGTCACTGGAAGGGATTGATTAGGAGAATCATACAGAATGCCAATTGATGGAAGAATTTTTTTCTGTGCTCTTTTATTTTTAAAAAAGTTGTCAATAAAAATCAAAAAATTACATGAAAACTTTATGAAAGTCATTGAGCACTTACTTACTTTTACTTTACCGGCACTACAGCCCATTAAGGGTCTTGGCCTTCTCCAACATGCTTCTCCAACCGCGCCTATCTGCAGCTAACGTCTCCCAGCTGGTTACTCCCACAGTTCTTAAGTTGGCAAAAGCAGCGTCGCTCCACCTGGACTTGGGTCGCCCTGCACTCCTTTTGCCTTCAGGTTTGGACTTCAGAATTTTTTTTGGAATACGATGTTCATTCATTCGTTGTACGTGACCGAGCCAACGTAGTCTATTTATTTTTGTTGTTCTGACTATGTCGGGCTCTCCAAAAAGCTCTATGAGCTCGTGATTATATCGTCTGCGCCATCGGTTCAGTTTTCGGTCAAATACTGGTCCAATAAATCCAGAGATTGTTCATTTTTCTGTGTCAAGCGCCACGACTCCGAACCGTACGTAACTACCGGTCTGATCACAATTTTATAAAGTGCGCATTTTGAATTTCGGCTTACTGACTTGGACTCTAGAATTTTCAGCAGGCTGTAATAACTCCGGTTGCCCAAAGTTACTCGCCTTTTTATTTCGTCCGCAATGTCGTTGTTTATGTTCAGCTCTGATCCAAGGTATACGAACTTATGGACCATTTTGAATGTGTGTGTGTCGATCGTTACGTTATCTTCCCGATATCGATTCGTAGGTGGGATGATCATGTATTCCGTTTTTCCGTCATTGACCTTCAACCCAAGGTCGGTACCTTTCCTCTCCAAGGCCATAAACTTATCTTTAACAACATCCATAGTTCGGCCAATAATGTCCAGGTCATCTGCAAAACCAAGCCACTGACTGGACTTGGAGAAAATGGTGCCGCTGGAGTCTATGTCCATGGTTTGAACAGCTGCTTCGAGTGTTAAATTGAAAAGCAGCGTTGCAAGAGGATCTCCTTGACGTAGGCCTTCCTCAATGTCGAAAGTCTCTGACATTTGATTGCGGATCCTTACTCGGCTGTTAGCTCCGTTTAGTGTTAGCTCCGTTTAGTGTTAGCTTCGTTAGCGAGATCAGTTTGTTGGGAATTCCGAACTCCTCCATGACTCTCCATAGCTTACTTCTTCTAACACTGTCATAGGCTGCCTTGAAGTCAACGAACAAATGGTGTGTTTCAATGTTGTACTCCTTGCACTTCTCCAAGATCTGTCTGATATTAAACAGCTGGTTGTTGAACGACCTACACGAAAACCACTTTGGTATTCACCTATCGTAGATTCCGTGTATGGATGAAGGCGCTGATATAGAATATTTGCAAATATCTTGTAAGCAATATTCAGCAGAGCGATTCCTCGAAAATTGCCACACTCCAATTTGTCACCTTTTTTGTATATGGGACTTCCACTCTTCCGGTAACTCCTCGTCATTCCAGATGCGTATGATGAGCTCGTGCATCTCCATACATAGCGCGTTGCCGCCGTTCTTGAAAAGTTCACCGGGTAGGTTGTCAGTCCCCGGGGCTTTGAAATTTTTGAGCTTTAAAATTTCAGCTGCAACTTCTTGCATCGTTGGTTCTTCTATGTATGGTTGCGCAGTCTGAAATGGCAATTCGTCGTTTTCGTCGTCTCGGTTGAGCGGTCTGTTCGGGTTAAGCAGTTCCTTAAAGTACTCAGCCCATCTCGCAATGCACCTTTCCTCATCTGTTAAGACCAATCCATGCTTGTCCTTACACAGCAAAGGTTGTTGACTGTAACCGTTTCTGGATTCGTTCACTTTCCGGTAAAAGTTCCGAGTCTCCTTCCGATTGCCAAACTTCTCAATTTCGATCAAAACGTCCTTGTCACGCTGTCGCTTTTTCCGTCGGAAGAGTTTTCTCTCGAAATTTCTTTTAGAACGGTACTCTTCCTGGCCAGCTCGAGTGAATCTACTTAGAGTTTTCAGGCGAGCTGCGTTTTTGTCGTCCATGGCCTTCTGGCATTCATCGTCAAACCAGATTTTTCTTTTATTTCCCGTTCTCGTTCCCACTGCCTCTGCTGCGGCGCTCTCTACATTCCGTCTAATTTGATTCCACGCATCGTCTACGCTTCGTTGTTCGCTGACCATTCCGCCAATAATATTCGTCTCCAGCCTGTCGACATATTGACGTTTAATGTCTTCGTTCTGTAGTTTTTCCACGTCCCACCTTTCCAATGCCGGTTGTCGATTGTGTTGAACCAATATTCGAGACCTAACTACCGCTCTCACCAGGTAGTGATCGGAATCTACATTCGGTCCTCTACAGCTTCTGACATTCAACATATTTGAACAGTGACGTGCATCTATCAAAATATGGTCAATCTGGTTTTTGGTTCGTTTATCCGGTGATACCCATGTCGCTTTGTGGATGTCTTTATGTTGGAAATAGGTACTGATGAAAACCATGTTTCTTGATGCTGCAAAATCAACCACCCGCGTTCCATTTTCGTTCGAGTTTTCGTGAAGGCTATGTTTACCGATTGTGGGACGATAAAATACTTCGCGGCCTATTTTAGCATTAAAAACTCCAAGCACAATTTTAATGTCTCGTTTCGGCGCTCCATCATATACATCCACCAGTTTCTCGTAGAATAGCTCCTTCGCCTCGTTGTCGCTTTCCTCCGTAGGCGCATAAACGTTTATAAGAGTGTAATTGAAAAATTTTCCTCTTATCCGTAGAGAACACAATCGCTCGTCAACAGGACTGAAACCAATCACCGCGTTTCTAGCTCTGCCGAGAACCATGAAGCCTGTTCCATACTCTCTTGGACTGTCGTTACTCTTCCCACTATAGTAGAACTTATAGTCGCTACTGGTCATGGTGTCCTTTCCAGGCCATCTCGTTTCTTGCACAGCTGTTATGTCAATTTTTGCCGCTCTTAGCGCACTTGTGAGAGATCTCAATCATCCTGGCCGCAACAAAGATCTTACATTCCATGTTCCTAATTGTAAATCGTTGTCCTTTTTCCGATGCTTGAGTCGTTGCCGTTTATCCTGTCCGATCCGAGGCTGTGTTGGGGAATTCATAACAAGACTGTTTTTACGGTGTCTGGGAGATAGCCAAGCGCTCAACCTACTTTCCTTCTCCCGATGACCCGTAGGAAAGTCACCAGGTGGTGATGGTAGCCCATCTGACTAGGGCTGTGTATGCTGCCGTTGTCTCCTGCTGTTGAGATCCGCCATCATACTAAGTCGCCATCCCATCTTGATAGCGCCTAGCTGCCTTCGGCCCTCCCTATACGTGCCGTTTAGGTACTACCCGAAGGCAGCCCCCCTCATCCTTATGCTAAGTGACCACACTACTACACCAGGGTTGGTTACCTGATCGTTCATGCGGGTTGCTCACTATAACAGGTGTCACCACAGGTAGGATAGGATGTAGGAGTAGGTGGACAGAGGCTAAGGTACATAAAGGAGTACTATATTACGCTTAACACACCATTTGACACCCTCCGGAACACGGGCTTATGGATGGCTAACTAAACAAAAGAAAAATGTTTGCTTCTTCGTTTCATTTGTTTTTGAGAACATAATTTTTTCTTCCTAAACCAGGAGCCAATTGTCACTCTGCTCGGTGTTCAAAAGTGAATATTTCGTCTTTAAATTTGTTTAATCACAGCATATCAAAAAATAAAGTAAAGTGGACGACTGCAATTCAATTTGTAATTTGGTGATAGTCAGTGGAACGCAAAAGTTACGATTTGATAAAAACTAAAAAATGGAGTAATGAACCTGTGTGCTTAGCAGTTCAAATATTTATATTAAAAACAGTGTAAAAGACGTCAGACGATCCAAACGTGTTTATAACTGAACGAGATGATGATAATAACTGCAGTCTTTAAAGGGTTCGTATTACCACTTAATTCATTAGACTAATTCATTACGACCGCAAAAAATATTTTTTATCTTCGTTGTTCACTCATCTGAAACATAAATATTGTATATTTAAGATCATAAAAATATTGAAGTTAAACACCGCTTCTTGAGCACATGTTGGCTGAATTATTTTTAGGTATGGATATTTTTTGTTTGTTTTTATTATCAAACGACCATGACTTATAATCTATTTTTACTTATCCGCAATCATGTAAATAAATGGTTTATTGTTTAAACTTATTTGATCAACTAGCCACGATTCGTTAACACGGCTTTATGTGTTTAGAATGTCGTCTCTGCGTCTCTGCAACAGGAAAAAGCGACTTTTCAATTTTCTCCCGAATGGCACATTTGCTTTACAAGCAAACGATTATGAATATGAAAATACCTTCTATCCCACTTTTTTGTATCTACTATCAAGTGATTTAAATTTTCACGAGCTCAAAAAGTCTTTGATTCGATTACATTTCATTAAAAAACCACTTGCGTTTATTGAAGAGAAATCGTTTTTTTAAACAATATTCGTCACAAATACTTTTTCCGTAAATTATTGAAAATTCCCATCCGAAATTGCCGAAGATTTTTTTCACAAATATTAACATTGAAACTTTTCAATCCGATGTTTTTAAAATACACATCAACAAAATCAGACAATGGTCGCGATGGACGCAAATGTTCTCATTCTTCTGACAAAACGAAATATCGAAAAAAAAAATCAAATCGTACAACCATTGATACACAACAGGAATTGCAAGCAACTTTTGTAGCGTTAAATGGAATAGGTGTGCATGTGAAGGCTTGGAATATTCATACCATAAATTATTTACCAAATTAAAGTTCTTCAAATATATAACTTACGTCAAAAAATATTTTTCCCTTAATTCGTTTCAAAAACTCACACAAAATTGAAGCAGAATTTTCCAAAACAAAATTAACGAAAAATTAATTCCGCGTGTAATTTTATTACTACCCACGAACAAACACAAAGTCTAAAACTGTTTTCTTTTTTTCGAATTGCTGTCCGCATAATACCCTCGATTATACGCACACACACGTTCATTCTCATTCGACAAAACACGGGCAAAAACATACGAGAAAACTCGAAAAAACGAATCAAACGATTTGATACAATTTTGAATTGCTAAGAAATTACGAAAGTTGCAGAATCATATTTTAGCCAAAATACTGAATGATAGTTTCTCATATTTACAACATGAATAAATTAGATATGAATGCATCTTTTGAAACACTCAGAACGCAAAAATAATTTGTAATTATTGAATGCGAAGAGGCTGCAGAAGGCTGTTCCCGCAAGTTTTTCACAGAAATAAATTTTTTGCCTTCTAAGCAAATGGGACCCATCGATTCGATTGCAATTGGTACGAAAATTTGATTTTCCGCCTGAGTTATGCCCTTGCATTTGTTCCGCTTTAATGATGCACCTTTTTCGGCTATTTTGCCAACCGCTCTACATGACACATCGATATATGAAGGAGCCAATGTGTCCAAACACGTTGCATCCCATGTTAAAAATCGACCACTAGACCAAGGGATCAACGTTATTCCGCCTGGTCTCTCTCTGTTGCCACTATTCAGACCGTGCGGCTCCAGACGTGAAGGTATTTGAGCAGATACCAATACCAATTTCACAATTTTGTTTACTTCAGAGTGTCTCCCGAACCTGCCAGCACTTCTACGAAAAGTTAAGCCATGAATTCCATCTGAATTCACGAATGCTTCCCTGCAACTACATTCATTTGGTGTGCATACATCACAACCATAACGAAGAGCAACTGAGATTCGAAATGTGCTATCGCTGAGTAAGGTGCCTATGATCTTGGAAGGAAGTACGTTCAGCCATTGACTTGATTCATTGTTTTGTGATGCAAGAAATCTCGCCGCATTTGTTTTGTCCACACAATTGAAATATGATTTGGTCGCTCGTATGTTGATGTTGTCCCACTCTTTTTGTATATGACGCTTTGCTGGAAATTGGGTGTGGGTAATACTCCATTCGTCAATTGCTTCCTTGTAAAATGTTACTTCCATCACACCAGAGTCAGATGACAAAACATAATTGATGAAATGAAGAGAACCGTTCACAGATGATAAAAATGCAGGAAGACCAATATCTTTAAGTTTACGGACACCAATGCCACCATCGTTTGTTGGCAGACAACACAAGTTCCATTTGTCGACGCTAAAATTAATGTTTGTGATTGATTCAAATGCGCTTTGAAAGCATTCATCGAAAGTTGCTACAATGTCTTGAAATATACACGTAGGTGTAGTGCGAACTATAAATTGCGAGTTTCGAGATCTAGAAACAATGTTTCAGCAGAAAATACGCTACGACACTTTTGATCATTTTCAACTTTTCAAAACTTGCTTTGACGGTGACCAGTTTCTTTAAAAAAAGTTTCCTGGCCGCCTGCAACGACAATGCATCCCCCAGCAGTTCAATGTCGGACTGAATTACCTGAATTCCAGGTGATATTTCGTTGAAAGCTTCCAAAATAACATTATCAATTTCTCCGCAAAAATGAATTTCGCAATGTGATGGGTTTATTGCCAAACCAACTCTGGCACTTGTATCGATGAGTGACTTGAAATCCCGCAAAACGACCTGTGGTTGTCTGGCGTGTGATCCATCGTCGAGATACCAAACATTGACTTGAGAGTTCAATTTGCTAATCAATGAATGAATGGCCAAGCAGAATATCAGTGGACGACAAGGGTCCCCCTGTTGGGCCCCAACTTGAGAAGGGATATCTCCAAAAAACAGTAGTGACGGAGTGGCCACAAAAACGGGTACAATTTCGGAGTATGCTGAAACACTTCTCTCAACATATCGTCCCGCTCGATGCTGTTAAAGGCATTTGTGAAGTCAACTTTCAAAAAGACTTTACCATGTTGTTGTTGGAACTCAAATATTTCCGCACAGCGTGAACGATCGCCTTACATCCTGATTTTATCCCGAAGCCCATTTGGATTCGACCAAAAATACCCACAACCTGTTCACGCACCGCGTTGCAACCAAGCTTTGCTGCCAAACAACGGAATGTATTGCCTACCGCAATTGGCCGGATACCTCCTTGTTTTTTGTTCAAAGCGCACAAAACAGCCCCAAAAAATATTCAGTCAGTTTAATACAGACGCCACCGGCCAAAATGAGGTGACACTTTCCAACAAATTGATGCCGGCTTCACCGGAAACCTTGGACACTAAGTCTTTGAGATGTTGCGGACGAATTCCGTCGATGCCACTAGAAGAACCATTCTTAAAACTGTATATTGCCTTTCGTACTTCTTTATCCGAAATCATGACCCGTTCGGAACAAGCGTTTCGCGGATCAGGAAAGTTAAGAATCCTTGAAGGTGACGGATGCTTTTTTTGCAATTTACTGAAAGTGTCACTATTCATTGGTGCTATCGAGTCTTCTGATGATAGGAGCCGCACTGGACCTTGAATATCGCCATCCGCTATTTTTGATTCAATTCTAGACTCTAGACTTCAGGTCGGAATCGCGTAGTTAAATTCTGAACGTAAATGACCAAAGCTCTGAAGAGTTTTGAAAAATTCTAAATTTTTTTGAAGCGAAATTATGAGAGAAATGGTATTTCTGAAACTAGATCTGAAAGAAAATTTTAACGCCACGACTGGGTCCCGAACCCAGAATCTTCACCTTTCCGGGGTGCTGCTCTACCAATAGAGCTACCGTGGACATTTTCAATTCAGATCTAATTTCAAACCGTTGCTTACATACTGACACATGCATTTGTAGCCAAAGTTGACGCATTTTCGTTCTTACGAGCTGCGCGCGCTTTTGTGCCACTTTAATACCTGTGTCTGTTTATAGAGAGTTATGATAGGACCAGTTATTTTAAATAGTCTTGTGGAAAATATTTGGCGCGAAATTTTGATGTGAAAATTAAAAACAAAATGACATATTCGTTGGTGTTTTGCGGTGTTTTGTTTGTTACGTTTGTTTTGTTGAAAATCAAATTTAAGTGACGGTAAGGTAGAAACTAAATAAAATTGTTATATTAACCGCCCATTGTGACTGTATGGCAGGACTTGGGGAAGTTTGTTCGCACGTTGGCGCTGTGTTTTTCTTGGTGGAGGATTGGGGTCGAATATCCAACAATATTCAAAATGCGGTAAGAACTCATTTAAGAGATTATTCATTGTTTATGTACAAATAATTGTTTTGTTTTTTTTTTTGACGGAAAATTTGGTTGCGGAAAGAAATTTTGCGAAAATAACTACGACATCAGCAACTTTCTTTTTAAGGAAGAAGATATTTTCTCTAGTTTTATGTATTATTGTTTCAATAAAGTGAAATGTTGACCAAATTTGTGTTTCATTCTTCATGGTGTTCGGTGATGTGGATTGAAATGATTCGTCCAAATGTTTTGTAAAAGTTTAAGGTATCTTTGCGGTACGCATTTATTAAATTAGATTAAAGGACTAAAATTTCCCGTTTTGTTGCGACCAGGAAGGAATTTCATGTACGGACGTTCTGGCGTAGTGGGTAGTTCCCAAATAAAAACAAAGAAAGTCGAGATGGCTTGCATTGACGATATAGAATGGGACGAAAAAAGTGAAAGAGTCGCATATGATTCTTTCTCAGAAGATTCTTTTACAGACCATTCATTCGCAGACCATTGTATCACAGACGACTCTTTGATAAAACCTGAAGGGTCACTAACAGAAATATTAGGGAACGAACTTGAAGAAGTTGGTGACTTGGACCAAAATGAAAATCGACGCATTTCATCATTTCAACATTTTGAGGATATCATTTGGCAAGACATCAATGCTAATTTTTTAGACTATCAAAATAGTTTTTGAGGAAATCAATTGTTAAAATGACAGGATATCAAAAAACTTATTTCGTACATCAACTTCTTTTTTAGGTTTATCAATCTAATTAATCCCAATAAATACGGTGGAATCTTTTTGCAACATCTATTACATATGTTTGCCTTATCCACTCTGATGCGTACGGGTCTTTGGTCATGTTTTTCCAATAAATTGACTCTCGTCGTTTGAAAATAAAATTAAGTTCCCTGCAATAAATATGTGATAAAGAAAACAATACCTTTTTTCCACGTCTGTCGTCGGCGTAGGTGACATGAATAAAGAAAATTTTTTACCCGAAGCAATGCAAATAAAAGAACGGAAAATGAATCAACGTAAAAAAACATCAACAAAAATATTTTTTTTTATTTCAACAACTTAATCGGGTTCACATTGCTTCTTCAATGTAATACGCGTTGAGTAAGCGGACCCGCTTATCTTATGCGAACTTCAACTTAATGTTCTATTATCGTAAAATATTTAATGTCTCACATTAAACATTTGTGTTCCGAAAAGATATTCTCCGGAAAAGCGTTTCAGAAGATTTATTTGGATATTTTGTTTCTTAAAACATTCACCACAACAATTTAAGGCGCCCTAAAGAAATATTTTTAATTATACAAATTTGAAAGCGTTTAATAATTTAAAGCATCGGCAGCATCGTTTTTTCCTTCCCGAGTGAAATTGAAAGTCTTCAAATAAAGAAGTATTATGAAAATTCGATGACATACTATAAACAGACTTACACACACTCAATAATTTACACAAATTGAAGCAAAAGTGAAATGTGTAGTAATGTTGGTAGATTACGTAAATTTTATGTGTATTACGTATTTTTAGAAGAAAAAGTCAGCGTGAATTGTGTATGTGTTGGTGTACGATGTGCATACTATACACAAATTACGTATTTTCATTTTGCTTCAGCTGATGGTTACGTAGACCCAGTCGATATATTATTTTGTCACTGTGCAAAGTAACTATGTTAAAAAGTAAATAAATATTTCATTCAATGTGTTTGGGATGAAGGTGCTCATCATTGTTAAGATGAGTTAAAGATGGCTCTAAGATGGTAGAGAAAAGAATGTGAATGAACGATCGGAAGTCCAATAAGTCATTGTGATCTTCTCTTCTCCTCCTTTTTTGGCTTTACCGAACCCAATTTTTTCACTCCGGTCGTTTCCGTCTTCTCTTCCCTCGAAAGAAATAAGACACCTAAAGTAAACTTCTTTATGCAGACTAGAAATGTTGCCCGGGCTTCACTTGGGACGTACGCTACACTCTCAGAATTTTGAATTGAAATGCATGAAAAGTATCTACTCCCATTTCACGAACTTAGTGTGCTATTGGGACGTGTGCTATTTCCCGGTCGTCAGTAGAAGATTTACGTAAAAATTGACCGGGAGCTGGGGGTTAAAAAATTCTCCTGAAAGATTTAGTTCGCAAACTACCTAAATCTGTCGAGAAATTCCGGAGATACTGTCGATAAAGTGTCCAGAAACAAGGTCGGTAAAACTTTTTCACCTATGTCTCCGCGAAATAAGCACGGAAATGGTTCTCCTAAGTTTTAATTGAAAATATGGACCACAGGAAAATAATGAAAAAAATTTGGTGAAAATCTGCATAGTGTTTCGTGGTGAAGAGAGCCTAACTCGATAGGAATTAATAATAAACACATATTTCGTTATCATTGTGGTTTACGAATGTTTAAATGAAGGGGCTGGAAGGTTGTTAGAGGGGATGAAAGTGAGGTTAGATGAGTGTATTAACATCCTCTACAACACATAAATAAGTAAAATATTCGTGAAAAACTAATCTATTTAGCAACCCTTCTGCCTATTTGCATCAAAGTTTTTCGTTAGTTTCTGATACCAATACATGTACATAAAAAGAGCTTGAAAGGGCTATTTCAGTGCAGATTTATAGGCAAAAAATTTGTCCGACCCTAAAAACACTTCTAAAACACATTCGTTCCGACTTATTTAATCCAATGACTTTAGAAACTAGACTTATTGTCTGTTAGTTAATCTCAATAATTGTTGTCTCATTGAGACTGACTATAATGAGCGATTACTTATTTCCAATAATTTAATTTAAATCTTTACTTTGAGTCAAGCCTAAACTAAATTTTTAAATCATTTAGCCATGAGTTTGCATCGTTCAGGTCGTTGATGTTACTAGTAAAGCGATTAATCCGACATTTGCCTTCAAGGAACGGGTTAGCTCAGTGGTAACGTACTGGCTTTCCACCGAGAATATCCGGGTTCAATCCTGGTGGGGACAAATTCTGTATAGGATTTTTCTTCAATGCATAGCATGAAAGTAACGTTCCTAGGCACACCCAGGCTTCATAATTTGGGTAGTTGACTCGTACGTATTAAAATGACAAATATGACGTCACCCATATTCGATGAATTCTGTGTACAAATATCTGAGTCTAACGTTAGACGGAGATATAATAAGCACCACAAGAAATCCAATTAGGTGTGGTTCGAAATTCACGTTAAGCATGTGGTCCAAAAAATGCCTGCCGGTTAAACACATTGAAGGGACGAACCGGCATTCCAAGCCCTACTAGTTTCTGCCATAGATGGCACTAGGTTTGGGTGCAATTTACCACTGAGACAGTAAAAATGTCGGTAACGAAAGGATTTCTAAGAGAATCCATGTGAGGAAAAGAACTCACAAAAAATTGCGGAACTAGTTAAACAACAAAAACCTCTTAAAAGGTAAAGTGTGACGCAGTCCGAAAGTCCGCTTCCAAAATTAATGATATCGCTTGAGGTGACGCTGTCGCTGAAAATACGCAGAAGTTTGTTTGAATGGAACATTGTGTTCAAAGTTTTAATTTCCTGTAAAAATTACAGCGCTTTTTTTAAAACAAAATTACTTTGTGTTAAAAAAAGTGCGTCACAAATGCCGGGCCCACCAGCGGAATAATTTTTCGATACTTTCAGTTTTTACACGCAAAAATTTAAATTTATCTTAAACAGTCTACGCAATAACAAGCAAAAGTCAAATTTTTCCCGAGTAAACCAACTCTCTAAGTATTGTCATTCCGAAGCTAAAATTCGAAAACCAAAAAAAACCTAATTTATTGCTTGGGAAAATTCAAGATGACGCCAGTTTGACCGCTGGCAGCCATTTTCTTAAGATCCCAAAAAATTCTCCTGACCAAACTCTATAACTTTCCCGAAGAAACCAACTCTCTAACTATTGTCACTTCGGAGCTAAAATTCGAAAACTCCGAGCATTACCTAAAAACCCTCAAAATTGACCACTTTTCCACGTGCCACGGCTTTTCCAGAATTTTCCCGGAAAAGCGGCATATGAAATTTTGCATTTGGGGCCGAGACTGACGTTCCCTGAAAATTTTAAGGAAATGGCTCGAGCGGTTCTCAAGAAAAAAAAAAGGTAGATAGATGCATAGATAGAGACATAGATCGTTGACACACCACACAGGAATAAAATTGTTATTACTTACAAAGGTAATTTGACCACTTTTCCATAGGAATTGGTCATCTTTGATTGGCGATATCTCAGCCAATTTTCAACCGATTTTGATGAATGAGCGCTTGTTGGAAAGCTGCTGCGACGTAGTTTTTTGGAGGGGAAAGGGCGAAAACTCAAAACTTCGCCTATAAATCGTGTCTTGTCCCAAAGGTTTTTGTATGGAGGTTTTTGGGTTTGTGGACGTTTTTTTGGGTGTGGGGACTGCGTCACGCTCTCCGCTACCGCTCCGAGCATGATAAAAATGATCTAGCCTCTGACCCGGACGGGTTGTAACGGCAGATTATTATTATTATCCAATCCCTTAACTTCGACGGTCGGATCAGTGATGAATTTCTTGTTGATTACGTCCACTCCTTGCCACCATACTTTCCATCAGGCATCCGTAACGTTATAACTTTATTCTAAAAGTTCCATTATGTAACGTAATGTAACTTAGAGAAGAAGCCTCATAATTTCATCGTGTTCAAATGAATGAATGTTCGCAAAAATGGATTCATACTGTGAAATTCGCTCCTGGAAGGTAATGTGAAATGTCACATTTCATTGGAATTTTAGAAAAAAAAAGTATAAACAATAACGTTTTATTTTGAAGGAAGGCAGAAGATTTGGCATTACCGGCCTGTTTATTCTTCATCTGATCTTTTGAACAAGTTGTTAGAAAAATATTCAAGTAATCGATAATTAATATTTTAGGGCTTATTGAGGAAATTTCTCAAGATTTTATTCCAGGGAACGACGAACAGAAAAAAGAACAGAGAAATTGGGATCTTCCGAGAATCAACAGTAAGTTTTCTAGGATGTTTGATTCTAGTGAACCTGTTGCTCAGGCAAGACTACTTGCGTCATCTACTAATGAATCTTCAAAGTGGCTGCAGGTGGTCCCATCGAGTAATACTGGTTTGCTATTAGATAACAATTCCGCGAGAATTGCTGTTGGTCTTCGTTTAGGTTCCCAATTATGTGATGAACATAAGTGCATTTGTGGCTTTATGGTAAAAAGGACGACTTGCATGGTTTGTCATGCAAGAAGAAAGCAGGGATAATTTCTAGGCATGACGAAATTAATAAAATTATTTCTCATGCATTTTCTTCCACAGGGTTCCCAAATATAACACAACCACCAGAAATTTCTAGAGACGATGGCAAACGACCTGATGGTATGAATCTAATTCCGTGGGTTCATGGAAAGTCTCTTCTCTGGGACGTGGCAGTTCGAAATACGTTAGCCCCTTCTTATGTCAATGAATCTACTAAGAAATCGCGTTCAATAGCCTGTTGCCTTTGAAACCCAAGGTTGCGTGGGTCCAGAAACGAAGAAATTTATAGGCAAATTAGGGTCATTGATAAGAACAGCTTCTTGGGAATCACGCTCGAAAGATTTCGTATTACAGAATATTTCAGTGCAATTCAAAGAGGCAATTAGGCATTATCCTGGCAACATTGGGGAAAAGTAGAGTAGATGAATTTTACTTATAGCAAGTTGTTGTTGAAAAGATTGTTTTTTTACTGGCTGCGCAATTGTGAGTAGCCTTTTTTTCGTTCAATAAAATGTTTTATTTTGATAATCGGTTTTACAAAACTCCGATTTTCAGGTAACTGTAATTGTTAATTAAAATAGCTTCGACATTGTGGGTGTCTAACGAACAATTCTTGCTTCTGATTGGTAAAAAAATCTTCAGTAAACTCACCACATTGCTAAATATATTCAAATTATGAAAATGTAAAAAAGGAAAATATGAAAAATTCTTCAAAAGCGGAATAATTCACACAACTTTGTGAAAATAATATAAGCATCAGGTATAACAGTGAATTTTTGCGTCCGTGACTGGAATAATATGTAAACTAATAATGTTGCGGAGGGTGTTGTGTTATGCAAATCAGCATTGAAAGTTTATCAAAATGAAATCGTTTTTTCTTTCCTTTTTTTGTATTTTGTGTGCAGATAATTTTAATTGTTGCTGGGAGTGGGAATCATTTGAATCGTTTCGTTAAAGAATCGACTCATCGTGTTACTAGACTATTGAAATAAAAAATTATGTTCATGTCCTTGGGTTGTCTTTATGTTGGTTTTGTATAATAAAATTAAACGTTTTGGTTCTTTAAATAAGAAAACAAGTGGGCTTGGTGTTCTAAGAATACTGGTGGTTTGGTTATGAATAATACTGATGTTCTTCGTTGTGCAATTTTATTTTTTGACTTTATAGTAATGGAAGCTGATGAAAAAATCTTGATCTTGTTCACCGTCATCATGAACACTGATGGTACAAATTCTAAGCTGAAGTATCCAACAAAAAAAGTCAACAAAAAATTTGCGTTCTATTGTGAATTATCCCAGTTTTTTGTTGCCAAATTTATTGTAGCCGGTTGGAGACAAATATTTTTGAAGGAAAACTTATTGCCGATTAGTGTCAAATTTTCTTAAGCAATTATTATCAAATCCGGACAAAAAAATCAGTATGTTACAAAATCCGGACGCCTCAAAATCAAGAAGGTATAAAATCCGGTGGATGTAAAATCTGGACGATGCAAAATTCAGATGCTTCAAAATACCACGGAATAAGCAATTTAAAATTGGCCAGATTTTGTAACATCTGGATTTTATAAAGTCCGGATTTTGTATCAAATTACAATATCACACCAAAAATTTGAAATGAAGTCGAAAGATTTAGTATAATTTTCTTGATGTAGGGGGCTCTGCCCCCTAAACCCCCGCGCCTGCGACGAGCTCTAAACGCCCTGCAGGCTTCTTCCCCGCTCTGCCCCTTAGACCCAGCCCCTTAGACCTACCAACAGCGGGGCTGCTGCCCCTCGACCCCGCTTTTCTATTGCGCAATTAAAATTCAGGCCTGCGGCGCTATTTGAATACGACATCTAGTCTTTACCTTCGTTACCTAACTAACAAGATTTGTTTTATTTGTTTTTCAAATCAACCATAACAACTTCAAATTCAACGGTCAGATTTTGTCTGGATTTTGTCCTTATTAATCCGGATAAAATCCATGTTATGTAACATCCTTATTTTGTATCGTCCAGATTTTACATTTACCGGATTGTATCTTCTTAATTTTGAGACGTCCGGATTTTGTAACATCCAGATTTTTTTGTCCGGATTTTGTATGTCCGGAATATGATCGTCCGGATTCTGCCCGAACACCTCTTCCGCCCCTTCAGGAACTTTGAAGAAAATAATAAAAAGTACGAATCTAAACTTGAACAAGTTAGTACATTAGTAGATCATTTTGAATTTGAACAGCTCTTTTTGTAAAAAAAGCGCAATGGACAATTTCTTCGATTTGTCGAATTTCCCTAAAGTCGTTGGAAGTTTTTCCTAAAAAATGGGTTCTGCTCTGCAAATAACCAATGAGTCAAAATTCTTTTTGTAGAGCCAAAATGTCGCAGAACAGATAAACTAAAAAATCGTATTTTATCAGAATATCTTCAAATTTGTTGGATATATTTGTCCCACTCTAAATTACTACCTCGACATACGGAAATGTACAACGCTTAGAGTAGTAATCTTTACTGAACTGTTGTATGCATTTATTCAATGTTCTTGTTACGTTGACGAAATCTTTGTGTTGTCATTTATTCAATCTGACAAAATTCGAGGAAAATCCTCAAAAAATCTGTAGCATTCTAAAAAATCCTGAGAAATCATCAGCCTCGGACTGGCCATACTGTAAATTCGGAAGATTCCCGACTTCAAATGTTTTGTTTACTTTCATGAAAACGTCTAATAAAATACTTGTACATTGCACAAGGACCACCACACCTCATTAAGGATTTGATAGCATCAATTATTAAAATTGAATGTTTATGTGCTCTTATGGATCAATTATTACTCAATTATTATCAATTTACTCCTCCCAACTTAGTAAGAATGTACGGAATGTACCGAATGTATCTACTTACGAAATACTTCGAAAAATTGGTTTCGTCCAAGTTACAATAGCTCCGAATGTGAAAAATAAAAAATTTCTACGAAAAGTAAACCTTTGGTAAGCCATTATTAAATCTACGAAAATAAAATTTTCCTTTACTTGAGATTGACAAACGATTATTTTTCAGGTCTATTTTCGATCTTCTGCGTAAATTCAAAAATTGGTTTTTAATAAGCAATTTAATGCGGGGATAATGCTATGTAAGAATGTATTATCCTGCTAAGCGTTTGAATTCTTTCAACAAAAAAAGCGAAAGAAAGAATAAATAAATTGAAAAAGTTAGACTCACCAAATATTTTTCACTATATTCACTTAAGCTCATTCCATATTTAATTTATTGAAAAATAAAAAGTATATCTTGGCTCTTTCCATAAATTTTTTCACCGAAACGATATCATCCGTGAATAAACATTTCAATTCTGTTCGTAATGTTTATTTGCACAGTACTTATTTAGTAACCGTTGCATAATGAATATCGACAAACAATGTATTAGTAATGTTAGCACTATGCGTTGGCATGATGTTAATCAATTTACATTTTCATTCGCAATGTACCAAAAATAAATCTTTATTTTTCTTTGTGTTACCTTTTTTTGTATCATCTTTAAGTTGGGGTAGGCCAAGGAGAAGGTTTATAGACTCAATTAAATCCGATTTAGAAGTTAGGGGACTTTCTCTAGGCGAACAAACCATCTCCTTGGCACAGGATAGGGGGGTATGGAGAAGGGTGGTCCATGGTCAGTAGTAAAGACCTCACACCGAAAGGTACAAACGGTCTATAAAGTGTGATGATGATGATGATGATGATGACTTTAAGTTGTATTGGAAGTGGAGTTGAATACATAGAGTCTAAAGCTATTTGATGAAAACCCCCGCGCTCAACATCGAGATAAAACGCCTGTTAAAAATAATCGAAAATTTGAATTCTGTCTAATTTTAACAGAGCATAATAATCCTACTTTGTTGCTTGTAATTTTGTGCGGGATATACTGTGAAAGAATCATAAGATTGTGCAACTTTGTTGTTAGCATTACCAGCTGGTTAAATACATGAACAACACGCTTTTATACGAACTTTGGAAGGTAGAATTGATCTTACGTTTCTTTATGTGATATTCGTCTCGTGATAAGACGAATTTTCTGTATTCGTAGAGAAGAGTTGCGCAATATTGTGATTCTTTAGTGTTATCTTAGATTTTCCAAAGACATTTTTCAACCCTCCTCTTTTCAACAAAACGTTGAAAGAACGTTGAAATTTCTTTTTTTTTACATTCTCCGGCATGTCAATTTAGTTAAATATGTAGCTTGTTGTGTCGAGACTGTCGGCCTGTTAATTTGGACTTTCGAGCTTAGTCTTTAGCCAGTTACTTACTTACTTTACCGGCACTACAACCCATTAAGGGTCTTGGCCTTCTCCAACATGCTTCTCCAACCGGGCCTATCTGCAGCTAACGTCTCCCAGCTGGTTACTCCCACAGTTCTTAAGTTGGCAGCGTCGCTCCACCTGGACTTGGTTCGCCCTGCACTCTTTTTGCCTTCAGGTTTGGACTTCAGAATTTTTTTTGGAATACGATGTTCATTCATTCGTTGTACGTGACCGAGCCAACGTAGTCTATTTATTTTTGTTGTTCTGACTATGTCGGGCTCTCCAAAAAGCTCTATGAGCTCGTGATTATATCGTCTGCGCCATCGGTTCAGTTTTCGGTCAAATACTGGTCCAAATATTGTACGCAGTACCTTTCGCTCGAACGTATGCAGAGATTGTTCATTTTTCCGTGTCAAGCACCACAACTCCGAACCGTACGTAACTACCGGTCTGATCACAATTTTATAAAGTGCGCATTTTGAATTTCGGCTTACTGACTTGGACTTTAGAATTTTCAGCAGGCTGTAATAACTCCGGTTGCCCAAAGTTACTCGCCTTTTTATTTCGGCCGCAATGTCGTTGTTTATGTTCAGCTCTGATCCAAGGTATACGAACTTATTGACCATTTTGAATGTGTGTGTGTCGATCGTTACGTTATCTTCCCGATATCGATTCGTAGGTGGGATGATCATGTATTCCGTTTTTCCGTCATTGACCTTTCCTCTCCAAGGCCATAAACTTATCTTTAACAACATCCATAGTTCGGCCAATAATGTCCAGGTCATCTGCAAAACCAAGCAACTGACTGGACTTGGAGAAAATGGTGCCGCTGGAGTCTATGTCCATGGTTTGAACAGCTGCTTCGAGTGTTAAATTGAAAAGCAGCGTTGCAAGAGGATCTCCTTGACGTAGGCCTTCCTCAATGTCGAAAGTCTCTGACATTTGATTGCGGATCTTTACTCGGCTGTTAGCTCCGTTTAGTGTTAGCTTCGTTAGCGAGATCAGTTTGTTGGGAATTCCGAACTCCTCCATGACTCTCCATAGCTTACTTCTTCTAACACTGTCATAGGCTGCCTTGAAGTCAACGAACAAATGGTGTGTTTCAATGTTGTACTCCTTGCACTTCTCCAAGATCTGTCTCATATTAAACAGCTGGTCCGATGTTGAACGACCTACACGAAAACCACTTTGGTATTCACCTATCGTAGATTCCGTGTATGGATGAAGGCGCTGATATAGAATATTTGCAAATATCTTGTAAGCAATATTCAGCAGAGCGATTCCTCGAAAATTGCCACACTACAATTTGTCACCTTTTTTTGTATATGGGACAAAGTATGCTGGTCTTCCAATCTTCCGGTAACTCCTCGTCATTCCAGATGCGTATGATGAGCTCGTGCATCTCCATACATAGCGCGTTGCCGCCGTTCTTGAAAAGTTCACCGGGTAGGTTGTCAGTCCCCGGGGCTTTGAAATTTTTGAGCTTTAAAATTTCAGCTTCAACTTCTTGCATCGTTGGTTCTTCTATGTATGGTTGCGCAGTCTGAAATGGCAATTCGTCGTTTGCGTCGTCTCGGTTGAGCGGTCTGTTCGGGTTAAGCAGTTCCTTAAAGTACTCAGCCCATCTCGCGATACACCTTTCCTCATCTGCTAAGACCAATCCATGCTTGTCCTTACACAGCAAAGGTTGTTGACTGTAACCGTTTCTGGATTCGTTCACTTTCCGGTAAAAGTTCCGAGTCTCCTTCCGATTGCCAAACTTCTCAATTTCGATCAAAACTTCCTTGTCACGCTGTCGCTTTTTCCTTCGGAAGAGTTTTCTCTCGAAATTTCTTTTGGAACGGTACTCTTCCTGGCCAGCTCGAGTGAATCTACTTAGAGTTTTCAGGCGAGCTGCGTTTTTGTCGTCCATGGCCTTCTGGCATTCATCGTCAAACCAGATATTTCTTTTATTTCCCGTTCCCGTTCCCACTGTCTCTGCTGCGGCGCTCTCTAAATTCCGTCTAATTTGATTCCACGCATCGTCTACGCTTCGTTGTTCGCTGACCATTCCGGCAATAATATTCGTCTCCAGCCTGTCGACATATTGACGTTTAATGTCTTCGTTCTGTAGTTTTTCCACGTCCCACCTTTCCAATGCCGGTTGTCGATTGTGTTGAACCGATATTCGAGACCTAACTGCCGCTCTCACCAGGTAGTGATCGGAATCTACATTCGGTCCTCTACAGCTTCTGACATTCAACATATTGGAACAGTGACGTGCATCTATCAAAATATGGTCAATCTGGTTTTTGGTTCGTTTATCCGGTGATACCCATGTCGCTTTGTGGATGTCTTTATGTTGGAAATAGGTACTGCTGACAACCATGTTTCTTGATGCTGCAAAATCAACCACCCGCGTTCCATTTTCGTTCGAGTGTTCGTGAAGGCTATGTTTACCGATTGTGGGACGATAAAATACTTCGCGGCCTATT
>CM055403.1:3935207-3946006 GCA_029228625.1 Pseudolycoriella hygida | reverse complement strand
ACTTACTTACTTTACCGGCACTACAACCCATTAAGGGTCTTGGCCTTCTCCAACATGCTTCTCCAACCGGGCCTATCTGCAGCGAACGTCTCCCAGCTGGTTACTCCCACAGTTCTTAAGTTGGCAAAAGCAGCGTCGCTCCACCTGGACTTGGGTCGCCCTGCACTCCTTTTGCCTTCAGGTTTGGACTTCAGAATTTTTTTTGGAATACGATGTTCATTCATTCGTTGTACGTGACCGAGCCCACGTAGTCTATTTATTTTTGTTGTTCTGACTATGTCGGGCTCTCCAAAAAGCTCTATGAGCTCGTGATTATATCGTCTGCGCCATCGGTTCAGTTTTCGGTCAAATACTGGTCCAAATATTGTACGCAGTACCTTTCGCTCGAACGTATGCCGAGATTGTTCATTTTTCTGTGTCAAGCACCACGACTCCGAACCGTACGTAACTACCGGTCTGATCACAATTTTATAAAGTGCGCATTTTGAATTTCGGCTTACTGACTTGGACTTTAGAATTTTCAGCAGGCTGTAATAACTCCGGTTGCCCAAAGTTACTCGCCTTTTTATTTCGTCCGCACTGTCGTTGTTTATGTTCAGCTCTGATCCAAGGTATACGAACTTATTGACCATTTTGAATGTGTGTGTGTCGATCGTTACGTTATCTTCCCGATATCGATTCGTAGGTGGGATGATCATGTATTCCGTTTTTCCGTCATTGACCTTCAACCCAAGGTCGGTACCTTTCCTCTCCACGGCCATAAACTTATCTTTAACAACATCCATAGTTCGGCCAATAATGTCCAGGTCATCTGCAAAACCAAGCAACTGACTGGACTTGGAGAAAATGGTGCCGCTGGAGTCTATGTCCATGGTTTGAACAGCTGCTTCGCGTGTTAAATTGAAAAGCAGCGTTGCAAGAGGATCTCCTTGACGTAGGCCTTCCTCAATGTCGAAAGTCTCTGACATTTGATTGCGGATCCTTACTCGGCTGTTAGCTCCGTTTAGTGTTAGCTTCGTTAGCGAGATCAGTTTGTTGGGAATTCCGATCTCCTCCATGACTCTCCATAGCTTACTTCTTCTAACACTGTCATAGGCTGCCTTGAAGTCAACGAACAAATGGTGTGTTTCAATGTTGTACTCCTTGCACTTCTCCAAGATCTGTATGATATTAAACAGCTGGTCCGATGTTGAACGACCTACACGAAAACCACTTTGGTATTCACCTATCGTAGATTCCGTGTATGGATGAAGGCGCTGATATAGAATATTTGCAAATATCTTGTAAGCAATATTCAGCAGAGCGATTCCTCGAAAATTGTCACACTCCAATTTGTCACCTTTTTTGTATATGGGACAAAGTATGCTGGTCTTCCAATCTTCCGGTAACTCCTCGTCATTCCAGATGCGTATGATGAGCTCGTGCATCTCCATACATAGCGCGTTGCCGCCGTTCTTGAAAAGTTCACCGGGTAGGTGGTCAGTCCCCGGGGCTTTGAAATTTTTGAGCTTTAAAATTTCAGCTTCAACTTCTTGCATCGTTGGTTCTTCTATGTATGGTTGCGCAGTCTGAAATGGCAATTCGTCGTTTTCGTCGTCTCGGTTGAGCGGTCTGTTCGGGTTAAGCAGTTCCTTAAAGTACTCAGCCCAGCTCGCAATGCACCTTTCCTCATCTGCTAAGACCAATCCATGCTTGTCCTTACACAGCAAAGGTTGTTGACTGTAACCGTTTCTGGATTCGTTCACTTTCCGGTAAAAGTTCCGAGTCTCCTTCCGATTGCCAAACTTCTCAATTTCGATCAAAACTTCCTTGTCACGCTGTCGCTTTTTCCGTCGGAAGAGTTTCCTCTCGAAATTTCTTTTAGAACGGTACTCTTCCTGGCCAGCTCGAGTGAATCTACTTAGAGTTTTCAGGCGAGCTGCGTTTTTGTCGTCCATGGCCTTCTGGCATTCATCGTCAAACCAGATATTTCTTTTATTTCCCGTTCCCGTTCCCACTGTCTCTGCTGCGGCGCTCTCTAAATTCCGTCTAATTTGATTCCACGCATCGTCTACGCTTCGTTGTTCGCTGACCATTCCGGCAATAATATTCGTCTCCAGCCTGTCGACATATTGACGTTTAATGTCTTCGTTCTGTAGTTTTTCCACGTCCCACCTTTCCAATGCCGGTTGTCGATTGTGTTGCACCGATATTCGAGACCTAACTGCCGCTCTCACCAGGTAGTGATCGGAATCTACATTCGGTCCTCTACAGCTTCTGACATTCAACATATTTGAACAGTGACGTGCATCTATCAAAATATGGTCAATCTGGTTTTTGGTTCGTTTATCCGGTGATACCCATGTCGCTTTGTGGATGTCTTTATGTTGGAAATAGGTACTGCTGACAACCATGTTTCTTGATGCTGCAAAATCAACCACCCGCGTTCCATTTTCGTTCGCGTTTTCGTGAAGGCTATGTTTACCGATTGTGGGACGATAAAATACTTCGCGGCCTATTTTAGCATTAAAATCTCCAAGCACAATTTTAATGTCTCGTTTCGGCGCTCCATCATATACATCCACCAGTTTCTCGTAGAATAGCTCCTTCACCTCGTTGTCGCTTTCCTCCGTAGGCGCATAAACGTTTATAAGAGTGTAATTGAAAAATTTTCCTCTTATCCGTAGAGAGCACAATCGCTCGTCAACAGGACTGAAACCAATCACCGCGTTTCTAGCTCTGCCGAGGACCATGAAACCTGTTCCATACTCTCTTGGACTGTCGTTACTCTTCCCACTATAGTAGAACTTATAGTCGCTACTGGTCATGGTGTCCTTTCCAGGCCATCTCGTTTCTTGCACAGCTGTTATGTCAATTTTTGCCGCTCTTAGCGCACTTGTGCGAGATCTCAATCCTCCTGGCCGCAACAAAGATCTTACATTCCATGTTCCTAATTGTAAATCGTTGTCCTTTTTCCGATGCTTGAGTCGTTGCCGTTTATCCTGTCCGATCCGAGGCTGTGTTGGGGAATTCATAACAAGACTGTTTTTCCGGTGTCTGGGAGTTAGCCAAGCGCCCAACCTACTTTCCTTCTCCCGATGACCCGTAGGGAAGTCACCAGGTGGTGATGGTAGCCCATCTGACTAGGGCTGTGTATGCTGCCGTTGTCTCTTGCTGTTGAGATCATCCGCCACCATACTAAGTCGCCATCCCATCTTGATAGCGCCTAGCTGCCTTCGGCCCTCCCTATACGTGCCGTTTAGGTACTACCCGAAGGCAGCCCCCCTCATCCTTATGCTAAGTGACCCACACTACTACACCAGGGTTGGTTACCTGATTGTTCATGCGGGTTGCTCACTATAACAGGTGTCACCACGGGTAGGATAGGATGTAGGAGTAGGTGGACAGAGGCTAAGGTACATAAAGGAGTACTATATTACGCTTAACACACCATTTGACACCCACTCGCACTATGGTGCCATTCATAAATTGCGTAACTCAAAAATGATGACTTTCAGACCCCCTCCGACTTTTTGTGCGTGCGTACTTCGTGAATGGCCCCTTATATCACTACGAAATTAGATGGGAAATCGCTCTTGATGGTTTTAAACAGAGACCTGCATGGTAGACTTTTTCACTATTTTTTTATTTTACATATTACATTACATGTAGTTATAAAAGTGACTAGAATTCGAAAAGTAGGAATAGACGCTTTTAGCGTGGTTCAATTTTGAATTTTTCAGTACGTTACAATCGAATTTCGTACGATATAAAACAATAGATTTTTATAGTGCTATCTTGTGTCAAATTATTCAAGTTTCAACTAAAATTCAAATGTCGAGCGGGATGAAAGTGTATATATTAACTACTCGAGTAAATTGTAGTGTTTTGCTAAACCAATATTTCCGAGAAAACTAAATATTCGTTAGTTTAATTTCTAACTAAAACTTATTGGGAAACCATGCAACCATAGAATGTCTTGGTAACAAATATAACTAAAATTTAAATATTTCTCGCCAATAACGGGTGGCGCGTAAAAATCCGTACAAATTATACAGCGCTGGAGGTCATTACTCATTGTCATAGTTGTTTCTAGTTCCATATGTGTACCTTAATGTTATAGTGCGCGTATGGGATTTTGTCTTTACTGCAACTTAGAAAATAGGGTCGACTGAAGAGCTTCTTAGATCAGGTGTGTACAAATTTCATTCTGAGAATAACTATTTGGGCAACTCGTTCACTGCTCGACACTATCCCACTCAACTTTCCATCAAAATAAGTTGATCTACATCTTTGGCAACATCAAGAAAGCACCATCCAGTGCTAAGCGTTATTCCAAGAAACATTTAAAAGAAGATTCTCGTGTGGATTACGATTGGGTCAAATAGATTGGCAAAAAATCTCATCGAACACTGCAAAAATAGATAGAAATACTAGAGCTACCTATTTTGGCCAGAAAAATTCAGTTACCTCTAAGTTAACATCGTCGTAGGTCACTTGGTCGCCGAAAAGATTCATTTTGTCGATAAAGAGGTCAATTCCATCAGCGTTCCTGAAGCTCAGTCAACAATTGACGAATAGCATAAATTATGCTTGCGAAAGTAAGACCATGGTCTTGTACAGCGTCTCGCAGAGGGCACGAAAGGAAGGGTTCATTTTAATCGATGTAATGGAATCATTGAGAGCCAATAATTTTCAGATGTTACTCTGATATGTTACCAATTGAAATGAACTGTACACTTCTACAACTTGCTTCCTATATTAATAAATAAATAAGGGGTTAAATTGAACCGAAATTCTCCGGTGTTACAAACAATACAGTATTGTATTAACACCGGAGAATTTCGATTCAATTTTCTACCCCTTTTCTTGGGTTTAATTTTGTTTTGTTTTATTATGAACCATATTTTCAAAAATTTTATTGAATTTTATGCCAATTTATATATGGTATACAAACCAAAGCTGATTGAATCGGTTCAAGTCATGTGAAGTTGAGTGTAGCGCCATTTAGGCATGTCCGAAAAAAAATGTTTTTTCAAATCGATTCCTTAACCTCACACAAAATGAACGGTGTTCTGCACCATCTTTGTCATTCTATTGTTATCACAATGAAAACACTCAGTTACTGCAGAACACCGTTCAAATATTGTTTGACCTAAAAAACACCACAAATATTTTTTTAAATTTTTTGAAAGAAAATTGTCGGTGGTAAAAATCAAAAACTTCATTTTTCCAAATTTTGCACTTTAAAGCGTCGTCAGCGCCACCTATTTTACACAATGTTTCCAAATTTATTTTTCCCTGAAAGGCTCACTCATTACCTTTCCAACGATAATCCACACAACAAATTTGATGGAGAAATGAGCGCAGCCCCTTAAGAATTCCTTCCCCCTCACCAGAAGCTTTGAAGAAAATAATAAAAAATATAAATCTAAACTTGAACAAGTTAACCATTAGTATCATTTTGAATTTGAACATATCTCTTTATAAAAAAAGCTCAATGTACAATTCTTTATTCAACTCATTCCCACTACTTTACATATGAACGTTAAGATGAGCTCTCGAATTATTTTGTCATTGACATGACACTCAACATTAACACATCTAGAAAAGTTGCGTTGTGGAGATTATTAGAGGAGATCAACATTTCGGCATATCGTGCTAATCATCAGGTAAATCATTACACTTACTATGTTGATGTATCTATTTAACTTAGTCAGAGGTACTTTCATGTTTAGCGAATCATAACAGTGCACTACGCCAAATTTACCAAATAAGGTAAAATCGGTACAAACGAAGAAATTTATAGGCAAATTAGGGTCATTGATAAGGACAGCTTCTTGGGAATCACGCTCGAAAGATTTCCTATTACAGAAGATTTCAGTTGCAATTCAAAGAGGCAATGCGGCATGCATCCTGGCAACATTAGGGAAAAGTAGAGTAGATGAAATTTATTTATTGTAATTTGTTGTTGAAAAGATCGTTTTTTTACTGGCTGCGCCATTGTGAGCAGTCTTTTTTTTCGCTTAAATAAAAACATTGACCAAAAAAAAAAAAAATTTTTTTAATTAATTTATTTATTTATTATATTAAATTAACTGTAGCGTTGCTTGTAGCTAATAATAGATTCAACATACTTATCCGATTTTACCTTATTTGGTAAATTTGGCGCCGGACCCAACGACGAAATAATTTTTCTGTACTTTCAGTTTTTGCGCTGCAAAAATTTGACTTTTGTTTCTTATTGCGTAGATTTTTTAGAGTAAATTTAAATTTTTGCGTGTAAAAACTGAAAGTATTTAAAAATTATTCCGCTGGTAGATCCGGCATTTGTGACGCAATTTTTTTTAACACAACGAATTTTCCCGGAAAAGCGGCATATCAAATTTTTCATTTGGGGCTTAGACTGATGTTCCCTGAAAATTTTAAGGATAGATCGTCGACACACAACACCGGAATAAAATTGTTATTACTCACAAAGATAATTTTTCCATTTTTCCATAGGAATTGGTCATCTTTGATTGGCGATATCTCGGCTCGTTTTCAACTGATTTTGATGAGTGAGGGCTTGTTGGAAAGCTGCTGGTTTTTTTTAAATAATTTGGAGGGGGAGGGGGGCGAGGGGAAAAAACTCAAAAGTTCACCTATACATCGTGTCTTGTCCCAAAGGTTTTTGTATGGACGTTTTTGGGTTTGTGGACGTTTTTTTTTGGGTGTGGGGACTGCGTCACGCTCTCCGCTACCGCTCCGAGCATGAGTGATTTTCGTTTACTCAAGTATGTTTGTGATAGTAATTCTAACATGAAAAGCTTCGAAGTAACTGTAAATACGTAACCCCATGAAATGTCCATTACTTTACCTCAAGTAATGAATACAAGTATCCCTGAGCGAAATCAAATTTTCTTCCAGGGACATTTGATAGTAATGATGAATTTTCAGATGGGGCAGACAAAAAATATATTTTTCCTTTGAGCTTCACTTATTGTAGAGTTATCATTTCTGCTCATTTCTATAACCTATATTTTTGACAGTTACTTGATATGAAATCTAAAATTGCATTTTCACACACTGTGATGTGAAAAGTCCTTAATATTAATTGAGTAGTTTTGACATTAATATTACCAATATGGTGCATGATGCATAAGTAACAATTTATTTGTATTCACGAATAAATTCAATGGTAACTTAAAATGAAAATTATTTATTTGCTACTCGAAAAGTAAGAATTTCAAATGCTTTGCATAAAGAAAGGACAGATATTTACAGAGCACTTGTTCCAGAAGCATGTAAATATTGCTATCGTTGAACAATAATAAAGCCGATTTGGGTATTAAATTGACATAATAGATCTTCAGATCGGCATCATTTAAAGTAATCCCTCAACAGACATTACCGAAAACAATTTTATTATAAATATTTAATACTTTCATACGGGCTATACCCTACACTACAGCAAGACAGTGTGTATTGCAAACACACGTCAGTAATAATCTCAAAGGGAAGATTGATTCAAAAAGTTAAAGCTTAACCTGATAAACTTTTAATGCGAAAGGTAAGCACAACTTTTTTGTAAAATTTTGAAGTAAACTTTTTATACTTTGTTTAGCTTTCACGATTGAAAAGTTTCATAGAATATTAGCACAGACGTATAATGGACCTTCGAACTATGTACACCCTTTCGCAAGAATTCATAAATTCTGTTTCATTAATGACAAAAGCTATTCAAAGCATTAAGTATTTTTAAGTATTTTCGTTAGGAAAAAGCTTTTGCTATTTGAGTGTACAACTTATGTTGAAATTATCTGCAAAACAAAAGGCTAGCATTGATTTTCAGTTTCAACAATTTAAGAAGCTAGGTAAAAAGTGAATCTTATAATGAGTTATTTGCTTTACCATTTTCGTTAATTAAAAGCACTTGGAAACCTAACCATGTGATTTTGCACACCATATACCTCATCAAAACGTAGAATGCAGTCAGCTGATTAAATTGATCATTTTTATAGGACAAGGAAAATGATGGTATAATAGGGTATGAAAGTAAATGAATCGAGGGGGAAACGACTCCCAAAAATCACGGTTCTGGGCAAACAAAAATCACCAAAAATCAAAACCATTGACCTTCGTCTCCATACAAAATCTTAAAAATCAGGGTCACAGTTTTAGAGAGTTATTTCCCCCTCGAAATGTATGTACACAAAGAGGAGCTATAAATCGACTATTCTTTATTACAACAACGCCTGAAAGCAGAAAAATGCAACTTTCTTCTTATAAATTTACATAAAAGTGCACGTAAGTGAGACATGTTGAATATGTTCCTTTGACTAGAAGTCACGTCTCACGCCAGAAAATCACTCAAAAACTTCGATTTTCCCTAAAATTTTACTCTCAACAACTTTGCTTTTGGAAGCACTTTCTAAGTGCCACGGTTGTAGATATCCCAATTTCTATATTGCATAGTTAAGCAGATATAGACAGATATAGATATAGATCTGATTTCGTATATGGTCGAGAAACTCAACTTCGCCCATTCCATTGATCCCAGTTCAAGCAAATTTGATTTTACTAAGAAAATTCATACACATTTACTCTATTTTTAGAATGTGATTATGATGGATTTGAATATTTATTTCTAGTTGATTTGATCTGCGTCACCACAGAAACTTCCCTTCCCAAAAAAATTTAGTCGGAAACGTCTAGTTCGTCAAGTTCTTTGGCGTGAATTTGTCGTTGAGTTTCTTCTTCTGCGTGTTTTGCCCAATCCATGATGAGTGTGGAACAGTGTGGTTTGTTTGTTTCGGTCGAACATATTTGCAGTTAGGTGCGCCTAGACAGTCGCGTGGATTGGTTGCTGAGCCAAATGATGAAGTGATGAAGACATATTTCTTGTACTAATGGACGATTTGCAATTTCATATGGTAATCTGCGGACCGGTGGAGTTGGTTTAGAGGCAGTTGCTAGTGTTTTCCTCAGGGGCCTCATAATTACGTAACGCAAAAATTTACATTTTTCAGAACCCCCTACCCTCTAAAAGAGTAAAATTTGACCCATTTTTGTTCTAACCGTAACGCTTGCCTCATACCCTCTCCTTGCGTTACGTAATTTATGAACGGCCCCTTAGTTACAATGATTTTGAATGAGATTTCAGATCAAGTTTTCATTTCAAAGGGAAGCAGTGTTTTTTCTACTTTCATAGAAAGTGAAAAACAAATTATACCGATTTCATGAATTAAATGAAATGAAATAAAATCAGAATGAATGTAACCATTAGGACAACATGCTACAAATACTCTTTCTTTTTCAAGTCTAGCTTAACTGGCACTTTATTATTATTTAGTGTATGGTAACAATTACTAATTGTAAACCTCTTAAGTTTGTCTGTTTATGTGTCCATTTGTCTGTCGGTCACAACCCCGTTATTTTTGCGTTTAAACTGAGGCGCAAAAAGAAATACTTTTTGTTGTGTTGTCGTGGATGGTCCAAAACGTCGAGATGTCGTCTTAGAGATTTGGTTGATGGCCTACAACTTTGTAGAAGAAAATTTTTTCATCCGACTTCATGCGGAGGAGCTAGGCTGCGAAAACTGTTCTTATTTTGGGGCTTCCTCATTTTGTTGTTAGGGAACTTTTGCTGTTGGACAAAATAGAGATAATTTTTGAGTCAAATTTTGTTTAATTATTGAACGAATTAAATCGTAAAACCGTTTAAATCATAAATACTTCTCCCGCTTCGTATTTATTGAAACTCCTTTGTTTGGTTTTACACTTCAAATATTTTATTTTGCGGATGCATTTCGGTGTCATACCATCATCAGCTAAAATACGACAGAAATTATACAAAAATTCTATCTCTTGATAAGGTATATCATACGCGTGTAAGAAAATGCATAACCGAATTATTTTTGTTATATTGGTTAATAAGTGCTCCAGCTCTGGATAAAATCGCCAAAGAACGACGTATAGCTCGGTAGTATGAAAATTTTTCACCCAACATTGTTCAGCAAATTTGTTGCCCCAAGCCTCCACTATCGATTGGCTCTCAAAAATTATCTCTACTTTGTCCAACAACAAAAGTTCCCTAACAACAAAGTGAGGAAACCCCAAAATTGTAACAGTTTTCCTTACCTTGCTTCTCCGCATAAAGTCGGATCAAAAAACTTTCTTCTACAAAGTTGTAGGCCATCAAAAACTCTAAGACTTTGCTTCCCCGACCAAGCCTCTAAGACGTCATCTTAACTGACTTTTCGACGATTTTCAATTTTCACCCTTTCTTGACCCATAACTGACTTATTTCAGAACAATATCCCACCCCGGAACACGTTTTCTCGACGTTTTGCACCATACCCGACAACATATCAAAAAGTATTTTTTTCAATAATTTTCGGGCAGCGGAGCAAATTTTTGTCCATTTTTGCCTCCTTTGATCGACCCTGGACACCGAACCGCTCAACCTTAAAATCGGTTCCGCTACCTTCACACTGTCGAAACCTTTCATGTGACACCTCATTCCGGCAACTACCGGCCGAGATATTGGTTAATAAGTGCTCCAGCTCTGGATAAAATCGCCAAATAATGACCTATAGCTCGGTAGTATGAAACTTTTCCACCCAACATTGTTCAGTAAATTTGTTGCCCCAAGCCTCCACTATCGATTGGGACTCAAAAATTATCTCTACTTTGTCCAGCTTTGTTCTACTTTGTTCTACTCATCAACATCAACAACTTTCCCGAAGAAACCAAAGGCGTAACTATTCTCATTCAGAAAATACCACAAATCCAAGATGGCGTCACTTTCACAAGTGGCAGCCATTTTCTTAGGATTCA
>CM055403.1:3913566-3934707 GCA_029228625.1 Pseudolycoriella hygida | reverse complement strand
CTGACCTGAAATATCTGAGTTACCTGAATTCGCCCTGAATTATCACTAAAATACTCCCAGATACGAGTTTTGCAATTGGAGTATAGCATCTTCATAAAAATATAAGACAGTATTTTTTTTTCTTTGTTGACTTCGTGGTTTTGACGGTTTTTTGAGCTTGTTGTAGAAGAAAAATTCAATCTGAACCTGACCACAAATCAAGTAAATCCAATTTTTTCAAAATAAATTAAAACCCCGAAAGTAACTTTTAATTGCTGATTTCGCATTTATGAGATCAAACTAATCATTTAAAAAAATAAAAAAAATTACATCGTCTAAGTCAATTGTGGTCGACGACTTTTTGCTTTAGTTCCTCGGAACTCTTTTTTTCAAAATAAATTAAAACCCCGAAAGTAACTTTTAATTGCTGATTTCGCATTTATGAGATCAAACTAATCATTTAAAAAAATAAAAAAAATTACATCGTCTAAGTCAATTGTGGTCGACGACTTTTTGCTTTAGTTCCTCGGAACTCTTTTTTTCAAAATAAATTAAAACCCCGAAAGTAACTTTTAATTGCTGATTTCGCATTTATGAGATCAAACTAATCATTTAAAAAAATAAAAAAAATTACATCGTCTAAGTCAATTGTGGTCGACGACTTTTTGCTTTAGTTCCTCGGAACTCTTTTTTTCAAAATAAATTAAAACCCCGAAAGTAACTTTTAATTGCTGATTTCGCATTTATGAGATCAAACTAATCATTTAAAAAAATAAAAAAAATTACATCGTCTAAGTCAATTGTGGTCGACGACTTTTTGCTTTAGTTCCTCGGAACTCTTCAAGCAGGTCGGACGTAGATAGATTCACATGCGAATCTACTTTTGCATTGCCTTTTTTTGACTCATAGAAGGCAATGCAAAACGTCAGGTCAGGTTCAGGTAATTTAAAAATCAGGTCAGATCAGGTTCAGGTAATTTGAAAATTACCTGAACCTGAGCTGACCTGACCTGAAATATCTGAGTTACCTGAATTCGCCCTGAATTATCACTAAAATACTCCCAGATACGAGTTTTGCAATTGGAGTATAGCATCTTCATAAAAATATAAGACAGTATTTTTTTTTCTTTGTTGACTTCGTGGTTTTGACGGTTTTTTGAGCTTGTTGTAGAAGAAAAATTCAATCTGAACCTGACCACAAATCAAGTAAATCCAATTTTTTCAAAATAAATTAAAACCCCGAAAGTAACTTTTAATTGCTGATTTCGCATTTATGAGATCAAACTAATCATTTAAAAAAATAAAAAAAATTACATCGTCTAAGTCAATTGTGGTCAAATGAACGATTTTAAGCTTACTTGCACCGGCTATTTGGGATGAAGCTCAACTCACATTCTTAACTCCTGTTTTTATATAATTTATGGAAAGAAAATTCTTTTTTTTCTTCGCACTGCAACAGTTTTTATTTTTTCAGAATTTTATCAGGTCAGGTCAGATCAGGTCAGGTTTTTTTCTTTTCAGGTTTTTCAGGTTTCAGGTAATTTCAGGTCAGGTAAGAAATTAAAAATCAATTTCAGGTCAGATCAGGTTTCAGGTAATCTGTTCAGGTTTCAGGTTGACCTGACCTGATTCCGAGCCTTAGGTCGGACGTAGCCTTTTCTTTGGCTTTCGGCTTATAAAAGGCAATGCAAAACGACTTTTTGCTTTAGTTCCTCGGAACTCTTCAAGCAGGTCGGACCTATGTTGGTTCACGCTGGAAATTTGTGACCGACAAACAGACAGACAAACAGACAAACTTTTGAATTTTATAATTATAAATGACATGCAACATCTCTATATACTCATTCATGAAAATCAAGTACACATGACATTCGAATTGAGATATTAACATCAGTTTGAGATATTGTGCCATTAATCAGAACCATGGTAATGTGAAAGACTGATGTTATGTGGGGACTTTTCCATTTCAACGTAATTCGAAATCAAAATACAACATTTTATGTTTGATTTTACATTTGCAGTAGAACTCCACGAATACATACTATTGAAAACTAGTCAGCACTTGCATAACTTTTTTGCAAAATTTATACGTTCATGTTTAAACATCGAATTAATTCAAATTTATCATTTCACCTTTTATCGTTGTGAACTATTACATTTGCGAAATTCTTTCATAACATGCAATTAATCTAAAACATCATCAAAAATGTAATCACCACACAAAATATTATTTTTCTCAGGTTCAATTCAAGAATTTTTTCGCTTTAGATCTACATTACGATTGTCTGTGTTGTAACGGTGTAATTTAAGACGTTTAAGGCTACAATAAATTACGAAAAGAAGTTTGTGATCTTCCAATTTTTTCTTTCAGATAAAAAATATGCATTCATTGCCCTAATAAATTAAATAACCATCGCTCTGTCATAAATCTTTTGAAATTCGTTCTTTCCTTGCGTTTTTACGTCATAGAAAATTTTTCATAAAGAAACATGAACTCATAGCCCAATAATCAAAAACAAATACTTAAGCGATGATTGTAATATAGAGGTAAATTTACTCAAAATAAAACTTAGTAGAGCAAAAAGTATTCAAAGAAAAAACGGCAAATTTGAAATAAGAAAAACCTTAATGATGACATTGTCCAACCAGATGTGAAAGCCGAAAGAAAAATCACAGCCATGTTTGCCAAAAAAGTGGCGGCTAAAATGTATGTACTGAATGGTAAAGTTGCATTGCTCGTATACTCTATAATCTATGCAAATCGTCTGGTGGTGTAGTGTGTTCGTTCAACACGTGGATCTCTTGACAAAGTCATGTACACAATTTTTTATGTCCATATCCAATGTCCACTCACAATGCCCAATACACTTAAATAAAGACAAAACAGCTGGTATGAATGCAGTATGCATATTTTATGTTCCATAAGTGCAGTAATAAATTGTTTTCGGAAATATTGACTTAGTGGATTTAATTACGAAGAGATTATAATCTCTCTACCAGCGGCTCTCACGTCTTAGCCGAGATATAGGTAAAAGAAATTATCATTGTTTTTTCCCCTTTATTATGTGCTGTTGAAAAATGAAAATCATGATATTAAGTGCTCTTCTTGGATTCACGATCCAAACAAATTCGATTTTATTGTAATGTACGAGAATTTCATGGGGAACAGGCGTATCAATATCATTGAAGTTTTTATCGAGATACGTTGTAAAATAATTGTTTATTAGAAGGATAAATACATTAGATAATCAAATATTTTAAGCTAATTGGATTACAAACCATGTACAGTTTAGGAAAATCATTGCATATGAACATTTCAGCACTCCACTTTGAGATATGTATCACTTATTGTACTGTACGTACATACTTGTTTATCGTAATAAATTAATTCTGCTAGTCACACACCAGACATAATTTGAGACTGAGTACATTTTGCATACACTTTAAATGCATCACTTATTCACTAAGATACGTGCAAAATATTGCAATTTCCGAAAGTGCGGCAAGGGATTTATCATATTGTTAGGGCGTTTGCACCATTTCATAGCACTGAACTCCAATGGAAAAAGTATACGAATTCGCGAACGACGTTCCAAAAATGTTCCAAAGTCTTTAAATTTGAAGCGGGAGATGAATAGTGAATGGGAAATAAAGGCAAAATGACTATGAACGGGAAATAATGGGAAATGACTATGAACGGGAAATAATAGAACCCGAAGTGTGTAGTGAACGGAAAACATTGGGGAAGACTCAGGGCCTAACATTTGAGAAAGAATTCCACAATTTCCTTAATTTCCCTAATTTTCCATAAATTTCTACAAATTTTTTATAAATTTCCACAAATTTCCATAAATTCCTTTAAATTTTTATATTTTTTCCAAGAATCGACAAAATCTTTAAAACATAATTATATTACTTAGAACAGCAATTTCTATTTAATTCTGCAAGTTTTATGGAAGAAAATTTTTTGAGTTTGGGTCCCTGGACCTAGCTAAAGTCCTAGAAATGGTAGTCGACTGGAGCCTTACGTGTTTTTTGTAATTAAATCGTGTGAATTACATCCGATTTTCTCAAACTTCTTTTTATTGGACAGGTTAATGAATGCAAAACATTGTATGGAAGAAAAAAAAAATTAATTCCGGGCTATCGGACGACTAGGACTCAAGTGATTTTTGGAGTTACCTTGCAAGTTATGAAAGTAAGACCATTGGTTTCATTGGCAAATTCTTAGCGTTCTGTGAAAAATGTTGGAAAAGTGATCAATTTTCAGGGTATTGGAGTTATGTGAGAAGCTATGGGAGTTAGAGCATTGGCTTCTTCGGGTAAGTCTCAGAGTTTTGTGAGTAGAAGAAACTGGTGTAAGCGGAAAACATCGAGCAACAAAGAATTAGATACGATAACCCGTGTAAATTTTGTTTGACCGAGAAAAGTAGTAGGGTCGGTCTTAAGGCTAGCTTTTGCTATGTTGCAGAGAAAGTTGGGAACAACATTTTTGCTCATGGAAGTAAGGCTCCAGGGCTCTCCTTAGAGCGATGCGTCACTTCGGAAGGGTTTTCGGCGATTTTCAATGTAACATAAGAATTTAAATCAATAAAATCAAAGTTTGCAACAGTTCGTCTGATACTTGCAGGTCTCTTTACCCTCGACATATTGCACTTGATATGACACGCAATTTTCGAATGAAAATGTTACGAATGATGTTACGATGAACGATCCAGAAAAATTTGATCTACACTATTTGACCCCTCACAATCATGCCTTATTCATCTATGCGATTGTTCAGAATGATTTAATTAACGTGAAACCGCAACTTCGGCAATCGCTAGCAGTTTCTTTGAGAGTTGATGGTCGATCGAACGGGGGTGCATAATATATATGCCATAACTCACATTGTTCGTCGTGACTTGGAAACAACCGCACTGTTCCTTGGTTTTAATGTTCCTACCACAAGCAATGCTAAAGGCTACCTACAGTGTGTGAAAGAAGTGGTAAAAGATATTTTACCATGGAAAGAATTTTTCAACCTGGTAACATCTGCTGTAACAGATGGTGAGCCATTGAACACAAGACGGCTGAATGGTCTGTGTTCTCGACTAAAAGAGCAACGATTGCTATCCTATCCTGCAAAAATTCCGTTGCTCTCCATTTGGTGTGTTCCTCATCGAATAAATTTGTCATGGAAGTCGACGTGTAATAACTTAAAGATTAAAGACACAATCCGGCACTGCATTAATGTTTCAAAACATTTTCGAATGTCTGGCGTTCGAACCAATGAATTGAAAAAAGTAGCGGCTGAACATCAGCTAAACCAGCCTTTACGGTACCCATCTTTAAAATTAGAATATGTATACAATTTGATTAATGCGGTTTTAAGAAACTATCGCGCCTCACGATATTTTGACGATATTTTTGCGCTATTATCGACTACGATTTATTACATTTTTAGCGGATATTTTAACGTTGTTGAAAAAGTTTCAAAAGGCGTGTCAGTCTGAAAAAAATATCTATCGCGAAAGAAAAGTTTATAACAGAACTGATTAAATTAGAAAATAGTAGCTTGGAAGGCGGCTGGGAAGAACATTTCCTGGATAGTATTGTTGACAATGGCATTGAAAAACGCCTCTACGGAATCAAATTGACTCAAAGTGAGAGCGTAAGGTCGTTCAAATTTACGGCGCGTGATAGAAAAAAATCATTAACTTGCTAAGAAATCATGTAAACATACGTATTGATCTGGACGCAGATTTACATGTCGCCATCGCCCCATTGACTAACTTAACAACAACCACAACCGACTTTGATCTGAAAAGGTGCCAAAGGCTTATTTTTCCCGATTTGGACGAAGATACTTTTGTCTCGGAGTACGCATTAGCAGCGGAAATAGGTTAGAAACAGTTTTTGGTTATACATGGGGAGAAAATGATGAATTTCAACAAGAGCGAAAGTTTATGGCCAGAGCGGAGCGACTGGGGAGGATTATGGCCAGAGCGGAGCGACTGGGGAGGATTATGGCCTTCGCTCCGCCCTGGCGACAAATTTTCGCTCTTGTTAAAATTCATCATTTTCTCCCCTCGGATAACATATAACTATTTATTCAAAATAAAAATAGGATCTACTGCAGAACGGCAAAACAGTAATAATAAATCTGTATATGGGCCATTCCACGAAAACTCCGTTCCCACGCTCGAAATGCTCAGTTGTTACGAAAAAATATTCATAGAAAATGGTGCATCAGACGTATTGATCCCTTAACTAGAGATTAGTAACTTTTCTATTGCTTTCATTTTGTAACTACTGAGAATTTCAAGCGTGGGTGGGAACGAAGCGGACCGAGGAATTGCCCATATCATTGTTCTCTAAACTTGTAAGCACATCACCATCCAACACCAGAAATTTATTACGAAGCCAGTATCAACATCACCTGAAAGGTATGTTTACGATGAAAGTAGCGTTGGCAAGAGTAATAGGTATTCAGCCTCATTCAGCAGATATTGAGCGCCTATTAGCAAGTAGAAAATGAAGGCAACTCAATCGTTTTCTTTGATATAGCCCTGTGTACGTACAATTTTACATAGGCAAAGTTAAATTCCTTTCATCCGTGCGGGGTGAACTACCTTATTTTCTCCACACGAAAACATTGTGTTACCTTCGGTGAGAAAATTGAATTCCAACTCGATCGAATTATGTCCCTCGCTCCACTTTGGCCGCAAACTTTCGTTCTTGCTGGATTTAGAGGCGATGATCGAGCCACTAAAGGTAATCAGTCTGAAGCCATCAGTTCTGCCCTTAATTTTTGCATAGATCAACCTGCACCACTACAAACGAAAGCCTCATCCTATTTTTGGTGTGATCACAAAGACGCTACTTTTATTTTGGGTTTCGGCACTGAAGGGTATAATGGTTTTTAGCAGCGATGGTTACGCAACTAAAGCTACTCAATCTAACCCCATAAGTACTGCCCCAACATGATACCGACAGAAGTTTAATTTTGACACTCTTTACTCGGCGCTTATTATCGCGTTTGATATATATATATTTACATCCATACGGTTCGTTGAAATGTTTTTAAAATGCAAAAAGAAATTACAGGAACGGATATTCTGACTCCACCGTAATCCGGTGCTTTTTGTGTGCCAATCAAACCGTCTGTGGGTGTAAAAACAAAACAAAAATAACAATTTTATTGCATCAGTTTCGAACGAGCGGCTCTTTTAATAACCCACTAAATCCCGATTAACGGTTTTGCTTTAAGGGGAAAAATGCAGACGGATAAAAAGCAATTTGCTTCGGCTTAATGCTGTTTTCGTTAGAGCAAATTGTGCATTATACCAACAAGAATCCCGTTATACGGCTATATTCCTAGTTGGCTCGGTCGACATAAACCTACCCCCCTTCCCCTTCTGTGTCAAGCATTGAGGGCATTGAGGCAACGACGCCAATACAACCCCGGCTGAAATCAGATGGGAAAATGTGAGGGGAGTCGTGAAATTCCAACACAAACACTGCCCCAAGGGTTAGGGTTCATCCTTCGAGATGGGACTGGCCTTATGGAAGCTATCACTCCTCCCCAGTAAGGGAAATAATAACGAAATAAATCGAATATTATTCCAGCTAAATCCCGATGTACGGTAAAATTTTAGCAGGCTTTCTTTATATATCGATCATTCAAATCGACATGACGGAGTACGTCACTTACACAGCGGCTCCCTGATCATAGATGAGAAGAGGAGATGGAAACATTTAAAATCGCATAATAGTCCAGCTAAGTCCCGATTCACGGATATGTGTTAGCAGGTTATGTTTATATATAGATTATTTAAATGTTTTGCCACCGCCCTTAAGATTTCAAACGCTACTGAGGAACAACCATATTCCAAACGTGGAGGTTATGGATATTTCACCATCTGCAGCGATTTATCACGGACGTTTGATGTTTTCTTCAACTGTGAATTTACACCGAGGGACTATTTGCGTCTTTTATATAGTTAGTTACTTGTTAGTTTTAAGTGTAGTTTATTTGGTTTGATTTCATTTCTTTATTGTTCCATTACTTAACATCTATGTTTAAATCGTTTCAATAAAGGAAGAATCGGCGGGGGTGGTACAAAGGGTCCCAGATCCAGGTGCCAACACCCCTAAAAATTCTAATCTAATCTAATCTAACTTAACAACAACCACAACCGACTTTGATCTGAAAAGGTGCCAAAGGCTTATTTTTCCCGATTTGGACGAAGATACTTTTGTCTCGGAGTACGCATTAGCAGCGGAAATAGGTTAGAAACAGTTTTTGGTTATACATGGGGAGAAAATGATGAATTTCAACAAGAGCGAAAGTTTATGGCCAGAGCGGAGCGACTGGGGAGAATTATGGCCTTCGCTCCGCCCTGGCGACAAACTTTCGCTTTTATTAAAATTCATCATTTTCTCCCCTCGGATAACATATAACTATTTATTCAAAATAAAAATAAGATCTACTGCAGAACGGCAAAACAGTAATAATAAATCTGTATATCCTTGTTCTCTAACTTGTAAGCAACATCAACCATCCAACACCAGAAATTTATTTACAAAGCCAGTATCAACAGTCACCTGAAGGTATGTTTACGATGAAAGCAGCGTTGGCAAGAGTAATAGGTATTCAGCCTCATTCAGCAGATATTGAGCGCCTAATTAGCAAGTAGAAAATGAAGGCAACTCAATCGTTTTCTTTGATATAGCCCTGTGTACGTACAATTTTACATAGGCAAAGTTAAATTCCTTTCATCCGTGCGGGGTGAACTACCTTATTTTCTCCAGACGAAAACATTGTGTTACCTTCGGTGAGAAAATTGAATTCCAACTCGATCGAATTATGTCCCTGTGATGTGGTGAGAGACAGAGTAAACAAATTCTACAATGGGAAAGGAACTGGCCAGATTGCAAAGAAACCACGCTGCATCGCAACGCCATACATACCCGGATTGTCGGAAAGGATAAACAAAACGATGAGAGCATACGACATGGCGCTTGGATGCAAGTCAGAAAATAACGTGGGCAATTTATTTTCCAAAACAAAATGTCCAGTGCCAAAGAATATGAAGTCCAAGGTGGTGTACAGAGTAGACTGTTTAAATTGCCCGGCCACATATAAAGGAAACACGAAACAGAGAATTGGCAACAGGATGGCGAAACACAAGAGCGACGTTAAAAAAGGGAAATTAACGGAAACTACAGGCCTCACGATACATTCGGTGAAAGAAAAGCATAATTTCGATTTTGATAACGTCACCATACTAGAGCACATTCCAAATTACCATCAAAGAAACATAACACAAAAGATGCACATTTGTTGCACCAAGAACACCGTAAGCCTCCAATGTGATACGAACGGGTTGCACGGATCATATGTGAATTTGTTTTCAAGGAACTGACAGAAGCCATATGGACGGGAAAGTTCAGCCACATTGACATTGGCATGGATGTTGTAAAGAAGAGGAGAAATTTGCGTATCATCGAAACGTCTGTGATATGTATGTGCAGAGGAGTTAAATTATGTGACTTTGTTTTTTGTTATTTAATTTTTCATGTAGTTTAGTGATAGAAATGAGGTAAAACCTTTTGGTGATATTAACGTAGGATATAAATTTTGTAATTTTCTGTATTTATTTTATTGAATTATATCCTGAAGAAGAGCAAAACAACCGCTCGAAATATTGCGTAAACAAACGACTTTTATTTACACGACGCCGCGAAAGTCCAAGAATTCGACAAACTTTATGTATTAACGGCGAAGAATCAAAATTTCAACATTCCTCCTTGATTTGTTAAGTTGAAACGGTTGAAACATAACTCCCTCGACGACAAAACTAGATCTTGAGTAATTAATGCAGGTATATAGAAAAATGTCTCAATAATTGCCTCAATGGATCAAATGAATGTTTCCTGTTTATCAATTTCAGGAATAATTCGAATTAAGCTAGCACGTTATGTCGTATAAATGGCATCAAATCAAACACGCTTACATTCAAGTATTTTGATGAAACGCTGTTTATCCTCAAAATTATATTTATGAAGTTGTTCACCTAAAGAATCAACAATGAAAAGTGTAAATAAACTACGTGTGCTACTATACAAGAGAATACAATAAGTGATGACTAACATCAGTGCTTTTCACATGTCACACGCAGTTATTCTTCATCAAAAAAGTTTTTTGATCAATTTTGCAATTGAATAGAGAAGCATATGGTATACGACAGGGTGTACAAAGTGAATTATGTTCACTCAGAATTCATTATTTGCGGACAATCCAACAATTGTTTTGTCAATTGATACGTCCCTGCAACACAATTTTGTGACTGTTGCATGCAGTGCCGTAAGGTAAAAATTGTTGTTTGTGAGAGATTAGATTTCGGGTTTTAGGTGGTTTTGGAACACAGATCTTGTTGACCCTTTGTTCCTCCCCCGTTACTCTTCTATCATTCCATCTAGTCATGTATTCGATTTGTAGCTAGACTCCCACATTTACACGTTTCCATTCAGATTACACACTTGTAAGACCCGTTAGCCAAATGAACCTCGTCGTGTGTGTACAGTGTACACAGTGTGTCACACTATACACACTACGATGCATCTTCCAGCATAGTAGCCACAAGTTATGCTTATCGAGCCCGTGAATGCGGTGTATCCCACACAACCAAGCTAACTTTTTTCTAGGGCATTTGTATGAGTAACCATTAATCTGTTTGTTGGATCACATGCTTAACGTGAATTCCAAACCTCGCCTATATTGTAGCTACAAGTAGTATTTCTATCTGGTGTTAATTATATCTACGCCTTAAAATAGACTCAGATATGTGTATGTGTACACAGAATTCATCGACATGGGTGACGTCCTGCATGTCATTCTTCTACATACGCTTCGTTGTGGACACCACCCCAAGCTTGGGTGTGCTTAGGAACGATACTTTCATGCTACAAGAATTTCCTTCACCAGGATTGAGCCCGGATATTCTTGGTGGAAAGTTAGGACGTTACCACTGAGCTAACCCGTTCCATATTAACATGAGACAAAACACATTCGTTCCCAAGGTCACATGGTTGCGACAATGTATGGGTTACCGATGGAATTAGCACGCTACTAACACACCAAATTCTTCTCATCCGTGCTGGATGAATAACCTTTCTTTCTCCAAGCAAATTCGGTGAGAAGATGACGTTTTTTTGTCATGTTGTCTGATGACAATTCGGATGAGAATTTTTTTCTCAGTTCCCGTCGGTCAAAGTAGTAATTTTCTCACCTGAACTGTCAGTTTGTTCTTGTTGTTTATAAAAATGTTAAAAAAAATTAGATTTTTATTTCGTGGATAAAAACTGTTATTCACTCCGTACACACACACACACAAAACATTGTGTTACCCTCGCGGAGAATATTGAATTATTATAGGTCTGCTCATATAATTATAATTTTTTTATTGTTTGATGTCAAAATGATGTTTTTGCAACGCACAATCGATTTTCGACTGTTTTCGATGTTGTTCACGATGCGGTAACGCGATCAAAATCGAAACAGTTTCCAATTTTTTTAACAGTGTGAGGGGAAGTGAAACAAATTTACACCTTGTATCGATATGACTTTTAAAATTTGATACATGTGCTGAAATGTACCCCTCCGTTGCTATGATACGACGTTACAATGTCGTATGTGTGCATTGCAATTTGATCAAAAATTGTTTGTACACTGTACGATATAATGGTTTCTGTGGAGTGAATTTTTTATGTTTGGTTGTTATTTTCTTCTCAATCGATTTGTTTGTTGCAAAAAGCAGTGTGTCGACCTCGTTGCGATACTTGATTTTTTCAGCATACGTCCTACATATTGTCCAACTCGCCTTTGGCTCGTATGGACAATATTACTAGTTTTCGCTGTTTGTGGTTCTACTTCTCACTACCTTCATTTAAATTTAATAAAAAGTTTAAGCTTACCGGAAAGTCTTTGATATGGACGTTTTTGATTTTACAGAAAGTTTAGACATTCGATCAAAGTTTGAGAGTTCGACAATCGTTGTAAATTTTCGAATAGTTTTTTATTGCAATTTTTTTGACATCAAAGTACATAATAATCTGCCTTACAACCCATGAAAGCTAAGAGGCTAGATCATTATTTACTAGTTTTCGCTGTTTGTGGTTCTACTTTTTGAGATTCTTTCATTACCGGAAAGTTTTACTGTGCCAGTGGTAAGCTGTGCGACAAACCCAGTGCCATCTATGAGATGTAACTAGGAGCGAAACTAGTAGGAGTAGAATACCGGTTCTCCCAACAATGCCTTTTCCGGTAAGCCGTACGATGACACTACACTCAACTTCACTTGACTTCAACGATTCAATCAGCTTTGTTGTTTACAAATCTAACAATCAATCGGTACAAATCTGTCTGCGGCTGAGTTTCGAACCAACGGCAACCACTGGCAACTCAATCTCGTAGTAGCAAGCAGACGTGTTAACCACTGCGCTATCGAGTTGGGACATCAAAGTACATAAAATATTAAATAGCAAAAAAATATAAGTTTTCACTTGAGCTATTCCGACCTTTTTATTAATTACATAAAATATTGTTTGACACACGAATTAAAATGGAAAAACATATGCAAGGGATCCGTACGCATCAGAATGGATATGGCAAACAGAGTAGATGTTGCAAATAGACTCGAACGTATCTAAATAAATGTTGCCTTCTATATCACAATTTAGTTTACCGCCGCCCTCTTACAAATTACAATTTTACATGTTTCTGCTCGGTAAAAGCGTCATTACCTCTCGTCGCAAGCGACTCGGAAAACGCATTTTCCTAGCATCAACATGTAAAATATTGTAGGTGAGTGCTTCCAAATATTTGTTTTGACTCGTAGGATTACAGCATTCGATTCAGGCTCGTGCAGTAAATTTCCTTAGAGTCAAAACAACCAATGTGGAAGCACACGCGCAATGCATTATTGTAATGATAATTTTTTAACAAAACATCCGAATTAACAACAAAACAACGCGTACGAAATGAATGTATTATGCATAGGAATGGGAACGGCTTAGCTCAGTGGTAACGTACTGGCTTTCCACCAAGAATATCCGGGTTAAATCATGGTGGGGACAAATATAGAATTTTTCTTCAATATATATAGCATGAAAGGTACGTTCCTAGGCACACGCAAGCTTCATAATTTGGGTAGTTGTAAAGTTGGTGCCGCAACGAATCGTACATAGAAGAATGACAAATTGACGTCACCCATATTCGATGAATTCTGTGTACAAATATCTAAGTCTGACTTTGGACGGAGATATAATAAGCACCAGAAGAAATCCTAATTGTAAAATGCTAGCTACCGTTAGGCGTGGTTCGGAAGTCATATTAAGCATGTGGTCCAGAAAACGCCTGCGGGTAAAACACATTGATGGGGCAAACGGCATTCTAAGCCCTACTAGATTCCACCCTAGTACACAATCAAAAACATCAATCGACTTTGAAAAAGCCTTCGACTGTGTTTGGTACAAAGGCCGTATATATAGGATGTTGAAATTTAAATTCCCAACGTACTTGACTAAGATGGTCCATTCCTTCTTACAGTGGAGATGAATGAATGAATATTAATTTTATTGTCTACTTTTCTCAAGCTGACATGGAAAAAGAGTGGCTATGACTATTGTCATAACCCTCGTTAAAAAACGATGAAAACGTTACAAATAATACTCTTAAAGTACAATAACATTATCACAGACAAAAATCACAAAACAGAAAGAAGTCAAAACAAACAATAATAATAACAAAGAGAAAGAAAAACTATGTAGTCAAAATTAAAATTGTAAATAAAAAGCACTCAAAGAGCTTGGTCATAAAATTTAAAGCAAAAATAAAAAGTATTTCGCAAAAAGCTGCGTCAAAGGTGAAACAAATAAGATAAATAAATAAATAAACGACACTAAGTATAATAATTAAGTCCACCAAGAAGGAGTCGTCAAGTTGAGCCGTAGGCGTCGTCAAATAAAATATTTCGAACAGCAAAATATCGGCCACATGAAAAAAAATCTTATTTTCATTTTTAAAACATTTGAAAAGTATAAAAAAGTTAATCACCGGGTTTGTGCTTCCGGTTTCGGTTGTCATAGAAGTGGAAAGGAAGCACCAAGCAAACACTATCCAACCAAACCAAATGAGCCAAAAATCGAATCATCAAGCCCAGGTACTTTATTCCTGAATTCGAGAGAAGGAAGCGTCGGATCTACATGAGCAACAGCAAGGTTGAATAACCGGCAGGCGAAATTAAATGGTGAAAACTGTGAATAATCACAGTTGGTACCGGTTATCCGAATCATAGAAAATTTACGTAGTACTCTAGAGCCGTCATTTAAAATAATCTTATTGCGGAGAAACTTCGAATTCAATTTACCAGTCAGAATATCGTGAATGAAAAAAACTGCTGCGTCGGTGCGGCGTCGTAGAAGTGATTTAAGGCTGAGCTCGGCACATCTGTCGGCATATGGACGTAAACGATAACTTTCATTGTCACTGTCGATGTGTCTATCACGGTTAGCGTATAGAACAAATTGCCGCTGAACACTCTCTAACCGCTGGATGTGAACAGCATGATGAGGTGCTCAGATCGTGCTAGCGAACTCAATATGTGAGCGAACAACGGCTGAAAAAAACATTTTTGCAGCGTTGACTTTGAATCGTCCGTAGCACTGGCGCTTAACAAATGATAGTATCGAAGTAGCTTTCATTGAGGCCAGCTCATAGTGATCATTAAAGCAAAACTTGTCGTTATATGTAACTCCGATGTCCTTGGTGCTATGAGCGCGATTAATCAAGTGACCATTCATTTGGTAGTTAGCCAAAATGGGTGAACGCTTACGAGATAAAGAAATTATCTTGCATTTGTCAGCATTTAATTCAAAATTATTGTCGGAGCACCACTTCACGAACTTGTCAATTGAGTCCTGCAGATCCTTCTATGTCTCGGTAAACGGTAGTGTTTCTAAAAACATTACCATATTTGCGGGAGTTCCCCAAGGAAGTGTACTCAGCCCTCTACTTTACAATGTGTACACATCGGAATTAAAGTTTTCATAATGTGAAAAAGGCATGTTCGCTGATGATACTTCATTGTTTAAGACCGCAAAGAACCCAAAAGTTATTATCAACTGCCTGAATACTGCTACCAAGCAGCTGTCTGATTTCGGCAAAATTTGGAAAATGAAGTTGAACGAAGATAAGACTAATGCGGCATTATTTACCAAAAGAAGGGCCCTGGAAGGCTTCCTTTCGAAAAAGTTACTGTTTCGAACACGAAAATTACCTGGAATACTAGCATTAAAACACTCGGAATGACTTTGGACAAACAACTTACATTTAGGAATCATATAGAATTGACCGTCGAAAAATCCCTTCAATCTCTCTATCTCATTTTAAATCGTAAATCTAAGCTTAACGTATCAAACAAGTTATGTATTTACAAATCTAAATATTATACGCAGCACTCGGTTGTATGCCTGCCCCGTCTGGAGTGAATGTGCTCCAACGCACTTAAACAAACTTCAGGTACTCCAAAACAAGTGTTTGAATATAATTTATAATCTCCCGTCTAGATATCCCACGTACGATCTGCACAAAATATCAAATTTACCAACGATAAAAACTCAAGTTGCAAAAATTTCAGAAAGATTTGCAAACAAGTCGCTTCTTTCAGAAAACAGATTGATTCGGCTGCTGTATTGAAAAGTTGTCGCTGTGATATTAGTCAAGTAAACTATTAGTTAAGAAAACAAAACTAAAAAATTAAATTATTGGAAGTTTATTTTTCAAATTTTCTTCTGCCTACAAGACGTCAGACTGAGACTTTCAATGTATAATACAAACCAAACATTTTGTTTATAGAATATGCTGAACACTAACTTGTTACACTCAATCATTGAATAACATTGTAAATTTTATAAAATAAATAAAGAATTTATAAAAAAAGTAAAAACGTCGGTAACGAAAGGATCACTAAGAGAATCCATGTAAGCAAAAGCTTACAAAAAATTGCGGAACTAGTAAATAAAATGATCTAGCCTCTGACCCGGACGGGTTGTAATGGGTTGTAAATAGCTGATACACGAAATAAAATGTGGTAATTTTTGGACCCGTATAAAGTCTGTTCTGATTTTCATCATATTTTTTTTTTTTTTTTTTGTTTGGAAGGTCCTGGGGCATGCTTGGCAATTTATGGAAGAAATTTTTACGATTTCGAGCCTTTGGACTCAGTCAGGTCCCAAACGTGTTTTCTTTACATAAATCGGGTAGCTCTTATCCGATTTTCAAAATAATTGTTCCTTAAAAATAATTGAATGAATGATAACGAATTTGAATTGGGGAAAAATCAGATAAAAGCTTTCGAAGTTCGGCCGAAAAAGTGGTCAAAAACGTGGTTGGTGAAATGTTGATTTAGTACATGTACATTTGTACATGTACTCCTTTTTTAGAATCGCCTACTTCTTCAACAAATCTTTCTCTGATAAAAGGTGCACAAATTCTAGCACTTGTTCCAGCCGGCAAAGATTGTAAAACTTTTCTAACGGGAAACTTCGGCCTTTTCGAAATTTTTCAGAATCGTTGATGTTCATTCAAAAAGCTCTAAGCTCTCTACCGGCTAGTGCAATTTTCTGGTAATGTCGCGATTTTTAAACTTTCTTAACTTCCAAAAATCAACTAAAAATAAAAGTGTTCATACTAATCCAAAATTTCCTTTTGCACAACTTTTAAAGTCTGTATCAACTAGAACCGTGAGTTGTAGCAGATGCGCTCGCAAAGAAACCGAAATCAGCTATAAAAATATTTCTGAATAGAATGAACTCGTTGTATCTTATGATAAGCGACACCCGGTGAAGGCATGCATATGACAGGGGTATTGGGGCATTATCATATTAATATTGTGAACATACAATTTTCAAATAACTAAGCCGATTTGCGGGGAATATTTTGATTGAAATTAGTCTAAAATATGGGTGTAGATTTTGGCAGTCATTAGTTCCAAATGGAAATGTTGTCACGTCTACAATTACCAAAAAATAAACAATAATTGACACCCAAAAAATGTGAGTTTTAAAATTACTATCGGAAATGTAATGTGTCCACATCCACACATTGCTTGTTGCGTTGTTTGCATTTGGAAAAAATCAATAATTTATGGCTGTCAATGTGACCAGAAAGTAATAGTAAATTAATTAATCTGTCGAAGTTGTACATAATCTGAAAGGATGAATAATTGAAAATTGAGTTTATCACATTTCAGTTATTGAAATTGTAATGCTAATGGGGTTGTTGATGTAAATATTTGTTTGTACATGAAAACCCTCTTCCAAACAATACTCATCTCTCAAAGTTTCCATAACACAACTGTCAAAGGAATAGGTTTGAAGGGTAATGTTGATTCGTTGTGATATTAAAGAAGCTACTTTATTAGTTTTGCCTTAAATGTTTCGTTATATTGATCGATACAAGCAACATCTGCTTTCTGTTTAATAATTATTTTTCATATTCAATCTTTTGAATCGCTCGAATTTCACTAGTTACTGTTTAGGCCCGTACGAATCGGTTGAATTTCCCTAGAAAGTATTTAGGCCCGTATGAAGTATACGAAGTTTATTCGTTTGTAACGATTGGAATGTCTATTCCAAATTTGTTGAGGTGTGATATTCACAACAAATGTTTTAATGAAGCCACCTATCTGGCTGTACATTCTTCTTCTTCTTCAAAAGATAGTCGTGTTCTGAATTCTGAAATCTCCGCAATAGAAAATTGTGTGCCTCAAGAGTTTGTTCCATTAACAGATAATTCAAAGGAAGTTCAAAAAAAATTGGGACTTACCTAGACTTTACATTCTATTCCTTCAATAAACTCTTAGATCTTAGATTCAAATGATCCGAGAGTCCGTGCCAGTTAGCGTCACAAACGAAGGAATCCTCAAAGTGCCCACAAAGTAATTTAATCTTCACAACTTGGTCTTTTATTAGATAATGATTCGGCAAGAATAGCAATTGCGATATGTCTGCTGAATTCCCAAATATTTTGGAGCCTCCTGGCCTGTCTCGAAAAGATAGAAAACATCCAGATGGTTAATGTTCAATACCTGCCGAGGAGAGACGATACTTTGGGATGTAACGGTTCGTGATACACTTACCTCCTCCCATTTGAACTCATCCAACAAAAATAGTGGCAATGTAGCAGAAGAAGCTGAAAGAACTATTTATTCACTCCCAGTCACGTAACGCCCATCTACAAATCTGGACGAAAATCGGATATATCGAACTATCGCGGTGTCTGTGTCTCACCAAATCTGGCAAAAGTTTTCGAGATAATTATTTTCAATCAAATAAAATTCAACATCTTCCCGCACTCATCAGCGAATCAGCATGGATTCTTTCCCGGGAGAAGAGTAGAGTCTAATCTGATGGAACTTTCAATCATGGTGCACGATGGATTCGAAAATGACTGCCAAACAGACATCTTCTACGCTGACATTCGAAAAGCATTTGACGTCATAAAACCTATTCCACTAATCCTAAAATTATCTGCTGACAAATATCGCCTGAGTAACTCGCTGTTGTTATGGTTCCAGTCATTCTTCAAAAATCGCAAACAGGTAGTTAAACTCAACTCCACTAAATCAGCTATGATTGAAGTTAAGTCCGACGGGCGTTGGTCAAGGATCGATTTTAGGACCACTAACTTTTTTCGTTTACTTTGACGACTCAGATGGAAGATCTAATATTACAAAAGACATAAATCTAGCTGACGACAAGAAAATAGTGCATAGCCGTATATCCTCACTTAATGACACTCACATACTGCAGTCATCAATAAATGATTTTGTTGAATGGCGCAGCAAAAATGGATTCGAGTTAAACGACGATAAGTGCAAAATCATGTCAATTTCACGGAAAAAATGCCCAATATTTGCAGAATACTTCATCAAAGACAAGCCAATCAAACGCGTTAGTAGCACCAAAGACTTGGGAGTCACATACAACCAAACATTCTCCTTCGACGAAAATATTGAGCTAGCATCGAAAAAGGGTTCATCTATGCTATCATTCGTTAAGCGACAATGCTACGGACGATTCGACCAGAACACAGTGAAGTTTCGCATGTATGTTGTTTAATCTTGCTGCTGTCCATGTAGATCCAACTTTAACTTCAATAAATTTCCGTCGAAGAATCTTGGAACTTGAAGATTCAGTTTTTGGAACGTTTGGTGTTTGCTAGTGTCTTTGTTTAGGTGCTTTCTTTCCACTAGTTAAAAGAAGCCAGAAAGCTCCATGCCCGGTGATTAATTTATTTATTGTATATTTTGATATGTTTAAAAGCTTAAGGATTTTTGTTTTGTTCACAGAAACTTTATTTTTATTTCCTGAATACACATCTCATTGAACGACCCATTATTTGGCAACACGATGTGATATTTCAATTTACATGTTGTCTTTTTGACTTTTGACGACTCCATCATTTTTGGTTTAGCTATTTTGACGACAGCCTAAACGGCGATATTTTGTGATATTTTTAATATTTAACTTAATTTTTGTAATGCTTTTAATTTATTATTTTCGATGTCTTGCTTTCGTACTTTTCGTTGTTTTGTTTGGTTTTGTTTCTAAAATTTCGAACTTATGTTATTGTAATTTTACTACTTTATAAGTAATTATTATAACGTTTTTGGTTTTTTTAACGAGGATTATGAGTTTCGTCATAATTACTCTTTTTTTACCATATGTCAGCTAGAAGATAGTAGACAATAAAAGTAACTTTCATTCATTCATTCATATGGTTTTTGAAACATTGGGTGCTTGTGCTCCTGAAATTACAATTTTCTTAAAAGTTGTTGAACAATTATACAGATCAGCCTCGTTCTTTGGACCTAATACCAATATTTACCTACAACGGGGAAATTCGGCATGCATTTTTGGAACATTCGGAAAAGATAATATACACAATTTTTATGCATTTTGATTAATTTTATTCGCTGTCCCAAATGCAAAGATGTCAACACATGTACATATTTCTGTTACATATAGGGTTCCATCGGTATTTATGTCCACATGTAATAACATTGTGTCATATCCGCAAAACTCATTACATATAACTAACGTCATTAGGGGTATACCTTTACTGTTTGTGAAGTTCGTAAGCAAACTTGTTCGTAAGTAAAGTGCGTGAAATATTTCTGTGTAAATATTCAAAGAAAAGGTACACTGCTTTGTAAACTTCGTAAAACTAGAGCGTTATAATGCCATGTGTGTTTCGTGATTTGCGTAAATCTTCACGACTTGCACTTACGCGCTCACCCGATGTACTTGTGACAGTTTACGTAAGTTTATGTTTTGTCAGTTGAAATTAATAGAACGAAATTATTTTCAAAAATGCCTCGTAAGACAGCGAAGGAAAAAATAATTGATTTTTTGTATTTGGGCGCATTTTACCAGTTAAGTGATTTAGATTCTTCTGATGACTCAGAGGCAGACTCTCGTTGCAATTTTCTCTGCTTTGGCCACAGACGTCAACCTCGTTAAGCAAATTTCTATTTTCTCCCCTTGTCATGAAAATAACTATTTCAAACCTCGATATCTCAGCCACTTTCCAACCGATTTTGATGAGTCTGAGCTTGTTGGAAAGCTGCTGCGACGTAGTTTTTTAAATAATGTAGAGAAGGAGAGGGCAGGGGCGTTTTTGAGTTTGTAGACTTCTTTTTTGCGGTGTGGGGACTGCGTCACCTCCTCCGCTACCGCTGCTGGCGTGATTCGACCAAAGATTTTTCAACATTTTCATTTTGTTTTCAACAAAAAAAAGTCGGCGCCTTTGGGTTTAATACTCTATTTTGACCAGTAGCTTCTCGCTCAGACATTGTGTTATGATTAATAATTGCCACCTCACACTTATAAAAACTAATGTACTGTGCAATAACTCAACCAGCTCAACCGAGGCCTAAGGTCGGTGCTTCGGTTGGCCGAAGGCCAAATAATTTATTTTTTCTGTATTGTTGTGTTGCTGGTTGAGAAGCGATAAATTAACTCGTTGTTGTGTTGCTTGAATCTAAACCAATTTTAAAAACGCTTCGTCTATGACTTAGATACGTTTATTACTCTCCCTTGCATTCGATCATTT
>CM055403.1:3884751-3897317 GCA_029228625.1 Pseudolycoriella hygida | reverse complement strand
GCATTTGTGACGCGATTTTTTGAACACAGGGTAACGTTGTCGTAAAGGAAATTTATGCGTATTTTCAGCGCAAGCGTCACCTCCACTGATATCATTAATTTTGGAAGTGGACATTAGGGACTGCGTCGCAACTTTACCTTTTAAAAGGTTTTTGTTGTGATTAAAATATATGCTTCAGACAAGTCTGGGGAACCTTTAATCAGTCAGATGACGATGTTTTCGATTTGGTCCACTACTAACACCTATCAAAGTTTGAAGCCGGCGAATATCAATTATTACGCATGTAGATGGATCATACTTTTCATCCATACATAAAAATATTTGTAAAAAAATTCTGGGCAGCGCAAAAAATCTAAAATAAACAGTACAATAGAAAAAGAAATCTTCCATTTTCAAAAATGGCCGACAGACATTTTTGTAAATATTCCCCAACTGACCCCGAAATAATTTTCTCTGATGTTATGTTGACAAAACAATTTAAAAAATGTTGAAGTTTTCGAATATGTACAAATGAAATGCTTTTACGCATCAGAAATAGCCGATTCCCGAAACTTTTAGGGTGCCCCTCGTATTGCCAGCTTGTCATGTTATGATGAAGTTTTGAAAAATTAATTAATAGAGTCAATTTTCAACATCAATTTAACGGAACGTGCATGGAAAGAGTCTTCGCTACCAATAAGACAAGGAGGAATTGGAATTCGTCATGCAACTGATATTGCGTTACCTTGTTTTCTATCATCAATTTACAATGTTTCCCACTTACTCCACCAATTGTTACCAGAACATATCCGACAAATTGACTGTGATAAGGTGGATGCAGAGAAACGATGGTGTGAACAATTTGATACTTTACCAGATGAATCAGTTCGACATTTTCAAAATTCATGGGAAGTCTTTGAGATTGAAAACAAAACTATCACAATCCAGAATTCATTAATTGACAAAATGGACAAAGCTAGGTTTCGGACCAAACGTTCGTGAACCACCCGGCTGTTCTAGACCTGACGGGAAACTTCCCGATGGCCTCACACTAGTTCCATGGGAAAAGGGCAGATCTCTCTTGTGGGACTACACATGCGGTGACACCTTCGCTCGATCGTATATCAACAAAACATCTATTCAACCGGGCTATGTCGCCAAACAAGCAGAAAAATACTATTAAAAGAAATTAAGTCCGTGATAGGTTTTATTATAATAAAGTTTAATGAACAAAATTATGCGTGCGTACAATGGTAGGTTCTCCGTGAGACTAAAATGAAAGTAACAAAAGAGAACAAAATCATCATCAAAGACCAAGTTCATTTAAACGTTATGGATGGAGCTTTTCTATTTTTAACACTCCCACTTTTAATTAAATTTCTTAATTAAATACAAAAAATATTTAAATATTGAACCAAAAAAAATTATGAAACCGCGATGAAACACAACATATAGGTCGACCCTGCGGAATGTTGCATCCCCTCAGCTTCAGTTCGATAAAATATCATATTGCATTGATCCCCATCATCGATCGGAAGCGAACGAAACTTTCTCTTGGCAGCGCCTTCGTAAGAATGTCAGCAATCTGGTCTTTGGATGGAATGAACTGTAAATTAAAGAAACCATTAGCAAATTTTTCCCTAATAAAATGATATTTTACGTCGATATGCTTGGATCTTTTATGATTTTCAGGATTTCTAATCAATTTAATTGCACTTTGGTTATCAACAAACAAGGATGGGACGCTATCGTTAGTAGGAAGCAATTCCAAAAACAATGTCTTTAACCAGATCAACTCTCGAATTGAATCACTACTGGCGATATATTCTGATTCGGTACTTGACAACGCCACGGTTTGTTGTTTTTGTGAACACCAACTTATTGGAGCCGATCCGATTATAACAACAAAACCAGTACGAGAACGTCGAGTAGAAGGGTCCCCAGCAAAATCTGCATCGCTGTACACGTTTAGTTGAACACTCGAATTTACCATGAATTTGATACCATAATTTGATGTACCTTTGACATATCTGAGAATTCTCTTCAAAGCATTCCAATGAGAAATTAATGGATTTTCTAAATGTTGACTTACGTAACTTAAAGCAAAGGAAATATCTGGCCTAGTAACTATGGCGAGATACATCAAAGTTCCAACTAATTCGCGATATGGGACGTTCACTGCAGGCACGAACTCTTGCGATTGATCTGTTCTAATTACGTTGGGATCCGACGGAGTAGAAACTGGATTGCACTCGTCCATTCTGAACTTGCTTAGGATTTTCCGGACGTATCCACTCTGATGTGCGTATATAGAGCCGTCAACACCTTTCCCAATTTCCATTCCCAAAAAAAATTCAATTCGTTGAACTTCACATGAAACTTGTGTTGCAAAGCTCGATTTAATTTCGTTGCGTCACATTCATCTGTTACAGCAATTAATCCGTCATCAGTCCAAATTGCCAAAATATTAACTTTATTATTGTTTCTTGCAATAAAAACACACGGATCAGCCTTGCTTGCTGTTAGACCAAAACTTTGAAGAAAGTTCGTGAATTTTTTATTCCAGCATCTTGAAGCCTGCTTAAGACCATAGAGACTACGGTTTAGACGACAAACTCTGCCAGTGTTATCATTATATCCCGCTGGTTGTTTCATGTAAATTTCCTCCTCAAGTTCACCGTAAAGGAAAGCTGTTTTGATATCGAATTGCTTGAGGATTAGTTTTTCAGTCGCAGCAGTGGCTAATATCATTCTAATTGATGCGAATTTGACGACAGGACAAAAGGTTTCTTGGTAATCAATTCCATATTTTTGAGTGAATCCTTTAACTACTAGCCGTGCTTTATAACGATCAATAGCGCCATTCGCCTTGTATTTGATTTTGAATACCCAACGGTTGTCAATTGCCTGTCGATTTTCTGGTAAATCTACTAATGACCAAGTGTTGGTCTCGATCAATGAATCCATCTCTTCTTCGATTGCGATGATCCATTTTTTTGCATCCGGCGATTTAATTGCTGCGGCATATGATTGCGGTTCTACTGTATCGAATGTGTAGCTTTCAGCAACGTTAAGTAGCTCAGCCATGAAAGAAAAAGATGGATTATAATTGACGTTAGGCATCGCGTTTCTGTCTCTGAGTACCCTATCCAATTCACTATCAAACACCTCTGAATCGTCTTCAAACATCGTCACGTTGCTATCATCGGGAAAATACTCTGATTCCGAACTAATGTTTATTGTTGTGACCGTTGAACTATCTGATGACCCTGATGAATTTAAAACCTCTTCGGGGACGTCCGGTTCAACCAAATTTGCGACTTCCACTGGTGTTTCACTAATTTGGACTGAATTCGATGATAGCTCCACTTCAGTGTCATTCTGTTCAACCATATTCATCCAACCACTCCCACTGCTCTCATTAAAGGTTACATCTCGACTGATGATAAATTTATTGGTTTCAGGTTGCCAAATACGATACCCCTTCGTGTCATCAGAGTAACCAACGAAAATTCCTTCTTCGGCTTTACGATCCCATTTCTGACGTTTATTCTTTGGGATATGTGAATAAATCTTGGATCCAAAATATTTTAAATAATCCAATTGAGGTTTCTTGCCGAACCACAACTCGTAAGGTGTGACTCCTTTGACTGAGCTCGTTCCAGTGCGATTGAGTATGTAGACTGCAGTGTTTGTCGCTTCTGCCCACAATTTGATCGGAAGATTTTTGGCATGAATCATGGTGCGAGCAGATTCCACTATGGTCCTCATCTCTCGTTCAGCGGAACCGTTTTGTTCGGGTGAATATGGAACCGTTCGCTGGTGCCGAATTCCTTTTTCTTCCAAAATGTTAGTGACGTCGACATTCACAAATTATGTTCCATTATCTGACCGCATCACTTTAACTTCAAAATTTGTATTCATTTTCACACTTTTCAAATATTTGTCAAGGACGCGCTTGACTGCACTCTTTTCTTTTATAAAGAAAATTGTCCGATAATGTGAAAAATCATCTTTAAACAGAATAAAATAGCGAGATCCACCAATTGACCTTTCCTGCATCGGCCCGCACGTATCGGTGTGTATCAAGTCTCCAGGTAAATTAGCTGATGTTCCTTAAGGTTTAAACGGCAGGCGATGTTGTTTACCGAGGACGCATGAATCACAAAAAAAATTATCATTCGAATACTTAATGTTCATTGTCTTAAGAAATTCTTTGACTCGAGAGACGTTTTGATGGCCGAGACGTTCATGCCACAATTTGAGATTATAGTTACGATTACTGGTTTTAGCAAAATTTACCTGACGAACTTCATTGTTTAACTCGCTGTTCATCAAAACTTTAAATTTCATCTCAAACAATCTCTTACTTCGTGCTCCCACTGCTACGACAACACCATCTTTCTTAAAAAAACATTCGATTGGCATAAAATTTTAGATCTTTGTCAAGAGCAGTCCCAAATGAAAACAATTGCAGTTTAATATCAGGAACATGCAGGACATTTGTTAAGCGTTTATTCTCCCATGTATTACCATTAAAAGAAAGAATTTGAATTTCGCCTATACCAATTGCGAAAATATGCTTACCATTGCCAATTCGAATGGGGATGGGTTTCTTCATTTCTACATATATGCTAAACCACTCACGTTTATTTGACATATGCTCTGTTGCACCAGAATCCATAAACCATTTGTTTTCCTCATGTTCTCCTTCGTAGAAATCTACTTCACTTATGGTAGCTTCATACAGTGACGCGCCAATTGCACTATAATTTTCGTAATTTCCAACGCAGCTACTAGATTCACACACAAGAGCGTCTACAGCGTCGTTGCTTCGATGTGGACTCGATTCACCATTATTTTTCAATAACTTACAATCTCTTTTCCAGTGGCCCGGTTTATTGCAATTATAACATTTCCCTTGCTTAACGAATTTCGAATTTGATTGATGATTCTTTGATTTCACATTTGACCTTGCAAAGAATGCATTCGAAGATGCCTCGTTTTCACCTTCATTTGCCAAAGTTCTTGCCTCTTCTACCATTAGACGCGAAGTTAAATTTTGAATTGTTCTCTCTTTGACATCTGTTGACTCCCATGCGCTGTGAAAGTGATTAAAAGTGGTAGGCAACGTCATCAGAATTTTTGTAATCAACATAGAAGGCGATATCTTTTCTCCCAAGTCCTTTAACTGTTGAGCAATATCCTCCAACTTAGAGATATGACTGGCGATATTATCATTAACATCCATTGTGTAAGAATAATACTTCTGCAGTAACAAATGGATACTTGTTGCCGATTTCTGCTCATAAACTGAATGCAACTTGTCCCACATTTCCTTTGCGGTGTTATAATTCATAATGTGGAGTAATGGTTTTGTGCCGACTGTCGTTGCAATGTATCTTTGCGCTTTGTTGTCCTTTTTCTTCCATTCTTTCATTTCCGCTGTATATCGACTAAGGGTTTGAGCAGGTGTTTCCGAATTCCGGCTCTCATTAACAGGCGCAGGTTCTGTTCCCGAAACAATATCGTACAGTTCGGAAGCATTCAAAATAACTCTGATCTGGAACTTCCATCGAGACCAATCATCAACATCTTGAAGTTTCTCGATTTTAATCGTCTCGTTTTCCATGTTGGCAACAACAAAATTAAAACTGTCAAAACTTGACGAAGCTTTTAACTTTTCGAAACTGAGCGATTAATGAACCCAGCAGAAAAAACTTTCACCAAAGAGACTTCCGCTGATTAGAAAACCACGTTTTCTTTTCTTTCTTTTTTTTTATGATCAATTTTCCAAGAAAAAAAACGTAAAAAAACTTATTTTCCAATTTCTAATTTGTAACAAAGTGTCTACAGCCTCACAATTCACAATCAGTAATTACTGTTTTTGAACTTTTGGTACCGATTATTGAATACACTTTAATGTTCGAAGTGAACTTTTCGGCCACAATCACAGTTTTCACGTTACTTTATTAAAACTAACTAAACTACGTAACGAAGGCCCATAACCTATTAAAAGAAATTAAGTCCGTGATAGGTTTTATTATAATAAAGTTTAATGAACAAAATTATGCGTGCGTACAATGGTAGGTTCTCCGTGAGACTAAAATGAAAGTAACAAAAGAGAACAAAATCATCATCAAAGACCAAGTTCATTTAAACGTTATGGATGGAGCTTTTCTATTTTTAACAAATACAAATTCAACAAATACAACGATTTAATGGACACATTTGTTTTTTATCCAGTCGTCTGGTATCATTGGTTCAGTTGGTCTCACTTTACTGAAAAAAATTGGAAGCATGATATCACTTGTCACACATGAGAAAAGAGCCACAAGCTACTTATTTCAACGTATTGCTGTGGCCATTCAACGAGGAAATGTAGCCTCAATCATGGGAACGATCCCCCCATCCAAAAACCTCGGCGAAATATTTTATTTATAAAACCAACTAACTGATTAAACTTTTGCAATCAATCAGAACAGTCATCAGACCATCTTCTAGAGTGTAATAGCCTTGAAGTACAAAACAGAAGTACAATTGACCAAACGGATGAATTCAGAAAATGTCCTTCAGTGTTTTTGCGTTCATTGTTGTTCGGAACTGACATAAATAGCGCATGGATCCGAGTATCCAAATGTAACAAAAATTACACAACTGGATGCAGATTGTTTTGTTTGGTGATTTTATGCTAATTACTGCTGCCACTGCCCTCTTTAATACTGTTACATAACGCGATTGCAACGTTTATGCAGAAGAGAATTATCGCTTACCGATGTAGTTTTCGATGCTTTGTCACTTCCGGACACAAACGAAAATGTTCTCGGCCAACCACTGGACCAGTAAAAATATGAAAATAACGTTCTACTCACAAGCCCTTGAGGGTAGTTAAGACAGATTATTAATTATTATTGTGATTATAAGCGCTCGTGCACAGCTCAAAAATTTTTGGAGGTTTCGCATGTCGTAGTTATGCTGTCGAGTCAGGGCCGTAGCTAGAATATATTGACTTTAGGGTAGCTCTTTATTTTCATAATGATGTATCCATACCTAAAAAGACGTTATTTGAAATAAAAAGTGGTTGGGCGCTTGAAAGCTAAGAAAGTGCAATGATGTAAAAATACGTCTCAACTTTTATAAAAACAGTTTTCAACTGTTATAACTAAATTTTTTATGATTTTATAACAGTTGAAGAGCTGTTTTTGCATCACAACTTTGTTAACTTCCAAGTGCCCACCCATTTTTTATTTCAAAAATGTCTTTTTAGTTATGGATGTAGAGGACTGTGTTGTGTCCTCCAACGATCAATGAAAAGACTGTTTTCTGATCACGAAATGTATTTAACGGTGCGTACATTTCGCTTGTCGATGATAGAATGAATATGATACAAAAGTGGTGAGGGTGAAATGATATGATATGAGAATGATGTTTGAATGTAAATTCAAAATGTAAAAATATAGTTGGGGAGCGGAGACCCACATGGATACATCATTGTGAAAATAAACTACTACCCTGAGCCGACTTATTAGACTAGCTCGCCGACCCTTGGGTCGACAGTGCCCAGATGCAATACATAATCGACTGGTTACAAACGTGGCGGTAATATGGACAAAAATGTTCCCCTCGTTTTTTCTTCACGACATAGCAGAAAAATTTTTTTTGGTCGACATTTGGGTCAACCCGGGCTCTTAATGTGAATTTTTGGAAATAATTTGTATGGCATTGCTATTCAAACGATTTGAAATTCAACGGTGAATAGTTCCAAAATGGCTCACAAATTTTGTTACTGATTTAGTTAACAAATGATCTGTAGACATGACGAAGAATTTGTTGTAGTACAGACAAAAGTGTTTTAATTATTTCGTTTGTTGTATTTCTTTGATATAGGATCAGTACAGTATTCAACTTGTTATCGTCTTTCTCGGACCCCGAGAAAGACGACAAGAAATTGAACAGTATTTTAGTGGCATCTGTGACGAACATACCAGTTGTTCCATGTTTTATAGATTGGATTGTAATTTCAGTAATGGAAGTGAACCAATCGTTGCCTTGCCTAAATGAACCAACTTTGAATAATATGAAATCATTATTGACGATGACCACATCGGAGAATAAAAATACATCATTCATGTGCGCATGGACACCAAGTAACATTGAAAATAAAAATAATCATTTTAACACAACATTAAATATCATTGCATTTTAAAACGATGAGCGGCTGTAAAACAATAATTGATCAGTAAAAACAATATTTCGGCAATAAATTTCGTTTTATGGAGGAAAAATACGGCTTAAGTTAATCGACCGTTAGACCCAAATGATAAATCGTTTGTTGTTACTCAGCTAAAGGCAAATAAATGTGTGGGAAAATATTTTTGTTTCGTTTCAGAAATACTTTTCAGTCCCGTACGGAGTATAAAGAGATTTTGTACACTCACTATGGAGCTTACATGGGTTAAGTCGACACACCAGGATAAGTGGCGTGTGTCGATGTCGATTGAAGATATGGATTACGGAAAAAATCAATATTTGTCGTTAACCTTTTTCTTGACCGTTCAAACATCGTTGTTGATGACACTCACGCTGAACATACGCTACAAACTGACTATGTAAAACATTAGTCTCTAAAAATTTGCGTCACAAATGGTAGTCTTTCTTTGACGACTTTGTATTACTTTTCTTGTACCAAATTTACTCCGCACTCGATGAATGCAGGGCCGGCCTGGCGACCAAAAGGCCCTTCGGTGATGATTTCAAAAAAGTCTACAAAATGGATTTTTGAAGGTCCAAACCGGGACATAGGGCAAAAGGCCCATCGGTGTTTGCACCGATGCACCATTAGGCTAGTCCGGGCCTGGATGAATAAGTCGCACTTGTTGTAACATGAATTGTGACCATTGTGACAAAAAATATGACTGAATAATCTGTTTTCGTATGTATGAAATTCTATGAAATGAATCTGTTGTTCTGAATCTGCTCCACAGGCCAAAGAGAGTGGGTTTAACCCTATTTTAAGACCCGTACGAAGAACGAAAAGGCGCCTATTACGTTTATCACGACTTTTGTAACCAATCAATGTGAGGAGGGGTGAGTAGGGCGAGCATCGATCATAGTCCTTAGATATAGAATCAGTAATAAAACATATGCAAGTTACCCGTACGTATCAGAATACATGTGGCAAATAGAGTCGATGTTACGAAAAGACTCGAACGTATTTAATTAAATATTGCGATTGCCTTAACTCCTAAGTGTATGAAATTACTTCACATTAAATTGTATTGGAAATTGCCGAAAGCCCGTCCGAAGCAACGGTGTAAAAAAACCCTTCCGAAAGCATAAAAATTGATCCTCAAATAGACAAAAATGTTCGCCTCAATTTCTGCAACATAGCAAAAAACCATTTTTTGGGCTAGGGCCGACCTTAGTCCGACCTAGGGCACTTAGGAGAGGCCACAGACGAATAATTCCATAGAAAAAAATATTTCCCTCAATTTTCTTTACAACATAGCAAAAAAACCATTTGATGTTTGCTTGGAGAACCGAAAGTTTTTTCGGTCCTCTTACGAGGACCTCAAAGTACTTTCGATTCTCTTAGCAAGTATAAAAAACTCAAAACAACACGTGGAAACGAGTAGGCCTTGTGATGTAAATGACTATTTTTTGGAATAGGGCCGACCTGAGGACTGACCTAGGGCCATAACGAAATGTCTCGGACACATACTTCCTCAGACAAAAATGTTACCCTCCATTTTGCTCTGCAACATATAGCAAACAAAATTTTTTGCCCTATTTGAGCCCTAAGCCCAGGCACCGGGCCCAGATTCGTTTTTGAATAGAATTTGACACTCGGTTACCTCTCAAATAGAAAAAGAAGCAACAAAATCTATTAGTATTTGCCGATTTACGTAAACAATCACTTTGGGCCCTAGTAGAAACTCAGCTTCAGGGTCCTAGCTGAGTCCAAAAGCTTCCAATCAAAAAAGTTTCTTCAAAAAAATGTGAGAAATTTCTAGACCTTTCGATTGATTTTTTTTTTTGAAAATCGGAAGAGATTTTCTCGAGTTGTATACGCAAAGCATATAGGGCCGTGGCAGAGACTCCTTTTTAGTGCCCTAGCTAAGTCCAAGGGCTCAAAAAAAATGTTCTCCTAAAAACTGCCTGCCATGCCTAGACCTTTCAAACAAAAAAAGGTTTAAAAACCGGAAAAGATTAACTCGAGTTATGTACAAAAAAACACGTAGGGTCATAGGAGAGACTCGTTTTTAGTGCCCTAGCTAAGACAAAGGGCTCGAAACCAAAAAAAGTTTCTTTCTTTAGAAAAAACAAATTTATGAAAATCGGAAAAGATTTACTCGAGTTATGTGCAAAAAACCAAAGACCACTTAAACAGCCCTAGCTCGGCGGCCGGCCCTTGGGCCGACAGTGCCCAAATTCAATACCATTAAAGATTTTTTGATTACCTTTCAAGGAAAAAATGGTTTTTGAAAATCGGTTAAGTTTTTCTCGAGTTATCGTGTTGACGAACGGACCCCTCTTCGAAGAACTTCGGCCTTCGTACGGGTCTAAAAACTGTCCGTTCGTCCGCCTGTCTGTTAACACGATAACTCCAGTGAAACTCAACCGATTTTCAAAACTTTTATGCGATTGAATTTGGCCAATGTTCTTCCAAGAGCCGCCGAGCTAGGGCCGTTTAAGTGGTTCTAGTCTTTTGATCAGATCTTACAGATCTATGAAACAAATTATGGAAGAAATTGTTTTGAGTTTGGGCCTTTGGACTTACCTCAGCACTAAAAACGAGTCTGTGCTAGGGCCCTACGTCCGTCTGTCCGTCCCATCGTTTTTTTCTAAATGGCTACACCGATCACCCCAAACCTTTGTTTCCCTGAAATGTGCATATATGTCCCATGATTCAAATTCAAAGAAGAGCAAAATCGGTCCAGTCGTTCCGAAGATATGGCCGAAAAAGTGACCAAAGACATGGTTTTTCGAGGGTTGGTGAAGCTTTTTCGCAAATGTCTCAGCAAGTATAGCACGGAAATTGTTCATTTTGGTGTCAAATGAAAGCATTTGATCTCACAAAACTGAAAAAATTCTTTTTACGGAAATCGGGCAGTGGTCGGGAAACAAATGGCTTTTCGTCTCTTTGCTTAACTATGCAATATGGAGATTTAGAACTATGAAAGTTAGTAAGTTGCATCCAAAGAATAAAATTTTAGAAAACACGTTTCTCAGGGTTTTCCTAAAAATTACCAAGTCCCTAGGATTCAGTCACTTCTAGAATCAAGAGGGACGACTCATATCTCCAGAACTATGGCAGTTACAAAGTTGCTTTCAAAGACAAAGTTGTAGAGAATAAAATTTTAGAGAACACGTGTCTCAGAGTTTTCCCGAAAAATGTTTTAATCTTTGGCAATCAGTCACTTCTAGAACCAGGAGAGATGACTCATAGCTCTAGAACTATGACAGTTAGAAAGTTCCGATCCTTGGGAATCAGTCACTTCCTGAATCAGGAGGGATGACTGATATATCTAAACCTACGGCAGCTGAAAAGTTACTTCCAAAAGGAAAGTTGTAGAGAATAAAATTTTAGAGAACACGTGTTTCAGGGTTTTAAGGAAAAATTACCCCATCCCGGAATATGTCCACTTCTACAATTGCCATACTTCGGGAGGGTTTATTACATTGGGTAATTTTTGTAGGTCGTTGGAATTCTGATGGTTTGCCACATCTGTTCTGATACGTACGGGTCTTTGGTAATGTTTTTTCTTATTTTCGTTCCTGCATTTTGTTTAAAAAGTTTCAATCGAATATTTTTTTATTTGATTTCAGTTTTCTATATATTGAGTTTTTTCCGCCAAATTCTGCGAGGCTCTATTTTTACAGAGTATCATTAATTAGATAATCTTGACACTTCTTTTGTTTTCAATACATTTTGGCAAGAGTGTTTGTTTTGAAAATATTCGAAAACAATTTTCAGTTTAGGGAGATGTTTTTAGTAATTAAATATTAATTTGAATAAAAAATTAATTATTGACTGAACTTTTTGTATACAGCCAAAGAACGTTTTCTCCTCTTGTTTCTATAATTCTCCATGCTATCACGAATGGGAAATTGGGTAAATAGAGCGTTCTAGACAAATAAGGAAATAGAAGAAAACGTTGTAGAACTGCAAAGTTAAATTTCTTTAGCTGTCGAAACCTTAAAAAAAGAGGAGATTACTATTACAGGGAAGTAATTTGATATCTCGTATCCAGACGAAAGCTCTCGGATACGTTTACTCGTCGTGATACGAGATACCAAATTATTTCCTGTGTGTAGTATTGGTAATATTCTATTTTACTTTTACATTTTACTTTACGAGAGAGGTAAAGGCTTTTCCCTTTGGGGCCATTCCCTCATCACTAAAGTAAATAGCATTTAACGGTGCAAGCACTCGGTAAGTAAGTACATTCCATGAATTCATATAATTAATGGGGGTCATTAGATTGTAGCAGATTGACATGAAATGAACACGGCTGTAATGGTCAGTACATACATGCTGTTCAGACGAATAAAGCAGTATTAATAGCAATTAAGCTAGAGTATGA
>CM055403.1:3865412-3884251 GCA_029228625.1 Pseudolycoriella hygida | reverse complement strand
TTCAAAAGTATGTACGAAAGTGATTACTTTGAAATTATGTGTAAATCAGATCGTAGTACGATACCAGACTTCTGAATGTCCACATACTACGTTTTCAGTAAATGAAAAACCTCGTTTTCAAATTTTATACCACACTTGGGGGCAGCGTTACCTTTAAATTTCCTAGCTCTTAGCAAAACTGGGAATTCTAGAGCAGGCCAAGGCCCACAAGTGGCTGTAGCGCCGAAAAAGTAAAGTACGTAAGGACGTACAGTCAGCATTGATGTTTATTGTATACTTCACTAAAATCAGCGACAATATTTATTTAACTCGACTATAATTTATTCGACTCCACGATAATAACGCTGATTATAGTCGAGTCTACCATAATAATAATTATGGTAATGTGTCGATGTATGGAATTCGAATACAAACGGCACATTATAGCCCTTTTCAGTTGTTTTAAGTGCTATAATTGGCACACTATGTGGTTTTTAGTATTTTGTGAATATCTCGAGTAAATCTCTTCCGATTTTCAAAAAAATGTTTAGCCGATCTGAGTCTCTACTAGGGCCTAGCGTGTTTTTTCTACATAAATCGGATAAATCTTATCTGATTTTCATAGATCTTTTCTCCTGAAAGGTAATCGAAAAACTGATTACGGAGTCGAATTTAGTCAATATAGGTCAAGAACTTTTAAATTCACTGTGCGGAATTAGCTCTTAAATTCAAGGTTTTGAATTAAAGATGTGGACTGCCAGAAATCACGAAAGAAATAAGTGAAAATTGGTTGCGTGCTTCGAGCTGTAAATGACGTCCTATACTTTTTATGATTTTTAGACCCCCTCTCCCCACTGGTTCAAATGCGTCCTTTTTCACTGACCCCCTCAAAAATATTACATTCATTACCCCTCCCCCCTAAAATGACAAAAATATTAACATTGTGAGTTTTTATGCATTTTTTTTCGTTTTTTATATATGAATGAAACTTAAACTGTAACTGATGAAGCATACACTTTTTCTTCCCAAGCATGACCGAATTGATCTGCTACAAAAAACTGGAAAATTTGCCTCTTTATGTCTTTCGAGCATGTATGGGGACAGGTCCAAACAGCTTTCGTCAATTCATTCGGCATTCTCTTAGTTTTCGTAATTCGTAACAATCGCCTTTATTTTATTTTCCCTTTCGTCGCGGCCTTACTTTTGGAACAGTTATGGTTATAATATGAAGTGTTTTACGTGTTAATTCAGTTGGACGCTTGCAACAAAATACTTCCCCAAACGTTTTGCAGACACATTTGTCCAAACATGTTTGAATCGGTAGGCAATATAAATCGTATCTCTATTATTGGTCGATATTTTTTATTCTGGCAAAAAAAAAATCAGGAAATCAGAAATCATGAAATCACGAAAAAAATTAGTGACAATCAGCTGAGTGGTTCGGGTTTCGGTCTTCGCAATCGTACAAGATAGTGGATGATTTTTGATAAATATGTTTTAATGATGAAGTTTTTTATGCAGAGTCATAGAGAAAATAAACGAGAAGGTCTTTGGAAGTGTGGGTCGCAGACCTCTCCTTAGAGCTCTAGACATAAACGTTTTTTTGAAGATTTCTTTTTTAAATTTTGGTTGTTTTGTGTTAAATTATATACACTTAAGAGTGAAGGCAATATTTATTGAGATACGTTCGAGTCTTACTGCAACATCTAGAATAGTCTGTTGCGTATGATTCCCTCGCATATGTTTTGATGTACTGAAACATTTCAGACAATTTGTTTTCCCAGATCCAATTCTTCTAATTTTGAAATAAATGCGCAACGAAAGAAAAAAAATAAAATTAAAATTTATTTTTGAAATTTTGGGGGAATCAAATAGATTTCCCAGCGCCCATTTTGTTAGTTTTCCTTGTCTCCAGTGGTTATACATATCTACGTGTCTGGGCCCATAACCTGTTAGTTTTCCTTGTCTCCAGTGGTTATACATATCGAATAAATGAAATATACAAAATGAATTTATTAGAAGAAAGTCCGAATAGTTAGAGTACATAACAAAATCTGAAAACTTTATAACAATTTCTTCCTAAGCATACTTATGTTATACACAATTAATTTGAACACTAGATCATTCAATTACTAAAACCAACACATTTCTGGCCATGAGCCAATTGGTTCATTTGGGGGGATGTTAAAATATCTCAATTTCCCTTCATCTTCCCTGAGATCTCAAGATTTATCGATTAACCATGTACTAAATCATTGCAATACTCTTCCTATTACCTTGAAAAATATATGTAAGACATATGCAGAAAAAGTTTAATCTATTTTGATAGAGTAGGTTTTGCCAATATTAACCTCCATTGCGGACTGGCTAATGTCAAAAGTCATTCCGAAAATTCGTTTCAGTTATTTTCGTTTGTGATTTTCCCGTTTGTAGTTCTGTATACATTTCATAGTTTTCTTTTCGGGCTAAAAACAAAGATTTCTGTACGCAACAATTTTCGCTACTTTATTAATGTGCTTCAATCAACATGTAATTGTAAAATTCTACACCTACCGTGAAAAACCAAAGAGAATCTGAAAAATGTATAATAAATCACAGGAGGTAATCACTTTTTGATTTGTGCGTTAGACAAAAATTCTTTTTGAAGAAAAGAACCGTAATGATTGCAGCGTTCGATAGGCAATTTAAAAGGCAAATATATACATACTGAATTTGTCCCTATTAATATCTATACATTCATCTACACAAGATTGTTTGAAAATAGAAAAATGAAATATCGAATATTATTATACATCACCTTTCAAATACACACTTTGAATAAAGAATTTTGTTTGTCGAAGCAATTTAAAATGCTGAATCATATAGAACGTATAAACTAAACACACATATTTACAAACCGAAATATTTTCGTTGCCCGTAAAAAAATTCAACAGCGTTTGGGGAGCACACGTGAAATCGAGTTTTTACCGTCATTTGATTACGTGCTTTTGAAAATTCATTGCTTAAGATGCTCCAAAGTAGACTCTTTCTTCATAAATGTTTTATGCTGATAAATACTCTGCAAGAAACTCTCTCCTTAATAGAATGTGTGTCTTCAATTTGAAAGTGTATTATTATTCTAACGTTTAAAGACACATTACAGTTGAATATTGGATTAGATGTTAAATAGCTCAGGGTATTAAATAATGTCATAAAATGGTAGAATAATTCCTGCAGACAGCATCAGTAATACTCACTTTAATTCTCTACGGAATAGAACGCATATACGAAATCCAAAGTTAACACAGGAAAATCGATCTTTTTAATAAATGATAAGATTTTGACACCATCGCTGCAATGTTTCGGTTGACTTTAGTATTCCAAGGGTCGGTAGAATATATGAAATATGGATGAGAACTAAATTTTACTCAGAGTGCGAAATGAAGGAAATGATACCATGGGACGTATCCTCTATCATAATCTGGCATGAAATTTTGGCGTTCGACTAATAAATGTTTAGTTTTTTACATTTTTCTGATCCAGGTAATGTTAGAAATCTTCTCTTTTCATTTACCTAACACCTACATCGCAGAGTTCGTCTATTAGTCTTGTGTATTAAATCATGATAAAAGGAACTGCACTTTTTTGGGTATGGAAATTCATTCTCTAAAAGTGCCCTAAAATAAGTGTCAAATATCATGGTTTTGTTCAATGTATGCACGACCGCGGTGTTTTTTGGATCCAAACAATTTTAATGTAACATGGGGTAGATCGAGGTGGCAGTTCGGGGGATGCATTTATTATCGTTTAAATATGATGAATCAACAATAAAAAAAAATGTCCGTCCGTCCGTCCCTCCGTCCGTTTTCACTTTTTTTTCCAAATGGCTCAACCGATCACACTAAACTTTTTTTCACTGAAAGACACATGCCTCCCTTGATTCAATTTCGAAGATGAGCAAAATCGATCAAGTCGTTCTGGAGATATGGTCGAGGAAGTGACCAAAAACATGGTTTTTCGAGGGTCGTAGAAGCTTTTTCGCAAATATCTCACGGAAATTGCTCATGTTAGTGTCAAATGAAACGATTTGAAGGATCTGATGTCTGAAAATTGGGAAAAATTTTTGTGGGAATCTGGTCAGGGGTCGGGGTACTGGGACCAATGGAATCGGCGAAATTGAGTTTCTTGGCCATACACGAAAACAGTTTTTCGTGTTTATTTCCTTAACTATGCAATATGGAGATTCACTGTCAAAGGCAAAGTTGTGAGAATGAAATTTTAGGGTACACATTTTTCAGGGTTTTGGGTAAAAATCCCTCAATCCTGGGATATGACCACTTCTAGAATTGGGAGAGATAATCCATATATCTAGAACTATAAGAGTTAGAAAGTTGCTTCCAAAGGCAAAGTAGAAAATAAAATTTTAGAGAACACGCGTCTCAGGATTTTGGGTAAAAATGCCACAATCCTGGGATATGACCACTTCTAGAATTGGAAGGGATGATACATGTCTCTAGAACTGTAAGAGGGAGAAAGTTGCTTCCAAAAGCAAAGTTGTAGAGAATAAAATTTTAGCGAAAACATGTCTCAGGATTTTGGGTAAAAATGCCACAATCCTCTAGAACTACAAGAGGTAGAAAGTTACTTTCAAAAGCAAAGTTGTAGAGAATAAAATTTTAGCGAACGCGTGTCTAAAGTTTTTGGGTAAAAATACCCCAATCCTGGGATGTGACCACTTCTAGAATTGGGAGGGATGATCCATATCTCTAGAACTATAAGAGGTAGAAAGTTGCTTCCAAAGGCAAAGTTGTAGAGAATAAAATTTTGGAGAACACTTGTCTCAGGGTTTTGGGTAAAAATACCCCAATCCTGGGATATGACTACTTCTAGAACTGGGAGGGATGATCCATATTTCTAGAGCTATAAGAGGTAGTCAGTTGCTTCCAAAGGCAAAGTTGTAAAGAATAAAATTGTAGAGACCACGTTTCTCAAGGTTTTGGGTAGAATTGCCCCAATCCTGGGAAATGACCACTTCTAGAATTGGGAGGGATGATCCATATCTCTAGAACTATAAAAGGTACAAAATAGTTTTCAAAGGCAAAGCTGTAGAACATAACATTTCAGCGAACACGTGTCTCAGTGCTTTGGGTAAAAATGCCACAATCCTGGGATATGACCACTTCTAGAATTGGGAGGGATGACCCATATATCCAGAACTATGAGAGTTAGAAAGTTGGTTCCAAAGGCGAAGTTATAGAGAATTAAATTTAAGCGAACACGTATTTAAGAGTCTTAGGTGAAAATCGCCCAATCGTTGGATATAACCATTTCTAGATTTGAATGGTCTGAGATGTACTTCGGAAGGGCCTTTGACATTACCTTGGGTAATTTCCATGGATCTTTGAAATTCTTATAGTTATAAAAGAACATAAAACGTTGGAATGTTTGCTTATTACTATATTAAGATACGTTCGAGTCTTTTTGCAAGATTTGTTCTATTTGCCACATCTATTCTGTTTGTTGTGGTTGATGAACTGATTCTAGATTTATATCTACTTTGCCGTGATATATTTTAGGAGCATTTCATCTGGCTAGATTCTACGAGTCTCCAATGATTGCATTTTAAGCTGTTTCAATCGGGTGCCATAATCTGGTTTATTTCTATTGAATCTACAATAGAGCATCCTCGTGAACTTGCGTTGGACTTTTTCTATTTGTTCTATATGTTTGTCATAAAAAGGATTCCATATGGAGCTGCAGTATTCTAATCTACTACGGATGTATGTGTTGTACAACTTGATTATACTCGCTGGTCGACTGAAGTTTACTGTTGATCTGAATATAAATCCCATAATTTGGTTATGACCGAAATGTGCGTGCTGAAATCGCGGTTGCTGTTGAATGACACACCTAGGTCTTTTTTCACCGACTTTTTTTCAATCTCAAAGTTTTTAATAAATTATTGGTGTTCAACTGGTTGTGGCTTAGGAGTGATGGTCAGAACGGAACATTTCTCATTCAGCTTCAGGTTGTTGTTATCACACCACCACCGCTTTTCGATCAAAAGTTCATTGCAAAATGGTCATGGAGTGTTGTAACGAATTTTGAAATCGTTTGAAGATGCTGATCAGCAACATATGTTCGCCCGTTCAAAGGTGACTTAAGATCTTTTATTGCAAAAAGCTTTTTCCAAAACGACCAATTTCAGTTCAATTGTATGGTAATACGGGACTAGTACATTACATTCGTCCCTGCGAAAGCAATTCATTACAATTCATTACATTGTGGTAAGAGCCAAAAAGAGCAACAAGTTTTTCAAACTTTTGTTTTGACAAGCTTAGAGTTTGCATATCCGAGCCGAAAGCGGGGTATGCAACTACATGAGTAAAAACATGCAAGGGATAGCATTATAATGTATGTATGTATGTTTATTTGTAAAAGTAATAGACATGGCAAAAAGACTCGAACGTATCTAAGTAAATATTGTTTAAACTCTTAAGTGTATGAAATCACATCCACAAATTGGATTGGAAATTGCCGAAATGCAATATGGAAAAACCCATCCGGAAAAACGACGAAAAACCTCTCCATATCCATAAAAGAGTTCAAAGTTTGAAAACAATGTAAAAAAAAAACATTTTTTTCACACAAATTGTTTTTTTTACTACGGCCGATCTTCGAATCGAGCCACTCTATTTTGCTAATTTAATTTCCGTGATTTTTTGATGTCCATATCTATTATTTAAAACCTTTTGCCCAAATTCAATCGCGTTATTAATTTTGTGTTTGTCTTTCAGGGAAAAAAATGTTTTTGAAACAACACGTTTAGCCCTAGTAGATATTATGCTCAATATAAAAAAAAAATGACTTCCATAAAATGTCAGATATGCTCATATCTTTCAAAAAAAAAAAATGAAAATCGGAAAAGATTTGCTCCTGTTGTGTACAAAAGATCAAAAACCACTTGAACGGCCCTAGGTCGATGGCCCTTGGGTCGACAGTGCCCAGATTCAATCCCATAAAAGATTTTTCAATTACCTTACAGGGAAAAAAAGTTTTTGAAAATCGGTTGAGTTTTATTCAAGTTATCGCGGCGTCATCTAAGGGCCATGATCGAAGTTCCCCCCCCCCCCCCTATTCCCGACTAGAAATTGGGTTGGTTACAAACATCGTGTTAAACTCATAAGGCCCCTTTTCGAAGAATTTTGTTCTTCGTAAGGGTCTAAAAAACATCTCGTTATCTTTATAATTTAATTTAACTAAAAAGTCATTCGAAACTTTGCGGATTGAATCCCGCTAGCTTAGAATCAATTCTAAATTACGACTCATTACTTATTAATTGACATTACAAAAAAAATTGGAAATTGCGTTACGTGGGAATTGTCTTCTGGCTAAAATATACAAAAATCTGCTACTTTCGTATGAAGGAGCTGCAGATTGAACAATTTAAGGAAGCTTCTTTATAAAATACAAGTGTCGTATGTATATGGTTTAGCAAGAACACAACATACCCACGCAAGCTATTCATTCATTCATTCATTTATTCATTCATTTATTTTCATTTTAAGTCTTCTTAATACAAGCGGACTGTACAAATCGTAGTGAAGAAGGTAAGTTCACAGACATTAGATATAAAAACAAAGCTACAACATAAAAATAAATTAAACTATCACAAACAACATAAAAATTAAGATAGAGCAAAAAAGAAATTAAAATATCACATAATGTCAATAGTCAATAGTCAATAGAATATCCCATTCATTGATATGACGGATATGACGCTCAGACATTAACACATCTAGAAAAGATGGATATAATGGAGGTAATTAATGTTGACTCCTACTATAAATTGACATCACTTGTTTTGGCAGAAGAATTCCTTTTTAAAGCATTTTGGTTCTGACATCCCATTCATTTTTTTACATCTCTATCACTAAATTGTTTTCTAATATTTGATGTTTTTCAGGCTGAGCGCATTCCCTTGATGGAGATACTGTAGTGGATGTGTAGAATTACCAAAGTTTATTTTTCGAGTGATACTCCAACCTGATTCAACTGTGCAGGAGGGATTAATTTATGCATTTTCTTGGGTGAAAAAGGTATGTTAAGTATGTATTTTATATAGAGATAATATAGGTATTTATCGTATACACATGAGTTTTGTTAGATCAAGAAGTCGATAGAAAATGAACTGTTTTAAGTTACTATCGATTGTATGGAAGGAATGTATAATCAGAATCTATCGGCGTCTGATGTATAATATCTGACCTTTTCCTCCATTACTGTTCACATTTTTGGATAGAATCGTCTACTTTAACAGCTTTGTTAAAAATCTATGAGAAACTCGTCTCAACATGGACACATTTTAAGACCCGTACGAAGTAATGAGGTATACGAGGCTCATGCGTTTACCACGATGTTTCTAATCAGTCGAATTTGGATCTAGGTGGGTTTTTCGTTATAGGCATTATAGTCTGTACCTAGTATTTAACATGTCGGTGGCATGGCTGATCAGTAATACAAACATAACAGAAATTCGTGACATCTAAAGTACAACGCCATAAGCCGCGAAATAAATCTAAAAATAAAATAGCGGCGTAGAGGGGCGGTGGGCAATATCACCCCCACAGGGCGTAATCAAAGTTGCCGCAGGCGCGAGACTGAGGGGCAGAACCTCCAACATAAAATACTCGTTTTTTTGTCCGCCTAAGTCGGAGTTATTTTGGCCGTTTTTTTTTTTTGAATACGTTATTTTTACCTAGAATAAATCGAATCGAATAAAGCAACGTATATCTCTACGAAATTGCTTAAATTGCGCGTAAATCGCTTTTTATGTATTTTAACGTGTACCCACTCGGTAAGTTGATTTACACAGTGTGCGATGCGATAGGTAAATGGCTCATAACGTACGTGTAGTCAGAGTAGTCGGTAAATTTTATGCGACGTGTTTGTTTTGATATAGTAAAAGTTTGTGATTCTCAAATTTCTTAAATTTGTGGTATTTTACGGAAACGATTGTCCTGCCTATGACATTACTCAATTCTCGGCAAAACATTCGTTCCCTAAAGCCGCCTATAAGTTCTAAATAAAGATGAAAAACTTGAATTAAATCTCGATACTAAACAAAAATTTAACCGACAACTAAAGTCATTTCATAGAAACATGAATGAATTGGCACGCGGCAACTTTGATTCGTTCGTAGAGTGAACATAACAAAATTTGAATCTTGAATTGATTTTTATGAAATAAGATGTTTTGTAGATTTCAACTTACCTTGTGGGTTACACGTTAAAACATAGTACAGAGGAACACTGTTTATGAGTAATATTACAAGTGTGCGTTACGGTAACTCGCCCCTCCGGGGCTCGTTACCGTAAACATCGCACACCTGTAATATTACTCATAACAGTGTTCCTCTGTAATATACTATAAATGGTTAGCAACTTGAGTTACATATTGTAAGGATAATGTGGGTAAGTAAAGCAAACTTTCCTAGAAACCTAAGCCACCAATTCATTGTGAATTGAGCACATGAGATGCTGATATCATTATTAGGTCAAATGAGAAGTAAAATTTCATTCATTTTGTGTAACTGTTACAGAGTCAATAGAGCTAGTTACATGTTACTTATAACAGATTCATTCATGATTAGGTAAAAACCATATGGGCGTGTTCCCACCGGCGACCAAACCCGGTACCCATAGGCAGTGAGTCCAACGCTCTACCGTCTGAGCTACCTGCACTTTTCTGAGTCTGAGCATAACTCGCGTTGCTCGATACTTGGTGGTTCTATGTGAATATTTCTTTTATACTGAGGAGATTTTAAAATTTAGTTTCTAATGTTTTCAAACATTTTTTTAACATTTTACTTACATTACTGCGTTATGGGTAATTTGCAATGCAGTACGTAACCAGTAATATAAATTTTCATAATTTTATTCAAATCAGTCAAGGAAAGGTGCTCGAGCAAAGCCGTCATTGCGACCTGTAAAACCTTGAATCTTTTCAACTACATTACAATTACAATTACAATTTTATTTTACTATGTAATAAATTTCGTCCAAACGGTTCATTTCTTGGGGTATCGTCCCTAGTATTGACGCTGCATTGCCTCTCTGGTTAGCAATACTGATTCGTTGGACCAGAAAATTTTTAGACCTCGGCTCGCCAGTGGTTTGTTTCAATTTTTTCCCGATTTCGTTTTTCAATTTTCCGCCGTCATTCCCCCAAGAACCCATCGTCTCTACTGCAATTGGACAAAAATAAAAATTGTTCTCTAGATCCCGATACTTAGCCCTTTTCGAGATTTCTCTACATGATGCTGCTGCCCCTGATCGTCGGCTAGTGGATGCTACGTGCGATTGACATGTTGTGTCGGCGCAAGTAAAATCCTACAACAGAGGCTTTCCGAATTTCCATGGAACCAGTGTCAGCCCGTCATGTTTTTTGCCGTCAGATCTGCTGCAGCCTGTTGGAACACCACAAGTCAGCAGAGCGCGTTTGATTAGGTCGTTGATCGTTTCATGCCTAGCCTTTCTGCCATAGCTTTTTTTGCATGCTAATCCATGACGGCCAAACTTATCCACGTGTGTTCCACATACGCAAGTGTGTGGATGACAGACCGATAAGCCCAACCGTAAAGAAGCTGCAATTCGAAATGATTGTTTATCTAACAACGTACCTAGGGACGAACACGGTAGAACATTTAGCCATGAACTTGCATCCCGTGCCACGTTTGCTTTGACTCTGGCTTTTTCTGTTTCGGTCATCTTGCTCTCTAAAATTTGATATAATTAATATAAATATATATATTTAATATAAATTATAATGTATTTTCGACACTACTTGCAACGTTAGTTTCGGCCTTATATGGATTCGTACGGGTCCGCGTGGCACATGTTTTCATCAATGCTGTCTGTGTGATACTAAATTGTTCTCTGAAACTAATAGCTTTCATTCTTGCATGTTGTAATATAATTTAGTGTTCATGGTTTATGGTATTGTTGTTAAAAAGCCGTAAAGCACATGCTGAAGAATATCATCGTGAGGAGTTGTATGTTGTATGAAACAATACGTAGGAAATTCGTTAGCGCTAAGAATTTTATCTACATCATCGTTTGAGAATTTACCGAATACTTAATCTTAATTATTTCTAAATTTATCCGTACAAGTTGACGGCTTCCTGATTGTGATTCATATCTGCATGCTAGTGTAAAGAAGATCTGAGCGCCGCGTAAATATTTTCGGTGATGAAAAATAGGAAATTTTGTTGTGACAAAAAATGTTTTATAAGCTGTCATTGGAATTATTCAATTGACTTAGTGCATTCAGTATTTTGATATGAGCGAGAAATACGCCACAAAACTATAGTATGTAGAAAAGGGGTGTGGGTAGCTAGTGGTAAATAAACGTGAATTTCCATCGAACTTTGTTTTTTTCATTTAGTTTTATATAGTTTTTTTATTGAGAAAGATCACGGAAGTACAACTCTGATAACATTTTCTGTGTTATTGGAATTTTTCCGCAGATACACCAAATGTTTGAAACTTAAAAGACCGATAAGTTTGCGTGAATTTCCCCCTTCGAAAAACACAAAACACAAGACTCATACAGTCTGACCATTTTCCCAATTGGTTCGTTGGTTTGAAAGGAACAAGGTCGACTTCCGGAATCATTCTTCATTCAATCACGTTTTGTTTCAATAAATTGTTCTAAGCTCACAGAAATTTTTTATCTATGATAGCCCTCGTGATGGCCTTGGCCACTTTATCCGTTCGTCCGTACAAATTAAATAATAAACTAATAATAAATAATTTCTCAGGCTCCAATTATTTTCCAGTTGTGTGAGGCTTTATGCGTAACACTCTCAATAATAGTAGATTATGCACCTACGGGGAAATTTTTTTATCTTCGAGGAGGAGGTAGATAAATAAACTTTCCCGCAGATGCATATGCTATTATATTGTCAAAAGCAACAAATCACTAGCCGATCAGCGTTAGTAAAGAATAACTTAATATCCGATAAAAGTTCATTGATGATGGTTGACATATGAACATTCGAAGGACTTGAACCTGTGACAGTTTTGACAGCTGGCAATATTTTCATTTTAGAGTAGATGTTTCCTGACTGGGAGGTGCTCGGAAATTCTTCGGGAATTGGATGTGTTGGAGGATTTTTGTGAAGCCTTTTGCCATCCCTTTTAATTTAAAAAGTGTCTCACATCCTAGAGAAATCAAAGATCGTTCAACCAAAAAAAATTTTGCCCAATTTGGGTGCTTTGATCGGAAGCTATGAGGATGTGAAGTACAGTGTAGGATGTACAGGTGGGTTTTTAAAGCATACTTTTGGTATACTTTTGATAGGCTTTTGGACGATTTTCACATCCTCCGAAAAGTATCGTAATCTTAATCGATTTTAGTGTTTGGAAGCCCGTTGGAAAGAGTAAGAAGAGTTCTAGGATATGAGATACTTCCAAAGATATTTGTAGCGCTACAGCGCTATTCGTAGCGCTACGAAAATAGGACGAAAAAAGCCTCAAAAAGTATCTGAAAAGTGTCCAAATGGTACAAAAGCGGGTTCATATGAAAGGTATCATCAATGCATACGAAACTCTATGAAATTCGAGGAAATTGGAAGCAGCTGGGTGGAAATTTGGTCAAAATAGTGCTAAAAAGTGTCTTTTTCGAAAAACTATGGTTTTGAAGGTTTTCATGATTTTCGCATTCCCCGAAAATTATCGTAACTTTAACAGATTTTGACATTTGTAAATTTTTTGGAAAGAAATGGACAAGCTGTAAGATGTGAGATACTTTTAGAATGTATTTGTAACGGTAGATCGCTACAAGTAGCGCTAAAAGACGAAAAACTTCGAAAAAAGTCTCAAAAAGTGTCTGAATGGTGAAAACGTGAGTTTTTTTGAAAGACATTATTAAATTATATTTTACCCTAAGAATTAAAATGGAAATCACTGGGTGAATATTTGGTCATAATAGCGCTAAAAAATTACTTTTTCGTAAAAGTATACTTTTACTGTTTTGACGATTTTTCTCGCGACTTTTACATCTTCAGAAACATTTCTTACCTTTAGCAGATTTTCTCATGTGGTGACTCATTGGAAACAGTGAGACAAGATCTAGGATGTGTGATACCTTAAATTTTTGAAGTACCACGGCGCTACACGAAGCGCTACAAAAATACATTGGAAAAAGATAAAAAAAATATCCAAAAAACACAGATTGACATGAAAAAGGGTTCATTAGGAAGGTCTCGTCAAAACCTATCCAACCATACGAAATTTGAGGAAATTAAATATAAATAAACAAGAATTCAAAAGAAAGCGCTAAAATGGGTAAAATATTGAACATTTTCTCAAGCTTAATTGAAAAGCAGTTCAATTTCAACATAAGAGGGCTCGTTGGGAAGACATCTTCAAGACATACCAAACTATATGATATTAGAAGTAAACAAACGCAAATGTTCGTAAAATAGCTGAAATTTTGGTCAAAACTACGATAAAACCGCTACTATTACACTGAAAAATTAACAGTCTTAAAAACCAGAAATATTAGCGAATTATCGTTAGCATTTCGATGTAATTGGATATTGGATCTTTGCATGAAGCGTTAGATGCAATCATCATTGAAGACTAGCGAATTGGAAAAGAAAAAAATGTCTTTGTCATCATTGCACAGTACACTTAATCTTGTAAGGTTATACGGGTAACAGTAATTATATGTGAAATTTGGAGAATAATGCGAAGTTGGTAAAAAAACCAGTTAAATCAAGCATTTCCCGCACCTCCCTGAAAGAAGACAATTGACCAATGAAAATATTTGTACGTATCATCGTCAAATACCCCGAATACTTGAGAGAAGAATATTGGCTGATAAAATTATTTGATCGTATCTTCTTCATATTACCCGAGTATTTTATAGCTGGTAGTCATATTATTTATATTTGATCGTATCGCCAGTATATAGCCCGAATAGTTCGATACTTCGCATACTATTTCATAATTGAACTTAACGTCATACCAAGCAATTTCATCGTTAAAAGATTTTACCAGGCTTTAGCCGGTCCTTAACTTGCTGTTAATTATTAGACCAAATCCAAGAAAAAGTTCGGTAAAATTTATTTGTGCGTGCAATTTTGTTCTGGTTGTCAAAAAGACAAAGAAAATTATTTATGAATTTGAACATTTAAACCCTGATCAGCGCGGCCTCGCAGCGGCGCACGTATTCAAGCTGAGATAGTGATACACAATCTTCGATTACGAACAAATTCTGAGTTGTGTACTCAGATAATACACAATGTAAATAGCACAATAGACAACAATGTTTTAACACGAATTAGGCGTATTTGCGTCCCTAAGTAAAACGAATCAAATAAATTAATAATACTTCATGATTTAGAAAGGTACAAGAGATTTATGTAAATTAAATCTGCGAACTTTCAACCCCTCAAATTTCGATAAAACAACAACTACTATCAACTTTCTCATCTTGAATGAAACTCACTTAAATACTGGAAAATTCTTTGTCCCAAAAACGAAATTTACAAATTTCATGAATATTAAATAACATGGAGCCGAAACATATACCATAAAAATAAAAACAAAGAATGTATAACGTTAAGAAGGTTGAGAAACTCATAACTTCGTTAAAGCTCTCTCGTACACTTTAATTTAATATTTTACTAAATATGATAAATGACTTTTAGTCAGCCATGTATTACAACCATACGCAAACACATGAAAGTGTAACAACATACAAGGTCGGAAAAATTATGACCTTAAGTTTTGCTTTCGCTTCTTTCACATAAAACTATTTTCTCATAATAATTATGTACTGGCCTAATTAAAAGTTACAATTCTTTTGGTCCTCCTCTGTCTCTCAACAAAATGCAATATAAGCATAATAAACACTGAAGTACATTGTAGTTTGTTCTGTTTGTTGTGGAACTAATATGAATAAAGGTGTCACCCACTTTGCTTCTGTACTAATTGTAACAGATATTACATTCAAAATGCTTTAACCTTACAGTGGCGCCGACTTTTATTTCGCCCATATGGGTGGCAAGAAAAAATTAGAAATCCAAAGAAACTCTAAGGAAAACATTACAATATAAGGATAAACACTGATTATCCGTTGAAATATTTTAGTGAATTGTAAGGTTTTTTTTACTAAGAGTGAATTCGTGAGTTCTTCAACTAGGCTATATGAAGATCAAGTAAATCATCTCTTCGATTTTCCTAAATTTGGTTTTAATCGAATCCGTGGACTATCCTGAGAAAATCGTAGAAGAAATTTTTTTTTAAAACATTTTGTTTGACCGGTGGATTTTTGTAAAGTTTTATGGCAGTGGCGCCAGGCCTCATGACTGTAAAAAAATTTTAAATTAAAAAAAAGTTTCGAATCTGTGCTCAAAACTTAATCCCCAACAATAATTTAACCTTTATTTATTTTTTAACCTAAACTTGAAAAATCGCTAAAATTAGAAAACAAAAGTTAAAGTTAAAAATAAAAAATGCCTTAAAAATCCTTGAAGTTTTGTGATCATATATTTATATATATTTATAAACAATTTTGACATAGCGGTTCCAAAATTCAAAGTAATTGTTTTTAGGAGGACATGGGTATTTTTCATGTATGAAATATTCTTTGACTTCTCAGAGCTTAAAAACGAATCTTTACTTTACTTACCTCAAAGTTCGGTCATCGCTACGGTGTGTTACGTAATTTAGGGATGGCCCCCGTTCAGTTAAATGCAATTCAATTCCAAACCACAAAATCTTCTAGCGGGAGAACACCCCGAATCCGGTTGGCAAACATCGAAAGATTTAACGTTTCAGGACCAGACGGTCGCTCAGTTAAATGCAAATCCACAAAATCTCGCAAAACACTGTCAATTTACGAGAGGAAATAGTCGAACTCAACCTTTCAACCTAACCCGAACTCTGGTGGGTAAACACACCGAAAATTCCACCGAAATTCCCTGTAAAACATCTTACAAAACCCCCAACTGTTTAGGGGTGAACGGTCGTCCAAATAATTGAATGACGACTTAAATCTCTATGGTCTGACAGAGAAGAGAAATAAACAAAAGCTATTTTTGCATATGCTCACTAACGTCCTATAAGTTGGTTTCCAAAGAGCCTAGGACATGTTTAACAGATTTGACGTTGCATTAATGCCAGGCAGTGCAATTCCTTCAAGATTTCTTCAAATCATTCATTTTATTTTCATTTTTCATGTGATCATACAACAGATTACAAATTTTGTGGACGAATTTTTGTTTTTTTTGATAGGTAATAAATTTATTTAAAGCGAAAAAAAAAGACTGCTCACATTGGCGCAGCCTGTAAAAAAACGATCTTTTCAACAACAAATTACAATAAATAAAATTCATCTACTCTACTATTCCCTGATGTTGCCAGGATGCAAGCCGCATTGCCTCTCTGAATAGCGATTGAAATCTTCTGTAATAAGAAGTCTTTCGAGCGTGATTCCCTTCCTTACCGCTGCCTCTAGTAAATTGTTTTTTGGTCAATTTTAAGCTCAAACTCATATTTCTTTTATTTAGTGAATGAAAAATGCTTTCTGGACCCGTACGAAGTACATGCCCTATACTTTTACCACAAAACGCTTCGTTGTAACATGGGGTAGATCGAGGCGGGAGTTAGGGGGATACATTTTTTACCGTCTAATAATGATGAATCAGCAAAGGAAATGTCCGTTTGTCTGATGTCAGCCAATGCTTTTTCCCCTGAAAGGAACATTCTTCCTATGATTTAAGTAAAAGGGTGAGTAAAATTATTCAAGTTGAAATGGTTGAAAAGGTGTCCAAAAACTTGGATTTTCGAGGGTCTTTAAAACTCTTTCACAAATATCACGACAAGTGCAGCACAGTTATTGTTCATTTCGGTGTGATATTGAAGTTTTTGATCTCAAAAAACTGGGGAAACTTTTTCTGTGGAAATCGGTTGCGTAGTTGGGGCACTGTAGCCCATAGAAAGGACGAATAAAGTCAACTCGGTCGTATACGATAGGAAGTGTTTGTAAATATTTAGTTAAGTATGAGATAGAGACTTACTACCAAAGACAAAGTTGTCGAGAATTCAATATTAGGCAAGACGTGTTTCAGGGTTTTGTAGATAGTTCGAGGAATTTCCCCAAGTTTCGAATGTGCAAAATTCTCCCTACTACGCAGGGAAGTTCGTACATGTGCGAAATTCCCAGCGCAGGGGGGAATTTCGCACAAATTAAATTCCAAATAGCAACTCTATGTATGAAGTCTGAGTAAAATTCGCTATCAGGTGTCAGATTTTACCTACTCAAAATTGTATTGACCATGCGGTGCCGCATTATGAAAACTATTGACTATTTGTATTCCCCACGAAAGTAATTGAAAATTACATACAGGTAGTTGGCAAAGGAGATAATACGTTGAAGCAAATGATGTTCACCAAAATTAAAGATGCAGTACTATTACAATCTGGTTTGATACACAAAATTATTTGTTGTTGTGGCCTATGTATAGCCAAACGATTCAGCGTCCTCAAAAGCGCTTAGAAAATCACAAATATAACTGTAGAGTAAGAAATAAGGCACATATGTGCTCTTTGCGAACACATTATTGAAACTAATCATCAAATTAACTGGGATAATGTTGAAATTTTATTTAAGAAATCTAAGAAACAAAATAGGGATATAATGGAAATGATTGCTATAAAAACCTCGCCAAATAGGATTAACAAACAACAAGAATGCAAGTTCCTATCAAACACATATAACAACATAATTAAAAATACATTTAAATGACACGGAAGTTGTTACAGTATTCACATGATAAGTTGTTATCAGTGTGAAGTCATATGTCGATTGTAGCATATGAGAAAGACATAAATTATTTGAATTTGATCCTAAGTTAATGCAAAACGAATCTGTGATAAAAAACTGTGATATTTTATTAACTTATATTAGTTCTAAAATATAATAGCAGACCAATTAAGGTACAAAATCAATTTTAATTATCAAAATTGTACAAATTAAGTCATTGACACTTATGCAAAAATTACAGATCAAATCACTACCGCCATGACATATAAGAACTACAGTTAGACAGTAGACAGCGTCAAGTACAGACGTGTTTTTTTTATTCAGTTTCGATTTCGATTTCTCGAAAGTTTACCAATGTTGCTTTTTCTTATTGCTTGAAGGCGTGGGATCTAGAACAGTTGGTGCTTTAATTTAACATCGAAGATCTAATACTGTCTGTAATCAGATTGAATAATTTATTCGATTTTCAAAGATTAGAGGCTTTGTTTGTGCCTGTCCAAAGGCCTCTTATTGGCCTGTGTGAAAAGCTTGTGTTGAACTTTTTGCTACTTGTCTCCCTGAAATATTGGTTAAACATTATCGGAAGTGATTGAATTTGGATCACAACAAAAACCCTTTTAAAAGGGAAATGTGACGCAAGTCCTTCTTCCTCCTTCCAAAACAACTGATATCAATTTGGGGTGACGCTTAAAGCTTTGAAACGCAAAAATTCTTTTGGAATGTTTTCATTTTTGATTAAAAAAATGCGTCACAAATGTCGGACTCCCAATGTTATAGTTTTTCTGTTCTTTCAGCTTTCACAACGCAAAAATTTGTCATTATGTATGGCGTATTTTATAACAGGAAATCAAATTTTTGCGTATGACAGCTGAAAGTGTACAAAAATTATTACATTGGTGGGTTCGGCATTTGTGACGCATTTTTTTAATCAAAAATGAAGACATTCCAAAAGAATTTTTGCGTTTCAAAGCTTTAAGCGTCACCCCAAATTGATATCAGTTGTTTTGGAAGGAGGAAGAAGGACTTGCGTCACAATTCCGTTT
>CM055403.1:3854670-3864912 GCA_029228625.1 Pseudolycoriella hygida | reverse complement strand
TAGATAGATACATAGATAAATAGATCGTTGACACACCACAAAAAGGTAATTTGACCACTTTTCCTTAGGAATTGGTCATTTTTGATTGGCGATATCTCAGCCAATTTTCAACCGATTTTGATGAGTGAGGGCTTGTTTGAAAGCTGCTGCGACGATTAAAAAATAATTTGGAGGGGAAGGGGGCGAGGGGAAAAACTCAAAACTTCGCCTATATATGGCTCCTTGTCCCAAAGGTTTTTGTATGGAGGTTTTTGGGTTTGTGGACGTTTTTTTTGGGGTGTGGGGACTGCGTCACGCTCTCCGCTACCGCTCCGAGCATGATCCACAGATCGGAAATTATCCGGGGAAAATTACACCCGCTGGGGTAAAGTATCACCAGCAGGGCAATAATTTCTTCATTCGGTGACGAATAGTTAGTTAGTTACTTTAGTTACTTAGTTACACACCCACACAAATTAGATTATCTAAATCCTTTTAGTTCGATTTAGGTGATCCAATATGTTGCTGGGCGGAAGACTCCAAATTATGTTGTATAGGAGTATGTAAGCGCCTAGGCTTGTCGCCCTTGCTAAGATTAAGCCGGGCATTTGCACAAGGAATGTTCGGCTGTTTCTACGTCGCCACATTTCGGACATTTATCATTTGCTGCTCGGCCGATGATGTACATGTGCTTGTTTAAAGGGGAGTGGCCGGTTAGTACCTCTGTTATTCTTCTAATGGCTAATAGGTTGTGTTTTCTGAATTGTTTGCAATTTCACCAATGATTGGCGCCACACACACATTGAATGATAAATAATGGCTGCTCCATATAAAATTACTTCATTTCGTAAATATTCTCGAATAAAATTATTTAAAATAAAACAGTTAACAGAAGTTTTTGTGTTGTCGGGTGTTAATATTTATAAGTGAACTGTATTGTGAATAAAAATATGCTGATGTTTCATACAGAAATCACCAAAATTGTAGTGTTTTGTAGCCTCATGCAAGGCAACAAGATTTGCAATTTCGTTTATATCAAAGATACTCTTTAGAAAATTACAATTATGTCATATCCAGCAATGTACCAACATTTTTGTTGTTAGTGACGAAAACTGAATTCGCAAATCTTGTAGCAAGATTGTTTATTAAATCGACGTTTTGTTAACGTCATGGTTTTAAAATCAAGCCCTACTTTGTAACCATTTTTCTAGAACTGAGTAAAAGATCCCGAAATTATAGTTAGTTCAGGAACTAGATTGGTCTTTCTTCTAGTGGCTGAACTTATTGGATCTTGGATATGAGGTACGCAGCTTTCATAAAATTGTAGCAAGTGGAAGTTTGCATTTCAAGCTGGGCAGCCTGGTGCCAAAACACTTCCCATAACAATGTTGGATGGTTGAACTAGTACGTAGCCATGCATTCGGTTCCAACTCGGCACCAGGCTGCGTACTTGATTTGTACGAGTAGCCTTATAGATGGCAGCCTGGTGCCGAAAATATGTTAATGTCATCGTTACGGCAGTAACAAATACTGTACGTCATATGAATTTCAACTCGGCACCAGGCTGCGTACTCAAAATTTTTTAATGTTTATATAGAGGGCAGCAGCAGCTTGGTGCCAAGTTGAATTTTATGCGACGTATAGTATTCGTATCGGCTGTTTCTATGAAATTTACAGATTTTCGGCACCAGGCTGCCTTCTATCAGGCTATTCATATGTCTCAAGTACGCAGCCTGGTGCCGAATCAGAACCGAGTACATGGACCCCCATACAACATTGTTATAGGAACTTTTTCGGCACCAGACTGCCTTCTGAAATTTGCCGGTGGGACCTGACGTTAAGAAAATCCAATAAAAGAGATTGGTTGTCCGACTCGGGACAAAATACAGGGAGGCATCTCACTCACTTTTCTCACTTCCCCTCACTTATTTTGAAGTCCTCTAAAGTGAGTCACTTTTTGGCTAATTTCTCACTTTTCTCACTTCCCCTCATTTCATCAATTCTTCGGATTTTGATATAAGAATTAGTGCTTGAAAGCGAGAACATTCGATTCTTATACATTCTCACATTTCGAATTTTAAAAATTTTGGCCTTTGGCGCTATCTTCACTCACTCACTCAAATTTATTTTAAATGCATTTCTTTAATACCTTCGGTCGAAGGGTTCACCACTGAGTTATTAAAGAGTTTGAACGGAAAGAAGAAGAAGGAAATCAAAGAGCCATTACTTAAATTTAATTAAGAAAATTTATTTACATTTTTTTTATAGATAAAATACAAGTTAGGGTCCTCTTCGGTTCCGCTTTTTAGGGCTCCAGCTAGGCCCACTGACCCAAACTTGAAAATTGTTGTTCCATGAAATGTTGGGCACTTGTTGACCATTCCAACAAAAAACAATTCATGAAAATCTGAAGTAATTTTTCCGATTTATGTATGAAAAACACTAGGGGCCCTAGTCGGCTTGCTCTTTTAGGACTCCTGCTAGGTCCATTGAACCAAAGTCAAAAAAAGTTCTTCCATAAAATTTTGGGCACTCATTAACCTTTCCAACAAAAAAAAAAAAGTTGTTGGAATCGGTTGAGATTTACTCGAGAAATGTTCAAAGGACTAAAAACCACTTAAGCTGCCCTAGCTCTGCGGACGGACGGAAATTTTTTTTATTGTTGATTCGGCCTCTAGGGACCATAATCGATACTCCCCTTACTCCCCTCCAAATCGCCCGGTTACAAAAGTCGTGGTTCGAAATTCGTACGCGTCCAAAAAATATTTTCGGGGTTTTCAATGTCTTTGAATATTTTGTATGTGGATAACGAAATAGTTTGCAGCAAAAGAAAACACACTACTGTTGCTGTTCTATTACAACTTCGTTTTTCAAGTTCTATCAGTTATCTTTCAGTTTTTTCAAAAACCGAAACGTTTTGTTTGTTTGACATTTCAGATTTTTGTATTTTTTTTTTAAATATTTATATTCGGAAAAGTGTAGTATTTACCTCTTTTACGAAAATGACAGAGCAGGTTTCTAAGAAATCCGGCACTTATTACCGACAAGAAAAAGCTAGGAAAAAATCTAGAGAAAGAGATTTTGTTTGTTTTTTCTTTGACATGAATGGTATGGCTGTCATGTTCCTCAATAGTGATGTTACTAAAAAAATCGAGGCTGTTTTTATTATAAATATGTTTATGACATCTAAAACCAGAAAATGTTTGCAATTTTAAGTTAAAGCAACTTAAATGCTTTTCGTTATAAAAAAATGTTTTTATTTTTGAATTGGCGCTGAAAAATCATCTAGTCCATATCGCTGAATAGCTGAATCCGGCCCTGATCCTGGCCGAATTAAGTCGGAAGATCTACTCACTTTTCTCACTTATTTTTTTTTAACTCACTTATTTGCTCACTCATTTTTTCTTTTTTAACTCACTTCTCACTTATTTAAAGTAAAAATTCCTCCCTGAAAATACCAAAATATTTTAAGTGGATTTCCTGAAATAACTTCTAAAACTATACAAAGGGTCAATAGAAATCGAAACAAAGTCAGTTCTGTCCAAACTGAACAATTTCCTTAAATTTTTCTCACATGATCCAATTGTTATTGCTCTGCATGAGGTCACAGAACACTTAAATTTAGGTGATTTCTGTATTTTTTATTCACAATACACTTCACTTATATTACCCGACAACACAAAAATTTCTGTTGATTGTTTTATTTTAAATAATTTTGTTAGAGAATATTTACGAAATGAAGTAATTTTATATGGAGCAGCCATTATTTGTCATTTAATGTGTGTGTGTGTGTCGCCATATTTGTAGCGGTCAGCGGTCAGAACGAAGGTGGAGCTTTGAGTACAGGGTCAGGGCCGATAAACTGTTTTCCAGCACCACTTTTTGCCATTGTCCGCCGTTTCATTGCCTTGCACGTTACTGTGTCCGGGGACCCAAATCAAGGTAACTGGATTGGTACTAGCTATAAGTTGTAGTCTATCCCTGCATTCTAGCGTAATTGCTGATTGTATTTTGTAGGCGCTGATAGATTTTAAAGCGCTGAGACTGTCTGAGTAAATTATCATTGGTTGGTGGTGAATGTTCTTGGCAAGCACTTCTTTGCTGCATATCGAGATTTCAAAGGTTTCTGCTTGGAACATTGTCGCTATTGAGCCCAGCGAATATGATTTAGTTGTGTTGGTGTGCTGGCAAAAAATGCCGGCTCCAGTTCTGTTGCTAAATTTTGCCGTCTGAGTACCAGGTTAGGCAGTTACTATTTGTAGGCCCTGTGTTGTTTGCCCATTCTTCTCGAGTAGGGACTATCAATTTAAATGATTTGTCAAACCGGAAAGTAGGCTTAATTTTGTCGTGTGGAGTTTCGAAGCTTGGTGTTTCTGAAGACATAATCCGCCAAAGTTTTGCATGCCCAAAGCTACGTTTATCCAGTAGAGAGGATTGGTGAAGTCTTAGGCAAGTGGATCTCGCAGTGGCTTCAACATGAATATGTAGTGGTTCAATGTTTAGCATGGTTTCAAGAGCCGATGTTGGGGTTGATTTCATTGCTCCTGTTATACTAAGCAGCGCTAACCTTTGAATTTTTTCGAGTTCTTTTTGAACGCTACTTATATGGCATCGAGGCCACCATATGAACGCTGCGTAACGTTAACATTGGTATAACGATTGCTGTATATATCCATGTTAGGACCTTTGGTCTGAGGCCCCAGTTTTTTCCTACTGCACTTCTACACATCCATAATGTAGCTAGTGCTTTCTTAATACGGTGATCTACATGAAGGATCCAGAGCAGTTTGGCGTCAATGATTATTCCTAAAATTTTGACAAAGGGGGATAGCTCAATTAATTTGCCGAATATTACTGGTGCTTTGAAACCCTCAATGATTCTTTTCCTCGTAAATAAGATTAAGTGAGTTTTACCCGCATAGACTTCCTGATCGTGCTGATTGCACCAGCTTTCGATTAGTCAGTAAAATTGAAAGATCGTCAGCAAAACTTTGAGAAAAGTAGCCAGAGTCAATTAGAGTTTTGAGAAGACTGTCTTTTACCATTATGTACAGAAGTGGTGGTAGGACGCCACCTTGCGGGTATCCTTCACGTGTACGCACTACAATCGTGGTGGTTCCAATATGTGCTGATACCGTTCTGCTGCTAAACATTGCATAGATTCAGCTTGTGGTAGTCCTGTCTATTTCGTGCTCATAGCACGAGTTAGTGATGGATGCGAATTTCATGTTGCTGAATATATCGATAAGACCCCCTAATGCGAACTGATTGTGGTCTATTACGTTTTCTGCCCTAGCAACAAATCGGTGCAGTACGGTCTCTGCTGATTTTTGAGACGATAGGCGTGTTGGTTAGGGTGTATTTTGTATCGCTGCAGCGCTCCATCCCGGAGGTCTATAGTGTTTAACGTAATATTCGCACGTTCGTGCTTATAGAGTTTAACGTAATAGTAGTGGTGTCATAGATAACTTACGAGTAGAGTAGAGTCTCTCTGACTATTTTCTTGACCGTGAAAACATAAAATTTTAGTGAAGTCTTTTCTAGATTTTTCGGTCCAATTGTTTGAAACTAAATGTTTATGAGACTTTTCGCGTCTTTATTGTTGCATCTTCAGTCATTGAGCTTAACTACAATATTATTTGAAAAGCTCATTAGTTTGGAGCTGTTTAATTTTAAAGACTACTCACAAATTAGGAGTTATTTTTCGGCATTGAAATCGATAATTTAGAATATACAGACTAAGTTGGTGACATATATAACACAACGTATTTGAATAAGTGACAAGAAAAACGGTAAGACTTTTGTGTAGGAGGGCTGGTTCAATGAATGCAATAATGGATGGAGCTTAATCGTGCTTCAACGAACTCAATCAATCTTTTAATAGGCTGTGGTATGCTGCACTGATATTTTCTGTATCTTTTTGAAGTTTATGGTATTTCTGGACAAGATATTTAGCGATTCTAGAATTTTGCGCTTTCCGTAATTGTGTTCAATGGCTAGTATGGAAATATTGTCAGTGTCCGGCACATGACCCGATTCGTAATAGTGGTGTACTAATGCTGTGGCACCATCCAAATCATTTGTGACATTGAACTTTCCTACCCGTAGTTCCAACGTAGTCTAACTCACATTTTGATCGTCCGCCGTTTCCAAGGCATGGGATGTTATAAACTACATCGTACATATGTGATATCGGTGTTTTTTGTTTAAGCTTCGTGAAGTTGGTACTATTTTTAAATGTCGGTTTATATCCTAGCTTTACGTCTTGGATGTTTTTACAAATAATTTTACGGATGTTTTACGAACGATGAGTTAAATTGAATCCCCTTATATCGTACTGTATTTTGTGGATTCTGTGTTGGTGTGGTCTGATTATTATTACCGTTCATGTCATTATTTTTGCGTGTTTGGAATATTTTTAGCCTTATATTAATTAGGCGCGTTGGGTACCCATAATCCATCAGTAGTCTTTGGCCTTATTTATATTCTTACCAATAAACTGTTCAGAGCATTGTTCTAGCAGTCGTTTGATCAAGTTGTCCATCACATTTAATTTGTGAGTTAGTGGATGGTTGGAAAAATAGTTCAAAATTCTACCAGAGGCTGTGGGTTTGGAGTACCAGTCAAACTGTATGCAATCATGAGTACCATGAATAAGGGTTAGGTCGAGGAACGGTAAAACGTTGTTGTTTTCCTCGACACTTATGAATTGTATTTTGTGGTGGATGGAGTTAAAAATATCTAAAGTTTTTGTTATCATAGTTGAGGGTATAATCAAGAATAGGTCGTCGACGTATTTAGCGCATTCTTTTAGCTTGAAATCCGGTTTGGCAATGGCTTCGTCCAACACGTATTCCATGACTAAATCTGCTAAGATGGGACTCAAAGGTAGGCCCATTGGTAACCCGTCAATTTGTTCGTAGATAGTGTTTTTGTAAGTAAATTGATTGCAGTCTCTTAGGACAAAATACAATAATTGGAAGAATTCAGCCTTAGGGATAGGTGTAAGTTTTTGTATTTCATTCCACCTGGAGTCAATTATTTGTTCGAGTAAGTCTAACGGGACATTTGTAAATAACGACACCACGTCAAACGATACCATTTTCCACGTAATATTCGCACGCTCCTGCGAATAGTGTTTAAAGCACTATTTGCACGCGCGTTCCATTAGCATCTGCCAACTTAAATAGCAGCACTCGTAACATTGAATGAAATAAATGAAATGAAAAGTCACTAGATAACAACACAACCACAAATGTTTCATATTCCAAATGTATCAAGCTATTTAGTTTTACAAACGACGTTTCAAAAATGAAACCATCAATTCTCTTGATATGTTTTGGTCTAGCCAAACCTGAGTAGAACGTAATCAAAAAGTCAATTCTGAAGTTTACAATTTATTTTTGTTTGATATAGGTAACAACATGAGATTATCAATCATTTGCATTGGTTTCAACCCGTCAATTGTATCAATTTGACCTTTTCTATCATCAAAAGTAATCCAGCAAGATGCGGGAAACGAGTGATTTTCGACAACGTTCTTTGAGAATTCTCGCAATTTCATTGTAACTGTTACCAGTTACAAGATAAAGTGTCTGTAAAATGGTGTTAAAGAAATTTTATTTTTCATTTCTTTCACACTATTATAATATATTATTTTAGACTTTTTCACGACCCCTCTTATTTTTGCTACAGTAAATAAGCGCTTAAATTCGAAAGAACTGTCAATCCATTAAAAAACCTATTTTTTGATGATTTTTAGCTGCAAATTAGTATTGCACACAAATATTATTAATGAAATTCGTATATCGGATGTTTTCGCAGCGATTGGCATACAAAATTGTAAGTTTTTCTCAGGCACAATTGAAACACAAACATGAACTCATAGACTTTGAGGCATTGCTGACTCAATAATGGCCTGTCTGAACACTGTGCAAGCGTCTGTCATCGCTAGAAGTCGATCCCGTCTTGTAACTGATGCGTTGTTGACATGCAGAGATAAATAAAATCTTCTTGATGGCTTTCAGTTCAGACGGCTTTCCGAACGAGCTTGAGCCTCCGGGTCTTTCGCGCCGGGATGGGAAGCGTCAACACGGGCTTACGAGCTACCCATGGAGTCACGGAAAATCACTGATATGAGATGCAACAGTAGTGGACACGGTGGCCACAACGTATCTGAATATGACGTCAGTGAAAAGTGGGTCGGCGACGGACTAAGCAGAACGCAACAAACATAATAACTACATCGACTTGAAAAGGCAATTCATATTTACCTCGCTGGCAATCGTCGGAAGCTTTGGTGCCGTTGGTCCGGCCGTTGGCCAGCCTATTTTTAAAGAAATTGGGGAAACTCATGGCGAGACGAACAGGCGAGCCTAGATCGCTCAACTTTCTCCTGCAGCAAATTTCAGTTACAATACGAAGAGGAAACTCTATAATTGTTCGTGATACACACTGTGATAATAGTGTTAACGATTGTAAAGTATTTTTGTAACTGAATAAAAGTAAAAATGTATTTTATAAAAAAAAACTTTGAAGGAAAGTCCATCTAAGCATTATGTTTGTTGATCAAATGTGGTTTAGAATCCATAAACAATTTCGTTCAGCTTTGGCAGACATCCGATCTACGGATTTCAATAATAATAGTGTAGTACTAGTACTGGTATAGTATAGTAATAGTATAGTAATATATAGTACTAGAGCGAAAAGTAAGTGGGGTCTTGAAAAAGTCTATTATATTACACGGTACGGTTTAACTGCGCTTAATTGAATTTTCGTGCATATGGGTTTCCTCAATGGGAATACTTTCTTGGAACCGGTTTGATTTCAATGAATCTTCTAAGAAAGCGCGTTCAATAGCCAATAACGCGGAAATATTTTAGCATAATCATATCTTAAAAAGAAAACTATTTATTAACTCCAGTTGCTTTTGAAACCCTAGGTTGCATGGGTCCAGAAACGAAGAAATTTATAGACAAATTAGGGTCATTGATAAGAACAGCTTCGGCGGAATCACGCTCGAAAGATTCCCTATTACAGAAGATTTCAGATGCTATTCAAAGAGGCAATGCGGCATGCATCTTGGTAAAATTAGGGAAAATTAGAGTAGATGAATTTTATTTATTGTAATTTGTTGTTGAACAGATTGTTTTTTTACTGGCTGCGCCATTGTGAGTAGCCTTTTTTTCGCTTAACAAAAAAAAATTCTATACACCTAAATACTTCTAAAAAATTCGTCTCACCTCACACACCTCATCATAAATATTCATGAAAAACCATCAGCTATACTATATAGTCCCGCAGCGTGAGTTAGACTCACAATATGGACCTACCTTACAGACAGCCCGAGCCACTCAATTGATGTTCACGAATTTTGAATTTTATTTAGTTTCCTGATGTCCATACCTTTCATTCAAAGCCTTCATAGCCATTTCCGTGTGGAATTCGTGGAGATATAAGGTAAAAAGTTTCACTGAGCTTAAAAAAAATCACGTGTTTCAACGTTTTGACCCCTTTTTCGACAGTAACTTCGAAAGTTTTTGACTTATATTTCCCAAATTAAATACCATAATCGGATATTATTTTGTTATTTATTTTAACTACATTTCGAATTACATAAAAAAAAACCTATGATGGGACCCGTACGTATCAGAATAGATGTGGCAAACAGAGTCGATGTTACGAAAAGACTCGAACGTATTTAAATACGTGACTTAAGTCAATATTGCCTTAACTCTTAAGTGTAATTGTATTGGAAATTGCCGAGTGGGCAATATTGAAAAACCCGTCCGAACAACATCGTTTCCGAAAGTATAAAGTTGACCACCAAATAGACAAAAATGTTCATATCAATTTTTTCTACAACATAGGAAAAAATCGTTTTTTTTGTCTAGGCCCGACCTTAGCACCGACCTAAGTTTTTCAGGAGAGACCTCGGACAAATAATTACATAGACAAAAATGTGTCCCTCCATTTTCTCTACAACATGGTGAAAAACCATTTTTTTGTCTAGAGCAGACCATAGGACTGCTCTACATGTTAACTCAAGTAAATCTCTTCCGATTTTCAAATTTTGTTTGATCGAAAGGTCTAGGACTGTGTCCTGTTTTATGGAAGAAAATTTTTTGATTAGAAACCCTTGGACTTAGTCAGGACCCTAAAACTGAGTTTTTACTAGGGCCCAACGTGTTTGCTTACATAAATTGAAAAATCCTAACTGATTGGATCCGGTGCCTGTGCTTAGGGCTGAAGTGGGCCACAGGT
>CM055403.1:3816235-3854170 GCA_029228625.1 Pseudolycoriella hygida | reverse complement strand
CCAGTCAGGACAGCCAATTCTGTTTATAGGACTCCGGCTACCCCCCAAACAGGGGGTGTTTTTGGGGGTGGGGGGGGTAGCCGTAGTACCATAAACAAAATGTCCGACCAGTTTAGAGCTATGAACTTTGTGGATTTTATAGGAAGCGTGACGTCATTTATGAACAGCTCCCTACCATGGAACAATTTGCTCAGCCCTTCGAACTGTATTAATCTATATTACTTTGACTGCAGCTCATTAACGAATTTCTTTGTACAAAACAATTTTTAATGAAATAAAAAAAGTGTCAAAAGGCTTGCCCCTCGTTCTCCCATCGTACTTTTTCATACGCTTTTGAGAACCTCCTCTCCAACCAAAGCAGCGTATGTCATTCGTGAATGACACCTTATTCATTTACTATCAAGTTTGTTTTGAGTTTTGGCATCCCCGAATAAGGGAAAAACTGTGGGAGTCTTTAGAGAATAAGAAAATGTGTCCGCAAACACAATAACTTGAGTAAATCACGTGCTATATAGATGAATCTTCTATAAGATGATCTTTTTTTCCTGAGAACTTATCGAATCTGTACCTCGAAGTTCATTTTTAGCGTTTTTTCTGGGGTCAGTGAAACTTTCGCATCGCGTAAGGTCTGTGTGAAAGCTCAGCTTGACAGAACAAACATTTTTTTTTGCCAAGTTGAGCTTTCACACAAACCTTACGCCATGCGATTCGCATCGCCTCCAATATAATGAGCCCTTAATAGAGTTGATTCCTGCTTCGGCTACAGACTATTCGTTAAATTAGAAGAAACCCAGGCAGAAACATGGACCAAAATCGACAGAACATGAATATTTTAAAAGCTGCCTTCCCAGGTGATCAGGAATGCCATTCTTCTAAAAAAATTGAATTCTGGGCTGGCTGTATATACATTAAATAAATATATTCAATTTCCTTGCAGTGTTTCTCCAAATTTTTTCCCTTTTATTAAGTAGCGGTAGCTACTTTATGGGAATGGCCAGTCTTTCCGGCTGTGCACTTTTTTCAATCAAGCATAGTTTTGTATAATATTGCGCTCCCTTCACTCGTTGATCTAAGTCGTAGAAAGTAACTCTAACTTTTAAACATAACCAAAGACCCGTACGTATCAGAATAGATGTGACAAACAAAATAGATGTGTCAAACAGAATAGATGTTGCAAAAAGACTCGAACGTATTTTAATATAGTAATAAACAAACAATCCAACGTTTTACGTTCTTTTATAACTATAAGAATTTCAAAGATCCATAGAAATTATCGAAGGTAAAATCAAAGGCCCTACCGAAGTACGTCTCAGACCATTCAAATCTAGAAGTGGTTATATCCCAGGATTGTGGCATTTTTGCTGACATCAAATTCTTTCATTTGACACCAACATGAGCAACACGTGCTATACTTGCTGAGATATTAGCGAAAAAACTTCACTGCTCATCTTCGAACTCGAATCATGGGAGGCATGTACCTTTCACCTCGATCTACCCTATTTTACATTGAAATTGTTTATAGTAAACGTATAGGACCTTCGTACTTCGTACGGGTGCAACAAAAGTTTACTGAAGCTACCGAATTTTTTCCCATCTAATAAAATTATATTTATGGATAACAGGTAACTTTTCTCCAAATATTTTAACAGAGAGACAGGTGATGTAGTGCATTTGTCTTCCAACTACCGGTATGTCATTATTGTATGAGGTAGAAGTTTTAAATTAGTAGTGGTGTCATAGATAACTTACGAGTAGAGTAGAGTCTCTCTGACTATTTTCTTGACCGTGAAAACATAAAATTTTAGTGAAGTCTTTTCTAGATTTTTCGGTCCAATTGTTTGAAACTAAATGTTTATGAGACTTTTCGCGTCTTTATTGTTGCATCTTCAGTCATTGAGCTTAACTACAATATTATTTGAAAAGCTCATTAGTTTGGAGCTGTTTAATTTTAAAGACTACTCACAAATTAGGAGTTATTTTTCGGCATTGAAATCGATAATTTAGAATATACAGACTAAGTTGGTGACATATATAACACAACGTATTTGAATAAGTGACAAGAAAAACGGTAAGACTTTTGTGTAGGAGGGCTGGTTCAATGAATGCAATAATGGATGGAGCTTAATCGTGCTTCAACGAACTCAATCAATCTTTTAATAGGCTGTGGTATGCTGCACTGATATTTTCTGTATCTTTTTGAAGTTTATGGTATTTCTGGACAAGATATTTAGCGATTCTAGAATTTTGCGCTTTCCGTAATTGTGTTCAATGGCTAGTATGGAAATATTGTCAGTGTCCGGCACATGACCCGATTCGTAATAGTGGTGTACTAATGCTGTGGCACCATCCAAATCATTTGTGACATTGAACTTTCCTACCCGTAGTTCCAACGTAGTCTAACTCACATTTTGATCGTCCGCCGTTTCCAAGGCATGGGATGTTATAAACTACATCGTACATATGTGATATCGGTGTTTTTTGTTTAAGCTTCGTGAAGTTGGTACTATTTTTAAATGTCGGTTTATATCCTAGCTTTACGTCTTGGATGTTTTTACAAATAATTTTACGGATGTTTTACGAACGATGAGTTAAATTGAATCCCCTTATATCGTACTGTATTTTGTGGATTCTGTGTTGGTGTGGTCTGATTATTATTACCGTTCATGTCATTATTTTTGCGTGTTTGGAATATTTTTAGCCTTATATTAATTAGGCGCGTTGGGTACCCATAATCCATCAGTAGTCTTTGGCCTTATTTATATTCTTACCAATAAACTGTTCAGAGCATTGTTCTAGCAGTCGTTTGATCAAGTTGTCCATCACATTTAATTTGTGAGTTAGTGGATGGTTGGAAAAATAGTTCAAAATTCTACCAGAGGCTGTGGGTTTGGAGTACCAGTCAAACTGTATGCAATCATGAGTACCATGAATAAGGGTTAGGTCGAGGAACGGTAAAACGTTGTTGTTTTCCTCGACACTTATGAATTGTATTTTGTGGTGGATGGAGTTAAAAATATCTAAAGTTTTTGTTATCATAGTTGAGGGTATAATCAAGAATAGGTCGTCGACGTATTTAGCGCATTCTTTTAGCTTGAAATCCGGTTTGGCAATGGCTTCGTCCAACACGTATTCCATGACTAAATCTGCTAAGATGGGACTCAAAGGTAGGCCCATTGGTAACCCGTCAATTTGTTCGTAGATAGTGTTTTTGTAAGTAAATTGATTGCAGTCTCTTAGGACAAAATACAATAATTGGAAGAATTCAGCCTTAGGGATAGGTGTAAGTTTTTGTATTTCATTCCACCTGGAGTCAATTATTTGTTCGAGTAAGTCTAACGGGACATTTGTAAATAACGACACCACGTCAAACGATACCATTTTCCACGTAATATTCGCACGCTCCTGCGAATAGTGTTTAAAGCACTATTTGCACGCGCGTTCCATTAGCATCTGCCAACTTAAATAGCAGCACTCGTAACATTGAATGAAATAAATGAAATGAAAAGTCACTAGATAACAACACAACCACAAATGTTTCATATTCCAAATGTATCAAGCTATTTAGTTTTACAAACGACGTTTCAAAAATGAAACCATCAATTCTCTTGATATGTTTTGGTCTAGCCAAACCTGAGTAGAACGTAATCAAAAAGTCAATTCTGAAGTTTACAATTTATTTTTGTTTGATATAGGTAACAACATGAGATTATCAATCATTTGCATTGGTTTCAACCCGTCAATTGTATCAATTTGACCTTTTCTATCATCAAAAGTAATCCAGCAAGATGCGGGAAACGAGTGATTTTCGACAACGTTCTTTGAGAATTCTCGCAATTTCATTGTAACTGTTACCAGTTACAAGATAAAGTGTCTGTAAAATGGTGTTAAAGAAATTTTATTTTTCATTTCTTTCACACTATTATAATATATTATTTTAGACTTTTTCACGACCCCTCTTATTTTTGCTACAGTAAATAAGCGCTTAAATTCGAAAGAACTGTCAATCCATTAAAAAACCTATTTTTTGATGATTTTTAGCTGCAAATTAGTATTGCACACAAATATTATTAATGAAATTCGTATATCGGATGTTTTCGCAGCGATTGGCATACAAAATTGTAAGTTTTTCTCAGGCACAATTGAAACACAAACATGAACTCATAGACTTTGAGGCATTGCTGACTCAATAATGGCCTGTCTGAACACTGTGCAAGCGTCTGTCATCGCTAGAAGTCGATCCCGTCTTGTAACTGATGCGTTGTTGACATGCAGAGATAAATAAAATCTTCTTGATGGCTTTCAGTTCAGACGGCTTTCCGAACGAGCTTGAGCCTCCGGGTCTTTCGCGCCGGGATGGGAAGCGTCAACACGGGCTTACGAGCTACCCATGGAGTCACGGAAAATCACTGATATGAGATGCAACAGTAGTGGACACGGTGGCCACAACGTATCTGAATATGACGTCAGTGAAAAGTGGGTCGGCGACGGACTAAGCAGAACGCAACAAACATAATAACTACATCGACTTGAAAAGGCAATTCATATTTACCTCGCTGGCAATCGTCGGAAGCTTTGGTGCCGTTGGTCCGGCCGTTGGCCAGCCTATTTTTAAAGAAATTGGGGAAACTCATGGCGAGACGAACAGGCGAGCCTAGATCGCTCAACTTTCTCCTGCAGCAAATTTCAGTTACAATACGAAGAGGAAACTCTATAATTGTTCGTGATACACACTGTGATAATAGTGTTAACGATTGTAAAGTATTTTTGTAACTGAATAAAAGTAAAAATGTATTTTATAAAAAAAAACTTTGAAGGAAAGTCCATCTAAGCATTATGTTTGTTGATCAAATGTGGTTTAGAATCCATAAACAATTTCGTTCAGCTTTGGCAGACATCCGATCTACGGATTTCAATAATAATAGTGTAGTACTAGTACTGGTATAGTATAGTAATAGTATAGTAATATATAGTACTAGAGCGAAAAGTAAGTGGGGTCTTGAAAAAGTCTATTATATTACACGGTACGGTTTAACTGCGCTTAATTGAATTTTCGTGCATATGGGTTTCCTCAATGGGAATACTTTCTTGGAACCGGTTTGATTTCAATGAATCTTCTAAGAAAGCGCGTTCAATAGCCAATAACGCGGAAATATTTTAGCATAATCATATCTTAAAAAGAAAACTATTTATTAACTCCAGTTGCTTTTGAAACCCTAGGTTGCATGGGTCCAGAAACGAAGAAATTTATAGACAAATTAGGGTCATTGATAAGAACAGCTTCGGCGGAATCACGCTCGAAAGATTCCCTATTACAGAAGATTTCAGATGCTATTCAAAGAGGCAATGCGGCATGCATCTTGGTAAAATTAGGGAAAATTAGAGTAGATGAATTTTATTTATTGTAATTTGTTGTTGAACAGATTGTTTTTTTACTGGCTGCGCCATTGTGAGTAGCCTTTTTTTCGCTTAACAAAAAAAAATTCTATACACCTAAATACTTCTAAAAAATTCGTCTCACCTCACACACCTCATCATAAATATTCATGAAAAACCATCAGCTATACTATATAGTCCCGCAGCGTGAGTTAGACTCACAATATGGACCTACCTTACAGACAGCCCGAGCCACTCAATTGATGTTCACGAATTTTGAATTTTATTTAGTTTCCTGATGTCCATACCTTTCATTCAAAGCCTTCATAGCCATTTCCGTGTGGAATTCGTGGAGATATAAGGTAAAAAGTTTCACTGAGCTTAAAAAAAATCACGTGTTTCAACGTTTTGACCCCTTTTTCGACAGTAACTTCGAAAGTTTTTGACTTATATTTCCCAAATTAAATACCATAATCGGATATTATTTTGTTATTTATTTTAACTACATTTCGAATTACATAAAAAAAAACCTATGATGGGACCCGTACGTATCAGAATAGATGTGGCAAACAGAGTCGATGTTACGAAAAGACTCGAACGTATTTAAATACGTGACTTAAGTCAATATTGCCTTAACTCTTAAGTGTAATTGTATTGGAAATTGCCGAGTGGGCAATATTGAAAAACCCGTCCGAACAACATCGTTTCCGAAAGTATAAAGTTGACCACCAAATAGACAAAAATGTTCATATCAATTTTTTCTACAACATAGGAAAAAATCGTTTTTTTTGTCTAGGCCCGACCTTAGCACCGACCTAAGTTTTTCAGGAGAGACCTCGGACAAATAATTACATAGACAAAAATGTGTCCCTCCATTTTCTCTACAACATGGTGAAAAACCATTTTTTTGTCTAGAGCAGACCATAGGACTGCTCTACATGTTAACTCAAGTAAATCTCTTCCGATTTTCAAATTTTGTTTGATCGAAAGGTCTAGGACTGTGTCCTGTTTTATGGAAGAAAATTTTTTGATTAGAAACCCTTGGACTTAGTCAGGACCCTAAAACTGAGTTTTTACTAGGGCCCAACGTGTTTGCTTACATAAATTGAAAAATCCTAACTGATTGGATCCGGTGCCTGTGCTTAGGGCTGAAGTGGGCCACAGGTCTGTTCTAAGGTTGGCCCTAGCCAAGAAAAATTTTTTTTGCTATGTTTCAGAGCAAATTGAGAGAAACATTTTGTACATGGAAGTATGTGTCCGAGGCATTTCCTTATGACCCTAGGTCGGTCCTAAGGTCTGCCCTAAACAAAAAAATGGTTTTTCACTAAGTTGTAGAGAAAATGGAGGGAAATAATTTTGTCTATGTAAGTATTTGTCCGAGGCCTCTCCTGAAGACCCTAGTTCGGTCTTAAGGTCGGCTCTAAACAAAAAACTTGTTTTTTGCTATGTTGTAGAGAAAATTGAGGCGAACATTTTTGTCTGTTTGGAGATCAATTTTGTGCTTTCGGGAGGGTTCTTTTAAACCGTTTCTTCGGACGGGTTTTTCAAAATTACCCTATCGGCAATTTCCAATACAACTTAATGTGTACGTAATTTCATACACTTAAGAGTTAAGGCAATATTGACTTAAATACGTTCGAGCCTTTTCGTAACATCGACTCTGTTTGCCACATCTATTCTGATACGTACGGGTCCCTTCAAATGTTTTTTGTAGATTTATCTCATTTAAACTGCAAAACGTAGAAGTAATCAACTGCAGGCTGAATCGAAATTCTACTGGCTAAACCCATACACCCTTTCGAAGCTCTTCTTTCTTCGCGACTCTAAAAATAAATTACAAATTGTCATCTCAACTTAACTATGGAAGCAAATTGCGTGATGACGAGGATATGTACGCACTTTTGAACAATGTACTCTAAATCGTACAATTTCTTGACCAAATGGATGGCCAAATAGAGAGAAAGCTGTAGAGGGCATTCGACTCTAGATTTAAAGCTTTGGGACGACCAATTTATTGATCTTGAAATACCGGACACGGGCTATTTACGTTCATTAATTTAAATTTAGACTCCTTCTTATTGCTTACAAGAACCTATCTAAGATGACAGGTCCAAGCTTACCAACCTCAGATGGTACCATCAAGATATCTTCGTCTTATTTTACGTTTCCTATTCCAGTCCGCAAGAGCATTCGTGAATTTCCGATATCCTTAACTTTTCCAGGTGACGATTAGCCCGCATTATCCAGTAATCGCCTCCATAACGCGCCTAATACGACACCGATCCATTTTGATCAGAACCCTAGCTCTGCATCCTGCGTCCTGCTTCGGGAAAAAGCACTTCCTGTGAGCGCCTCCCCCATACGCTCCCCAGCGTTAATCATGCCTACATCTTACCCAGTCTCTTAGTAGTAGTGCTTCCAGACACATCAATTGAGTTATTGGAGGACATGCCTCTACTCCAATCGAAGTGCTTGCATAAACCTTCAGAGCAGGCTCATCCGCTCTTTCGTTTCCCTCCGAACCAGAGTGTTAAAGTATCCAAACCAAAGAGATGGTTCAGATATTCCTTCGCCTCTTTTTTTAGAGGGCGACATCAATGCCCTAATCATCTCCTTACTGTCCGGGCAGATAAGAATCTCTTCTACCTGTGTCCCCATCGGCAGTGATACTTTGGACTCTATGAAATTTTTAAGACTTTGGATGCATCTTTGAAATTTATAAGTAAATAACATTACAAGTAAATAACATTACAAGTAAATAACATGTAAATAAATCTGCATTCAGGTATGATGTAGAAGGTAAGATCATTATTTATTTTAAAGCTCATGTCATAATGATTTTTTCTTAAGCATCGGACGGGTTTTCTGAAGCTCTTGGTGTGTGTCTTTATGAATATTTTATTCATCATTCCTAAAGTAAAAGTTCAACCTTAAAAAAAGTTGAGAAACAAGATAAGAAAAAGTCTCCACTCGAACTCATTGAAATTGTGAATTGAAACGTGATACGAATAAACCTTCCATTTCTAATTAGATTCATTGTTTCACTGCCCTAACATTTTTTGGTTACTTTTCCGATAATTGCTCCGCATATTTGTTTTTATTCGCTGGAATTTTAACGAATTTTTTTCTTTCTGGTGCTTACTTTCTTAATTCTGGACTTTTGAAAAATATATGCTTCAATGATAAGTTTTTTTTCACGACATTCGGAAGGAGCAACAGTTTATTTATTTAAGCATTTTAAGAGTAAAATGTTTCTGTATTTTTTCCTTTCGAGAGGCAATTAAAAATAAAAGTCTGATGCTACAATATTTTCTAATTTTGATAAAATACTGAGGAGAGGGAAAAATCTTGCTAACTTTTTTAACGGCGCATGTTAACTTAATGATTTGTTGTGTATTTGTTTAAAATCGCTTGTATATTTACATATCATTTTCCCAAACGAGTTTTCGTCAGAAGTTCAATGCTGAAAATCTAAAATAAATAAAAATAGCAATTAATTTCAAATCTAAAATTCCATTAAGCTTTAAAAATTATGTTCGCTTTTTGTTGTCTTGCTATCGGCAAACATTCTTGAGTGTATTTTAATTGTAGTATTATACATATATACTTAGCATAGCTTACTGCTCCATAATAACCTCATAAATTTCTATAAAACGATAGGCATTACACACTTATCATACCTAAGCTATATAGTCCTCCCGCGACTACTTAACTTTTGGAAATTTATTTTGGCACAGCTTTTTATTTAAAAAGAAAATGAAGAAAACTTGAAATAGATTCTCATTGTCATCGAGACGTATTTTTCTTATTTTAAACTTGAACCGCGACCCCTCGTTTAATACATACAAATCTTACATAATTTATGGGGTTTTGTTCGAATTTCCTATTAGATGGTTTCTGATTAAGTTTTCAACGTTAGCATATTGATTTAGTTAACATCGTAGATTTGATAACTGTGAGAGTAATTTGTTTTCAGAAACTAATATTGTCAACTAGGATAAGAAAAACAAAATTAGTTGGAATTCAAAAGTTACGGTTTGTTCAGATGTACGATTCTGAAAATTGTGATTGTGAATGTATAGACTGTAGCGAAGGTAAAGGTTTTGGGCTTCTCCTATAATCATTCATATAATGTACACCGTACACAATTTGCATGTTCAAGATTGGTGTCGGATAATGAAATCTACTCATGGTCATTTCCCGTTTTCACGTGATTTCTTTATTTATTTCTAATTATACTTTCTTTCATACTCGCTTTCATATTTTGCTTTCGTTTTCGCTTCTTGCTTATCTAAATTGCTTCTAACTCACCTCGGTTTCCCTGCATCCAAGGTTTCGGGCGAACAATTTTCCGGTATTCTGGATACCGCGTATACACATATGTTGCACACGCGAATTTGCACTGCGAATTTCGCACGAAAATAGCTCTAGAATATTTCAGTTGAAAGGTTGGGCTCGCTAGTAAATTTTTCTAGCGAAGCTAACGCTAACGTTAAAATCGAAAAATATTGACGACACTAGTCGCTAGTAGCGAGGCTTTTCGAAAACCAGGGCGCTAATCTTCGCTAATGTTACAAATTTTCCATTGCATTGAAATAATTAAAAAAATAAGAAATTTCTGCGGAAATCGTCTGTCCGAAAAATATATTCATAAAAGATGAAAAATCTTTCACTGCTATACACTACAACTATGCTGTACTTTACAATTCCCTACATCGGAAAATTTAGTCAAACTCTCTATTTATATATTTGCCGAATTCACAGTCAACATGCACTTACGAGGATTTTCACTTACGTCGGTCGTCGTCGTGGAAAAGATTAGCGTCGCTAACCCAACCTTGTATGGACCTAAGGATACCACAAAAAAGTAGGTGAAAATCGGTTAAGGAGTTCAGACTGTAGAATCCATAGTGTGGCCCTAACTCACGCTATGAGACCCTATTCTTTTTTTTATTAAAGGTGGTTGTTCTAATTGTTCTTAGAACGCGCACGGGGGCCTCCGTTTGGGCCCATTGTACTAACTACTTAATGGACCTACTCATTAAGGTGGAATCCGAACCACCATTAGAAGTCATTTAGACTTGAAAGCTTGTGTAGCTCAATTCCTATAATTTTTAACAGATGGAGTAACTGTGTTGGTTGAATATTGTTTTTTTTAGACTTCTGTCAGAATGAGCGTTTCGCAATGAAAAATTTGTGTATCAATTTATCCAATCTTTGTGAGACCTTGCGGCCAATAGAGCTCAGTGAGCATTGACTTATCATCGTCATGACTACGAAAAACCGTATGGACAAAGTTTGTACCGGGAATCGAACCCGGGAACCATAGGCTATGAGTCCGATGCTCTACCGATTGAGTTACCTGGAAGACCCTAAGTGACAGTTGGTGGAATATTACTTTAATGCTGAGGTTCTTTGTGAAGTGTCGTAGAGAAAATAGAGTGGAACTTTTTTGTCCATAAGTATGACTCCGATGCCTCTTCTTAGGGCCTTAGGTCTAGAGATGTGCGGGTCGTCCTTTTTCACTTCGGCTCCAACTAGGAAGCAATTATGTCTGCTGGAAAGCAGCCAGAAAACTTATACACTGGTTTCCCATATCGTTGAATAGACATATTTTTGGAATAATCAGTTCGTCGACATGTTTCTCCATTCCCTATTTTTGCGTTTTAGAGCTTTCAGAGTACAGTCTGTTTTCTAGCTGCCTAGGACAGTATACATTTTTCTCATTGCTCATATGGAAAAGACAAATTGAGGACATCTTTATCATTTCAAAAATGACACGCAATGAACGTTTTGAAAGTCAAATCGTTATAGTCTTGTCCTACGAAACTTTTTAAAAATAGTGATAGCAGATCCTGAAAGGACAAATTAAGAACATTTTCCTTCCATTCTTTTTATTTATTTTTAAAGCAATGAAAATAGCAGGCGACGGACGTGTCGCTACAAATATACCAGTGCCTGTATTCGTGAAAATTTTTAACAAAAATCGCGATAATTCATGAAAATCGCGAAAATTAATAAAAATCGCGAAAATATAATCCTTCCGATCTTCCGTCTCCACTTTTTTTCTAAACGGCTCAATAAATTAACCTAAACTTTTTTCTCTGAAAGCTACATGCTTCTTGATTCAAGTTCAAAAATGAGCAAAATCGGTCGGAGATATGGTCGAAGAAGTGACCGAAGACATGAATTTTCGAATGACGGTGAAACTTTTTCGCAAATATAGCGACAAGTATGGCAAGGAAATTGTTCATTTTGGTGTCAAATGAAAGCATTTGATCTCACAAAACTTGAAAAATTTTTTTTGTGGAAACCGGGTCACTGGTCTGGGCACTGGGACAAATGGAACGGATGAAATTGAGTTTCTTGGTCATAGAGAACACGTGTTTCAGTGTTTTTGAGAAAAATAACTTAATCCCGGGAACTTCGGGAGAGTTTTCGACATTACCTTGGGTAATTTGTGTGGGTCTTTCGAATCCTAACAGTTTTACAAACTTTGCAACAATTTGCAATTCTGGTACAGTCGCATCTATTTGCCAAAATCTGTTTGGTTTCTTCATCTATTTTGATACGTACGGGTCTTTGGTTATATTCTTTCTTGTTTTTACGTTAGCACGAATTCTTCTATAAGGGTGTCAAAGACATAGTTTTGTCTTTTTTGATAAACAATGAACTCACGCCTCCGTACGCCTTTTTTGAAAAATTAATAATAAATATAATCAAAGACCCGGACGTATCAGAATAGCTATGGCAACCAGAATAGATATCACGAAAAGACTAGAATGTATCTAAATATATTTACAAATAAGCAAACAATCCAACGTTTTATGTTCTTTTATAACTGTAAGAGTTTCAAAGATCCACAGAAATTACACAAGGTAATGTCAAAGGCCCTACCGAAGTACGTCTCAGACTATTCAAATCTAGAAAAGCTCATATCCAAGGACTGGGCCATTTTCCCCTAAAACCCTGAAACACGTGTTCTCTAAAATGTTATTCTCTTTGTAAGCAACTTTCTACCTATTGTAGTTCTAGAGATATGGGTCATCCTGCCCAATTATGGAAGTGGCCATTTACCAGAACTGGGCCATATTTCTCCAAAACCCTGAAACACGTGTTCGCTTAAATATAATTCTCTACAACTTTGCCTTTGGAACTAACATTCTAACTCTCATAGTTCTAGAGATTCGGCTCATCCTGCCCAATTATGGAAGTGGCCACATTGTGCCACATTTCCCCAAAACCCTGAAACACGTGTTCGCTTAAATTTAACTCTCTACAACTTTGCCTTTGACAGTAAATCTCCATATTGCATAGTTAAGGAAATATAGACGAAAAACTGTTTACGTATATTTACGTATTCCATTGGTCCCAGTTGTCCCCACAAAATTTTCCGTACTTGGTGACATCAAATACTTTCATTTGAAACAAAAATGAGCAATTTCCGTGCTATACTTGCTGAGATATTTGCAAAAACGTTTCACCGACGCGACGCTCGAAAATTTCATGTCCGACCTCCACTTCTTCGACCATATCTCCGGAACTACTTGGCAGATTTTGCTCATCTTCGTACTTGAATCATAAGAGGCATGTACCTTTCAAGGAAAAATTTTTACGGTGATCGGTCGGGCAATTTGGAAAAAAAGTGGAGACGGACGTACGGACGGACGGACATTTTTTTTATTGTTGATTCGTCATATTTAGACGATAACAAATGTATCGCCCCAAATTCCCACCTCGATCTACCCCACGTTAAAATAAAATTGTTTGTAGTAAACGTCCTATACGTACTTCGTACGGATCCAATAATAATAATCTGCCTTAACAACCTAGATTAACTAGTTTCGCTACTTTTGTGGTTCTTCTGTTGTGGTTCTACTTTTTTTTTAGACCGGCACCTCCCAACAATACCTGTCGTCGGTAAGCTGTGCGATAGGGCTATACGCGCTATACTAACTTCACATGACCGATGCAATCAGCTTGGTTTAATAATGAACATATAAAGGGGAAATTCGTCACAGGTAAAAAATTTCATCAAGTCGAGTGGTATGGGGAATTGTTCCCATTATAGATGCTGCGTTCAAACGCTGGATCGCCAGTGATATACGCTGTATAAGGAACTCATGAGAACGCGGTTAACCACTCACACTATTCAATCGGGGTCCAATTTTATTAATGAAATTTAATGCGTCCGAAGACCATGGCCCTAATGTCTCAACTGCAAAAGCGACCATCAAGTAATTATTGGCCTTCAGTTCGCGGTATTTGCTGTGCTTAAAATTTGACGCTTTCTCGGCAGTGCTTCTGACCCGATTCGCTGACGATTTTACATAACTTGGAGCTAGAGTATCCCAGCACGTTGCGTCCCATACGAGGTGTCGGCCATGGGACCATGGTATCAGCGTGAGTCCATCTGGCTTCTTTCCATCATCACGACATAAACCAGGTGGCTCAAGTGTTGAAGGAACATGGATAGATGAAAGAGTGTCGGGGATTTCTTCCACTACTTTTTTGACAGCTCAAACCGTGTGTTCCATAATTGTTTACGAATGTCCCACAAGAACAAACATGTGGACGGCATACCGGTGCGCCGAGTCGAAGTGCCATGCATATCCTAATCGTATTATTATCGAGAGCGGTGCCAATGTTTTTAGACGGCAATGCATTGACCCAGGCGTTAGACTCCTTACACTGCAACGCTAAGAATCATGCTTTGTCTTGATGACATGAAAAATTTAACTTATCCTTGATGATTCGTGACACATTTATTATATCCCAATTCTTTTGGTGGCAACGTTCGACTGGAAATTGATTGTTGAGCTCGGTCCAAGAATTCAATGCTTCGTGTATGTTGCTGATGAAAAATTCGTCTGAATGGTTGAGGGCTTGAGAGACGATTTTCGAGGCTCCATACACTGAACTTAAAAACGCTGGCAGAGCGATGTCTTTCAGTTGTCGTATGCCGAGACCACCATTCGACGATGGAAGACCTGCTTGTATCCAGGCTTTGCCTTCTAAATTGATGTTGAGTATTTTTTCCAATGCTTCCAATGCCAGGCAATTCTTGAGAAGGAAAAACGCCGAATGTGCACCCAAATTTTCCAGGCGATTAAACATTGTTGTTACTCTTTGCATGATTTTTTCCGCCATATGATTGAAACCACAATCCAGGATTGGAGCGCCGAGTAAATTAAATTGCGGAGCGGTGACGATGCGTATGCCAGGAGCAATAACGTTGAATTGACGTGCAACTTCGTTGTCGATATAACCAGAGTGAAAAAAACAACTCACATTTGACCGAGTTAACTTTTAAACCAATCTTGTTGGACAGTTCAATCAAATTCACAAAGTCGTTTACAAAGTCGTTTGTTTACAAATCTAACAATCGGAACAAGTCCGTCTGCGGTTGAGTTTCGAACCAACGCACTGGCAACTCGATCTCATAGAAGCAAGCAGACGTGTTAACCATTTAAAAAAAATTTATTTTGGTCTTGGAATGACCGACAATTTATGGAAGGAAATTGTTCGATTTTGAGGAAGCATGTGTCAGGAGGCTTCTGCTAAGTGCTCTAGGTCGGTTCTAAGATCGGTCATAGCACAATTTTTTTCAAACTTTTTTTGACTTTTTTAAATGTTGGGCTTTTTTATGGATTTGAAGACAGGTTTTTCCATATTGTCCTTTCCGCAATTTCCGATCCAATTAAATGTGGACGTAATTTCATACACTTAAGAGTTATTCTGATACGTAGGGATCATTGCATATAAAAACTGTTTTCGTATATGGCCAAGAAACTCAATTTCGTCCATTCCATTTGTCCCAGTGCCCAGACCCTTGACTCGATTCCCACAAAATTTTTTTCCCAATTTTGTGACATCAAATGCTTTCATTTTTCGTGCTATGCTTGCTGAGATATTTGCGAAAAAGTTTCATCGACCTTGAAAATTTCATATCCGGCCTCCACTTCTTCGACCATATCTCCGGAACTACTTGGCTCATCATTTTGCTCATCTTCGAACTTGAAGCATTTGATGTCACGAAACCGGGAAAAAATTTTTGTGGGAATCGGGTCAGGGTGACCCAGATCTCGAGAATTATGAGAGTTAGAAAGTTGCTTCCAAAGGCAAAGTTGTAGAGAATAAAATTTTAGAGAACACGTATTTCAGGGTTTTAGGGAAAAATGACTTACTCCTTGGATATAAGCTTTTCAAGTTTTGAATGGTTTCAGACAAACTTCGGTAGGACCTTTGTCATTACCTTGGGTAATTTCTATGGATCTTTGAAATTCTTACAGTTAAAAAAAAAAAAAAAACAGAAAACGTTGGATTATTTGTTTATTACAATATTAGGATACGTTCGAGTCTCTTTGCCAGATCTATTCTATTTGCCACATCTATTCTGATACGTAAGGGTCCTTGGTTATATTTATTATTGTTCGTTATTATTATTATTATTGTTCGTTCTTCGTACGGGTCTAAAAAGAATTTATGAAAATCGGAAAAGATTTACTCGACTTATGTACAAAAGACCAAAAACCACTTATTAAAGTGCTCAGATTCAATCCCACAAAATATTTTTCAATTACCTTTCAGAGCAAAAACAAGTTTTTGAAAATCGGTTGAGTTTTACTCAAGTTATCGAGGCGACAGACGGACGGACAACGTTTTTTCTGCTGATTCGTCCTCTAAGGACCATGATCGAAGCTCGCCCCTACTCCTGGCTCGAAATTGGGGTGGTCGCAAACGCCGCGTCGTGTTAAACGCGTAAGACCCCTTTTCGAAGAACTTCGTTCTTCGTACGGGTCCATCTAAACAGGGAATGGCCTAAAAATCTAGGAACAGCTAAAAATTAGGAAATGACTGAAAATAGAGAAAATTTTAGAAGATTTTTTTGTAATCATGAATTGGTGGGCTGAGTGGTAGCGTACTAGCCTACGTTCAAGAAAGTCCGCTTTTGATCCCCGTGAGGACAAATTCTGTATTGGATTTTTCTTCAATACATAGCACAAAAGTAACGTTCCTAGATGTCAAATAAGATCCCCTCAACGATGGCTTTGGTCCATTGCATATGTTTTTTGAATTGTTGTAGAGGATGTTGACGAGAACATTTTTGCCTGTACCATGTTCTCATGGGAGTCGTTGCAGTGTCCCAGCTCACTTTTTTTAAACTACCTTTAGGGAGACTTCGGTTGGGTTTTACACATTATCTTCTGTAATTTCTATGGGTCGTTCAATTCAGATAGTTCTAAGAGCCTTTTTGCAATATCAATTGATATTCTGATACGCACGTGTTTCATTCGAAATTGTTTTCTGCCAATATTTCGAAATAAATGAGGAATTTCACACTTCTGTTACATGTTATAGATGTTTTTGACACAACTTGTCTTAATTGTGAAAATTCGCGAAAATTCATGAAAATTACGAAAATTCATGAAAATTCGCGAAAATTCATGAAAATCGCAAAAATTCATGAAAATTCGCGAAAAGTCATGAAAATCGCGAAAATTCGAGAAAATCAAGAAAAAGTTTTCACGAATACAGGCACTGGAATATACTGAATTTTGATTGAAAAATGAAGAATTAAGGACATTCTTTTTGGTATCATTAGTTTTTCGCAAAAAATTGTCTTCATAGTTTTCGCCTTTTTTTTTTTAATAGAGATTTATTATCATTCCAGTAAAATGTTGTGTGGAATACAATGTATTAAACAAATATTGGGTTAAATTTAAGTTTGAACATAATTATAGTTTTATATAGAGGTGTGCGCCGGTCAATTTTAATCGGCGGCTGGCGATGGAAAAACTTTTTGGTATCGGCGGCTGGCGGAGAGGTTAAAACGACCGGCGGCTGGCGGCGCGCCGCGGCTGAAGAAAATTTTTTAAAGAGCAAAATTTCAAACAAAAGTATATTCTTCTAATGCTTTATGCTTTATGCTTTATGCTTTAAAGTTCACAAAGTTGTATTCAAGTAACTACATATATCGATGAATTTTAATCTTTAAATTTAAAGTTTTCAAAAGCAATTTTCTGGCAAAGTTCATAATTATTATGGATAAATAACATTTTATCCAGATTGCTCGGCAAAATATTCGATTTACGAGAGTTCGCGATTAATCCGCTGATAGAAAAATTCCTCTCACTGGGAGTACTTGTCATAGGCATCGGTAAAATTTTTCTTGCTAGGTTTCCGAGTACTGGCATTTGTGAAGAATAAATTTTCCAAAACATACGAATAGAAGTAATCTTCACATTTGGACCTAGTGATAGTAAGAAATGAATTTCTCTAGCAATCTCTGTGTCTCTCGACATTGATTGGCGGACTGACGAGAGAGTCGAATGTTTCTCTACTAAATCTTTAATAAATTCTTCATTTTTTTGAAGAGAATTTGGTTCTGAAACCGTTTAAGGGTTATTTGAAGGATAACAATCATCGGCGCACTTTTTTAACAAATCGAGCGCGTTTGTATGATTTTCTTCTAAAAATTCTTTAACCTCAAGTAGATTTTGAAATCTAGGATCGAGCAAAGAAGCGACAATTATTCTCTCAGTGATTGGAAGTCTGTATTCGAGATTTTTCCGCATATTTCTTTTTAAATCAACGATTTCTGAACGATCTTTATCGTCCTTTTCTAAAACAGATGATAATTCGCAACGAAAGACACAGGCCATGTTAATGGTGCTGTATTTCTCACCGGAAAGAATTTCTGTTATTTTTTTAAATTGCTGGAAGAATACGCAAAGGTCGGTGATCAATTCAAATTGTACAAAAATATTACTGACCATGAAGTATAACTAAATTTTTTATTTTTTTTATCTGCGGCAGATTTTTTAATACAGAAATTGTGCAGCCGATCCAGCCGATTGAGCCGAATCGGCGCAGGGGTATCGGCGGCTTGAGTTTGGCTGAAACATATTTCGGCTGGCGTGGCTGGCTCAGCCGGCTGGCGCACATGACTAGTTTTATAGTTTCAATTAATTATTTAAAAACATTGAGGTCTTCATATCTGGGGCTAGCTTTGTCTAATTTTTGTCTAAATTTTTGGATCAATTTTGTCTCAACAATTGGTTTCAAATATACATATAAAAAAAAGATGTGTTTCAGTGATATTTACATACAAATACATAACAGCAACGTATAAAATATCACAGGTCAACCTATAGAACAAATGAAAACATAAATAAGTAAAATAAAGTAAATAAAGTTTAAAATTTAGTCAGTTTATAAAAAAGTATGGAGATATCACAGAAAATTTATCACTATCCTGCATGATTTTCAATCTAACTCTCTTCTTAAACTTTTGTAAGGACATTATATGTCGTATTTCACTGGGCAGGGAGTTATACTCACTGATAGCTGTGTCAAGACCAGCGTTTGTCGTATGTATCGTCGATTGTTGATTAAAAATATGAATGTGCGAGTTCCTTCTGGTCGTGCGTCCATGGACATCCGAATTTGTCACAAACCGAAAATGATTTTTGGTGAAAGAGTGTACAAGTTTTCGACTTTAGCTAATTCAAAAATTGGAAGTATGCTTGTGCTGTAGAGATACGTCGTAGATGTGAATTTGTTCAGACGATACATCGCTTTAACGCATATGTTTTGTAGAGTTTGAAGCTCTTTCAATTTGTAGCCCGCACATTCACCATACACCGGCAGCATATAGGACAGATGGCATTGTACATATGCAAAATACAACTGTTTTCGCTTATCCACCCGTATATACTTCCCTTTGCGCCACATCAACGAAATAAATGGAGCAACCTGTCTTTTGATGTGATTAACGTGGGCATGGAAATTCAAGTCCTCATCGATGACCAGTCCAAGGTACTTGTATTTGGTGACACGGCTAATCTCGGTACCATCAACGACGATCTTGAGATCCGTCAAACTCTTTGCACGACTGAAGGTCATGTAGCACGTTTTCACCGCGTTGAGTGAAAGTACATTTCTGCACAGCCATTCGTGGAGCAGGTCGGCGTCGTGTTGCATCGCATTTTGTATGTCTTCTTGATTGTCAAAGGCGTATACAAGAGCGGCATCATCAGCGTAGAGCACGAGCTTACCAATGAAGTTGAGTCGTAACATATCATTAATGTAAATAATGAAATGAATAGGACGCAACTTTGATCCTTGGGCTACACCTACATTTACTTTCCTGAAATCGCTAGAGTTGGTCCCCAAGGTGGCTGCTGTTTGACGATTTTCAAGATAGCTCAGCATCAGTTTAACAGCAGAATCCGATAATCTTAAGCGTTTAAGTTTTCTAGCTAACCGTTTTGGATCCACTGTATCAAACGCTTTACGAAGATCAATGAACATGGCAACGACAAACCGCTTTCTGAAGTTCGACTTTATGAAGTCCACCAACTGTGTCGCAGCACCTTGGCAGCTTGAGTTTTTCAGAAATCCGAATTGATTTCCCACGAACAGATTTATACTTTCGAAGTAAGAGTACAGCTGCCGAAGCAAAGTTTCTTCGAAAACTTTCGAAAGAGATGGCAGTAACGTTAGACCACGAAAGTTGTCAATGTCGTAGTTGCCAGATTTGTGAATGAGTTTCAGTCTATCTTTTAGAAGCTCAGTTGGATATTCCGATACGTTGATCATCGTGTTGATACAAGTTGCAATAATCAATGCAATGGACGTAATCGAGCACTTCAGTAGCTTAATTGGTACTTTGTCGAAGCTTGTCGACTCCTTGTTTGGTAAACTGTTGATGACTTCAGAGACTGTTTCAGGATCAACGTGCTTGAATGACCAGTTGTTCGTAGCGTGTTCCGGATACAAATCATCAATGTCTTCTGTTTGATACCCATGAACGGCAATAATCGAGGTGGCAAGCTTTTCCCCAGCGCTACATAAGTGTTCGTTGACTGTTGTACAGGCCGCTACAGAGTCTTCCAATGGGACACCATCGACTGTAATTGATGGTTCTGCTTTCGCAGTCTTGTTGAAAAGAATCTCCTTATATAATTGCCATGTTTTCCGTGCATTGCCTGCAGCTGATTCAATTCTTTTACTTTCAAATTCCGACTTGAGTTGTTCGTTGTAGCTTTTGATAAAATTATCCACCTTATTGTACTTTTGCATTATAAAGTCGTCGGGTGCGTAATGAACTATGGCTCGCAAACGATGCCTTTCCCTGATGCTCAAGACAAGTTCGCGATTGACATGCGACTTGACAATGCGTTCGTCTGATTTAATCTTTAGCACTGAGGTACATTGTTGAACAATGTCTTGCAGAGCAATATTCAATTCATTGCCGCAGGTGAATGCTCTCTCATTGCAGATTTTTTCAACTTGGAGAGCTTTTAGTGTTTTTAGTACATTGCTGTATCTTCGCCGACTGGAAGGTGCGGGAATTCGACAAAATTTCAGTTTAAAAAAAATTGTAACTTCGATTGAAAAATTTAATGGAAAATTATTCAAAGAAATTATTTAAATTTACAAGTTAATCAGTAAATAGGAAACAATGGATAATATAGTAATTACTAGTATTACTATTTTATGTTAATAAAATGCGATGTTCAAACTAAGTTAATTTAATTACAATTTTGCTTTGGTTACAAGTTGTTATCGACTTTGACTCTATGACTGCTGAGCAACGAATGAAATCTTGTCTGACACTTTGTCTCCCTTCCATTTCACACATCGATAAAACCTTATCGATGAATGCCGAGAGGTGGTGTGAGCCCGTGCGATATTCTTAACGACAAGTCAAGGGTGGTGGCTGGTGCAAGGTACCAGCCACTACAGATAACCATTCTGAATTATGAGTTGCGTAAGGTTCGCAACTGCTAAAAATACAATAGGATGCTTATCGATTGAATGACGGTATGGATTCTTTAAAACTTTGAACTGCTTCATCCTTTTATTTACAGTTTCATGCCTTGCCATGATGTCTTTGTGTTCTTTTGCATTCATGGCGGTCTTCTGAATGAAAAACTGATCATCTTTATAGCCTTTGTCGGCCAGAGTGCGTTCCCCAGGATTTACCAGGAGCACATATGCTGCGCGGGCCAATTTCAAATATGGCCACATACCGCAGGGATAGCCCCCGTTGGTCCATACAATGTCACCAGTTCGTATGTTTAATGCGACTTCGTAGCGCAGTCCCGGTCCACGAAATTTGTGGCTGTACCATTTCGTGGAAAATGGCCGTGGCTCTTCGATTGGAAAATCCACACCATCTAGTGAACAAAAGCACGTCTGTCCATTATGGGCCCGTCAAATCTTTTTTCCCAAAGGATCTAAATAATATGTAATTGTAAAATATCTCATAAGAAAACTAAAATACGTCGAATGCTCAGCTTACAACGTTTATGTTCGAAAGAATCTTGACAAATTTCCAAGTCCATTCTCTCATGGTTTTCTCGTCCGCTTTGAAAACCGATCGTCGGTAATGTTCGGTAGTGTACTCCTTCAGAAATGACAAGCACCATAGTAGGTGTTTAGGGCTCGCACTAGCAGGTGCTGAATGTTCAATTTCGTTCCATACAACTGAACACACTTCCGGAGTCACACCGAAATGTGATTTGAATAGACGCATCGCAAGTTTCCGACTCGACATCAGTGAATTCGTGTAGGAATTTCCCAATTTCAGGAATGTATGCGCATCCATGTCTATGCATCTAAATATAAAAACAACTGATTCAATGATAACATCGCTGTATCTTCACTTTTGATTTACAAAAATTGAGAACTATTGTCGTTTATGTAGTTGCGGTCTGAATTTCTTCGGCACACAATATCAAAATGTGATTACTCTGGAGTTTTTCGATTAATTAGCAAAGAACTAAGCGAACAAATAATGTAAAGATTGAACATCAAATATAAAAACGAAGGTCCATGTAAAAACGTCCTCCATAAAAGATGTAAAAAACTTTAGAGAAAAATAATTCAAATGCCAGCAATTCATTAGTCAGTGGCAAACAGTCAGCTATTTCCGCGCCTTACGGCACAAGCCAGCCTTACGACATAAGTTGAACTAAGAATTTATCGCAAGCAACGCAAAAAACAACTTAAACTTTAATCAAAACATCCTCTTGGAAAAGTGGTTGGAAACTCATGGAGAACATGGAGAACATGGAAAGATACAAGTCAATAAGAAACGACAAAAATAAGAACGTCCTATTTTTAATGAATACCTACACGTGCGTTATTTGATGAAATCTGTCTAGTTATATTATTTCTTGAAAGAATTCTGATAATTTACTTTCGCTGACCGTAAGTTTATTGACTTCATTATTTATTACGAACCATATAAGCTACTTAATACTGAATTTAATCAGAATCGTGTGTACGCGACTCCCGAGAGTGTCCGCCAGTCGCACGATTTGTTCAAATCGTTTTCACCAAGAATATTCGCAGCTCATCTCCGAAAAACCAAAGCGCGGTTGGGTGAATTTCGTACGAATACTGAAAAGTATTTCTTTTCTCCAGTTGTAACTGCACAAGGAATTCCAGGAGGTGTTATTGCTCCTACTTCTTCATCTGATGAGAACGTTGGCGGCCAAATCCCGGAACTGGGTTCCAACGTTTTGCCTTCATTCGCTAAGCGAATGCATTTGGTTGGTGTGACTATCGTCAATCCGCCGTGTGCATGCTGGTATTACACCGACCACGATTCCAACACTGAGTTCGTTTGTGTGGCTGTCAGCATTTTTAGTGGCAGCAAAACAATCACGTTCAACCTAAGCGAAGATGGCATGAAAGCCATCATAAACTTTTCATGGCCGGTGGCAATGTTTGATTCAAATGAGATGTTTGCAGCCGAACTCAAAGGTTCCAGATATACAAAACAACACCCAATGATACATGCCATGACCTCCCAGATATTGCAATCCGGAATAACACCAAATTCCACACAAGAAGGACAATGGATTATACCGTTGCCTTGTCGAGTTCGGCGAGAGGTCTCGTCATATACGATGACAAAAATTGAAATTGACGAAGATAATGTTCTTAAAATTCACAGCGTTCCAAAACGAAGCGAACCGAACCATGACGTTTCAATGATTTTAAAATATCTTTTGAATATAGTTTATTTATTGAGATAGAAATTAACTTTTTAATTGCAAAATGAACTTTCGTCGAATTCCCGCACCTTCCTGGCTAGGACAAATTTTTTTTGAAAGGACGCAAAACAAAATTTGAGTACATGAAATTAGGCACGTCTTCCTAGTCCACAACACTTATCAGTGAAATTCTACCGTTTCCGTCCAACAAAACAACATCGGCACAAAAATCAAAGTCTTCAAATTCACAACACTCTGATGCAAATCGAAACAGCGAAGACGTGATAAATTCCACTATGACCTCGCTCAGTACTGGTACTACAATAATACTGCAACATAATGCTTCGGGCTTCATTTTTACCAACTGGTTTCCGGCATGGCAAGATGATCCTGAGCGCAGTGGCGCCGACTACACCCAACAAACTCAAGCCTCAATTTTATAGTTTTTATTAAAAACTAAGAGCTGAAGGCAGCTCGTTGCTCCGAATGAAACAAATAAGCTCCATTGCTAAAACTTAACCTCATCCTTTTACCCTCAAGCTTCTAGAGCTTTAAGACAATTTATGAAATAAATTTTGATGATACAAAAATTATTGGGTAAAGAACTATAAGATGTATAGATAAAAATCATTTGTGTTTCTTTGAATTGTAAACGACCAACGAAGGTAAATGTAAAAAAAAAAATTTAATTTATAAATCACTTTAGGAATACTAATCTATGTGTCGAACGATAGCTCACCCTAAACTGTTTTTATTTTATTTGAATACAATAGTCAATAGCTAGTCATAAAAAATTAGTGATAGCACCCAACAAGTGAATTCAAAGTCGGCGCCTCTTCCTGAGCGACAAAGAGAGCGACATCAACTCAATTGGAGGCCGCTGATAATCTATTCGGTTCTGAGAAGAATCATTGAAAAAGCACTCGATTCTAAATTAGGTCAAAGAAATCATTGGCATGTCAAGAAGAACAAATGATAACCTTTTCTACGCTCCAAGGAAACTACGTAACTTCTTGCGTCTATTCAGAGCTGCATGGGAGGTCTACCTTCATTTCAGTCTAGCGAACAGGCTTTCTAAAGTAAACGATGACCTACTCCACAGTGTGTTTGACTGCAGTGAAGGAATGCATCCAGCTGCTCTACGCAATGAATCGTTCGAAAACAGGTATACTTTACTTCAACTACTACACAACTTACTACACACATCCCCCTGAATGGGAATCGGCAATCAAACTGATCACGAACTACGCAAACCTGAACGGAGTCTCAGGAGTCGCGAGCGCTTTCAATCTTTGTCGCAAATGCGGCAAAGAGGCTGAAACCATCACACACGTTACTGGAAATTGCTCATCAAACAACCTACTAATTACATCAAGACATCATAGCGTCAAGCGTCGCATCACCACCCTGCTGAGATCGAAAAGCTTCACTTGCTCCGAAGAATCATATGCAGTTGGTTCTGACGGTAGTAGCCGAAGAACGCGTGCATCATAGATTCATCAATTTGATATGAAACGAAAAACTTAGGCCAGGAAAAATACGTGAAATCATTTGGTGAGAGAGACTGGTGCATTCAGGGACTGTGGTTCGGAAGAGGCGGAACGTTCGGCGATAGCGTAATTGAATTTTTCCGTGAAGTAAAGTTAGACAGATATCCGAAGAAATTTTGACGAAGACAATTCATAAAATTAATAACCACATTTTTGGATAATGACATAGTCACTTCTAGTGTTTTGTGTAAATTAACCTAATTATCAACCTAAATTATTATTATTATTATTATTATTATTATTAGGCTTTTTGTTTGTAATGACGATACCCACTGGATTGATCGATATGCTGTGTAAATTAAGCAACTTATATTATGTAATGTTTCTCTCATAAATGTAACAGCACCAATTATAGTGGATGGAAAAAAACAGTTAAATAGTGAGTGTGGTGAGAACGCTCATGGCCTAATTGTTTAACAAGCTTTTAACTATTCTTTTCAAAACCGAAAACCCGATTAACAAAGGTCGCTTAACCGACCTTTTTTTATGACAAAATTGGCGGGTAAACGGTTTTCGGTGCTGTTGCACATGCTAAAATTCTAAATTTTCTAAAAAAAAAAAACGTGAACGTGGCGGCGCGGCGAGCCGACGATTATGTTTAATAAAAATTGTAAATTGTTGGGCACCAGATGTTAGTAAACATCCTGTGCACTTTGAATGTATTTTTCTAACATAAAAAAAAAAACAGATTAAAACCAAAACCTTAAATTATCCATAAGATAAACTGATTTCCGTTCATATACTGAGGGCATTTCTATATGAAATATTATTCATATGCCAAATCAATGAAGAATAACATAAAATTTGTTTTGGGTGATTGAATCTTATATAAGTTATTGAAGAGAAAAATACAAAATTTTATTTGAATTTTATTTCCGAAATTTCATGGAGCAATATCCGTTTATGTTTGTAGCTGAAATCGAAATAATGTCACGGGTTTTCTTATGACAGAATAAAGGTTTTTAAGGTCTTCCCTTTTGTAGCATATATCATTGTTTTGTACTTTGTTGAAACTTTGTGATCGAAGCACTCACTCGTACTGAGAATAACGCATTGTAATGGCTTTTCAAAAAAGCGTTCTTCAGGGAAGACAGATTGAAGTTTTTATTTCAAATTTATAATAACTGTACAAAATAATTTTTGAATATTACGGAGCACATTTACGGTTCGGTAAATAACATCCGCTGTAACTCTTTTCTCGCAACAAATATTTCATTTTAGAAATAATTTCATACGTTCATTTTAGGAATTCATTTTATAATTGTAAGGTTCGTTCGTGGAAATGGAAACCCTCTAGTCAAGTGTGAATTTCTAATAATTATCGTTCAAACATTCATCCATCATCCATCAACAGACGAACAAAAAGAAGAACATAAAAAGTTATGCCCCAAACTTTTACTCTAGATTATAGCTCGCTCTACTGATCAAGTCATAAAGGTTTTACCGATATGTGCGTGATATGAAAAGGATAAATCATGGGAGCGCGGTAAACATGCGCCCGTGAAGCAAGTCCTACATGCTAAAAATGAAATTGTAAGGAGCATGCAATAACTTTTCGACTTCCCCCCTTGCGACGTACCCCCGTATATTTTTCACGAATTCTACGGAAAATTTTAAGGCGCAGTGTCTTTTATTTTTTTTTATTTATTCATAATCAAGCCAACGGCTTTCGCTAACTGGCTCTAAACATGATATATGGATATGAGCAGATCCGGAAGTGGACTGTCGACCCGTCGGAGTCGATAGTCACCCCTGCTCATCGTCATTCCTTGTAATGTCTTCTCGGATCAATCGAGAATCGTCGTAGACAAACAGTGTAACACACGCACGTTACGTCAATGGTATAATGTTTTGTCGATAATGCAGTAGCGCGTCGATATTGCAATGGTCCGTCAATGGTGATACCAACATGAAAATAGATCGTAAGAAAAGGCAAATTATTATCGCATGTCGATATTTAAATACAACAAATTGGAATCTTCAGCCTGCCGAGAGTTTTGTTTACATTGTTATTGAGCATTCTAAAAATGCTGACATCAATATAAATTAAAATAATTTTGAGATAACTTATTTCTTTTTATATTAGGACCTGTGTTCCAGTTTAATTTTAATTATTTTTGAATAGAATGTACTGTTAAACTTGAGCATTTTTATAATTTTTTAAGTAAGGAAATATAACTGGGCAAAAAAGTACTTTTCGGTCCAGGACCGAAAATGACAGCTGGGTTAAAAAGTAATTTTTCTAAAGGGGTCATCCATAAATTACGTCCAGTTTTTTCAGTGCTGCCAGCACATTTATATCGTTAATAACTCGATAAATATGCTTTCTGGTGATTCAAATGTGTGTTGTACCCCATCTAAATACCCCCCTAATTGGGGGGGGGGGGGGTAGAACACACGTTTGACTCGCCAGAGTGCACATTTATGGAGTTATTAACGATTTAAATATGCTGGCAGCACTGAAAAAACTGGACGTCATTTATGGATGACCCCAAAGTGGGCAGAACAAGCCTACTTTATGCTCTCAATCTTGTGAGGAAATGTGACGTTTTTTGTCCGCCTACGTATAAAATGAGTTTATAACACCGCATTATTATCGCGTTATTATCACATCGACAAATGAAATGACAAAATGAACACAGCACATAAGAACTCAAATAGTGTACGTAAAAGTTTTTTTCGTTGATTTCAAAATATCGCCTTCGGCTCGGTTTTGCACCCTTATATTACCGGCTGTTTACATGACCTCACTTGTAATGTACTATTAACTTTTAATTTAAATAACCAATAGGGTAAAACACCGGTTACGAGCCTGTGTAGAAATTGCTTTAGTTACGAGCCCCTATTTTCTTTGGCTTTGTTCTCAAAAAAGAACAAAAGAAATACTCGTAACTAGCACGGGGCTCGTAACCGGTGCACTTACCCAAGTTTGTTTTAAGTAACGGTTTATATGTAAATATGTAAAGTCAATTAACTGTTTGTTTTACCTTATCCATAAATTATTTTATTATTTGACTGTGATATGAATTTTCGAGAATTTATATTTGTCATATCTCTGTGCACGCAACCGGTCGTTGAAAAAAACAACAATAGGATTTTTATCGCTCCACAAATTTTGTTTTCAAATCAACGAAATTTAAGTAGGGACTAGTGAATATACAAATTTTATACTGAATACTAGCATCGTTACCCGGGCTTCGCCAGGGATATGGTTTTAAAAACTAATAAAAATTTACTTATTACTGGTTTACTGGTTACATTATTATTTTAAATTTCAAGCTGTTACCTATATAATCAGTTTTTGAGCAAATTTCAAGAATTCATCAGAAACTTTAAACTAGCTGGAAATTTGCCAAAATTGTGTCGTATAGCTTAAAAGAACACAGAGTCATCTACTTTGAACTTGGACCCATCTATACTTATGTAGTCAATAATGCTCCGCTGAGTTTTCTTAACAACAAAGCAAAAACATATTTTTTAGGGTCGAACTTTGGGCCAGCCTATTCGCTAGGGACTGGCGTTGGATCGATCAATACAGGACAAACAAATTTTCCCCTATGTTCTCTTTAACACAAGAGAGATTTCTGTGCTAATTTCGTGGAGATGTCAGCGAAAAAGTTTCGTGAACCTTCCGAAAACATCGCTTCCTGAAATTGTGGTGATTATTTTTGTAGTAAATGGTGTGTACTTGAATTCCTTTTTAGACTTCTTGGAGTGTCGTAAGTTTCGATTGTTTAACTTTATTTTGTAATCTTTTCTTGAAGATGTGTTAGTGGACGAACGGTCAGATGAATGGATAATTTTTTTTTGCAGATTCGGTATCTAAGGATGTTCGATGCTACCCCCTACTTTGGACGGGACGAAGTTTTAGAATGGATTTGGGATGGGACGTTCCTAGGCATACCCAGGCTTCATAATGTTGGTAATCGTGAATTTGGTGCCGCAACAAAGCGTACATAGAAGAATGACAAATATGACGTCACACATACTCGGTGAATTCTGTGTACAAATATCTGAGTCTGACTCTGGACGGAGATAAAATTAGTACCAGAAGAAATCCTGATGGTAAAATGCAAGCTACCGTTAGGCTTGGTTCGGAATTCACGTTAAGCATGTGTTCCAAAAAATGCTTGCCGGTAAAATACAGTGATGGGGCGAACCGACGTTCTAAGCCCTACTAGTTTCCAAGAATCCATACTAGCAAAAAGCAAAAAAAATGCGGAACTAGTAAAATAAAATGATCTAGCCTCTGACCCGGACGGGTTGTAACGACGGATTATTAATAATAAATATTGGGACTTGATTTGAGACGGATTTTTGACGAGATTTCTGATAGTATTTGTGAAGGTGTGTTCAGCAGATAGTAACGACGGGGAAAGCGCCGTAGGCACATAAAGAACCGCAAGCACATAAAGCGGAGCAGGCTAACAATTAGGGGGGATCCAGAGGGCGGCAATACCCTGGTATAAAAAAATAATTCTTTTTTTATATAATCGTTTAAATGACATCACAGCTTCATTGCTGCCCTCGCGCCAATGCTCTGCAAAGCTACACGAGTGGCCTCGTGGCAACGCTCTGCAAAACTTCACGAATGCCCTTGCACCAACCGTGTTTGAGCCACATAAGGCACAAAAAAAGCATATTTTGTACGTGTTTTGTGTGTAATGTGTATGGTAGCACATAGTATGGGATTTTGTTCTTTCTTACGAGTTCGAGAGAAAGGTTGGGTGTTCGATATAGATGCTTGATGTTAAAGGGAAAGCTGTTGGGTTGGTTGTGTAGTGTATCGGGGTGAAAGACAAAATAGACAAGGGCTCGTTTAATTTTTTTTTTGTATTTTTTTTTTCTTAAAACCGAAAAAAATGTTTTTACTCCCGAAAAACTGATATCACAAGAAAAACCCTTTTTGAAAGGGAAACGTGACGCAAGTCCTTGTCCCTTCTTTCAAAACAACTGATATCGATTAGGGTGGCACTTAAAGTTTTGAAAACCAAAAAATTCTTTTGAAGTATTTTCACATTTGATCGAGGGGTGACGCACTTCATTTATTCCATTTATTCTTTTATTCCATTTATTCCCAAAATTTTTGTTGTTGTTTTTGCGAAATATCTGAACCAAACACATCACAAGACAAATAAGTTCTAACAAAGGTTTGCACAAATTATAAAGCATTTAAACCATCTTGAGATTAAATTTTATTTTTTTTTGGAAAAAGTTTTCAAAAGTGGGTTTTTTCACTTTTTGAAACACTAGTATGATTTGTTGTGTGCGTTGCCATCAAAATCAAGTCTATTTGAGATTTTGACGAATTTGAAAAAATTATCATTTATTCCATTTATTCCCATTTATTCCATAAACCGCAGAAGTGCGCCACCTCTCGCATTTGATTCAAAAATTTCGTCACAAATACCGAAATCATTTATTTCGCGCCAAATTATCTAAATTCAATGTGATAATTGACAGCTCGTGTGATATTATTTTAGCACATATAAAAGCTACAATACTACGCAATATACATTGTAGACATTGTAAACATTATCAATAAGTGTATCAATATACCTGTTCATATTCAACTAAACCCTAGGTATCTAATTCAAAACCAGTTGATTTACGTAGTAGATTTATGAGTTTCGGATGTATAAGTTTAATTATTAGGCTTGTACTCAACGTATCCGTCAACGGTTTTATAATAACGTTTGAAAAATTTGCATTTCCACATGCCCAAATTTGTATAAAGGTGGATATAGGAAGCGTCCGTAAATGGCCTCTGCTTTTAGGGAGGAGAAGGGAGTCCAAGAAAACAGATGAAATATGACAGGGTAATGGGGCTGTCCGAGGAAACAGACGTCTGTTTACAAAAGAATACAATTGTACTTTACGTCATCAAAGTTAATAGAAGTGTACCTTTCGGTGTGGCGTCTTCATGTGGCATCGCTAGGTTCGATATGGTTTCGAAATGGTTTCGAAGTATTTAAACCTAGAAACCTGTTACAGCTGGCGACATGCATATCCTTAGTTTTGCCTACACTTATCTTCATGCCGTACTACTGCGACATTATTTTATAACACTATGAGACCAACCATAAACCCGTCCGCACTGGGGGGGAGGGGGATATTTCAAAAGTGGGACAAGGGTGAAGGGGGTATGTCGCTAATAGGACACACTTTCGCAAAAAATTGTGAAAAATCGACGAAGTTTGAAAAATATTACTGAGCAACTTTGTAGTGACGACACTAAAATCTTTAATATTCATTTAACTGCAACAAATATCCAAATTATTATAGTATGTCTTCCCTGCTATCACATCACAATAAGAAAATTCATAAAAGTGTTCTTTCATGTTAGGAATTTTCTCGCAAGAATTGAGAATTTACTGCTAGTCCATCCCAAATTGTGACCAATTTTCGCGAAACTTGAAGGATTTCCGTCAATTTCAAACGGTTTTTTCCAATTTTATGGATTCTCATATAAGTGTGAAATATTTCCTCAGATTTTTAGTACATTACAATACTACTAAGTTTATAACGAGATCTGTACTAACAGGGCAAGCCCTCGTGTACGCACACGCAAATATCTCGTTATATATTTCATTTATCATAAAATGTTACAATATACGCGTGTTGGTGCAAACTAGACTTTTGCTTTAAGTAATATACATTCTGAATTATTGTTCATTACTTGACACAAAACACTGTCGCACATAGTAATAGTATAAAGTAATTCATTACATGAGGCCACAATTTTATGGTGCTAGGCAAACTCACGAGTGTTTTTTTGAGCAACAAGGTTTGGAAAATCTAGTTTTGATGAGTGTAGAGTTTGCATATCCGAGCCGAAGGCGAGGTATCCTACTACACGAGTCAAAATAACAGTTTACAGAGCGAGTTGCTCGAGATAGACGAGTGAGTTTGCGAGCTCACAAAATTGTTTCCGAAGTAATGAATTTTGTGTCCAATATACAGTGTTTTTGTTGCCTGCCATGCAAAAAATGTACCGAGAATGTTCGCTTTTCGGGGTAGGATATATTCTTATGTAATGTTCAACTTTCGCATGGGGCGGTAGTAAAAAAATATTTACGTACATGCAGGTCGAAAATCGTTCTTTTAACCGATTTTCACTAACTACGGTATTAGCATGTAAAGTTTCACTATTGTAGCACTCGTCCATGTATGGAGTATGCAAGTAAGTAGCAATGGTTCGGTTACTTCAGTTGCTTAAAAAATAACGAAGTACTGGTGAAAGCTATCGTTTATGTAACACCTAATGATATCAACTAAACTTTCATAGAATGGAAGTGTAAGAAGAAGATACGTTTCTGTCAAAGTAATGTTGATTTTAACGAGTTAATACTTTTAATACACAGTGATCGGTATTGTTGTTACACTGACAGTTCATCGCTATTGTGCCACGAAATCGTGTAAACTGCTAGAAACTATGTATGAACTGTACGAAGCCATGTAACTCAACTTACATTGTAAGTTATGAAACTCTCTCCGGTCAACCCCGAGTAAACGGCCATTTCGCCACAAAATTATCATTTTAAAATTAATTGCATAGATGGAAATTGTTCTTCATTAATTTTAAATGTCAATTTGAGTATTTCTGTAACAAGTTTTATCATTGGCCAGAGTGCGAAATGCTTCAAATTATTTTAAACGGTAATTGAAGCATATGTGTCCAGTAATTAGGGAAAAGTAGACCATTTGCAAAAGTCGAATTTACCACGCAGAAAATAAGTGATGTCTAGTTATTCTAGTTTAGAAGTTAATAAACTGCCACCCAATGGACGTAGATTAACTTACTAATACTCAATAAATAGAATTGTTCACAGCTAAAGTTAAGTGGCCGGTGTAAATCTTCCTAGTTAGGTCTTTTTTCTATAGAAAAAATACCCTATTGTGGACACTTCATCCGTCCGTCCGTCCGTCCGTCTGTCCGTCTGTCCGTCTGTCCGTCCGTCTGTCCGTCCGTCTGTCCGTCCGTCTGTCTGTCCGTCTGTCCGTCTGTCCGATGTCTGTTCCACTTATGGCGGAAATATTGCAAAGCCAGCTATGAGTTGATAGTTCAAAAATTCACTCACCACTACTACTACACGCACAAGTTCATGAGGCGGGCAATCACATAGTGCATAATAGTAGCAGCGATGGCAAATAATTTTTAGTTGGCAGCTGGCAATATGTAGTATGTGGTTGACAGCTTGACGGAAGTTCATAGTTCAAAAATTCACACACCACTGCCACTACTCGCACAAGTTCATGAGGCGGGCAATCACTTAGTGCATAATAGTAGCAGCGATGGCAAATAATTGTTAGTTGGCAGCTGGCAATATGTAGTATGTGGTTGACAGCTTGACGGAAGTTCATAGTTCAAAAATTCACACCACTGCCACTACATGCACAAGTTCATGAGGCGGGCAATCACATAGTGCATAATAGTAGCAGCGATGGCAAATAATTGTTAGTTGGCAGCTGGCAATATATAGCCTGTAGTTGATAGCTTCACTACATGAGCCATGAAAAAAGTTCTCAGTCCAATAGCATACGTTCTTGCCAGTCACATTTGTGACCAATACAATATCATATGTGGCTCAAAGCTATAGTCATATTTAATTCATCGTTGGATGACCGACATGTATCGCTTCAAGTTAGTCCACCGAAATGTATACGAGATGCAAGCGACGTACTCTTACAGCAAGACTGAAAACAATTTCGTAACTGCATGAGCCATGAAAATATATGATAGCTGAAAATCAATTTGATTATTACAGAGATGTTAACTCACCAACAACTGACAATCGACTAACGAAATTACTCGCTCTGCTCTCATCTTTATATCCGCCAATTTATAATTGTATAATTTATAAATTATAAAATTATAATTATACACTTCAAAAAAAATTTTATAAATTATAATTTTAGGATTTGTAATTATAATTTTATAATTCATAATTATAATTTTATAATTCATAATTATAATTTTATGATTTGTAATGTAAAAATATATTACAATTTTGTAATTTATAGTGAATATTGAGTGCAATATTAATTGGCGTACATGTTTATCGGTTGAGAGCTGCGAATCGACTAACGAAATTACTCTGTCAGCTCTCGTATTTATATGAGTCGATTTGTAATTTTATAATTGTAATTATAATTTTACAATTTGTAATTATAATTTTATTTTGTAATTATAAATTTCTAATTAATAAAAATTGTAATTACAATTACAAATTATAAAATTATAATTACAAATTTTAAAATTATAATTACAAATTATAAAATTATAATTACAAATTGTAAAATTATAATTACAAATTATAAAATTATAATTACAAATTGTAAAATTATAATTACAAATTATAAAATTATAATTACAAATTGTAAAATTATAATTACAAATTATAAAATTATAATTACAAATTATAAAATTATACAAGTATTTATAATTACGAATTATAAAAGTATAATTTTGTAATTTATAGTGAATATTGACTGTAATTTTATTTCGCGTACATGTTTATCGGTTGAGAGCTGCTCGTCGACTGACGAAATAACTCGGTCAGCACTCGTTTTTATATCAGTCAATTTATAATTTTATATTTTATGACAATAGTTCATGGCAATGTCGATCGATTTCAAAATAGAAAAAAGACCCACCAGGCTTTAAGCCGGTCGTTTCTTGTTTTAGTATGCGGCCACAATGGCCGGATATAGAGACATGGTGAGATTATGCCAGAAATACATTAATAAAAAAATCGAGACGCAGTTAGGACTGTCATAATAATTATTCGAATCTTGATTAAGTTTATGACCAACAAGAAATACAAACCATTCAACATTTCCATTCGTATTATTGTGGAAACATATCGAAGTTGAAAAATGTGATGCATCATACTGAACGAAAAAACATGGCCATTTTGTTCTTGACGAAGTAAATTTGTGAAAAATTACGATTTTTTTTATTTTCTTCAACGTACCACTCACTTATGCATTAAAATTTTAAACTGAATTGGCTATGTATCACATCTGCAATAAGACACATGCCTTCGGCTCGAGTATCGTAAGTGTGTTACAACTGAATTACACCGCCAATGCAGTTAATATGTATTAATGCATTCGCTGTCCATAGATGGCGAAATTAGCGAGTCTTTCGAGGTTAAAGAGGGCGTTCGTCAGGGTTGTTGTCTTTCCCCGCTTCTGTTCATAATTTTCATGGACAAAATCATCAAGCAGGCAAACTTGCAGGGAAATGTCGAGGTGGGTGAGGTAATAATGAAAATCCTGGCCTACGCGGATGACTTGATTCTGTTGGCAGATAGTACCACGTAGTTGCAGGGTGGGATTGACTGCCTAAATGCTGCATGTGAGGAGTAAGGGATGAAGGTAAGTGTAGGGAAAACTAAGGTTATGCATGTCGGCAAAGCTCGGAAGGAGATAGCTTGCAATTTAAATGGGGAGGAGCTGGAGCAGGTTTCTGAATTCAAGTACTTAGGAACCATTTTTTCAGAGGATGGCAAGTTAGTTAGGGAATTTGAGGAGAGGAGGAAAATGGGAAACGCGGTGGCCAGTCAGTTGAGGTCGCACGTGTTCAACAAAAGGGAATTAAGTAGCGAAACAAAGTTAGCTATTCACAGGTCAATATTCCGGCCGACGATTCTGTATGGTAGTGAGAGTTGGGTTGACTGCGGATATCTCGTGCATGACCTGGAGGTGTCTGATATGAGGGTTCTTAGGAATATAGCGAAGGTTAATAGGAGGGAGCAGTGGGATAATCATATAAGGAACGACGACATTAGGGAAAATTTAGGGATTTCGTCAGTGGAAGAGGCGGCAAGGGCCACTCGTCTGCGCTGGTTCGGGCACGTTCAAAGGATGGGTAATAACAGGCTACCGAAAAGGATCTTGGATGCACAGGTCCCGGGTGTTAGGCCAAGGGGTAGACCAAGGAGAAGGTTTATCGATTCAATTAAATCAGATTTAGAAGTTAGGGGACTTTCTCTGGGCGAACAAACCATCTCCTTGGCGGGCGATAGGAGGGCATGGAGGACGATAGTTCACCAATCTGGGGTTGCGACAGAAAGACCTCACACCGGAAGGTACTAACGGTCTATAAAGTTTGATGATGATGATGATGATTTTTTAGTTAGTCCAACTAAATGATCGAGCGACTTCAGTTGTTGTTAGTTACTACTGTGGGAATACAAAAGTATATAAGTGCCTACATTGCTAAGTAGCTAACCAGCGCTGTTTATGATATGGAAATCGCACGATTAACCACTTTTTCGTATCGTCATTCATGAACTAGGAGAAATGAATGCTCAGTGCTCGCTGTATGTGATTTGTCTATCAGAGCGACACTAGCGTTTTAAAAATTTTCGTCTGAGAACTGTGGCTGTGGATTTCTCCACCTCTGGTAAGGGTAATTTTGTCATTTTACTATAGAATACAATAGGCAAGCAACATACATCGGAGGGTGACAACAAATTCAGGCAACTTCAACAGATCAACACAACCCATGAAAAGGTAAGTAAGGATGATACAGGTACTTGCAAGAATTATATTGTATTCTGTACTTGCGCCACACAGGATCAATCCTGGGAAACGTGAGCGCTAATAATTTAAGAATGCTTGACTGGTTCTAGTGACATCCCACGCTTAGAATGCTCAGTCTGACTCTGAGTCTGAGTTGTTGTAGCGAAACATTTGGTCCATGGGCCTATTTTCGGGAATTTTTTCTCTTCTTCCTCTGTCTTACCCCATGTATATCCACTGCTGGACGTAGGCCTCCCCTAGCTCCTTCCATTTCGTACGATTCATCGCCATTTGCTGCCTATTTGTTCCTGCCACTCGTTTAATATTGTTGGTCCATCGTTCTGGTGGCCTGCCCTTCGGTCTCATTTTGGGTGGTCTCCATGTCATTATATTCTTGGTCCATCGTTCATCGGTCGTTCTTGCCCAGTTCCATTTCAGCTTTGCTATTCGCTCCATTAACGACTTTTGTTTGTTGTAGGATCCAATGATTTGACTTTTTGTCTCTGAGCGATATTCCGAGCATGCTTCTTTCCATGGCTCAGTTTATTTTCCTATGCTTTTGTTAACGTGAGAGTTTCAGCTCCATGCGCCAGTACCAGAAGGACACACGAATCACACACAACACAACAGTTTGATTGTCCAAATCCAATTTCAGTTTGTGGCCAAGATAGATGTACATAATTGTCGACCCTTTCGATCACTGTGTCTCCAATTTTGGTGTCTCGGGAATTTGTTTCCCAAAAATTCCTACCGGGGCTTTAAAGTAGGAAATCGTACGGGTCCGCGTACATGCGTTTTTATGTCATGTCGTATAGTCTAATGATACTCTGCATAACACTTCGCAGGAACATTCCTTGTACGAAAAATGATGACTCACTTTTTTAGAAGGTACAGGATGGTTATCAAAGCATAATGATGATGACTCAGTTCCTAGTCTCTTTTTTACTCTTCTTAACGGGTTTTGCGTTACTCTTCTTAACAGGTTTACTTCGAAAAGAAGTAAAGTCTCTAAACAGTCTCTAAAATCCGAAAGACTCATCTCTTGTTCCAAACGGGACCCGAACCGAACCCGAACCAAAATAAAAATTCAAAACTGACCCGAACCGAACCCGATATTCTACTGTCTGTTTCTTGAATTTAATAGAATATAAGTCTCACCTGGGGCTTTTCAGAAAATAATAAATGCGAAGTGATAGAGAACATTCGTTCCCGTTTTTCTTCTAGACTTATCGGTTTTTAGGGGAAACTCGCTTTATATGTATCAATGTATCACAACTTTGAGACGCTCCAGATATGACTAATTTTCTCTAGAGTTCAAGTCAAAGACAAACGAAAGTCGTCGACGATAGTATTTTAGTAGTCATCGACCACTTTGAAGGCTGTTTGAATACTGTTGGACGACTGTTTGAGTGTTGTTTTAGCGACTGTTTGAAAGCTGTTTTATTTGTACACAGATAATATGAACA
>CM055403.1:3802426-3815735 GCA_029228625.1 Pseudolycoriella hygida | reverse complement strand
CGTAGGATGTTTCCATTAACTTTGGTTTCTATGAAAGTTCACATTTTGTATGGAAAATGACGATTTTCTAAAGGTCATATCTCCGGATCCACTGGACCGATTTTAATGAGTGAAAAGACATTTCCCCTTAGAATTTTCCGCAGAATCTAGGAAAAATATTTTCCGGGGGGTACGTCGCAAGGGGGGGAAGTCAAAACTTAGCTGTATATATGGTTCCGAAGTCTACGAAAAAAAAATTTCTGAAATTTTTGCTCGTGGGGACTTGCGTCACGGGCGCATTGCTACCGCGCGCCCATGATACGGGGGAAGTGGAATGCGGGGGAAGTGGAATACGGGGAACGTTGCATACGTTCCACGGAGGAGGTGGGATACGGGGGAAGTGGTATAAGGGGAACTTGGAATACGGGGAAAGTTGAATATGGTGAACTTTGCAAACGGTGAACGTGGAATACGGAGGAAGTGGAATACGGGGAAGTGGCATACGGGGGAAGTGGAATACGGGGGAAGTGGAATACGGGGGAAATGGAATACGGTGGAGTGGAATACGAAGAAATAAAATTCGGGGAAAGTTGAATACGGCGAACTTGGAATGCGGTGAACGTTGAATACGGGGTTAGTGGAATACGGGGGAAGTGGAATACGGGGAACGTTGCATACGTTCCACGGAGGAAGTGGAGTACGGGGGAAGTTGAAACATTACGCATCATTATTTAAAACGAAAAAAATATGGCTCTCTGAATAGACAACACGCGAAAGTGATAAAGCCTGCGTAGCCCCTAGGGGCGGGGGTTTCGACTACGTAACCTACCCTTTAATGTTAAAGCGAAAATGATAAAGCCTGCGTAGCCCCTAGGGGCGGGGGTATTTACTAGTGATTCTATATTATTCTCTTATTCATTGTGATATCGAATATCTGTGCATAACATATGAATCAGCATAGAAAAAAATATCAAACCTTTGCAAGTAATTTTGTTTAAAAAACATATGAAGGGACCCGCATGTATCAGAATAGATGCGTCTAACAGAGTTGATGTTACGAAATGACTCGAACGTATCTAAGTAAATATTGCCTTACTTCCACATTAAATTAAAGGCAGGTTGACTGCAAATAGTCAATATTTATGCTATTTGCAGTTGACTGCAAATAGCCAATATTAGTACTATTTGCAGCTCACTGCAAATAGTCAATATTAGTACTATTTGCAGTTGACTGCAAATAGTCAATATTAATGCTATTTGCAGTTGACCAACGTCGCAGTGATGATGAAATAAGGTTTTTGCGCGGCGCAAATAGCATTTTCATCACTCCAACAACGAAAATCGTAATTTTCTCTTCCCAACTGGTTGAGATTTTACTTTTCAAGAACTAATATAATAAACTGTAGATTTAGAAAAGAAATACAAAACTACAGGGGCGGATTAAGGCCTTCCAGCGCCCTGGGCGAATCTAATTTCAGCGCCCTTAGGGGCTCTTCACAAATGACGTCATGCTATTTTTCAGAATTTTAGTTAGTTTTTAGTTGTAGTTATTTTTAATGAACATTGATAAAACGTTTTCTTGCTTTTGACGCTACAAATTTGTCAATTATAGAATTGGCATCTAATTGTTTTAACATGTCGTTTTCTATGAACAAAATACTGATATCATTCAGCTTCTCCTGACTAACATTCGAGCGCAGAAAGCTCTTGCATCGCTTCAAAGCATTAAATGTTCTTTCTCCGCTAGAATTCGAGGTTGCGATGCACTGAAATATCCTCAAAGCCACTTCAATGTTCGGAAACGTCGTCTCGATCTTGTGTTTTTTTATGTACGATAACATCTTTGCTGGTTTCGAAACAAGCTTTTTCTTTGACTCTCCGGACTCTCCGGAACTGTCGTATTCTGACTCCGAATCCGAATGATGTTGGAAATACTCAGCATCCTTCAGGATTTCGGCTTGAATATCGTCCATAAAAAACTTGAAATGGATGCATTCCTCACGAAAGTCTTCGTCCAAATCGTTTATGTAAATTTGTTTCAAATTATCGGCACCGCTACGAATGTCATCATCACTTAAACCTTCGAGGTTGAAGAGAAAACTAAAAGGTAGAAAAACGTTTTGGTAAGCATCTGACCTTGATTTGAGTTCGACTGCTACAAGGTCCAACGTTGCGTAATATATTTTTACTCTGAAGCTCTTAGAGTCATCGAAAAACGTGTCAGCACCGCTTCCAATGTCAAATCTGGTGTTTCGCTGTCTTTTCCGTTTACTGTAGCAGTTGTATATTAGTGACTCATTTTTCATTTCCCATTTAGAACAACTTTGAATTAATGTTTTGCCCCGTTCTTCAAATTCAGCGAATGCCACTTCATTTCTTAATTTTTTGATATACGTGCTAAGTGATTTGTACAAAGCAATTGAAGTCTCAATATCAATGTCAACTTTTTGTAGTGTTTTGCTGACAACGTTTGACTTGTGAAGTATGCTACACCAAAATTCGAGTAGAATTGTTGTCTCTAACTTGAAAAATTCGTCGTATAAAGACTCCGCTTCTACTGCAGCAACATGTCAAATGACAAACATTATTGTAAGCAACTTATCTATTTACAAAAGCGTGATACGAAACGGGTACCTTTTTCTCGGTAGGGTCCTCAAAAATTTCTTCCAAAGCCGAAACATACGCAGTATATCCAGCTCTCAAAGCTCGACATGCATCATCACGAGCTGACCACCGAGTATCACTTAGCTTCTTTGGGACCAGCAACCGAACTTTCGAATCGATTTCTTTTCGTCGCATAAGATCACGTTTTAGATGTTCGGTTAGGATGCTCCATCGTTTCGTCGACTTAGAGAAAAATACGTAGATGTTTTGGATGAACAAAAAAAATCGTACAATTTCAGATGAACTTCCAGCTGCATGCTCTAAAACCAAATTAAGCGAATGTCCGCTGCATGGAACGTAGAGTGCCAGAGGATTTAACGCGACGATTCGTGATTGCATCCCTTGGTAAATGCCTGACATGTTACTCGCGTTGTCGTACGATTGACCTCTGCAATCCAAAATTACCAAACCGGATTGTTCCAAGAATTCCAAAACAGCTTTGACAATTTCTATTCCTTTGTGCCCAACGTTTTCAAGAAAGGCCAAAAAACGTTCAAGGGCAGTTCCGCTACTGTCGACATATCTAACTACAACTGTTAGCTGGTCAATGTGCGCTACGTCGGGGGTCGAATCAACAATCAACGCGTAGTACTTGCTGTGCTGAATTTCTTGTAGTATTTTTGCTCTCAATTCAGCTGCCAATAAAGCGATGAATTCATTACAAACTGTTGACGACAAATACAATGTGGTTCCTCTTCCTTTGTTACCATAATTTTGCAAGTGCGATTTTAGCAGTGGATCGTATTCTGCCAACAACTCCAGTACGCCTAAATAATTGCCATTCCGACAATCATTAATTAATTCGACTTTACCTCGGAAGGGTAAACCACGGGAAGCAAGAAATCGAATCGTTGAGAGGATGCGCTTCAAAATTTCTTTCCAATATTTTTCTTGAGCGATAAATTGTTGTACTAGTGCTGAGTCGGCATTATTGAGATCAGTTAACTTTCTTGTGAAAGCATAAGCCGCCTCACAATGCGACTTTGAAGTTTCGTGTTCATCAACTCTATTTGAATGCTTCCAGTCGTCAAAGCCATCTACCACAAATGGTCCACTACGTCTACCAGAGAAAAGAGTGCAGAAACTACAAAACATTTTTCCCAGCGACTCACTGAAATAAATCCACGGTCGTTGGTGAACTTCTCCGTTTATCTTCTTCTTATAAAATAGAGAAGCAGTACAGCTTCTTTGTGCGCTGCCGATATACCTTTTGGATCGTGAGTAATCCAAATTGTTGGGCATTTGTTGCATTCTCTTCTTTACGAAGTATTCAACGAAATGGTTGTCATTGCTTGGCCACTTTGTAGGGTCATCAAAAATGGATTCAAACGAATATTCGCCGGCTATAAAATACAAAATGTGATTGGAACGTACGAAATTAATGTAGAGGTGAATCCGGTGTAACCATTTTCTGATTGTGTATCCGTCGTGTCTCCTCCTTCGTTTGTTTCGACATTGTAATCCGGTGGACGAGAATCAGACAGCTCTAGAAGCACATATCATAGTGTCACAAACAATTTATCTTGAAAGAATAAAATCACATACCTTCATCAAACAAATTGTTATTGACTTTAGAGTTGAACTTATGACACGGAGAATGTTGAGATGTGAAAAAGCTTTCAATCTTCTTCGTTTTACTTATAACGTCCTTGATATTTTGAATTTTTCGAGCTCTAGCTCTTCTATTTTGAGATCCCGATTTTTTTGAGATCGGTTCAGTCATATTTAAGCAACCAAAACAACAATTAAAAACAGAACATATGAAATTACAAAACAATTTTGTATCTGCTAATTTTGATTACAATCATGATACTTCAGAAGTATTGTTCTAAAAGACAAAAGCGCTCGATGTGGAAGTGTCATCGTAACGAATGTAATGGCGTTGGAATGACGTATATACTAAAATAAGTGCCAAAAAAAATCTAGTCACTTTTTGTTTCGTTTGCCGTTTTTCAGTGCCCCCCATTTTCCAGCGCCCTGGGCAGCTGCCCCGGTTTGCCCATAGGATAATCCGCCTCTGCAAAACTAATTTATTTTGGAATACTGAGAATACTAAAATTTTGTATGCAAAAATTTGTAATAATAGTTAAACTGAAACGTGGAAATTTTTTCTTTAATTTTCGATCACATAGACAAGTAACAGAAGGTCACAGGTTAAGAATTTTTATTTTGAATTATTTTGTCATTGTAATGACGCTCAGATTGAACTCAACTAGAACAGTTGTGTTCTTGAACATATTAGAAGCATCAACATTTCGGCATCCAGTGCCAATCATCAGTCAAGTCATGCACCTTGATATGCTGATATGGGGTGAAGTACCGACTATTTGATGTTCTATATGAACAATCTACGGTTAAACTAGGACTAGTGAATTATATCTGAGAATGAATGTATAACTACATCTAACGTCAAAACTCCAAAGTTAATCCTAACTCAAGCACTGAAACTCTTGCTGTGTCATAGCCGATTAGTGGCGGAACCACTATTTTTTGTTATGAGGAATAGCACGTTATTTTTTTTACAATGCTGTACTTACATTGCATGGAACTACATATATGATGTTAGGAACCATATGGGTTTTGATGAACATACTTATTTTAGATGTTCTGATGAAATTTATTATCATCTTATCAAATTGTTTTTGAGAATATCTTATATATTACTCGAGCTTTGCTTGATCGTGGAACAATTAAACTGAAACGTGGAAATTTTTTTTCTTTAATTTTCGATCACATAGACAAGTAACAGAAGGTCACAGGTTGAGAATTTTTATTTTGAATTATTTTGTCATTGTAATGACGCTCAGATTGAACTCAACTAGAACAGTTGTGTTCTTGAACATATTAGAAGCATCAACATTTCGGCATCCAGTGCCAATCATCAGTCAAGTCATGTGTCTATGTGATCGAAAATTGAAAAAAAAAAAAAAATCCACGTTTCAGTTTAATTGTTCCACGATCAAGCAAAGCTCGAGTAATATATAAGATATTCTCAAAAAACAATGTAATAATAGTATTTAAACAACATGTTAGTGGAAAGTAAGCGCTATCGGTAAACTCTCCGTATAAAATCTGAATTTTATCATATTGTAATCTGCAATTTAGCAAGTAAAGAAGTGAGTTTTAAGCTTTTTGAGCTTTGGAATCGACAATTTTTTAGGTTAAAATCGCAACCTATTTTAGGTAAAATATTTCAGGTTCTCTAAAGAGGGCCGAAAGTTTTTTCAGTTCCCGAAGAAAGCCCAAGCAACACCATAAAAAGTGTATGAGCGTTGAAAATTTGTGTTCGATGATCAAATATGTCAACTATTCATTTCGCGGCGCGTAGAAAAAGTTGCCTGTCACGTTACATATAAACAGGAATAATTCTCTCCAGCGAAATAATAATATCAGAAGCTGGAAGTATGAAAACACTTTTCACATTTTAGAAATTATAGATATTTTGCTGATTATTTACTGGTTAATTTATCAAAAAAGATTCACAACTGAACGCAGCACAAGACCTGGTCAAAATGTTATTAAATTCTAAATTACTTTAATAGACATTAAAGCACAATGTTTGCAGTGTTCCACCAGAGAATCGAAAATTGTCTAATGTTTGTTATTAAATATTTTTACCACATTAGAGCCTATAATAAGCCAATTATCACCCTAATAACAGGGCTATAATCGGCCTATTATAGTCGACTTTCTTGTTAAAAGTAGAGATGTTATGACGCTATTATAACCCGGTTCTTTAAAAAATGAGAATGAAACGTGTGTTGTTATGACAACCGCATACTAAATCGAAAAATTAATCTAGACGAAATTTTTTGCAACAAATTCGATGAGTGTTTTCATATGAAATTTTTTATTTATGTTAATTTTGTAGTTATTTTTTGTGTGCAGCTAAAAAATGTGCCGAATACCAATCTAATTCAGTTGTCAGTTTCGAACGCACAAACAGTCAGACCGTCGTCCTATTCACATGTCCGAATACCGACGGATACTTACAACAAATTTGTGACGAATTCCAGTCAACAGTCAAACGTTTCGATATCAGCGCAATATGAGTCTGCGACCGATGCGCAACAACATATTGTTGCAATTATTCCGCCGACCGACATCGCAACAACTTCTTTCACACCGTCATTAAATATTCAACAACAATCGCTGTTCTCAAATATAACAAACCAGCTAAAGCTAGTATCAATTTCGACTCATCAACAGACGATTGTGCCATCCATGGACAGCCAACAGCGGTTTGTGCCACCCTCGGCCCAACTACAATCAATAGTTATACAGAATTCAGTGCCAAGTTCGGTTCAGCAACTTGGATCAGGGTTAAATCGACAACAACCACCGAACATGGCTCAAGAATTACCTAGTCGCTTTCAGCTCGTATCGAGACAGACAATATCTAAAGAACATATTGTGTACACGAATTGTGTGGTCACCTGTGGCTCACGCAATGTCGAGAATCTAAGCCGTCTAATATCACGTATAGAAGAACCTGCACGAACAGCCGCTAAAAATTTATTGACAAAAACTGAAGTGGCTCTTGCTGCAATAACAACACTGAAGATGTTGTATGGTCGCCCCGAAGTCAACGCTAATACACAATTTCATACGATCAAGGAGGAACCGCCACCGAAGAAGCACTATATGAAAACGTTCATCGATTTCGCTACGGCTATTCGCAACGTTACGAGTAAAGTACTAAGTTGTGGTCTATGGCAATGCATTTACTGTTCAGATGGAATGCCAGAATTAGTGGATTTGCTGGCATTCCAAAAGCAAACGCACCCACAAGTAAGTAGCCAAAGTAGTTTCAAAGAGGGACTAAATGCCGGCAACGAAAGAACTTCAAATTGTTAGAACTCGATGTAGCTATAGCAGTCTGCCAGCTCCTGTTCTACTTAGAAGGGAGATTGAAAATTGGACTTTGGGTTGTATTTGAATTTGGTGGATTTGGATTTGCTTGGATTTGGAATTGGTTTTTGGATTTGTATTTGGAATTGATTTGTATTTGGAATTGATTTTGGATTTGGATCGAATCAAAATTATATACTAGACGTGTTGTTGGTTCTAAGTACATTTATTGAATGATAAATTTCTTCTAAAAAAACCTGGCTTTTATACAAAATTATTTGTTGGCAAAGAAAACATGATTCATTTTAAGTTAAACGCATTCTATGTTTTAACATTCATATGTACATAAAAAGAAAATTATTTTGGTGGGTGATAAGGAAAAATTTTTACACTCTTTGTTGATTTGGGTATTCTTGTTTCGTACACTCGATTGCTCTCTTTTTTGCTTCTTCTCCCTCATCCGGATTCATCTTTCTTGGTCTTGGCAAAATTTTGAATTGCTTTGGAGGACTCTTAATTGGTGAAATCGGTTTCATTGGAGGCATTTTTTCACGTATATACTTCAAGACTGTATCACATGTGGTTGTTAATTGGTCATCATCTTCTGTTTCTGCTGTCATTTTCTTGTAGATGCAATCAACTAATGGCCATTCACATTGTTTTGCCTTCTTTCCGAAAGTTTGATGGAACCAACACACAATTATTGCTGATTCGTCTTTAACTTCTGTCTTCTTGTTTTTTGGTTCTTCAAATGTCTCCAGGCGTTTATTTATTTCGTCAATCTTGATTTCCAAGCGTTTGGCCCAGGGAGGTGTATGTGCCATTTTAAAAGAGGTAACCGATTTCTAAACTGAATGCTTTGAAGTTAATTTGTAGAATGATTGCTCTGATTATAAATCTATACTAAATTGGAAATAAAGTTTACTATGATTAAGATTAACTGAAACGAATTGGTGTCTTAAGTTTGCGGCCATATTTTGAAACTGTTTTCAGTTTTCGTTCTCCTTCTTGTGAATCTTCTATTTTCCGTTTGTGCCGTCTTCTTTGTGGTACTTTTGCTGACTCTTGTACCATTATATCTTTCACCTTCTTCAAGTCGTCCTTTATTTTGGAATTGACCATAATTTGCTCCTTGTTACCATCAATTTCCATAGGAATTAATCGCTGCAGAGGCCTTGTAAGTTCACCTTTCCCTGTCTTCACCCTTGCTACTCTGACTACTCCATCTTTTCCTTTTATCAATTCCATAATTCGCGCCATAGGCCAATCCAACCTTTTCTTGTCTTCGCTATTGATTAACACGACTTCTCCCACCTGGAATTGGTAATTCTTTTTTTCATCCATTCGTTGAACCAGTTGACCCAAATATTCACTACGAAAGCGCATTCTTAATTCTTCTTTTAATTGATTAAGGTGTCTTAATTTTTCTCGTAGACCCTTGCCGTCTATTTGCTTAATCTCTGGATAATTTGAATTTTCAATATCTCTTATAAATGCTGCAGGTGTTAATGGAATTAGATCTTCTGGATCGTCTGACACATATGTGAGCGGTCTTCCATTCATTAATGACTCCACAAAACAAATTGACGTGTCTAGTTCGGTTTTTGTTAATTTGTTATGTCCCAATATTTTTCGCAGGAAGTTCTTCATTATCCGTATTAAGCGTTCCCAGAATCCTCCCCACCATGGGGAGGCTGGAGGATTGAAAATCCAAGTTATGCGATCCATACATGTATTCTTCTGAACCTTCCTCCAATCAATTTTATCAAAAAGTTTCGCTGTTGCTTCAAAGTTTGATCCACAATCTGTATATACTATTGACGGTCTACCACTCCGGTAAATGAATCGCCCCAATACCAAAATAAATTCTTCAGTATTTATTTTCGATACTACTTCCAAATGTACGGCTCTTATCACTGCACAGGTGAAAATAACGATCCACTGTTTTTCGTTATTTTTTAAATACAATGGACCAGCCAGATCTATCCCAGTAACTTCAAATACTTTAGCATTTTTTACCCGATTCTCTGGAAGTGGAGCTGCTGGAACACTTGCTGATAACTTATGGAATCTGATACATGTTGGACATTTATTCACAGTTCTTTTGATGGCCTTTTTGACGTGAATGATCCAAAATTTCTCACGTAACGCATTGGCAAGAAAATTTCCTTGCGCATGGCCCAATCTAACATGCTCTTCCCTTATTAATTTTTCAACATCTGGATGGACGCAAGGTAGTAAGAATGGTTTCTTGAATCTTCCGGTATCTTGTCGATATGTTAATTTTGTGACTACCTGATAAATGTTGTCTTCATTTTTGACTACTCTTAAGCCAGCTATTTGATTTGTGTGTGATGGGAACACTTGTCTTTGAATCATTTTTACCAACGTGACTTCAGCTTCGTTGATCTCGGTCATTGTTAGAATTCCTATACGTCGTTCAACTCTCCGTTTCTTAGCCAAACAATTGTAGGCAAATCTTTTCAAAAGTACCAGAATTCGGAGGTTCTTCGATAATAGATGTTACTTTTAATATATTGCTTGACACTGCTGATTTCCTTTTTTCCGTATTCACCAATTCTTCATCAACACATGGTTGACTATTTGGCCATTCATTTGGTGGATGTTTTAACCATTCAGGACCCTCCCACCAATTTGATTGCAGAAGTTCTTTTGGCGAACATCCTCTTGATGGAAAGTCCGCTGGATTCATTTTTCCTGGTATGTGACGCCATTTATCTGCTGCATTTAATTCCACAATTTCTCGTACTCTGTTACCAACAAATGTTCCCCACTCATCATTTCGTTGAATCCATGCAATGGCGGTTGTTGAATCACTCCAATAAAAGTCTTTCAGTTCCCGATTAAATGCTTTCTTTATGGATTCGCTGAGTCTGGTTCCAATGGTACAAGCCATTAACTCTATTCTTGGAATAGTTATTTTGTGTATGGGTGTTATTCTAGATTTGGCTTGTACGAGTTGAATAGAAACATTACTGGATGATTTAATTCTTAAAAAAGCTATCGCTGCATACGCTATTTGGCTAGCATCACAAAATATATGTAATTCTTCCGTTGAACTTGTATCTAAATAATTAGGTCCTCTCATATTACGTGGAATTTCGATTTCTTGGAGGTGGTTTGATTCTTTCGCCCATTTTTCAAACTCCTTTGTTGTAGTTGTATTAAGTTCTTCATCCCAACTGATTTTTTTCTTCCAAGTTGCTTGTAACATTAATTTAGGATAAATCATGGCTGGAGATAAAAAGCCCATTGGATCGAATGTCTGGTTAATAGTTGCCAGTAATGTTCTTTTTGATAACTTTTCTGGTATTGTGGGAACTGAAGTGCATGACAAGGTATCCGATTTCTTATTCCATCGCATTCCTAATACTGACGAATAGGTGTTCTCAATGTGTTCTTCTTGATTCATGTCCGTATTTTCCCATTCTCGCAATTCCATATTTGCTTTGGCCATTAATTTAGTAGATTTCGTTTTAAAATTAATTAGATCTTGTTGAGAGTGAACTGCTGTGATACTGTTGTCTACGTAAAGAGATTTTTTTAATTTGTCTGCTATGTCTCTTTCTTCTGGTGAAACTTTTGATAGATGATGCTCAATAATTGCTCCCAAAATAAATGGACTACATTTTAAGCCGAAGACCACTCTCTTGTGTTTATATATTTTTAGTTTTTGGTTTGACTTGTCCTCCCACCATAAAAACAATAAAAACTTCTGATCTTGTTCTTCAATAAATATCATCTGGAACGCCTTTCTGATGTCCGAAATTACTCCAATTAGTCCATCTCGAAATTGCATCATTACGGCTGGAATCAGTTCAATTAGATTTGGACCTTTTTCTAAGCATTCGTTCAATGAGGGTGATCTACCAACTTTACATGAAGCATCGAAAACTGGTCGGACTGGAGTAGTTTTGCTTTCTAATTTGTAAACTGGATGGTGAGGTATAAAATGACAATCTTGCATATCCACATCTTTTATTTCCTCTATGATTCCTTCTTGTTCCCACTGATTGAATAGGTTGTCATATGTATTATACATGTCATTTTTATGCAGCTTCTTTGTAGCGTTTATCAATCTTTTTTCAGCAATCTTGAAATTATTTTGAATATTTTGAACTCCTTCTACCCATGGTAAATTTACGTGATACTTTTCATTGTTATAAATAATCTTCTTGATAAATTCTTTTTTTATTTGACGATTCTTTTCTTCTTTAGTCTTGCTTTCTACTGGATCGCGAATGCCAATGGTTTCCATATCCCATAGTTGAATAATATCCGACTCGTTGACTGAAGAAATCGTATACTCTAGTCCTGAATTCGTTTCTATTTCTTTTGGTAATAGACCCAGTACCGTCCAACCAAATATAGTTTCGACTGCTTTTAATCCACATTTTAATGAGACCGATTCGTCGGTTGCTATTTTTGGTAGTAAATCTGCACCAATAAGAATATCAATATCCTCTATTGACGATTGATCCAGTTTGACATCTATTCCCATAGCTTTTAATTCATCCATCCATGGACCTGATGGGAGCTTATCAATTTTTCCCGTAATGGTGTCCTTATTCGCAAGTTCCAACTTGCAAAGTTTTCCTTTGCCATCCATCAGCTGGACCTCATATATTGAGCGTTCTTCGATATCTGTGATGACTCCACCAAATAATGTGTTTCTTTCGAAAAATTTTCCTAATGTTTTCCCATTAATCAATTTTGCTAATTTTGTGGACACATAACTTCGTTGACTCCCGTCATCAAAGAAAATCCGAGCTTTAATAAACCCACTTTTTGTTTTGACCGATATTAGTAATGTCTTGAGGATAACAATGTTGCTTAATGTATTATTTGATCCAGTATTTGTTTTAACCACTGCCTTTCCTTGCAATTTGTCAGCTCTATTCTCTGATGCTCGACACAACAATTTATGATGCCATGTCGACGAACAATTGGAACATTGTTTGGCTATTTTACACTGGGTAAAATGGTGACGGCCTTGTAGACATCTACTACAAACTCTCCCCTTAACTCGTTCCCATCTTTGATTTAAAGGTATCTTTATAGCATTTCGACAGTCTGTAGATAGATGTTGTTTCCCACAGAAAACACATTCCATTTTAGATTCGTTAACATATAAGGCTGCTGCTGTTGGAACTGAAGACTCCTTTTTTCTCGAATTAGTGTTGTTGTTTAATCCGGTCTTTACTAAGATTCTTTGCTCCTCTCGTTCCACTTCCTGACGCAAAAATTCCATTAAGTAATCCAATTCACTTTTCGGGGGCGTTTCTGCAGAACCGTCCTTCTCATATATTGGTGATCTTTGCCATGCTACCAAAATGTCCTCAGATAGACTTGCTTCTACCATCGGGTACAAGAATAAAGAAGACTGTTCCACTGTGATTTTTAAGGATTCCAACGATCGAATGTGGCAGACTAATTTATCGTAGATACTAGCGATATTGTTCTTTGAATTCATACTGTCCAATCCCATTCTGAATAGTTCTCGAATGTAAACCTGTGTTAACAGCTTCTTTCTGCCGAATCTTTCTTGCAATGCCGCTATAACTTTTGGATAATTTTCTGCTGTTGCTGGAAAACCCTTTACAATTTCTGCTGCTTTCGTATTTGCTTCCATTGATTGAATTAAATATTGAAACTTATCAGTAACATGCAATTCCTCATCTTCATGAATTTTACTGAATGTTCATCTGGCGCACGTATCGTACGTTCTATGTTTATAATTTCTTGGTCATTCTTAACTTCGTTTCCATCTCTGTTATGATGTCTTCACAATGTA
>CM055403.1:3778544-3798426 GCA_029228625.1 Pseudolycoriella hygida | reverse complement strand
CAGCCACTGAGGTGTATAAAAGAAAATTCTTTTATACTTTACTGTGTTGTATCAAAATTTCAAAAATATCAAATTTCAAATTTCAAAATATCAAAAAATCTTACGTTTCTGCAGGATAATTCACTTATTCTCTTGGAGGATTATATCCTTTGCCTTCGGCTCGGAGATGTGTAATAATTGATCTTCTCACTTCTTGTTCTCCCCGGGAGCAAAATAGTAATATATAGTATAGTATAGTAATTAGTCCATTATTGTATCATATGTCGTTCAAAGCCACTTCGAGAAGATTCATTAAATTACCTTGTCAATATTGACAAAAATAACGCAGCAATAAAAAGGGCTCATTATATTGGAGGCGATGCAAAAAAATATTTTTATCAAGTTGAGGTTTCAAACAAACCTTACGTTTGAACACTTTTTTTGCACTACGCCTTGACTTTGACCCTTCCCCCCAAACCTGTACGTCATTTGTGAACAGCCCCTAAGGACATGCCTGACAGATAGGACAAAGTCACTTATTCGATAGCTTTTCAGAAAAAAAATATCTCGAAAACAGGTCGAGATTTACTCCTTGAGAGAATTTCTTCGAAGCATCACCCATACTGATATAAACCAAATTAACTAACTTGCGTAAAGCAGCATAAAGCGTCGCCTCCTTTGGTATAAGTAATTTTGTCAGTAGGACATGCGTCACAATACCCTTTTCCACTATAGATTTATTTTTTTTTTGCGTTTAGTGCAGCTAGGTTTTGAAACTTTTTACATTAAACTTTGATCAATCGCCCTCTGAAACCTATTCTATTAGTCGAACTGCAATTTATTGGTTCAATGCTTTTACTTTTTCTCTAGCAAGACTCTTGTTAATTGATGTATTTCCGCTACATTATTTTTGGGTCAAACAATCGATAAAACAACAATACGTCCTTCAAATTGCTTTCTATTTAACTATTTTGTAGGAATCTTTTTACGTAAAAAGGTTTCCTTTAATTCATTACCGCTATACTTTCAAGTTATCTCTTACTGCCAATCATATTTTGTGATGATAATGCGTACGGTTATTACATACGAATTTGGAAGATATTACCAGATAATCCAATTGATTTTTATTATACTCACATTAGGCAGAGTTATCGTTATCTCGTTTGTTCACAAGTGGATAAATATGAAATTTTACAAGAATGGTAGAAATACGTTCCCATTAGAGTTGCAAGTTGGTTGAAAAAAATTAATGAAATTACTCCTCACACATAATATGACATTAATTATGATTCATTTGTAAATAATGAGGGTAATCTATATTTTTTGAATCCACTACATTCGCTTATTTTTGAAAAAAAGAAAAATACGAATGTCGTGTCTAGGAATTGTGTACTTTATTCATGGTATGTTGGATGTATTCCGTTTATTGGACCCGTACGAAGTACTAAGGTCCTATACGTTTACTACAAACAATTTTATTGTAACATGGAGTAGATCGAGGTGGTGAGATTATCGTCTAGAGGTGACAAATCAGCAATAAAAAAAATGTCCGTCTGTCCGTTCGTCTCCACTTTTTTTCCAAACGGCTCAACCGATCAGCTTAAATTTTTTTTCTGAAAGGTGAATTCCTCCCATGATTCATGTTCGAAGATGAGCAAAATCGGTCAAGTAGTTTCGGAGATGTGGTCGAAGAAGTGGAGGTCGGACATGGATTTTCGAGAGTCGGTGAAACTTTTTCGCGAAATTCTCAGCAAGTATAGCATCGAAATTTATCATTTTGGTGTCAATTAAAATAAAAATGATCACACAAAACTGGAAAAATGATTTTAGTAGAAATAGGGTCAGTGGTCTGGGCACAGGGACCAGTGGAGTGGACGAAATTGAGCATCTTGGCCATATACGAAAGCCGATGGTTTTTCGTCTATATTTGCTTAACTATGCAATATAGAGATTTACCGTCAAAGGCAAAGTTGTAGAGAATGAAATTTTAGAGAATACGCGTTTGAGGATTTTGAGGAAAAAAGAACCTAATCTCGTGATTTAGTCACTTCAAGAATTGGGAGAGAAGACCCATATTTCTAGAACTATGAGAGTTAGAAAGTTAGTTCCAAAAGCAAAATTGTAGAGAATAAAATTTCGGAGAACTCGTGTTTCAGGGTTTTAGGGAAAAATATTCAAATCGGGGGATAAAGCAACTTCTAGAATTGGGAGTGATGATACATATCTATATAATTACGGCAGTTTGAAGTTTGCTTTTTAAGGCAAAGTCGGTGAGAATTACATTTTAGAGAAAATAGTTTCAGGATTTCTTGAAGAAACTACGCTGGTCGTCTTTTTGATATGGTGACATATAGTGGTGGCATATTGGCCATCAAAATCATTGGTATCAGACGTACTTCGGTAGGGCCTTTGAAATTAACTTGGGTAATTTCTATGGATCTTTGAAATTCTTATAGTTATAAAAGAGCACAAAACATTGGATTGTTTGCTTATGCTCATTTGTATATTTAGATACGTTCGAGTCTTTTTGTAATATCTATTCTGTTTGCCACGTCTATTCTGATACGTACAGGTCTTTGGTTATGTTTTTGTAATAAAAACAAATAACGATTTTGATAAATGATAAGTAGGATCAAAATTTCAGTTTCATATCTTTAGAGTATGTATTGATTAATATTTAATTTTATTGTATATTATCCGCTGGCTGACATGGCAAACAAAGTACAAACACGTGCTTTAAAATTTACTTGTTATGCTGTTTTCAACATTATCGACATTATCTCTTTTTTCAATGTATTTTTTCTATGAAATACCTTGAAGACAGCTGAAACTTGATAACAAGTAAATTTATAAGCACACGACCGTAGCTATTACACAAGTAATAATCCTCGTTAAAAACCAAAACGTTATAATAATTACTTATTAAGTACAACACAATAACGGAAAATCAAATCAAGATAATACAAAAACAAACAAAAGTAAGAAAAAAAAATGTAACATAAAATAAATGATAGCAAAAAATTATAAAAATTGTTGGAAAAGATGCCATCAAATGTTTGAACCAATGGGATGGCGTCGTCAAAACGAAAAATTAAATGTAGTTGCCACAGTAGCTGTCCATACCAAAGGTATGGCGTCGTCAAAAAATTAAAAATTTAAAAAGAAGTGTAAAGTATGACATTCCCGCCACTTTATGGAAGATTCTAGATTCTAGACGACAGCCATCTGCTTTGGAGGGTGCGGAATAACAAAAAATTATTAAATATTTATTAAGTAGCGATAGCTACTTTATGCTTTCACCCATCCTGTCCGTCCGTCTGTGCACTGCACCTCTCTGCACCATAATCAATCATCAACTTCTTTGACTTCACTGTGTCGATGCTTTCCTATACACATTTCGATAGTTTATGTTTTCACTCTTACTGTCCGTCCATCCTGGGAGATGGTCACTTCTGCAATTGGGAGGGATGACCCATATCTCCAGGACTACGATAGTTAGAAAGTTGCTTCCATCACAGTTCTTTAAAGTGTTCATTCACGTATGATTTGAGTCCTTTTTTGAATTTTATAAGATTTGTTTCGTTTTTCAGTAGTACTGGCAACTGATTAAACAACGAGAGCCCAACATTCATTGTATTCAAATCTCCCATGCTCGTTCTGAGGGTTGCTAGATAGAAGTTTGATTTTTGTCTCGTTTCGTAGTAATGCACGTCCGACACCAATGTGAGCACAAAGTTGTTCCTAATCAATCTATTAATGACTTTGAACACAAACATCATTAATTAAAATTTGATTATATTGTCCACGCACAGAAATTTTTCATCATATAAAAAGCCTGATGATATTAGTCGTGGGAGTCTGAAAACAGCTTTGAGTGCTTTATGTTGTAGCACACGAAGTTTTTCTAGTTTGCTGGTCTTAACTCCACACCATACCGGCGCAGCGTATGTCAATTGAGAGTGGATGTAAGAAAAATAAACCATTTCTGCCGTCTTCCGGGATAAAAGTCGTCGTGTCCGATTTAAAGCAAAAACATATGGTGTGATACTTCTTTTGATTTTGTCGATGTGAGGACCCCAGGTCATGAGGTTGTCCAACTTCAGTCCTAGATAAATGTAGTGATCGACTTGGTGTATCGTTTTTCCGTCGATGTTGATGATGATATATAATTTTATTGTCTACTATTTTCTAGCTGACATGGAAAAAGAGTAGCTATGACTGCTGCCATAGCTCTCGTTAAAAAACCATGAAATCGTTATAATATTTGATTAACATTAATAACTTTAACATAGAGAAAGGATCAAAAACAAATATTACAAAAAACAGAATCAAAATCAAGTGAAATAATTAACGAGTATATAAATGAAATGAAGTCAGGTCAAAATATTTAAAAAATAAATAAATAAAAATGGTTGAAAGAACATCGTCAAAATATTTTAAAGATAAATAAATAAAAATTGTTGGAAGAACATCGTCAAAAGTTGAATATAAAATTTGCCAAATCAGCATAGTCAAAAATATAAAATATAGATTGCTAAAATAGCTCGTCAAAAATGCTCCATCGCGTCTAAGAAGATGCCAAACATCCAAGTCAGAGAACATCATGTCAACTGCATTAAAAAAAACGTTAACTTTTTAGGAGCTTCAAAAATTTAAGAATAATCAATCACCGGATGAGTGCTTTCGTTTTTATGACGCAGTAGTGAAAAGAAAGCACTAAATAAACACATTATCTAACCATGCCAAATTTATCAAAGACCGAGTCATGGAGCTTATGGACCTCATTTTTGAACTCGCGAGACGGAAGAGTTGGATCTACGTGGTTTGCAGCAAGGTTGAATTGCCGGCATGCGAAGTTGAAAGGCGAGAATTATGAGTACTGATTAACGGAACCCGTGATTCTAATTAATGAGGATTTTCGCAAAACTCGCGAGCCATCATCCAACTTAATCTTGTCGCGAATGAAACGAGAGTTCACTCTTCCAGTCAAAACATCGTGGATGAAGAAAACTGCTGCATTGGTTCTACGTCTCAGCAAAGATTTCAGATTGAGTTGATCACACCTATCAATGTAAGGGCGAAGACGGTAGCTATCATCGTCTTCACTGACAAATCGATCGCGATTAGCGTACAACACGAACTGTCTTTGAATACTTTCTAACGACTGGATGTGAACTGCTTGATGGGGTGCCCAAATCGTACTGGCAAATTCCAGATGAGAGCGATTGTGCCATCAATGTTAATTTGTTGTATAGTTTCTTTTTCCGAGCATTTAAAATGATTTCTTTATAATTCATCCAGAGTTTTCGACCGTCGTGAATTGACTCGCTGATCTGATGATCGTAATAGCTTCTCTTGGTTGTTCAATCGCTGTTGCAATAGTTTTCTTGCACGATTCCAATGTTTGTAGAATATATCCATTCGTCCGAAACCTTTTACTTAGTTTATATAGCGATTCTCTGCGTAAAATTAGGTCTTAAATATATTTTATGATCCTAGGGGCCGAAGCGGTTGTACACGCGGTGCGGACGTTCATTGAGTCCAAGCACAGCTCCCCCACGGTCCTACTGAAATTCGACTTCAGGAACGCGTTTAAAGAACTATTCCGCAAATTGCTACTACAGTCAATCAAGGTGCTACTACAGTCAATCAAGGTGCTACTACAGTCAATCAAGGAATATGCTCCATCTCTTCAACCAATGTTACTTCAAGCTTACAGCTCTCCCTCCTGTCTTTTCTTTGGAGACACAATAATCGATTCGAAAAGAGGGACACAGCAAGGCGACCCTTGTGCATCTGTAGCCTTTTGCCTGGCCATCATGAAGCTTACTCGCTCGCTACAGTCCCGTTTGAATGCGTGGTTTGCCGAAGACGGTACCATCGGAGACGATATACAAACTGTCCTAGACGATGTGGCCAAAGTTTTGGCCTTCTCCGACGAGTCAGGTTTGTCATTCAATTCATCCAAATGCGAGGTGTACTTCATCAACACGCCTACTAATGTGAAAGCTCAAACGATTGAAAAACTGACGAAATTTCAGTTCAATTACTTGGGTCTCCATTAACTTTCCAGGGCATCCCAAATTCTCTGTCCAAGGTTCTTCGCAACGTAAAAACATTATGTAAACGTCTGACGTTGCTGGACGTTCATGTAGCTCTTCGGTTGCTCCGCAGCTCATTATCTGCACCCCGATTTCAGCACATATTAAGATGCAGCCCGACTTTCATTCATCCACAACAGTTGGCCGAAATAGACAACTTCTATCGTCTCACTGTCGAAACAATCACTAACAACGCATTAAACGATAGAGCCTGGACCCAGGCATCGTTGCCATTGGGCATCAGAAGATTGGTCGATTTGGCACACACAGCGTACTTCGCATCTGTTTATCAATCCAATGATTTATCGAAGCATCCTTTCCAAATTCAATTTGAACATTGTGAGCACTCAATTTACCACCCTAGCCAATGCTTACCCACCCAATTTGGTTCCATTGAATGCGGCCGATAAAGTTTGCCAATCTTCATGGGACTTGTTGCGTGCGAATCATCTTTTCAATGAGCTTTTATCTTCCAGCGACTTATTTTTTTTTTTTTTCCTTTTTTATTGATCATTCCAGTAAAAAAAAACAAAAAAAAAACGTTATAAAACTTACACATGGACATCTAGGGTGCTACAATTTACAGCTCGAAAGCTTTTCCAAATTGACTATAATAATTCATAAATTTAACTAATCAAGGACCTCGGCAGTTATTTGGCAGCAATGACTTTTAAGAGCGGAAATTCACTTATGCAGATAGAAAAAAGTCGTTGTAAAAAACTATCTAGGCGTTCTACTTTTTTTATACTTAAAAACTAATAACTAAAACTAATAAATAGGAACTATAACTATGAGCAGATAGCTAGGAAAGGAATGACGGAAGGACATGGACAAAAACTATGGGCAAAGTGGATAAGAAAAGGACTTTAAACAGATAATAGCTTCGAACGATAATCAGCCAGTAGCAGTGCGTAAGGGGGCTTGTAGACCACGTTCCTCAAATATTCTGGTGCGAAGTTTCCCAGGCCGCTTATACATGCGTGTTCGCTCAATCTCATGTTGTGGAGGAAATTGTAGGATATCTTGTGCATGAAAAGGTTCAGGGGAGGTACTCCAGTGAGATGGTGCAACTGATTATTCGAAATATATCGAAATTCCGTTGGAGTTCTGCGAAAATTTACAGCTTGTCTTAGGCATTTGTTCTCTAGGACGTTTAGCTTGCGAATGAGGTACTTTGGTAAGTTGTGCCAGGCTGGGACACCGTAGATTAGTGCTGGGCGGACAATTGACGAGTACACTTTGATCTTAACTTTAGGACAGATACCATTGTTCACTTTCAAGATTGTGTGCAGAGTTCTGAGAGCTATGGTGGCTTTGGTCATACCGTGATTTACTTGCTCATTGTGTTTAAGATTCGGTTGGAAGCGGTAGCCAAGACATTTGACGCTATTTTGAAATTCTATTTTTGAGCCGTTGATCGTCAGCAAGAGGTTATCACTTGGTTTACTGATCTTCCCTTTCTTAAACAATATAGCTTCAGATTTATCAGCGTTGACTTTAATTTTCCATTTCGCGTAATATCGCTCCAGGATGTTTAATTGGTCTTGGATTTTATCACAGGCTTCTTTGGCACAAAGCGACGATTTGTATGTGGTAGTGTCGTCAGCAAATAACATAGCGTTCACTTCAGGTAGCCACAGGATGTCGGAAATGTAGATCAGGAATAGTATCGGGCCTAGAACCGAGCCTTGGGGAATTCCTTCTGAAATATCTTTCACATCAGAGAGTGAGTTGCCCACGATCACTTGAAAAGTTCTTCCGTATAGGTACGACTTTAAAAATTCTATCACGCTGACCGGGAATTTCAACTGGATGATTTTGTAAATCAATCCATCGATCCAAACAGTGTCGAATGCTTTTGCAATGTCAAGAAACACCGCTATTGTGAGTTTATCGTCGTTGAAACCAGCTGAGACGTCTTGGATAATTTTTATCAGGGCATGTACTGTCGAGTGCTTCGGCTTGAATCCGAATTGTTCACCTGGTATGATTTCGTGAGAAAAGCAAAAGTCATAGATCTTTCTGTGAATAATCTTTTCTAGAACTTTACTCAGGTTACAAAGTAAGCTAATCGGCCTGAAATTACCAGGATTATTGGGGTCTTTGCTTGGTTTGAGGACAGGCATCACATGAGCCAGCTTCCATTCCTTCGGAAAGTAGCGATTTCTTAGGCAAGCGTTGAAAATTTTAGCTAAGAGATCGATGCAGCTGGGGGGTAATTTTTTTATCACCAGGTTTGGTATAGAATCCGGCCCCTTAGATTTTTTCCTTTTCAGAGCTTTTAATATCATTTTTATTTCTTCAGCATCGGTGGAGAGGTTATCTGGTGGGGCTTCATTTCCTTTCGTAAAATTATTTACAGTCTGTTGGACGTGTGCAGAAAACAAAGCATCGCCAAGATCTTTGTTTTGGTTGTGGATTCTATGAAAAACTTCCGAGAAAATGTCAGCCTGGTCCTTTGGGTTACTTATGACACTGCCGTCCTCCTTGATAAATGGCTGTTTTTGCTGTGTTTTGCTAATCAGTTTTCCAATTTTGTCGAACATTTTGCCGTTTGGCTTGATTTGACTTAGCTTTCGTCTGTAGATTTCAGAGCGATATTCCCCTATCCTAGATTCGATTATAGAGTTCAAGCGGTTTATCAGAGGCTTCAGTTTACCGCCTTTCCGATGGTTTTTTCGACGAAGTTTATCTTTGCACTCGATCAATGCCTTGATGTCGGTGGGAAAATCATTGGTGCCATTAAAACTTTTCTTTGGGATAGAAACGTTCATAGCTTCAAGTATCGTGTCAGAAAATCGCTTCAGATTGTCATCTATTTGGGTATTAGAATTTAGTGAGTCTTTGGCGTTGAAAGCGTACGAATCCATAATGTCTCTGTATTTGTTCCAGTTCGCTTGTTTGTACATGAAGTGTTCAGTCGGTTCTTCGTATAGTAGGTCGTTGCTAAGATTTAAGATGAACTCGACAGCCTCGTGGTCAGAATCGTAAGGGTGAACTTTGGGCTTAAGTACTTTAACATTCTTTGTGATGGCTAGATCAATCGTACTAGGGTTTTTTTCGCTTCTCCAACATGTATAACTTTCAGGGAAGTGTAGTTCCACATCACTTTGCCCTAGCAAGTAGTCGTTCAGCACGTAGCCGTTAGCATTGTTGTTTGTATTGTGCCAGCTAGTGTGTTTAGCATTGAAGTCTCCTCCCACAAAGACATTCGGTCCCACTCGCAAGAGGGTGTTAAGGTCTTCTTTGAGCAGTTTTTTAGGCGTGTAAAAAGATAAAATCGACAGTAAGGAGCCATTCAAACTAAGTTGCACTACAGATGCTTCCGCCTTTCTCAACATCGGTGTGTTCAGAATTTCGTGTTTAATGTTATTTCTTATAAGGATCGCAGTTCCACCACCACCGTCTGTTAGCCTGTCGTTTCTGTACACACAATATGTGGGGAAGCGAACTCTGTTTTTCGAGTTAAGTTTAGTCTCAGAGAGGAGCATTATGTCTGGACTGTGGGTATGCAAAAAATATTCCAACTTCAACCTCCTTGACGCCTTCACTATAGAGTTAACGTTCAAAGCTATTATTTTCAACTGTTTGCGAGACATTATACGAATTGAGCTAGAAAATCGATTAACATAATTTGTTTAATCGTTGTGTCATTTTGGTTTTTATACAAAGGGACAAAACATCTAATTCTTTGCATTAGCACATTTAAATCGCACTGGAAAAGGCTTGTAATCTCATTACTGATAAAATTCAAATTTAAACTAGGCTCGTCATTGACTTGGCTTGCAGATTGCAGCACTCTACTATAACTTTGTTGGATGTTGCTATTAGTACGACAGGGAGTTGTGCTAATCCTACTGGACATGCTCTTGGGAGCTATCTCAGGCTTATTTGATAAAATGTTACCTTTGTTTTCCGGGCACTTTTGTTTGTTTTTTTTGAACCTTTGACAGGTACTCTACATATTTCGGGCATTTTCTATAGCTTGCGGGGTGGTTTTGATTGCAGTTGACACAGGTGGCTGGCTGGTCATCTTCCAAAGAACAGTCTCCAGGGGCATGGTCCTCGACACATTTGACGCATCTGTAACTCATGCCGCAATTACTTGCAGCATGACCAAAGAGTTGGCATTTGCGACATTGGGTCCCAATTGTCTTTTTAATAAATGGCTGCCAAGTGACCTTCTGGTGACAAAGGAACTTGATCCTACTTTTGACGTCCAGCGACTTAACCGATAGAGCCAGACTTCTTGCGTCATCAACAAAAACTTCTTCAAAGTGGCTGCAAGCAGTACCGTCTCATCAGTTGGGTCTCCTGCTAGACAACGACGCAGCAAGAATAGCTGTTGCTCTTCGTTTGGGAAGCAAGGTTTGCGAACCACACATTTGCGTTTGTGGAAGCCCGGTCAATTCTAATGGCCACAAAATGATCGGGAAATACGCCAGACACGCCGAAATAAACAAAATTATGTCGATGGCCTTTCCGAACACCCTCGAACCTCCGGGCTTGTCTCGACTGGACGGTAAACGACCTGATGGCTTGACCTGCTACCCGTGGAGCAGAGGAAGATCCTTGATATGGGACTCGACAGTAGTGGACACAGTGGCACCATCCTACATTAAACTAACAGCCACTAAATGGGGTGCTGCGGCTGATTTAGCAGAGCGCGACAAGCACAATCATTACACTGCCCTTAAGTGCCGATACCATTTCACGCTTATTGCATTCGAATCATTGGGGTCAGTCGGACCAGAAACAGAATTATTCCTATCAAAATTGGGCAAACTAATGAAACGCAAGACTGGCGAACCGCGAAGCTTGGATTTCTTGCTCCAACGTATTTCAGTTGCCATCCAGAGGGGCAATCGAATAAGCATCCGCAATACTTTTAGTAATAGTAGCGATAAAAATTTTTTCTTGAGATACCTGCCACCATGTTATGATATTTATACAAATTTCTTCTTCCCTTTTTATATATGTTTTAATTTTGCTTTTTTGTTAGTTATTGCTGTTATTGCAGTTAGTCTAAATGCTAATATTTACCTGAACATTTTACCTAAGTTTATTTTAATAGTTGTTAAACGTTGAAAAGATCTTGGGTTTACAGGCGGTTAATTCCACCTTTCCCCAAGCTAATTTTGATAATAAATATACATGAATTCTAAAAAAAAGGGTTTTATTGGCACTTTCTTCGATCGTTTTTTGGTTTGTCGACGATTGCTTTCAATGATTGTTTTAAGTGCGGCTTCGAATTCACCGAATGTTTTTGCTGCCGTTACTGAATTCCAGTTCTCTAATCGATCAATGCGTTCATAATCCACAGTTGACGTTACCACTTTAGTTGCGCTCGTCGTTTTGGGTTCTTTGAATTGAAGAACCAATTGTCTGTGGTCCGAGATGGATGTATCGTGATGATTTCTCTCGCACTCTTCAACTTCCATCAGGTTTTTCGATATTTTTCGGTTATTCTCCACATGAGTGAGGTCATCCAATGGGGCTTCCTAGGTTTATGGGATTGTTGTGGACTTCTCCAACCGACTTCGCCGTCGCGAACTACTCTGCAATTCTACTACTCTACAATTCTATAAAAAAACAGAAAAAGTAGTGAACATAAGTAAAACATGAATTTGAGAGGAAAGTGTAGTATACTATCGATCTTGAAGCTGAATCTTAAGTCACTGGGGTTGTTTTAAAGTCATTTGTTGTCGTTGCCAATAGATGTTTTTGTGCTATTGCTACAAGGAACCTCGGGTTCAAAGACGATAACCTAACTCTTTTTGGCAAGCTGCAATATTCATTTACAAATGCTATTTTTTCGACCGAAAATCATTCTAGACACCAACACTTTATTTGTACATAGCTCGAGTCAATTTTTTCCGATTTTCATGAATTTTTTTTTGTTTGAAATAACTGACATTTTATGGAAGAAACTTTTTCAATTTTGGGCTTCTGGACTCAGCCAGGGCCCTAAAACTGAATCTCTACATAAATCAGGTAGATCGTATCCGATTTCCAAAAATCAGAAAATTGATTACAAAAATGAATTTGGGCGGAATCGGTCGAAAACTTTCGAAGTTATGGTCGAAAAAGTGGTAAAAAACGTGGGTTTTTGAAGGTTGGTGGAACTTTTTCACTTATATCTCTGCGAAATTAGAACGGAAATCACTAAATCAAGATTTAAAATAAAAGATATGTATGTATTTATTATAGTACTCACAGAAGGCTTACACCTTATCGTTACCTGTGATGAACGAAAAACATTAATGAAAATAAACTATTCTACGTGACTAAATTCTAAACTTAACCAAACCTGCTACAACATTTTCGGAGCTACCTACGTTAACATATTAAGAGAGAGAGAGAGAGAGAGAGAGAGAGAGAGAGAGAGAGAGAGAGAAAGACTCAAACGAGTAGAAACAAAACAAAAAGTTAAAACAACAAAATCACAATCCAGAAAAATGAACTAGACAATTCTGCGTGAAAGAAGGGGATGACACATTCCTTTTAACTGATAATGGGAGCGAATTCCAAACTGTGGTGGCATGAACAAAGAATGAGTTGGCTTATATAGTTCTCACTGCGCGGGGAGCAATCAGAGACGGATTCCTACTAGATCGTGCAAATCTTAGCAACTTTAACAGATACCCCGGTTCCTTCTTGACCATAATGTTTTTCATAAAAACACACAGCCTGAATTTTCTAAAATTCCGATACGTACACCCCAGAAGTAATTTTTCCTGGGTCTCAACATTATCCCTCCTCTTCAACTTAAAAGCATAACGAACACACGCATTAATCGCTACTTACAATTTATTCAGAGAGACTGCATCAATGTCCGTCATCACTACGTCGCAGTAAGCAAAATGCGGCAACAATAACGTTTTCACTAGCATCTTTCTCCTTGATACCGGCAAATAATTCCCACAGTTCCAAAGACTCCTAAGTCCCCCATAAACAACCCTTTTAATTTGATTGACCTGATCATTCCACATGAGCAAATTGTTAAGCCACAACCCAAGAATTTTAGCCTTATCCACATACCTTACAACCTCACCATCGAAACGAACCGGATTAATTAATAAACTTATTATCACTCGTCCAACGTTTGACCCGCTCCAAGTCCTCGTTGACAAGAGCAACACCATCCCCAAAACTAAAAAAGTCATGATGCAAATACATTTGGACATCGTCAGCAAAAAGATGACACTTACAATAATGCAAGACAAAGGGAAGGTCGTTTATGGACATCAGAAAATCAAATTAGTCAAAACCTGTTGAGTGGTTCGGGCTGTAGAGGCCTCAGTGTGGGCCCAAATCACGCTACGCGATCCTACACGATATTTGGTGGTTTTTTGTGAATATTTCTTTAATGAAGAGGCTTTTTGTGCAGTGTTTCAGAGAAAAAAGAGGGAAACTTTTTTGTTCGTGGAAGTAGGGTTCAGAGGCCTCTCCTGAGTGGTCAAGATCGGTTCTAAGATCGCGTTTGGTGCAATTTTTTTTTCAAATTTTTTCCTTTTTTGGGCTTTTTTAAGGATTGGAAATGTTTTCTGCGCCTTTTTTTCGAACGGGTTTTTCAGTATTGCCCTTTCGGCAATTTTCAATCCTTTTTGATGTCGACGCAATTTCAAACACTTAAGAGTTAAGGCGACATTCACTTAGATACGTTCGAATCTTTTTGCAATATCTATTCTGTTTGGCACATCTATTCTGATACGTACGGGTCATCTGCATATGTTTAGTGTCGAATTTGCCCGTGGGAGGCAACGGTACCAGCTAACCCTGGAAGTCGGCGTGTACGCTACAACCCCATAAAATTTCATTTGTTTATCATTTAGTTTTATACTAGTTACAGCCAAAAAATAGTTTTTTATCTAACTTGAACAGTAATGTCGCATTTATCCTTCTAGACCAGTTTTATTTATCTCGATGTATCCGTTCTCGGCAGATAAAATATTGTATACACCTTGCACTTCTTGCTAAAATTATTATCTTGACTTGTGGGCATGACGAATCTCGCATTTCGCCTTCGGCTCGAACCGCCTTGTCCACACGTCAAAATAACAATTTTAGCAAGAGGTACATAAATATATATTTCATACAAGGGGTGAAAATAGAAAACTCCTTAATAAAGTTGAAGTGTGGCCAAAGCACAGAAAATTGCAACGAGAGTAAAGTTTATGTCCAAAAAAGAGAGAATTGAAGGCCGCAATTCAGTCAAGTTGCAGAAACTTCACTCAAGTTGCAATTTTCTCTCTGAGGGGCACAGACTTCACCCGTGTTAAGAATTTTCTATTTTCCCCCGAGTTATGAATTGAATCTTTCACAATTGCATGCGGAAATCCATATTTTGCACCGAAAAGAAAACGGAAGAGGTGCGAAATTATTTTCTACAGAAAATATTTTCGCACCTCTCTCTAGGGACGAAAACATTTTCCGCTTTTGAGGTGAAAATATCAATTATCTCATAGTAGCTGTGAAAAACATCCACCGTCTACATGCACTTACTTAGAGCACGATATTTTTCTTACGATAGAACAACGAATCGAATGGCCCATAAATCTAGAAAAAATATGACATTTTGTCCCAAAATTGGTAGAAGTTTTCTCAAAATCACTTTTGAAATCAAAATAATGTTTTCCGTGCTTGCTTGTACAGATAGTATTACACTTGGGTCCTCGTTTTATTTTCATGCCTTGGGGCGAAAATAGTTACTCGCCCTGCTAATGAATATTAATCAACTTTCGCAACTCTATGTAGGAAACGTTTTACGCGTTTCTCGGGGAAATTGTTTTTCTGGCGAGCATGCATGCAACCGCACAGTCGCCCTTCATACTTAAATAACTGTTGTGTTTCATGTGCGCACTGCTGACATTTTGACCTAAGTTGAGCGTAAAGCAATTTGTATTTTGTACAGACAAACTCTGCGTAAAATTTTCCATTTGCGTAGAATTTTCCTAATTTTGATGCCACTCTCACCTGAATTTCCGCAACCCTTGCTACTCTTGTCATTTTCTTGTACTTTGCAAACTTGTTGACTTTTGTGCAAGACACTAATCTAGCGTCACTTTTTCGACCCTTATAATAACATTGCGTGCTTTAGTTTGCTTTCAATAATCGGAAACCTTTCGTTGTATTACTTTCATCACACGAACAAATGGGAAAAACTGATGGCTTCAATCGGAAATTTTATTTATATCAAAACATTGATATCAACTAAATAACAATAACGAAGGTATTGTTTGTGTAAGATTACGTGAAGTGCATAAATTCGTTTTTAGAGATTGATGGTAGCAATATTTCAATCAATCAATAATGTGTAAGGGCTATTCTGCACCACAAATCTCCGAGTAAGTTTAGACATTTTGATTTTGTGAAATTATTGTTTGAAACGTAATAAATGGTAAGGTTATGTGGTATTTGCATCGGATAGCAAACGTAGCACTTAAGAGTAATGGCGAACACATCGCTATCAGAAGATAGAACATTTAGCTCGATATGTAAGTACAACAGTTAAAATCTAACCGAAACCTCACATTCCATAATGCAATAAGTTGAAATACATCACGAAAGAAGACCGCATAGGCTTTGATGAACGCCATAAGCTCTTTTTTTATTAAAGAGTACCTGTTTCTTGAGTTAACTTTTGAGACAATGTTTCGTACGAATTTCAACTGATGGTTCATTTCTGTTACGATTCGCTAGATACATCAATACCTCCAACCGAGACAAATGGATACGTCAGCATTTTGTACATCACGTCCATATATATGCTGTCAAGTTGCATGACAAAAAAAAATATCTCGATAATGCAACTGTTCTACATGTTTCAATGTCGAATTTATATCCCGGTTGTATTCCCTATTTTCATTTGAGTCCAAGTTTGTTGACTTTAATGCGTAGATTTTCACGGCGTTGCTACAACATCCATAGGCACAACAAAAATATTTTTCATGCCTCGGGGCCAAAATCGAAGGGAATTTTAAAAATTTCTCTCGATTTTGGACCTCTGCATGAAAATTTTTTTGTGTATCTGTTTTGGACAACCCATTTTAGGCACTTTCGCATGTAGACCTCGCTCTGCTCGGTCTACAACACGCGAAATTGCCTAAAATCAGTCGTCACACAAATCAGACATCAGACACAAATAACTATTTTTTCCGGCCAGAAAATAATCACAGACAAAATCATTCCATGGGGGAAATAGTTATTTTCATGACAAGGGAAGAAAATAGAAAATTGGATGTGACATACCTTTTAATGTAAACGGATTGCAAATGGTTTCACAAAAATCCTCCAACACATCCAATTCCCTCGGAAATTCTTCGGGAATTGGATGTGTTGGAGGATTTTTGGTAAGCCTTTTGCCATCCCTTTTAATTTAAAAAGTATCTCACATCCTAGAGAAATCAAAGATCTTTCAGGACGAAGAAAGCCTCAAAAAGTATCTGAAAAGTGTCCAAATGGTACAAAAGCGGGTTCATATGAAAGGTATCATCAAAGCATACGAAACCCTATGATATTCGAGGAAATTGGAAGCACCTGGGTGGAAAGTTGGTCAAAATAGCGCTAAAAAGTGACTTTTTCGAAAAACTATGGTTTTGAAGGTTTTCATGATTTTCGCATTCTCCGAAAATTATCGTAACTTTAACAGATTTTGACATTTGTAAATTTTTTGGAAAGAAATGGACAAGATGTAAGATGTGAGATACTTTTAGAATGTATTTGTAACGGTAGATCGCTACAAGTAGCGCTAAAAGACGAAAAACTTCGAAAAAAGTCTCAAAAAGTGTCTGAATGCGGTGAAAACGTCAGTTTTTTTGAAAGACTTCATTAATTTCTATTATACCTTATGAATTGCGATTAAAATGGAAATCACTGGGTGGATATTTGGTCATAATAGCGCTAAAAAATTACTTTTTCGTAAAAGTATACTTTTACTGTTTTGACGATTTTTCTCGCGATTTTTACATCTTCAAAAACATTGCTTACCTTTTAGCAGATTTTCTCATGTGGTGACTCATTGGAAACAGTGAGACAAGATCTAGGATGTGGGATACCTTAAATTTTTAAAGTACCACGCCGCTACACGAAGCGCTACAAAAATACATTGGAAAAAGATAAAAAAAATATCCAAAAAACACAGATTGACATGAAAAAGGGTTCATTAGAAAGGTCTCGTCAAAACCTATGCAACCATACGAAATTTGAGGAAATTAAACATAAATAAACAAGAATTCAAAAGTAAGCGTTAAAATGGGTAAAATATTGAACATTTTCTCAAGTTTAATTGAAAAGCAGTTCAATTTCAACATAAGAGGGCTCGTTGGGAAGATCTCTTCAAGACATACCAAACTATATGATATTGGAAGTAAACAAACGCAGATGTTCGCAAAATAGCTGAAATTTTGGTCAAAATTACGATAAAACCGCTACTATTACACCGAAAAATTAACAGTTTTAAAAAACAGAAATATTAGCGAATTATCGCTAGCATTTCGATATGGTTACATATTGGATCTTTGCATGAAGCGTTAGATGCAATCATCATTGAAGACTAGCAAAGTGGATAAGAAAAAAATGTCTTTGTCATCATTGCACAGTACACTTGATCTTGTAAGGTTATACGGGTAACAGTAATTATATGCGAAATTGGAGATAATGCGAAGTGGTAAAAAAAACCAGCTACAATCAAGCATTTCCCGGACTCCCTGTGTTTCATCTCCAATTTCTTAGGATAAATATTATCCTCAGAGTGAATTGAAATGAAAATTATAGCTCTTTTCTGCTGCCACTCTATTTGGCTCGGATCGCTTGCATATGTTTAATGCATGTTGCGTAGAGAAAATCGAAGGGCACTTTTTTGCCTATGAACAGTTATGGGGTCCGAGCATCTCCTTAGATGTAATCCTAAAGTTGCCCTAGCTCAAAAACACAAATTTATTTTTTAATTTATGTTTAAATTTTTTTGACAAACTTCTCCCTTTTTTTAATTTTTTTAAAAGTTTTATTTATGTTTGTAAAATTTTTAGATGTTTTAGATGAAACCGTTGCTTCGGACGAGTTTTTTCTATTGCCCTTTTGACAAAAAAAAAATAATTCGATATTGAGAATGAGTTACCAGTGCGATGGTTCGAAACTCAGCCGTAAGATTTGTAAACAAGACAAAAAGTTGATTGAATCGGTTCAAGTCATGTGAGGTTGAGTGTAAGGCCATTGTACGGCTTACCGGTGAAAGTCATTGTTGAGAGTTGCCGGTATCCTAGTCTTACTAGTTTCGCTCCTAGTACACAGTGTGTCGCAAAGCTTACCTCTGGCACAGTGAAAACTTTCAGGTCATGAAAGGATCTCGTTCGCGTAGAGGTGGCGCCAAGAGGGATACGACTTTGATTAACCGGTTCATCAACGCTAAGCAAACAAATGATTTTCCGTGATTAACCGGGATGAACTGTGACTACTTGATGACAAGTTCCCTCGATTTTTCTGACTATTAGTTTTAATTGTGTTTCATAAAAACCTTCTATGTGATTCTAATGAATTAATTGGTGTAATTCAAACCAAACAAATATAATTTCAGAATAGCAGTGTGAACATTAATCAAATCTGTACATAAAATCAATGTTAATATCAATGAAAAAATAAATATTAATTTATAATGATGCTTTCACACATAAAAAATTGTGTTATCGATGAATCGTGTGACTATTTTGCTTTACGCCATTCAAGACAAAATATAGGACTGTCTGTCTGTCAGAATATAATTTAATCATATCATGGAAATTCACTTGTTGAACGTAGCCTGCCTCAGATGGGTATACATTAGTTTTGATTATTATATTTTATTATGTTTTACGTTATTGCTAAGTATGCATGACATTATTGAAGTCTCCGAGACTCGTAAATTCTTTTTAACAACTTTGCAAACAACGATAAAAGTTCCGTTCGAAGGTTTGAGTTTCAGATGTATTATGTTGAAAGCTGGTGGTCTTTTTAATGTAATGTAAAGTGAAACTTGAGTCCTTTGTTTAAATTTTGACAATGACAATCCACAATGTAAAGTGAATTTTGTAGATTAAATTAAAGCAATCAAAAGCAGTTCGCAATTTACCATATTTTTAAATAAATAAATCGTCTTGTGTGTAAATTTTGATTTAAAAGAGGAAATTCGTTCTTTCGTTACGCGATCAATTTGTAAATATGACAATAAGTCTATCATTTAAATATCTGGAAATAAAAATAAAACATGCTAAAGCCCGCACGTTCTCTAGTACTCTTCCGTGTTAAATTATTCTGCATTTTCGTTTCAAATTTTATTTATCTAAACGACCCACCACACAGAAATTACCCAGAATAATGTAAGGCTAACGGCATGGTCATTTAATGTCAGACCTGAAAAAGAATATGTTTTTACATTATCTGACCCGAATTTTCAGGTCATCTTAAAAATTAAACATGAAATGACCTGTATTATGGACAACACTGAGTTAATAGACATTTTATAATCGTGAATTACGAAATCTTTAATGAATTAGTGTAACGAAACTTTAACCTCACTTTTATAAATGATTTTATAATCACAACAAAAACCCTTTTAAAAGGGAAATGTGACGCAAGTCCTTCTTCCTCCTTCCAAAACAACTGATATCAATTTGGGGTGACGCTTAAAGCTTATAAACGCAAAAATTCTTTTGGAATGTTTTCATTTTTGATTAAAAAAATGCGTCACAAATGCCGGACCCCCCAATGTTATAGTTTTTCTGTTCTTTCAGCTGTCATACGCAAAAATTTGATTTTCTGTTCAAAAA
>CM055403.1:3749949-3778044 GCA_029228625.1 Pseudolycoriella hygida | reverse complement strand
GCACAGGCCGAATGTCATTTGTGGAAACTCAAAGAGACCAAAAGGGGTTATAATAGCCGTCTTTTTGACGTCTTCCTCGGCTACTGGGATTTGATTGTAAGCCCTTACTAGGTCGATGACGCTAAAGATTTTTTTGTTGCAGAGGAAGTGATTGAAATCCTGTACATGCGAAATAGGGTATCGGTCCGGGAGTGTGTTAGCGTTTAACCTTCTATAGTCCCCGCATGGGCGCCAACCGCCGGAAGGTTTCGGCGCGATGTGTAATGGTGAGGCCCAGGGGCTATCTGAGGGACGACAAATCCCGAGTTCGAGCATTTGATCGAACTCAGCCTTGGCTACTTTTAGTTTTTCTGGGTTCAATCTCCTTGGTTTGGAGAAAATGGGCTGGCAATTTGTTATAATATTGTGTTTCACATTGTGTTTTTTGGAGATTCTTTTAATACCCGAGAGGTCCAGGATGTCTGGAAACTCCTGCAAGAGTTGATTGTATGCGGAAAGCGTTGATAATGTTGAAATTTGCTCGGGAGGGTTTGTTTCTTTGATTTTTGCGCTAACGACAATGTTTGTTACATTGTCCCTTAGCCTGTTATTTTTGACGTCAATCCAGAGGTCATATTTTTTAAAAAGATCTGCACCGATGATGTGAGTTTGCACGTCTGCAATTACGAATACCCAGCGTATGGGCCGGCGTAACCCTATGTTCAGTGTGAGTGTTTTGCTGCCATACGTTTTGATTTGTGAGCCGTTGGCTGCGAATATTTTGAAAAGACCGGGCCTGTTGCCCTTTTCCTTGGAGTTGGGAGGTACGACGCTTATGTCGGCGCCCGTATCGATTAAATAATCTTTCCCCGACGTTTTTTCTGTAACGTATATACGCCTAATAACGGGACTATTGTTGCGGAAGCTACATGGCTCTGCACACTTCCGGCTTCATTGCCGAATTTGGTGTGATAGAAGCATTTGTTGTTCTTTGTTACAGAGGACGCTTCTGATGGCGTTGCGGAGCGACGTCGTGATGCCCGCTTGAACCTTTTATTAGACTCACGAAGGTTCTTTTTTAGACCTTCGATTTTGCCTTCCTGCTTGAACTGCTGTTGGCTCAGTTACGTCCGTCATAATGTCTGCCCTAGCGGCAAGCTCTTCGAGGCTTTTACCACTGACTGACAAAACGGTTTGGACATTTAGGGGAAGCCTTTGAAGCCACAGAGTCTTTAGGAGATCGTCCCCGACCTTACCACAAGCCAGTTCTCGCATTTTGCGTAGTAAGTCTGTCGGTTTCATGTCTCCTAGAGTTATTTCATTGAGAAGACTTTTGATTTTCCGATTATCAGTCTCAGCGTACTGAGTGATAAGTCGTTTTTTGATTGTTTCGTACCATGGTGCTTGCATGTGACGCGGCGATGCCAAGAAGGATAGAGCCGAAGAAAGGACGAAAACAAGCATATTGGTGGAACGAAAAAATAAGACTCTTGCGCGCGGACTGTTTTAAGACAAGAAGGAGGATGCAGAGGGTCAAAAAGGACGGGGCGGTACGGGCGGCGAGGCATGACGAACATCGAAAGGCAAAAGTAGAATTAAAGCGGGCAATCCGGGATAGCAGGAAACTTTGTCTTAAGAAGCTGTGCCAGGACGCTGATGCGAACCCGTGGGGCAAAGTGTACAAGATTGCGATGGCGCTGATTAGAGGCTCATCGGTGCCAAAAGAAATTTGTCCTGAGAAGCTAGGCGCCATAGTGAGAGGGCTATTCCCACAGCATGAACAGGTCCCATGGCCGCAAACTCCTTATGACCAGGAGACTGAAGATAGACAAGAACGATCGTTCACTATAGAAGAGATACAGATGGCTGCCAAAAAGACCAAAAATAACAAGGCGCCAGGACCGGATGGGATTCCCAATATAGCTATAAAGACGACAACATCTACGAAGCCGAACATATTTAGACTGAAGATGCAGAAGTGCCTTGACGATGGACATTTTCCTGATAGCTGGAAAAAACAAAAGCTGGTCCTAATACCAAAACCAAGGAAGCCGCCAGGTAAGCCATCATCATACAGACCTGTGTGCTTGCTAGATGGAATGGGAAAACTGTTTGAGGCTATAATCCTGAACAGACTAAAGAAATACACAGAGGGCGAACGCGGACTGTCAGACGACCAATTCGGATTTCGAAAAGGGAGATCGACGATTGACGCCATAAAGAAAGTGATGGAGATGGCCGACAAGGCGGGAACGAAAAAAAAGACCGGGAACCGCTTCTGCGCTATAACAACGATAGACGTTAAAAATGCTTTTAATAACGCAAGCTGGAGGGAGATAGCTAAGGCGTTACATGCCATGAGAGTTCCCGATTACCGCTGCATGATAATTAAAAGCTACTTCGAACGACGAGTGCTAACGTACGATACCACGGAAGGACAAAAGATGGTAGACATCACGGCTGGAGTACCTCAGGGATCCATATTGGGACCAACGCTGTGGAATGCAATGTATGACGCGGCGTTACGATTGACACTGCCAAGATGGGCAACGACGATTGCTTTTGCCGACGACCTGATCCTCACGGTGTCCGGAACGTCAAAGTTGGAGGTGGAAGTGGTCACGATAGAGGTATTCGAAACAGTCGAAAGCTGGATGACAAAGGCAAAGCTCAAGCTGGCTCACCAAAAAACAGAGATCATGCTAGTTAGTAATTGCAGAAAGACTGGACAGATTGTTCTGAACATCGAAGGCAATGAAGTCACATCCACTCGACAATTGAAATACCTCGGAGTCATGCTGGATGTCCGCAGAAAATTCAATAGCCACGTGGATTACGCGTGCGAAAAGGCAATGAAAGCCAACGCAGCACTGCCTAGGATGATGCCGAATAGGTTTGCACCGCGCAGCAGTATAAGGAGGCTTCAAGCAAGCGTTACCCTATCGATGTTGCGATACGCGGCACCAGCGTGGATAAAGGCGCTGGACACGAAGAGGAACCGGAGGAGATTGAACAAAGCTCATAGATTGGCAAGCATAAGGGTAGCTAGCGCATACCGAACGATCTCCCTGGAAGCGGTGTGTGTAATAGCCGGAATGATGCCAATATGCATGACGCTGATAGAAGATAGTGAATGCCCCAGACTGAAGGAAATTGACGGCCAAAACAGAAAAGAAGTCAGGTCGCGATTAAGAGTAAACTCACTGAGACAATGGCAGCGGGAGTGGGACTCCACGGACAAAGGAAGGTGGACCCATAGGCTCATTCCGAACGTAACCACATGGATAGAAAGGAAGCACGGAGAGGTAACTTTCCATTTGACTCAGTTCCTGTCGGGTCATGGGTGCTTCAGAAAGTACCTGCATAGGTGTGGATTCGCAGAGTCACCCTTCTGCACGTCATGTCGTAACGAGGAGGAAACGGCGGAGCACGTGATGTTCGCCTGCCCCCGTTTCGAACAGGAGCGATGTGCGCTGATAGCTGCGAGCAGGCCAGATATGAGTGCCGATAACATAGTGTCAGAGATGTGTCGCGATGAGGAGGTGTGGAAAGTGGCAGATGACGTGGTTGCGAAGATAATGGGGACACGACATTGAGGAAGGCCTACGTCAAGGAGATCCTCTTGCAACGCTGCTTTTCAATTTAACACTCGAAGCAGCTGTTCAAACCATGGACATAGACTCCAGCGGCACCATTTTCTCCAAGTCCAGTCAGTTGCTTGGTTTTGCAGATGACCTGGACGTTATTGGCCGAACTATGGATGTTGTTAAAGATAAGTTTATGGCCTTGGAGAGGAAAGGTACCGACCTTGGGTTGAAGGTCAATGACGGAAAAACGGAATACATGATAATCCCACCTACGAATCGATATCGGGAAGATAACGTAACGATCGACACACACACATTCAAAATGGTCAATAAGTTCGTATACCTTGGATCAGAGCTGAACATAAACAACGACATTGCGGACGAAATAAAAAGGCGAGTAACCTTGGGCAACCGGAGTTATTACAGCCTGCTGAAAATTCTAAAGTCCAAGTCAGTAAGCCGAAATTCAAAATGCGCACTTTATAAAATTGTGATCAGACCGGTAGTTACGTACGGTTCGGAGTCGTGGTGCTTGACACAGAAAAATGAACAATCTCTGCATACGTTCGAGCGACAGGTACTGCGTACAATATTTGGACCAGTATTTGACCGATAACTGAACCGATGGCGCAGACGATATAATCACGAGCTCATAGAGCTTTTTGGAGAGCCCGACATAGTCAGAACAACAAAAATAAATAGACTACGTTGGCTCGGTCACGTACAACGAATGAATGAACATCGTATTCCAAAAAAAATTCTGAAGTCCAAACCTGAAGGCAAAAGGAGTGCAGGGCGACCCATGTCCAGGTGGAGCGACGCTGCCAACTTAAGAACTGTGGGAGTAACCAGCTGGGAGACGTTAGCTGCAGATAGGCCCGGTTGGAGAAGCATGTTGGAGAAGGCCAAGACCCTTAATGGGTTGTAGTGCCGGTAAAGTAAGTAAGTAAGTAAGCTGGCAATATATAGTATGTGGTTGATAGCTTGACGGAAGTTCATAGTTCAAAAATTCAAGCACCACTGTCAATTTGTAATTTTATAATTTGTAATTACAATTTTTATTAATTATAAATTTATAAGTACAAATTATAAAATTATAATTATAAAAGTATAATTACGAATTATAAAAGTATAATTTTGTAATTTATAGTGAATATTGATTGTAATTTTATTTCGCGTACATGTTTATCGGTTGAGAGCTGCTAGTCGACTGACGAAATTACTCGGTCAGCACTCGTTTTTATATCAGTCAATTTATAATTTTATAATTTATAACAATAGCTCATGGCAATGTCGATCAATTTCAAAATAGAAAAAAGACCCACCAGGCTTTAAGCCGGTCGTTTTTCACTCTTGTCTTACTGTCATCGCGTGTATTTTTTTAATTTTCGCTATATCATAAAATACTTTCAAGCATGAGTGCTTGAGATATCGAATTTAGATAGACTTTAAGTTCCAGCAAGCATGAAAGTGCTGTTTCTTGATCTTCGGGACCGCAAGATATTATTTGAAACTTTGAAAAAGGAAAAAACGTTGTTTTTCTTTGGAAGAAATACTTTTAATGTTATTCGAAGCCATAAATTACAAACATTTACCAATTATTTACCGTTTGCGATTTTTGCAGGAAGCGTTTTTCCCAGAAAATGCGAATAAAATGGAAATTTCGAAGCCTAGGTTCAATTCCAAGTTCTTTTTCGGATTCCGTATGAAAATCTAGGCAGAAATAAGCTTTCACACGGTATTATTATATAATGAGACCATTCGGATCTCACTATTGTCGCGTCGCTCAAATCAGGAAGTAGAACATTTAAGAGGAATCAAAATAAATATTAACTAAATTGCATCAAAACATCTAAACAATTGAATTCATAATTCAAATGTCGTTAATTCTGAACGAATAAAATTACACGCGAAAGTATTTTCTCTCACGCACCGTTCAGCATTTAAATATTCGAGCGCAATCGACTCATAGCACGTTCAACGACGCATCCGGTGAACGCTCATGTTCGAAACAACGGATATCCCATGCTCCACCCATCATGCGAAACTTCCGAATGAGCGAATGCGCCAAGAATTAGACGAATGATTCTCAATAAATAACGGCCCATGAATGGACAAGGCTTTCAGTTCGTTCTCGTGTGAAAAACATTACAACACATTGACACATTTCACATCGAATTTTAATAAACATCTGTCGGGGTGTTGGCCATATTCCTTTGGAAGAAATCGTTCATGGAGACGTTTTAAGAGATTGTTTCCCCAGTTGTACGAAGGAGGTAAGAGTCAACGCTCATATGAGAAGTGATGAATTGATTTGCGCTGTGAGAAAAGTGACTTGAGACTGTTTTAGTTATTCCCTTTGAATTTATTGTAAAATATTTCTGCGCGATCACTTTCGTGTCGAGCCAGTGAATAGAGTTCGTCACAAATGTTGTATAAAAGTTTCTGTATATCTAAGTTCAAAGTTCACTCACTCATAGCTGTAGACCAAAATTCAACTTTGACGACCTGAAATTTCTCACGAAGACACCTAGAGCGTATTTGGCGAACCTTTCGCACAGTGATCGCTTCAAAAACCCTTTACATGAACAAATTTCGCTACTCGAAAAATCGAAGCTGCAAAAGTGTTCTTCCAAAAAAAAATTTCTGGGTACCACGGCGGTCACGAGAAACTACGTCGAAATCGAATAAAGAACATTTTGAGACCCGTACGAAGAACGAAGTTCTTCGAAAAGGGGTCTTATGCGTTTACCACGACGTTTGTAACCACCCCAATTTCGACCGGGGAGTAGGTGGGGAGCATCGATCATGGTCCTTAGATGACGAATCAGCAATAAAAAAAATGTCCGTCCGTCCGTCCGTCACCGCGATAACTTGAGTAAAATTCAACCGATTTTCAAAAACTTTTTTTCCCTGAAAGGTAATCGAAAAATCTTTTATGGGATTGAGCCGTTTAAGTGGTTTTTGGTCTTTTGTAAAAGAACTGGGCATGGCCGACGATTTTTGAGAGAAACTTTTTCATATTTGAGTCCCTGGACTTAGCTAGGGCACTAAAACCGAGTCTATGCTAGGGCCATACGTGTTTTTTGTACATAACTCGGTAAATCTTTTCCGATTTTCATAAATTTTTTTTCTTTGAAAGATCTGGGCATGGCCGACAATTTATGGAAGAAACTTTTCGATTTGAGTCCTTTGACTTAGCTAGGGCACTAAAACTGAGTCTATGCTAGGGCCATTCGTGTTTTTTCTACAAAACTCGAGTAAATCTTTTCCGATTGTCATAAACTTTTTTTGTATGAAAGATCTAGGCATGGCCGACAATTTGTAGAAGAAACTTTTTTGACTATGAGCCCTTGGACTTAGCTAGGGCAATAAAACGAGTCTCTGCTAGAGCCCTACATTTTTTCGTGCATAACTCGAGTATAAATCTCTTCCGATTTTAATCGAAGGGTCTCACATTTTATGGAAGGAAGTTTTTTGATAAGATGCCCTTAGACTCAGCCAGGACCCTGAAACTAGGCCCAACTTGTTTTTGTTTACATAAATCGGGCAAATCCTAACCGATTTTGTTGATTCTTTTTTTATTTGAGATGTAACCGTGTACCGAATTATATTCACAAACAAATTTGGGCCTGTGCTTGGGGCTCAAGCGGGCCTCTGGTCGGTCCGAAGGTCGGCCATAACCAAAAAAACATTTTTTTGTCATATCACAGAGCATAATGAAGGAAAAATTTTTGTCTATGGAAGTATGTGTCAGAGGCATTTCCTCGGTCCTAAAGTCGGCCCTTAACAAAAAAATTGTTTTTTGCTATGTTGTAGAGAAAATTGAGGCAAACATTTTTGTCTTGTTGGAGATCAATTTTGTGCTTTCGGGAGGGTTCTTTTACACCGTTTCTTCGGACGGGTTTTTCAATATTGCCCTATCGGCAATTTCCAATACAACTTAATGTCGACGTAATTTCACACACTTAAGAGGTAAGGCAATATTGACTTAAATACGTTCGAGTCTTTTCGTAACATCAACTCTGTTTGCCACACCTATTCTGATACGTACGGGTCCCTTCAAATGTTTTTTTTCAAACCGATGAACCCTAATTAATAACTGATGAAATACTGAAAAGTGTGCGTCGCAGGCCTTGATCGAAAAAGCGCAACAAAAAAATGGGGTCGGGCGCGGCAGCCCTCCCTAAGGGGGCGTCAAGGGGGAATATCCCTCTTATGGGGTCTAAGGAGCATAGCCCTATGCACGTAGTATCGCGTACAGAGCGTAATCTTGTTTGTAAAAAAAATTTTTTATTTGCTGATTTATAATTCTTGTGGAATAAAAAATCGCGCTGTAACGAAATCCGGTTGAACTAAAATGACAAATTAAAATCACTGTAGTTCAAACTTGAATCAATATTCAAGGGAAAGAGGTTGAAACATATCACTTTCTGAGCTTATACGACCAAGTATTACATATACATATGACATCTACGTCACATTGAGTTCCTCCTTTGTCGTGTTAGGAAATCTTTTCATATATTTAGAACACGAAGGCAATGATGTAACTTTAATGTCAACAAACAAAAATACTGAAGAAAATATCAAAGTTTTTAATTTCTTTTCTTTCTCTTTTCTTTTAGACTGCAGCTAAAACATTAACACGAAAACAAAGAACCTGCAACATGAAAAGTTTCCTTCGAAATTAATGTTTTCTTCTGCGCTGTGTTGTGTTGTGCATCCATAAAAACCATATCGCAGAATAGATACAAGTAAGAAAGTTGTACGTAACCATATATGAGGAACCCCAGAGCGACCCTCTAATTTAAAGGAATAATAAAGATTCATTTTTAAGTGTATCGTAAAAATGAAGAATAAAACTTTGTTGCTGGAGCATGGAAAATAAACATAATTTCTTAACGTATACATCTTAAGATCCTTTTGCTTGCCAATTGCGAATCAAATTTGTTGAAAAATGAATGATTCGGAACAGTTACAGTATTTTAATGGCAACAGCTTCCATTTCATCAACAGTGAGGAAAACATATCGCAGCGATACAATGAATATTCGATGAATCGTACATCAGAGCTCACGATGATTTACGATGACTCGAATTACGAAGAAAAATATTGCATGAATATGGTGAACAATACAACTTACTTGAACGTGTCTTGTGAAACAAATCTCAGCTACAGCGTTCCATTATACGGATATTTTGCACCATTCCTGCTCTTTACCACTGTTACGGCTAACACATTAATTGTTTTGGTTTTGAGTAAACGAAATATGGCGACCCCTACGAATGCCGTGTTAATGGGTATGTGTATAAATTTTGATTTATAATTTTAAATTGAGATTAAGGCAAATAAAATTAGCATTTAGGCTGTAGATTGGGATGTGTGTTAAACAATGTATATATGTGATTACACACCCAGTCATGTATATTACTGTTGCTATCAAATTAATGAGGGGTTTTATTCTAGAATTTAATACAAAGGTTTTTGGGTGTAACAATTTAGTGCTTATTAGATGGGTAGACTGTTTAGCTTGATGTAAAAGGTATTAATTTGAATTTTGATATAATCACATGTTCTGAGCAGGTTCCCATCAATTTGCTACAATGTTACAGTAGAATTATTATTCAGTGTAGCCAATAATCACATTCATTGCAAAACCCAAATGTTGGAATTGCAAATATTTTTAAGCACTTGCGGTCGACTTCATCAAACAGATATAAAACATTTATCCTACTTTCAATAAGCAATATTACCGGAATTTAATCGATCTTTGTTGGGGCTGTTCTTCTTCATATTTTTCAGCAAACCAATACCGAGTAAGAAATCAAAATAATTAAAATAGGCGATAGTGAGCAACTTTTTTCATGATTTACTCACTTTTCTCACTATTTCCAACTTTTTTAGATAAAAGAGAAACATAATAATTGCTTGCGTTTTCAATTTAACACGAGTGTAAAAAGTCTTTGCAGTAAATTCAAGTGATCATTTCTCAAAGAATTAAAAGAGATATAATTGTAAATATTATTTTTATGGCACTTAGATATATTCATAATCTCCTGTGAAACGCATTCAGATTACACTCAACGGACCTTTATCTTCGATTTGCCGGAGCATGTATCACTTACTTTTATTTTACTTTTCCGGCGCTACAGTCACATGTGGGCATAGGCGTGATCGAGAATCTGGTTCCAACGTCTCCTATGTCTTGCTACACTTTGCCAACTTCTTATTCTCAGCACATTTTCGGGCGACCCACTCTCCTTCGCCCTTCTAGATCGTTTCGGAATAGGATTGAGGGGGCTCTGTTTCTATACATACGTGCTAAATGCCCCGCCCACCTCAATCGTTGGACTTTCGAAATTGTATCGTTACCGCCACCTTTCTATTTCGCGTATCGCTCCAAAGATTGTACGTAGTACTTTACGCTCGAATATAAGCAGCAGCTGTTCCTCACTTTTCTTCGTCGCCCAAGATTCGCATCCATAGACTAGAACTGGGCGAATGGGCGTTTTGTAAACATGGCACTTCGTTTTTTCGATATCAATTTTGAGCGTAAATGTTTTACTAGGCCGTAATAGCCGCCATGACACGTCTTTGTATTTCTGGTGAATTATCGCCATCTGGACGTATCAGTGCTCCAAGATAGATGATTCATCAACTACCTCTAAGTTGTATTCTCCAATGCTTATCACGCCTGCGCCTCCTTGTTGATTGACTACCGAATTTGTCTCGGTCTTCATATACTTTGTTTTTGATTCGTTGATTAACAAACCCATTCTTTCCGCTTGGGTTCTCAAATTTGTGAAAGTGTCTACTGCTGCTGCCTGCAAGATCCAAATCGTCTACAAAGCCCAGAACTTGGACCGTTCCATTCGCCAGTGTCTTGCTGGTTTGGATTCCAGCACACCTCATTGCAATTTCCAAAGCCAAATTGAAGAGTATGCAAGACAGAGCATCGCCCTGCTTCAACCTTTCCATTAAAGCAAAAACATCAGACATGTCATTTTGCACCTTAACACGACATTTGCTGCCATCCAATGTCGCTTTCACAAGACGAATCAATTTTGTTTCCAAGCCCAGCTTTTTCATCGCAACATACAACTCCTTAATCTTGGTCCGATCGCATGCTTGTGCTAATTCGATGAAAAGATGGTACGTCCGGACTTGAAACTCTCTGCCCTTCTACAGAATCAGACGAAGAATCAACGTTTAGTCTGTTGTTGAACGATCTCGTCTGAATCCACCTTGGTATTCACCAGTGATATTCTCAGCACGTGGATTTAGCCTATCGAACAGCACTCGTACAAAAACCTTATATGCCGTGTATTCCACGGTAATTTTTGCAGATCATTTTGTCGCCCTTCTTGTGTACAGGTAAATTGGCGACCTGTAACCACTGTTCGGGTAGAATTTCGGTGTTCCATATTCGCTTGACTAAATCATATTACTTTTACAGTTCCTTGCTTACATCAGTTGGATAAATCCTAACTGCTTTTGTTGATTCTTTTTCTATTTGAGAGGTAATCGAGTACCGAATTATACTCAAAAACATATGCAAGGGACCCGTACGCATCAGATTAGATGTAGCCAACAGAGTTGATGTTACGAAAAGACTCGAACGTTACTAAGTAAATATCGCGTCCACATTAAATTGTATCTGAAATTGCCGAGAGGGCAATATTGAAAAATCCGTTCGAAGAAACGGCGTAAAAAAGGCCTTCCGAAAGTACAAAATTGACCCCCAAATAGACAAAAATGTTCATCTCAATTTTTTCTGAAACAGCAAAAACCCATTTTGTTGTCTAGGGCCGACCTAGGGTCCTCAGGAGAGGCCTCGGACAAATACTTACATAGACAAAAATATGTTCCTCCATTTTCTCTACAACATAGTGAAAAACAATTTTTTTGTCTAGGGCAGACCTTAGGGCCGACCTAGGGATATAATGACGTGCCTCAGACACATACTTCTTTAGACAAAAATGTTTCCCTCAATTTGCTCTGCAACATAAGAAAAAAATTGTTTTTTTTACGATATATCTGGGGCAGAGGTCTGCATGGTTAACTGTTTCACTATTTTCTTCATTTCGGAAAATGGTTTAAAATTGTACTACGTTATTTTAATAGTTTTTCATAAAACTAAATTTTGAAAATCAAAATAAAGTAAGCGGTGCAACCAAAAAAAATGTGGTTCTAACTATTACCACGAAATTTTTTGGTTTTACTTTTAACCAAAAATTTTATAGTTAGTTTTAAAACTAAAATTTATTTGGTAAAAAATTAAACCAAATTTAATTTAGTAATAAATTTGACCAAAATATTTTTTGGTAATTTTGAAAACCTTCAAATTTATTCAAATGTTTGGAAGTTTCAGGCATTTTACCACAAAATTTCTGGTATTATATTTAACCAAAAAATAAATGGTTAAATTTAATACCACGAAAAAAATGGTCAAGCAGCTAACCATAATTTTGTAGTTAAATGAGTAACCAAAAATATTTGGTTACTTCTATTACCATAAATTAATAGCATTTCCGAGTACCAATTTTTGGGATGGTTCTTCGAGTATCCATTTTTTTATAGTGGTAACTTTAACCAAAATTCAATGGTTAGTCGAATAATCAGAAAATAAATAGTGAAACAGTTAACCATGCAGACCTCTGATCTGGGGCCTACCTTGTTTTTGAATATAATTCGGTACTCGATCACCTCTCAAATAGAAAAAGAATCAACAAAATCAGTAAGGATTTTTCAAGTTATATAGGCAAACATATTGGGCCCTAGTAGAAACTCAGTTTTAGGGTCCTGACTGAGTCCAAGGGCTTCTAATAAAAAAATTTTCATTTTGAAGTGCCATCATCGTACTAGTAATTACACGGAAAAAGTCTATTTAGAAATTGTGTTATGTTCAAGAAAACATTGATGTTTATGCCATTATTCATGGAACTATCCCTGAAATGAGTTTTTCCAAAAGAGGCAAACATTTGTAGGACCATTATACAGCTTTTGTGAGGTCAGGAGTTTCGAAAAAAAAAGTCCAAATTCGACGCAATATCAGCCGTGTGAGGATTGCGTCACGCCTCCGCTACCGCTGCGAGTATGATTTATAAAACCAATGCAAAACCTCAAAAATTTATAAGATACAAAAGAGGCCGATGTTGCGCTTTTTATTTTCATTCATTGATTTTTTAGTGTACCTGTGCTGAAAATGGCTTCTTCTTTTGTGCGCCATTTAATCATAAAATGATTGTTGATTTTGCCAAAGTCTCCAACAATTTAACGGAAATTAAAGTTCTTTCAAATGGCTTTCGTAAATAGAATGACAAAACCTAAAGATCAGCACGGTTTGCTACTGACTTTGCAATTTAATGAGGAGAAAACATAATGAGGAGCTGTTGAATGCAATAATAGTAAACTTAAGAATATAATAAAAAATTTAACAAACTAATTTAAATTTTGAATTCTCTAGCTATGGCCTTATGCGACATGTTTACTTTAGTATTTCCTGCTCCGGGTTTATGGTACATGTACACATTTGGAAATCATTACAAGCCGCTGGCACCCATTTCGGCGTGCTATGCGTGGAATGTCTTTAATGAGGTAGGTTGAATTTAAGAGCTTTTGATATGAAATTCATTTTGTGTTTGAACGAAAATTTCCATTGAAGTAAAGTGAAATGTCGGATTCAATTAGCTTTTGTAGTTGGAAGTACTTCGATGATGAAATTGATATTATAAAGTCGCGTATGTTTACATATGTTATTCAATTAAAAGTTCAAGTTGTTTATGTTTTCTCTATACTGAAAATAGTTTCTAACTCATAATTTTACGTTACAAATTAAAAGATTTAATTTGTTATTTTCATTCCACAAACCATATGAGTGAATAAATATAGTTTTCCAGAAGCTTATAATGAAAACAAGCAACGAACACAATTTTATTTATTATTAACTTTCTAAAATTTATTTCACGTTCATAGAACGAGGAATCGTCGTCGGGATCCTTTTCATACATTGCGAAAGCTTAATAATTATATTGAAAGCCAATATTGAGAAACCCGTCTGAAGCAACTCTGAAAATTTTTTTTTTACCTCCCCCATCTGAAAATTCATCGTTACTATCGAAATCCCCTGTAAGAAAATTTGATTTCCCTCAGGGGATTTTTCTCATCTAATTGATCCTCAAGTAATAGTTCTTACTTCCCAGAAGTAATGGTCATTACTTGAGGACCCATTACTTGCGAACCATATGATGCGTATGAATTGTTTTCATTGATACAAAAACTAATTGTATTTTTCTTGTTGTTTAATTCACTAAAAACTTTGTTGTAATATTGCTTGAAGTGGCAAAGGAACTAGAAAATCAGCCGAAAAAAATAATGTCTACTTAATGTTGAATTTACCGAAACTTTTATCGGCCATTTTTGTTTTCACTGATTATAACATCTTTTACGCAAAAACACAATTTTGACTCGGCCGATAAATATTACTGATCACTGTTATATTTAATTTACTATTAAATGATATTTCACTTCAAGCAACATTTAACACAAAATTTTCTTCATATTATTTAACTGAAACAAAAAAGGACATCGCCACACCAAGTGAGTTCGAATTTCGAGCTGTCAAAAAGGTAAACAAAGTTTTGGTGCGACGATTGTCTGTTGTTATTCCTATGATCCAGCATTGAAAACGAAAAAAACATATTTTCTTTCTATGTCCAGACACACATTTGTTGCACATTAGTTGCACATTTGATAACGGCATAACGTCTTAGAATTTTGCCCTATAATATTGAATAATTTATCTCATTGAGAAGTTAGATTACATTACGTTGTTACGTTATGTTAAAATAAATAAGAAAAACAAAAGTAATTCAAACTGCACTGGCCTTAACTATAACAAATAACATCAATTTGATTTATTTACTGTAAACAGGTTTCACTGTCACGAGTGTATCAAGTTAGCATCACGTTGTTTACGTCTCAGGTATCGATTTGGTTTTGTTGTATTCGTAGCCTTTTTTGAACGTCGTAATGTTGATTGTTGTATTGATTGATAATTGTTGATGAGCGGTGTTGCAAGGATCGGTGTTGCAAGGATCGGTTGAATCTTGCCGGATTTTCACTTTTTTCGAATTTTAACACCGAAAAACATCAGTTTTAAATTGGAACATTGCGCCGTTTATTTATTTGTTTATGAAGTTGACAACAAGACGGATGGTCTGAACAGCGTTGACAGCTATTGAAATCACGACGTCTTGCACAGCCACAAATCCGAAATTTGATTTTGAGCGAAAACATAAGAAAGCATTTCACCAGAAGCGACACCAATGTCTCTGAACGATCGTAATCTTCGAACTAGATCTTGTACGATTTGCTACAAAGAAAAAGCGTCTAAGCTCATGAAAGCTACTGAGGTCAAAATATCAAAAACTCCAGTAGCTCCAATCGACAGCCATTCGCCATTATCTATAACGACAATACCTAAAAGCAGTAGGCTTAGTTGTACATCAGCTAGTTCCAACCGCTGTTCCTCAACGTCAGTCTCCAACAGAGCGCCAATATCGAAGCGTACTTCTATCTTGCTCAATCACTCGACCGGTAAAGGGCATTCATTGACGACATCTTCAACACCATTGACATCCGTTTCTTTACACCAATCTCTGATTGGCAAGATAAGCTCCCTCGATACCCGCATCAAAACCTTTGAAGAAAATTCTTCCAAATTACTGAAAATAACTGCAATCGAATCTGCATTTGAGGAGTTAAAATCAGAAAACGCCAATTTGCAACAAACCGTCTCGTCCCTGCGATCTGATTTGGAATCTGTTCAATTTGTCCTGGCCCAGCTTTGTGATCTTGAATCGAAAATCACTGAAACGAACAGTTGCAATAATCGCCTTGCTGCTGAAAACGTATCTCTAAAAGCAGAGGTTACTAAGCTTAAAGCAGAAACAGACAGCTTGAAATCTGAAATCAACAACTTATCCGGAAAAATTACGCTCACAAATATAACTTCGACAGCAAGCACTTCTGGAATCACAGTAGAACAAGAGCAAATTAACTCGAATTTGATTGTGAGAGGTCTGAATTTACCCAATTCTTCTTCAGAAACTGAATTGTCAACGGTTTACGCGGGCATCAGAAACCACCTAGGTGTTAGTGACGTTAAAGAATTTGACCCCGTTAGTCTAAAACTTTTATCGACCAGCAAAAATAGCACTGCCCGAGGGTCATTGCAAATCTGTCTTCAATCATCCACGGCCAAAAAACATTTCCTCCAGATTAGACGCACCAAGAAAGAAATCTTTCCATCTGATATTGGATTGAGCGATCGTCCACGAAAATCTATACTCATCTCTGAGCAGTTAACAAGAGCGAATCAAGAGCTATTGTATCTGGCAAGGTCATTGCGCGGTGCTGGGGGCTTCAAGTTCATTTGGTCAAGTAACGGACAAATACTTGCACGTAAAACACAGAACTCTCGGGTTGTTAGAATTCTTAACGAACAACAAGTCAATTTACTTCGGCTAAATATAAAAGCATTACCTACAGTTAATAATAATGGAACATATCACGCCACACACCTTGTCCTCAATGATGAACGTAACTCACAAGTATGATGGCTCCGTTTTTACTCCTGCTCCTGATGACTTCAATGCAATGCACTGGAATAATAACCACCTCACAAACAAGCTACATCAAGTTGAGCTCTACATTGCCAGTTTCCCTGGAATACTACATTTTATAGCCATAACTGAAAGTTGGCTAACACCAGACAATAGCTCTACTTACAACCTTCCGAACTACTCATCATATCATCTTGTAAGACGCAACTGTAAAGGCGGTGGCATAGCGATTTACATACACAACAGTATTTCCAAGATCGCACCAAAAGTAATATCCGAAATCACAACTCCCGATCTTAATCATTTTATGGTAATTGAGTTACCTTCAGTGCAAGCTTCTGTCGCAATAGTCTACAGGCGTCCAATCAACACAGGAATTGAAACTTTTTTGGAAGAATTAGATATTCATTGTCTTGGCATACCTCCCTCATTGATCATGGGCGACTTCAACATGAATCAATTGGACCGCAATATGAATGACAAGTTATTGAATGCTATTGAGCTGCATGGATTTGGACTATTGAACGAAATCAGTAACTCAGCGTTTACTAGAATTGTTAGTGGCACCATCTTGGACCTGGCAGTAACTAACATTCTCAATGCAAGATGTAAAATGTCTATTGTACACTGCCCTGCTTCTGACCATGGTATTATCTTCGTAACATTTGGGCTAAAATTAAAAACTCAACAGAATCGAATCATTAAAATGAAGCTCAACTTAGCAGAAGCTGTGAAAAAGGTCGAACATCTATGTAATAGTACCCAAATCACTGATGCTAATGAACTTAATGTGGCGCTTAAAAACATTGTACGAGATTCTACCAAGAAAATCCACATCAGATCTGATCAAAGAATTGTGAAGCCGTACATTGATCGTGGGTTAATTCTCGCAATTAGAGAACGTGACACACTACGTACATTGATGACACACCATCCTGCAACGCTACGATTTCGAACAAGTACAAGACACTCAATGCTTACATCAAACGGGAAAGTCTTGAACGTAGAAAGTCGTACGAATATGACAGAATCGAGGACGCCATTGGTGATGATAAGAAAGTGTGGAGAATATATAAGGAAGTGCTCTTCAACCAACACAGCAAAGTAGACACGGACATTATGATAAATGGGAATCCCGTCTCTGATACGGTTAGTGATTGCAACTTAATTAACGAGCACTTCTGCACAGCTGGTAACAAATTGGCGACTTCGATTATCGCGGTACATGGATACGAGACGGATGATATTGACAATCTGTACAGTGAACATTGTGAAAATAATTTTGAATTCGAGAAAGTGACAACGGATGAAGCGGCAGCAGCTGTCAATGCTTTACCAAACAAGAAATCAACTGGCACTGACAAAGTTCCTATTCAACTGCTGAAGGCCACCGTCGACAAAATTGCACCGGTGATTGCTTTTTGCTTTAATCTGATGATTTTAATTTCTATTTTCCCTCCTGAATTGCTCAAAGAAAAAAATTAAAACTAATCCACAAAATGGGTGGTCTGGACATCGATAACTTCAGAGGCCTAACTTTGCTGCCTGCTCTATCAAAAGTTTTTGGGTATCTCAAATCAACTGGTACGATATCTTGAGAGGATCGATTTGTTCAACGGATTTCAATTCGGATTCCAAAAAAGGTCAAGTTGCTTAGGAGCTGCACTACAGTTGGTCACATTAATCAAGGCAAACTTCAGAAGGAAGTATGTGGCCTGTTTGTTTATTGACCTGAAAAAAGCATTTGACACGGTTGACCCGTTACGCTTAACTCGCAAACTTAAACGATTGGGATTATCTGACAATGCGGCGGCGCTAATGTTTAGCTACCTGCAAAACAGACAAACGTGTAGCACAATCGGCAATAGTACGAGCGTCTTCAAACGGATAACAGTCGGGGTTGCTCAAGGCTCAATGATGGGCCCTTTACATTTCATCACGTATATAAATGACCTGTTACAGCTTGACTTTATTGGCCGACTAATACTCTATGCTGACGACGCAGTATTAACATTCTCTGCTGACTCTGTGTATGATTTTCAACAACAAATGCAGCGTGACATCAAAATTTTTACACAGATGGCTTTGCCGCAATATTCTTACACTCAACACTGACAAGACTTGCTATATGACATTTGGAAAAGCTCGTTCAATTTCTGATATTACTTTGACTGTTGATTTTGAAAATATCAAAAGAGTGACTACGTTCAAATATCTAGGTCTTATGCTTGACGATAATCTACATTTTGACAAACACGTCGATCACGTGAAAAAATTAGTAAGACCCTTCATTTCACTGATGTAGCGAAATGGAAGGTTCATTTCTGCACACAAGCGAAAACAAATTTACATGGCTTATGTGCACTGCCACCTCAAATACATGCTGCCGATTTACAGCGAATGTCCAGCGTTTTGTACTATGAATTACAGGTCATTCAAAACAAATGCATTAAAGCAATGAATAGGTTACCAAGAGAGACTCGCTCTACATACTTGTACAGCAGCAGATTACTGCCTATCTCCAAGGAGCGAGTAGTTAACATGCACCGGATGGTGAACTCAATGACCAAACATAAATTTAACTTTATTACGAATCTGGATATACAAGGACGATTGTCGAGGAATGGTGATAATATTCATGTGATAAGTCACAATACCAATAATAATGAGGTATGTGCACTTACATCTGTGATAGGAGAATATAATGAACTGAGTGTTGACTTAAAAAAAATAAAGTGTCTAAAAACTTTTAAAAATAAAATCGAACTGACTGTTATGCTTGAATGCAATGACTATCATGTGATATCACCTTTTTTATACTTAAATTGATTTTTTTTTACTTTAGTCCAACTGTGATCGTAGTTTTTTTTTATTTATTCTATTTATTCAATTATATATCTTTCTGTAATATTTTGTATTGTATAAATAACTTTCCTGTTAAATTTTAAATATTGTCAAATACCAAGTAGTGTTCCACACGTGTAATAACATGGAATGATAATAAAAAAAAACATTTAAAAAAAAACACAAATTCCTCGCAAAATTCAATATAAAATTACAAAACAAAAGTATCACATCGTCGCACCAAATTTACTTTTATTGTTTACTTCTTTGACAGCACCATATTCTTTCGAATTTTCGAAATTCGACGTATATTGTCAGAGGACGGGATATTTTCTTGAAGGGAATGAGCTGACGCTTATAAGATGAAACCACATGTTTCCTATTACATTCTTCTAACTACAACCGAAAGTCTTAACCTCAACAAAAAAATAAATTTATTTCGATTAGGCCAAATTCAATAAAACAAAATGTTAAAAAGATGTCAGCGATCCCAGGATTGAAGTAAAGTCATTATTTTTTACAACCAAAACAATATCTGCCGCTACAACGGCGTTCGGATCATTTGATCATTTTCCTAAACAAACACTTCTTTGTAATCAGTTCGATTGGAAAAATAATAACTTTACGGTAATCCTAGCATAATTTATTACGTATTTCGGCCTTTTTGTTTCACTCAAACAAGAAAATCTACACAATCCACGGAATAGAACATAACCTCAAAAAATGATTTTGTAACACTTTTCGTCGACTCAAAAGTGAAATTGTGTCGATTTATAGTTCGTTTGTTTCAATTTTATTATTAGAAGTGACAATCGATAGATGACGGCTGCTGATGTCAAATCAACATCTTTTGCAGGTTCATTCGCAAAAACAACATCACAATCTAAAAATCTTAACGAATTATATTATTTGCAAACAATCAGTGAATAATAAAATACTTCACGAAAAAAAAGATATGAAAAAATACACCAAAAAAAGTGACAGAAACCAAAAATACTGGTTCAATGTTGTTGGGAGAATTTTTCATGCGTCATTTTGTCACTTCTCGATTGTATTCCATGAGAATGGCATGATCTTTTTTTTAAATAAATGAAAACACAACACCATTTCATCCGTCGTAAATTAGCACAACTTCACGTTTAAGTTGACGAAAAGTCTGAATGAAAAAATTACAAGAAAGTTGTTAACCTGAAGTAATGTTTTCTTCGTGAAATCAAATTTTCTTACAGGGGTTCGATAGTAACGATGAATTTTCAGATGGGTAGGTAAAAAAATAACTCACATTGGATGCTGTGAAAATAATTCATTACATGAGGGAGCAATTTTGTGAACTCGGGAACTTACGAATGTGTTCTGAAGCAACTCGCTTTGGAAACTGTTTCTTGACTCGCCTTTGGCTCGGATATACAAACTCTACCCTCGTCAAAAACAGTTTCCAAAGCTTGTTGCTTCAGAACACATTCGTAAGTTCCGCTCATATCACAAAATTGATCCCTCATGTAATGAATTATTTTCACAGCATCGAATGTAAATCTACTATTTCAAAAATTAAAAAAAAAATCATATTTCATACAGACAAAAACATTCCTCTCAATTTACTCCACAATATAACATAAAACATATGAAGGGACCCGTACGTATCAGAATAGATGTGGCAAACAAAGTTGATGTTACGAAAAGAAAAGACTCGAACGTATTTAAGTCAATTTGCCTTAACTTAAATTACGTCCACATTAAATTGCATTGGAAATTGCCGAGAGGGCAATATTGAAAAACCCATCCGAAGAAAAACCTTCCGAAAGTACAACATTGACCCCCAAACAGACAAAAATGTACATCTCAAGTTTTTCTACAACAAAGGAAAAAACTATATTTTTGTCTAGGGCAGACCTTAGGACCGACCTAGGGCCCTAAGTAGAGGCCTCGAATACATACTTCCATAGACAAAAATGTTTCCCTAAATTTGCTCAGCAACATAGCAAAAATATTTTTTTTCGATTAGGGCCGACCTTAGGACAGACCTGAGGCCCACTTCAGCCCTGAGCACAGGCATTGGGTCCAAATTTGTTTTTGAATATAAACCTCTCAAACAGAAAAAGAATCAACAAAATCAATTATCTGATCCAATCAATCATCCAATTTATTTAAGCAAACACGTTGGGCCCTAGTAGAAACTCAATTTTAGGGTCCTGGCTGAGACTGAGTGCAAGGGTTTCTAATCAAAACATTTTCTGCTATAAAATCGGAAGAGATTTACTCGAGTTACGTACAAAAAATATGTAGAGCGCTAGCAGAGACTCGTTTTTAGTGCCTTAGCTATATCCTACGGCCCAATCTCAAAAAAGTTTCTTCTACAAATAGCAGAGCTTTCATAGACCTGTCGATTAAAAAATTAATTACCAAAGTCGGAAAAGATTTACCCGAGTTATGTACCAAAAATACGTATGGCCCTAGCATAGAATCGTTTTTAGTGCCCTAGCTAAGTCCAAGGACTCAAATCCAAAAAAAATTGTTTCCATAAATTGTCGGCCATGTACAGATCTTTTTATGAAAATCGGAAAAGATTTACTCGAGTTATGTGCAAAAGACCAAAAACCACTTAAACGGCTCTTGGGCCGACACCCGACAGTGCCCAGATTCAATCTCATAAAATATTTTTCGATTACCTTTCAGGGAAGAAAAGTTTTTGAAAATCGGTTGAGTTTTGAGTTAGCGCGGTGACAGACGCACGGACGGACAACGTTTTTATTGTTGATTCGTCATCTAAGCACCATGATCGATGCTCCCCACCTACTCCCACGTCGAAATTTTGGGGTGGTTACAAACGTCGTAGTAAACGCATAAGACCCCTTCTCGAAGAACTTCGTTCTTCGTACGGGTCTAATATAAACACTTTTTGGGCTGGACTCGACCTTAAACTCTAAGAAGAGGCCTCGGACCCGTACTTTGATGGACAAACAAGCTTGGCTCTGTTTTCTCTACAACATTGCACAGAAAACTTCATCATCGGAGGAATATGAATGAAAAGAAAAACCACCAAATTAATTATTCTTTATATAGTGATTTGTAGCATCTTGGAAAGTGGCACCTTCAATAAACTATATTTTTGACCACTTCTTGACCATAACTTCAAAAGGTTTCAACCGATTTTGTCCAAATTCAATCCCGCAATCATGTTTACTACTAGTACAATTTCAGAACAAAAATTTTGAAAATCGTATGAAATTTCTCTGATTTATGTAGAAAAAACACGTTGCGTCCTAATAGAGACTCAGTTTTAGTGCCCTGGATGAGTCTAAAGGCTCAAAAACAAAAAAGTTTTTCCATAAATTGTTGAGCATGCTTACACCTTTCAAACAAAAAAAAAAATGGTTACAAACTTCGTGTTAAACGTAATAAACCCCTTTTCGAAGAATTTCGTATCTTCGTACGGGTCTAATAAGTTAACTAAATATTAATTCAATTGTCATATTAAACTATATTTAATTCCGGTAAATTCTTCCGTCATGCTGATGCTGAGCTGAATCGCATCATCTATCAGAGCCTGGCCTCCATCAACATGAGTTCATTACTTGAATCCCCCGGATTATTCTGCGACGATGGCAAGAAACGTCCCGATGGCATTACATACACAGCATGAGAAAAAGGTCGTTCGTTGGTGTGGGACGCAACATGTGTCGATTCACTGGCTCCATCAAACATGATCGGCAGATCCAAACGTCCAGTCATGGCATCCGAAACAGCAGTGACAAGAAAACACAGAAAGTATTCGAAAATAAAATTGAATCACCATTTCGTTGCTTTCGCCGTGGAGTCGCTGGGGCCGTGGTCGAAAGAAGCAATGAACCTGATCAACAAAACTGGTTCCAGCCTGATACGCATCACCGGAGAACCCAGGGCCAAACATTACTTGACCCAAAGGCTTTCATTGGCAAGACAACGTGACAACGCACTGAGCATCATTGACAGCATTCCAAAAAGCGCAACAATGGAAGAAATCTATTTGCTGCAGTGACTGTGCAGTTAATTTCGATAACCCTTCTGACTCAAGTGTATAAATAATGTAGAATGGGCTGTAATAAAATTTTGACTTAGATTTTGGTGAAACTTTCACTCTAGCCCAAAATCATTATTTTAGGGGAGTTTAAGTCATGACTTGCACGAAAAACTGCCCGACCCTGGGATTTGACAAATTTCTAGAGTTGGTAGGAATGCTCATGAATCTATAAAACTATAACAGTTAGAAAGTTGCTTCCAAAGGCGAATTTGTAGGGAATCAAATTTTAGTTGAGGTTTTTTTCATGACTTTTATGAAAAATGTCCAAATGCTGAGATTTAGCCACATTTCTAGAATTAGTGTGAATCCGAAGAGAGATAACGAGTACCTCTAGAACTATGAGAATTAGAAAGTTAGTTCAAAAGGCGAAATTGTAGAGAATTAAATTTAAGCGAACAGGTATTTCTGGGTTTTGGGGAAATATGGCCCAATCCTGGAATATGACCACTTCTAGATTGGGAGGGATGACCTATATCTCCAGAACTGTGAAAGTTAGAGATTTGTTTCCAAAGGCGATGTTGTAAAGAATCAAATTTTAGCGAACACGTGTTTCAGCCTTTTGGGGAAATATGGCCTAGTCCCTGAGTAATGGCCACTTCTAGAATTGGGAGGATGACTTATATCTGCAGAACTTTGAGAGTTAGAAATCTGCTTCCAAAGAATTGGGAGGTTTTCTATAGCACTTATCAACTTCCATCAGGTTTTTTGATATTTTTCGGTTATTCTCGACATGAGTGAGTTCATGCAATTGAGCTTCTTAGGTTTATGGGATTTTAGTAAATTCTTGTGGATTTCTCTAGCACTTTTCGACTTCAATCAGGTAAACGAGAGATAAACTTACAAAATTACTGATATCCGCACAAAAAACACTTCCAGTGGGGTTACTCTAAACATTCAGTTATTCTAAACATCCAATATGACATAAAGGTCAAATTTTTGCAGCACAAAAACAGAAAAATTATTTCGTCGTTGGGTCTGGCATTTGTGACGATGACGCAATTTTGTGAACTTAATGCGTCACCCTACTCTGATTTCAGAACTTTTGTAACTAGAAGGAAATCGCTTTGCGTTAGAAACTTAATGCGTCACCCTTTTCTGATTTCATAACTTTTTTATGCAGACATAAAGACTTGCGTCACACCTCCACTGGAAGTGTTTTTTGTGCGGATTATCTTTCAGGAAAAAAAAGATTTTGTAAATCAAATAAGATTTATCCGATTTATGTAGAAAAACACGTTGGGCTCAAGTAGAGACTCAGTTTTATGACCATGGCTGAGTGCTAGGGCTAAAAATCAAAAAATATTTTTAAAAAAAATTTTAAGAGATCTACTCGAGCTATGTATAAAAGACCCAAAGTCACTTAAGCGGCTCTAGCTCATCGGCCCTTCGTCCAAAAATGCCGAACTTACTTTTGGTACTACTAAAAAAAAATTTGTAATTATTGAATGCGAAGGCTGCAAACAGTCATTCCCGTGAAAAACTTGCGGGAACAGCCTTCTGCAGCCTCTTCGCATTCAATAATTACAAACTATTTCTGCGTTCTGAGTGTTTCAAAACCTGCATTTACATCTAATTTATTCATGTTGTAAATATGAAAAGCTATCATTCAGTATTTTGGCTAAAATATGATTCTGCAACTTTCGTAATTTCTTAGCAATTCAAAATTGTATCAAATCGTTTGATTCGTTTTTTCGAGTTTTCTGGTATGTTTTTGCCCGTGTTTTGTCGAATGAGAATGAACGTGTGTGTGCGTATAATCGAGGGTTTATGCGGACAGCAATTCGAAAAAACGAAAACAATTTTGGACTTTTTTTGTTTGTTCGTAGGTAGTAATAAAATTACACGCGGAAGGATAATTTTTCCTTAATTTTGTATTGAAAAATTCTGCTTCAATTTTGTGTGAGTTTTTAAAATGAATTAAGGGAAAAATATTTTTTGACGTAAGTTATATTTGAAGAACTTTAATTTGGTAAGTTATTTAAGGTATGAATATTCCAAGCCTTCACATGCACACCTATTCCATTTAACGCTACAAAATTTGCTTGCAATTCCTGTTGTGTATCAATAGTTGTACGATTTGATTTTCTTTTCGATATTTCTTTTGTCAAATGAATGAGAACATTTGTCCATCGGGACCATTTCTGATCAAAACTATTAACATGATAGAGATAAAAGCGAATAAAAAATTATCTGATTTTGTTGATTGGTATTTTAAAACGCCCGGATTGAAAAGTTGCAATGTAATTACTTCTGAAAAAAATCTTCGGCAATTTCGGATGGGAATTTTCAATAATTGACGGAAAAAGTATTTGTGACGAATGTTGCTTAAAAAAACGATTTCTCTTCAATAAACGCAAGTGGTTTTTTAATGAAATGTAATCGAATCAAAGACTTTTTGAGCTCGCGAAACTTCAAATCACTTGCTAGTAGATACAAAAAAGTGGGATAGAAGGTATTTTCACGATGACATTGATAAAAGACTGCTCCGACTTTGCTCAATGTTGCGGCTACTGTAATGAAAATTATGCATGGAAATAACGTTCAATTTAGTGGTTTTTGAGGGTATTTCTTAATGACTGTATCAGATGTTGATTTTGTAAAAATAAAATGCAGCGTAAATTCACATTTGAGGCGTTTCCCGCATTCCCATGTAGGTGTAGATCCTGAAAAATCTTGTATTGTATTTGCTGTTTATACTCAGGCATACATTATATCAATACATATGCAATCTTGAAATCCCGGGATTTAGAATTGATAGTACTCCCACATAGTTTGCGTCATTTACTATAAACGTCGCATGATATATTTACCCTCTAGTAATATTTAGAATTTCGACGCCAAATCAAAAAATTAATCACGGAATTTAATTTGGGCAAAATCGGTCAAAAACTTTCGATATTACGGTCGAAAAAGGGTCAAAAACGTGGTTCTTTGAAGGTTGGTGGAACATTTTCACTCATATCTCTGCGAAATTAGAACGGAAATTGCTCTTCAAGGTTTTGAATGATAGATGTGGACATCAGAAAAGCACGGAAATTAAATAAGTGGTTCGGGCTCTAGTGTCCTTAGTGTGGGCCAAATTTACGCTACGCAACCCTACACGATATTTGGTGGTTTTTCGTGAATATTGCTTTAATGATTAGATTTTCTAAATTCTGGGCTAATTTTAAGAAATTTTAAAGAGAGGTTTTTAGCGCAGCTGCTTCGTACGGGTTTTTCAATATTGCCCTTTTGGCAATTTGCAGTCTAATTCGGTGAGGACTTAATTGCATATACTTAACAGTTGAGGCCAAAGATACGTTCGATTCTTTTTACAACATCTATTCTGATACGTACGGGTCCTTTGCATATGTTTTTTGTTGTGTTTGCGTTTTCACCAAAAAAAAATAAAATTTTTTCGCTTGACGCTCAAATTGAAAAGGGTTTCAAAATCGCCTATTTCTGCACTTAATGAGCGAACAGTTATTCAAAATATAGATTTTTGAGGACTTTAGGAAACGTTTTTGATGATATAGTAATTTTAGCAAGTAGAGACTAGCAAAACTGGGTTCGCTAAAGTCACGATTAGCAGTCGCTACTAGCGAGGAAAATGGGAAATTAACGTCGCTAGTAGCAACGTTAACAGAACCTTGTAACGTCAGCGTACCTACTATTGAACGTCTTATTGGACCCCTACGAAGTACGAAGGTCCTATACGTTTACTACAAACAATTTTAATGTAACATGGGGTAGATCGAGGTGGCAGTAGGGGGAAAGCTTTTATTATCGTCTAAATATGACGAATCAACAATAAAAAAAATGTCCGTCCGTCCGTCTCCACTTTTTTTCCAAACCGCTAAACCGATCACCCTAAACTTTTTTTTCCCTGAAAAGTACATGCCTCAATGATTCAAGTTCGAAGAGGAACAAAATCGATCAAGCGGTTCCGGATATAGCACGGAAATTCCTCATTTTGGTGTCAAATGAAAGCATTTGATGTCACAAAACTGAGAAAAATTTTTTGTGGGAATCGGATCAGGGGTCTGGGCACTGGGACCAATGGAATGGACGAAATTGAGTTTCTTGGCCATATACGAAAACAGTATTTCGTCTATATTTTCTTAACTATGCAATATGGAGATTTGCTGTCGAAGGCAAAGTTGTAGAGAATTAAATTTAAGCGAAGACGAGTTTCAGGGTTTTGGGGAAATATGGCCTAATTCTGGTAGATGGCCACTTGCAGAATTGGGCAGGATGACCCATTATCTCTAGAACTATGACAGTTAGAAAGTTTCTTCCAAAGATGAAGTTGTAGAGAATTAAATTTAAGCGAACACGTTTTTCAGGGTTTTAGGAGAAAATATTTGTATTTTTGTATTTTGTATTTTAGAGACTCCACTAACAGCTTTTTACAGCCAATAACAAGTGTTGTCTGGACCACCGGCTTAACGTGACTTCCGAACCACGTCTCAGAGTAATGCGAATGTAGCGTCTTTGTTATTATGCAATTACTCCAAGAATTGTTAGGCGCTTGATTATTATCTCGCTTAAATGTAGGCTTAGATATTTCGTGCACAAATTCGTCGTATATGGGTTACGTCATACGATTCATTGAGTGTGTACGTCGTTATGGGCACCAAACACACCACAACTACCCAACTTTTGAAGCTTGAGTGAACTTTAGGACGTTATTAATGCGCTACACTTGCTAGAAAAATTCCATGTAGAATTTTTCCGACACGGGATTTGAACCCGGATCGTTTGTGTGTCCGTCCCGTCCTTGTGTGTCGGTGTGTGAGTGTATTCAAAGTATGGGTCAAATATGAGCAAAATTTTTGAACTGTGTTGGGATGGAGATAGATGTTTGGTGTCAAAGTAAAAGTTGATAGGTTGGGCGCTTTTCGCTGCTGAAAATTTTTTTCGCTGAAAATGTTTTTTCGCTGAAATATTTTTTTGTCTGAAATTTTTTTCACTGAAAACTTTTTTTTGCTGAAAATTTTTTTAGTCGGAAATTTTTTTCGCC